>OY997378.1:16972654-17625716 GCA_963921505.1 Phakellia ventilabrum | reverse complement strand
TATGGGAGCAACATAATTGAAAACAATACAGCTCAGTATGGTGGAGGTATTGCTGCATTGGACAGTCAACTGCAATTATTTAACACCGTTTTTGAGAATAACACAGCCAGCTATGGTGGAGGACTATATGCACGCAACACAAAATGTAATGGAAATGCTTTATTCACTAAAAATGTAGCATTTGATGGAGGAGGAGCGATTTATGCGTCAAAAAGTACATTTTCTTGGACAGAAAATACAACTATTATTAAAAGCAATTCAGCTATCGATGGAGGTGGACTGCTGCTTTCGGATGATTCTAAACTCTACCTGCAGCCTAATATAGCAGTGCATCTCATCAGCAACCATGCAAATCGTACTGGAGGTGCAATCAAGGTGGAAGAAAGTAACCCACTAACTTACTGCATTCCTTCTACAAACGGACATGACGTCAGCAATAGTGACTGCTTCTTTCAAATTCAATCCCAAATGAAACACAAGTATTATATTAAATATATTAGTGACCTTAAAATTTTTAGCGATTCCGTCGATGTTGTAAATATTACAATTCACTTTGACAATAACAGTGCTGTAGAAGCAGGTAGTGACTTATATGGTGGCAATGTTGTTAGCTGTACATTGAACAATACTAAAATAGACCGGAATTATTCTGGTCCTGCTGTTAGTGGATATGTGTTTGATGTCATGACCAACAGTGTAAGCATTTCTTCCGACCCACTGGACATCTGTACCTGTGTAGATGACCTAACAGACTGCACTGGCTATTACCACCCAGAGCCTGTGTATCCAGGGGGAACACTGGAGGTTCCAGTCATTGCACGTGGACAAAGGAATGTGACAACCGTAGCGGTAGTACAAGTTATTGAGACATCCAACAACTTCAATGTCACCAACCTTGAAATCTCTCAAAATGTTCTTAATAGCTGCACTCCCCTCAAGTACACTATACAGTCACGTGCTGTAGGTAGCACTCAAGAAATGACTCTGTATGCTGAAGGCCCTTGCCCACCCACTAAGACTAATTCTCTTACAGTTACGGTGGACATCCAATCCTGCCCCCCTGGATTTCAGTTATCAGAGGCTCAATCCATTTGCGTTTGTGTCGAAAGACTTCAACAATTCACTGACACATGCTTAATAAATAATACAACCGTACTACGAACACAAAATGCCGAGTTCTGGGTAGGCTATGACAATAAATCTCAAGGTATAATTCTTCACCCTCATTGCCCATTTGATTACTGCACATCAAATGAAGTATACTTGGCAGTTGATGACAGTGACAAACAGTGCAACTATAACAGAAGTGGCCTAATGTGTGGAACATGTAGTGACAACCTGAGTCTTGCATTGGGTAACTCCCAGTGCTTGCAGTGCTCCAACTCTTATCTCTCACTCTTAGCTGCATTTGCTTTCGCTGGCATTGCACTGGTGCTGTTACTTCTCGTCCTGAGGCTGACAGTTGCAGTTGGAACCATCAATGGACTGATCTTCTATGCAAATATTGTAGCAGTGAATTCCCAAATATTTTTTCAGCACCAAAGCAATAATGTCCCAACAGCGTTGACGGATAAAGCCCTTACTCTGTTTGTAGCCTGGCTGAATTTGGACCTGGGAATTGAAACATGTTTCTACAAAGGAATGGATGCCTATGGCAAAACATGGCTGCAGTTTGCATTCCCCCTCTATGTGTGGGCTCTGGCAGGCATGATAATCATTGGCAGCTACTACTCAGGAAAAGTTGCAAAAGTGTTTGGAAGCAACCCCGTCGCAGTCTTGGCCACACTCTTCCTGCTGTCATATGCCAAACTTTTTCGCACAGTTATTGCTGCACTTTCATACACATCCCTAGAATACCCCAACAACTCACACATTGCTGTGTGGCAGTATGATGGAAACATTCCGTACCTCAGCAGCAAACACATCCCACTGTTCACAGCTGCAATGGTTTTTCTTATTATCCTGTTTCTTCCCTACATGATACTGCTAGTCCTTGGACAGTGGCTCCAGGCTAAGTCACATTTTAGAATCCTCTCATGGATCAAGAGTCCCAAAATTAAATTCTTCCTTGACACTTACCATGCACCCTATACTGATAAACACCGCTACTGGACTGGACTGATGCTTCTATTTCGCTTTGTTCTGTTTCTCATCTCTGCAGTCAATGCTCTTGGGGATCCCAGTGTCAACCTGCTGGCTATTATTTCCTCTACTGTTGTGATACTAACACTTCCTACCATACTTGGTTCTAGAATCTACAAGACATGGAGTCTTGGCCTCCTTGAAACATCATTTGTCGTCAACCTGGCCATCCTCGCTGCGGCTACTTCATACATTCAACGCAGTGGAGGCACCCAGAATGCTGCTACACTCACCTCAGTTAGTGTCACCTTTGTAACATTTACTGGAATTGTAATCTACCACTCTATTCAGCAAATCAAAGGCACCAGGCTGTGGAGGAGAGTGTGCCTGAGACATGATTACATGAGAGTACCCCTGACTGATGTGGACGCTGAGTCTGCGGACCCACCAGACAGCCCAGTCGAATTTGTATATATGTCAGGGTCTGCCCCAACTCAGACAGTGGTCGATATTCGTGATTCTGAGCTGCGAGAACCATGTATGGCAACAGACTAATAGCAGTTTACTCTAAACAAACGCAACACTGTTTAACAGTTCCGTAGAATAATCAATAAATACAACAGATACACAGAACCCATTTTGGTGAATCCTCAGATAACTTGTGGAGTGATTTTTGAGTAAACTAAGCATCTTAGCTGCCTACGTCATCACTTATTTTGCATGCTTTAGCTACATTCACGCCCATTTCATCTTAAATGTCATTCACATAGCTATTATTATTATTATTATTATTGTATACACACCAACAAAGATGCAGAAAGATACAGCAAAGTAAATAAAGAAAAGCAAAACAATAGAGTCTAACTCAGCAGAACTAAAACTATCAATCTGAAAGTGAGTGCAGCGAATTTCTCTGATTAATTGTCCCAAGGCAATATCTTCCGAGGAGTAGGATTTACAATGAGTACTGCCAAATAAACAGTTATAACCAATAAAATTTGAATTACATGTCTGAGAACTAATAGCAAAGATGGATCGTACAAGTGGAGAAGGGTAAGACAAGGCAGAAAAATGTAGTCGACAAAGTCTAGAAAAGACAATATTATAGATACTAGAGATTAACCCTACAGAGTGTACAACACCAGTGTGACAATTATGAGGAAGATTCTAGATTCGTCTTAAAACATTATTAAATGATACATTAAGAGAATGCAAATCAGGACAATCTAGCCTCCACAGAGAGCAACCATACAGTGCAAGACAATATGCATGAAAAAGCCTCATCTTAGTGGGGGGATCAATAGCCTTAAAGCGAAACAAAACAGAGTTTGCTTGACGAATAAAAGTCATTGTTTTTAATTGAATATCAAGCTTGTCTGACAGATCATATCGCAGAGTGTTACCAAGATGAAGAACGGATTCAACTAAAGACAAAATTTGCCCACAAAACCAAAACTGAGAGCCATCAGGACGCGACGTACGTCTGAAACAAATTAGTTGAGTCTTAGAGGCATTAAAGCGAATGCCATGCGAGTCAGCATACGCTTCACAGCAAGCCAACATCTTCCTGAGAGCATCTGGAGAGGGGGCAAGAATGGTGAGGTCATCGGCATAGCACAATGCGCCCAAGAAATAGCTCTCCCAATAGCATCCTCTGCCACCTGCACGAAGTGACTCAAGGAGACCATCAAGATAAATGGTGAACAGAATTGGGCTATGTACACAGTGAGTGGATTTATAGCACACCATTCATGCATGCATAATTATACGTATGTCTATACTTTTCTAGTTTTTTTATTACGTCATTGTCATATTCATTATGTATTGTTATAGCTACTTCCAGAAAAACTGTTGTCTAAATGTATTCATATTTGCCTTGCTTCTTCTATATATACTATTTACTGTTATAAAAGACATGGCATGGGTGATCACTACTCTATGTCAGTATACACTAGGAGGCAGTGAGGCCGTTAGTTGTCAATCTTGCAAGGAGCAGGTTGGATTTTTTCTAAGTTAAGGATGATGTGCCTTGAATGTGAAGCATGAGGATTGCTGTAAGAGATTGTAAATTCCAATTGAGTGTAGTCATAAGATCTCGCATGGTAGAAGCGGATACAGGATTGTGCTGTAAGAGATTGTAAATTCCAATTGAGTGTAGTCATAAAATCTCGCATGGCAGAGGCGGATACAGGACTGTGAAAGGCTGCTATCAGTTTTCCTCTATGAGAAAAAATAAGTGACTATTATTCCTATGATTAATTTGAATATGATTACACCTTAACCCCCCACCATATCTTTCCTACTGATTCAAGGAACAATTTCCACTTCCCATACAGCACATGTACTCGGCTCCTATCCTATACAGTCTGATCCAGCTATCAATGAATATCATTAATGACTAGGAATCCTTTCAATAACCTGCAAGTTTGCTAATAAAATGTCAATTTGATTTTTAAGCACTGTAGAGCCAGCAAGCCAGACATTGTTGAACGAGAGTCAATTAATCATATTCAGGAGGTTATCAATTAATTATATCCATGACTCTCAAATCACTAAGGTCCGCCATGATCCCTGCCAAAGCTAGGAAAAAAGCACTTTTAGGATATCATTAATTATTCATGAGCATTGTGATTTAAAAGTGCAGAAGTGTGACATATTCTCAGCAGTGGAGATACTTATATTAATCTCATAGCTATTGTAGAGCTAATGGTAAACTCCTATTTGAAACAATGAAATTATTTTGATATTTCACTCTTCTTAATATTTCACTGTTGCTATGTGAAATTTCACTGTTGTTGGGAGCTATAAGATTAACATGTGATAGCATGGTTTGGAGTGAAATTTGGGATAAATCATACTCGTAATGTACCTAGGATGGTAAATTGCACTCGGCTTCGCCTCGTGTAATTTAACCCCATCCTTGGTACATTACTCGTATGATTTATCCCAAATTTCACTCCAAACCATGCTATTACATATACTAATTTTATAGGCAGTAAAAGAGGTAAACAAAATAAAATCAGTTACCGTGTATACAGCTCAGAGTAATTTAGTTTTTCTCTGCTTATCTGAAATAAAACAACCAAACTGCAACAAAGTATCCTTGTTGCTCAAACTTAAACGGCTGAGGTAGAAGGCAGCAGTATGTAGTCGGAGCAGAGTTCAGTATTGAGTGAAGTAAGCAACTAACCTACAGGTTTAGAAACAATTAACCTGAAGCTAGGTGGAACTAACCTGATGTACGCTACAGACTTTAAAACACGTTTTAACTGACCACAGTTTCTAGCCAATTCAATGCAATGCTAGTACATTGTGCATCATTTCGAGCTCCTGTGTACTAGGAGGTAAAACGGCTAGTAGCTAGCTAGCTAGCTATGAGGTCTGGTTTCTTCTTAAGGAGTGGTTCAGAATCTTCAGATGCAATGACTGCTAGCAGCTCTATTTACTGCACTATTGAATGGAAGCTGGCTGAGAGTGCAATAAGGGCACAGCTGGAGAATTAGGGTCGGAATAGCATAATAGACAGGAAAAAACATGATTTCCTCAAGCCTCAACCTGGGTGTGGCTGATTCATAGGTGTGTATAATTATATTATAGTGAATGTTGAAATGTGCTAGCCTCATAAACGGTTGAGGTGAAAGGTTCTTGGCGTATTGCTTTGGCAGACGTCACTAGCCTGAAGTTGGGTGCTGATGTAGTATTATATTTTAAAAGGTAACATGTGGTAATAGAGCTGAATTATAGCAAAAAAACAAAAGTACGTAAAGAATTGGTTGGAGACTAGGCACACAAAATCGTAAAGCATGCTATTGAGTTCACAATATGATTGACACAAGACTGTGACATTGTAATAATATAGTGATACGATAAACGATGTATCGTAAGAGGCAGCTCAAATCTTGAGATGGAGGAGTATATAAATGATGAACCTTGTACACAACAGAAAATGTCAGTCATTTCTCAGTGAGCTGTACTTGTTGGTCAGCTCCAGACCAGGAGCATAGCCTGTGTCCACAGTTCGGGCTGATCTTGAACTTCGGACTTCTTTGAAATCTTTCTCCTTTTGTCGCTCAGTGGATTTCTGACTGTCAAGTCAAGAGGATGGTAGAATAAACAGAAGATTACATTCTGCATCTGAAAATTGTTACTATTAAAGTACCCAGCACACACCCCTAAATTAAACAAGATTGATTAAATACAGCTGGGCATTTTTCAAATACCACAGAGTATAAATGTATATATTAACCCTTAGAGAACAGATGTAGAAATTAAATTCCATTTCCCCACACAGAAGCTGTAATTAATTATCACCAAGGTACATAAACTTAATTTTTACCAACAGGATTGCCTTAATAATTATATTGCAGTAGCTAGTTTTCTATGGCTGCCAGTTAGTTTACCTGGTGGACGCCAACTTTGGAGGCTAGCAATTGACAAGCTGTTGTGTGCTAAGGGCATCATTGCGCACTGACCACAGCGTTAGGCTAAACTCGAGCGCTAACCTTTATAGAATTCCCTGAATCCAGTCTAATATCAGCTCCCATATGTGACCGGATTTGTGCAAAAGGACTACTTTGTGCATTTTTGTAGAATTTTCAATTTGTGCCAATTTTCAAGCTGTCATATCACCATCGCAAGATGAATGCTTCTTTGTACAAGTACATGTACTAACCTTCAACTAAAGGAATTTGACACTACAAGTCCGTAGTTCTCTTCGTTTCTTCGATACATGCCTTGGTAGCACTGCAATTTTCGGAAAATTATCGCACAATCAAAAATCCCACAAACTTGGCCGCATATTTTCTTAGTGGTAAGGCTGAAAGGCTTCATTTCTGTGCTATAGCTGCAGCAGATACTGTTCTAAAGATACATGTCTTTGAAGCACACGCATTTGAAAATGTCCAAAGGGGTCCCTTTTCTTACATCCGCGGACATAATATCACCAGACGGGTCGTACATGTGATGTACACTCAACATACCCCTGTGCTAGCTGTGCACTGGGGAATGCTTGTGCATTTAGGAGGTCTGGGGGAACTCGCTTTGATTTTGGCTGCTGGAGTCTGCCTCGCAGTCCAGGGGGGACGTAGACTGAGGAGGTGGCGGGCTTATCCGCGGGCATAGGGGAAGGTTCTATGATGTCACTTTCTGTGTGTGTGTGTGTGTGTATGTGTGTGTGTGTGTGTGCATATGCATGTGTGTAATCATGTATGTGTGTGTATGTGTACACCATTGGGTACATTCATAAACAGGTGTGCTTTCCAATAACTTGACTTGTATAACATAATATGCACATATCTAAAACTTGGACAACAAGAGCCACTCTGGATTTAATGTCCTAGGCGTTGGGTCTAGCCTAAACCTACAGCTGAGCAATCTATGTGGTTGTTGCTTAATCAAAATTTAATATTGCAATATTGTGTGCGTGGTCATTGGATGCACAAAGGAGGTGGACCACTGGCAAAGGGCAGCGGGTCCATCGGAAGAATTGGTGCTGGGCTATACAGTAGCGGTCAATAAAAAGTTTACGTTCCGTCTTCGTACTACAATCGTTTTTCCACCGTACTTTCGAGCGTACTTTTACCGTGAAAACTGCAACAGTTTATGGCTCTTTAGACTCACGAATAGGCATAAAACCTCACTAGATAGCTAGCTACGTAGACAGCCTAACCTCAGCTACAGCTGTACATGTATACATGCCCGTTAGCTAGCTCTACGGCACCAAAATTCAAGGCCTAGCCATCTAGCTTTACTACCGGCTTACCTAGCATTGGTTGACTGTAAAAACACACCAGGAGTCTTTCCTCAGCCATCTGGTGAGTTTGTTGTCGCTTTGCTGTTTCAGAGCCGTTTGTAGCGCTTCCATTTGTTGTATCGCCATTGTAGCAGCCACGTGTACTGAATCCATAGAAGTAGAATTACAATTAGCTAGCGTAACCATACTGTAAACTTATTCACACTGTCTTTTGCACTACCGTTCTACCGTAGAATGATCGTAATTTGGAAACGGAACATAAACTTTTTATTGACCTCTACTATAACTTAGCATGCTTGGGAGAACTCTGTATACGTACATAGCTATGTCGATACTGGCTATATATGGTATACCTTCTTCATCTGGGTGTTGCTTCTGCCAGACAGACTGCTTTTCTTTCTCCTTCGACTTGACTTCAGAGAGCTCATCTGGACGGTGGTAGCCATGGGAGGGAGAGGAGGAAATGAATATCACAGAGTCTTAAATAACCAAGTAGGTGAATTTTAATGAATGAATGACCGAAAATATTGTATATGCAGTGACTATTCACGTAATTATGAGATTTATTGTCAGAAAGTACGGAGTCAGTTTATCAGAAGCAACCTGACAAGTTGCTTTTGGTATTTACTGTACAAAAAATGTTGCACGGAAAATTTCTTGCTCGGGGAGGGGGGACGGGGAGTCTCCATCTCCTGCTCGGACAATCCTAGGACCTGTCTGCTTAATCTTGTACCCCCCCCCCCCCCCTTCGTTAATTGCTATTAAGCAATATTCATCAGTAGTGCTCACCGTCTGGGTCTGTGGCTTCTCCTACCGGATCGGAGACTTGTTTCTCACCATTGTTGTCTGAGCTGTGATCCAGTGTGTGTGTGTGTGTGTGTGTGTGTGTGTGTGTGTGTGTGTGTGTGTGTGTGTGTGTGTGTGTGTGTGTGTGTGTGTGTGTGTGTGTGTGTGTTTGTGTGTCTGTGTGTGTGTGTAAGTGTGTGTAGATATGTATGTAAGTGTGTTAGAGAGAGAGAGAGATGAACCCTGAACATCTCCACTACAGATAAGTCAGAATTGCTGTTTGAATCATGCAAACAAGTCATTGAAGGTTTTGGTGCTCAAGAAACAGATCTGTCACGTAAACTATTTGTGTTAAGTCATACATGTTGTATATCATATTAACTATTATAGCCACACATACAGCCCTAATACTGTGGTGAATCAATTATTTCTGGTCAACATTATGGCATGTACATGTAATTGGACTATGCAGCATTGCACAATAGGTAGGTTTTTTTGCATAATCAGCCAACCCCTACATGTTAATACACAATAATTATGTGTAATACCTATGTACGAGAAACAAAGTCATGTTGTCGATTTGTTGGAATGCATATTTCTAGTAACAGCCAGTTACAAGGTAAACTATGTTATGAGAGAATGAGCTAGGGAAATGAAGGAGTAAACGTAGGGGTAGGCTGATTATGCTCAAAAACGTACCTATTATGCTATGCTGCACTGCTCCAAAAATCTACCTATCATGCTCAACAAATTTCTCTATTACGCTCAACTTATTATGTATAACTCCCTTTAAGGAGCAGGTGTGGGCATAGGAGTGTACTATGAAAACCTCCCTACAGCATAATTCCCGCTTTAGTGACAAGACTTTCAATTTGTGGTTATATAGTTTTTGAATATGGGTAGGCTAATTATGCTACTTAGCTACAGCTATCATGGTCAACAAATTTCCCTATTATGCTCAAATTATGTATAACTCCCTTAAAGGAGCAGGTATGGACATACGAGTATACTATGAAAAACTCCCTACAGCTTTATTCCCGCTTTAGTGACAAGACTTTCAATTTGTGGTTATATAGTTTCTGAATATGGGTAGGCTAATTATGCTACGTAGCTATCATGCTCAACAAATTTCCCTATTATGCTCAAATTATGTATAACTCCCTGGAGCAGGTATGGACATAGGAGTGTACTATGAAAAACTCCCTACAGCATAATTCCCGCTTTAGTGACAAGACTTTCAATTTGTGGTTATATAGTTTTTGAATATGGGTAGGCTAATTATGCTACTTAGCTACCTATCATGCTCAACAAATTTCCCTATTATGCTCAAATTATGTATAACTCCCTTTAAGGAGCAGGTATGGACATAGGAGTGCACTATGAAAAACTCCCTACAGCTTTATTCCCGTTTTAGTGCGAAGACTTTCATTTGTGGTTAACATATATAGCTAGTTCCTGACTGTAAACAGTATATTACACAGTCGTAACTCCTCCAAATCCCAAGCTCATATTCCCATGCTGAGCGTGGCCGTGTATATTCCAACAAACCTCTCCCATATTCTTACAATACTATAGTCCATAAAACAAAACCAATATGCCTTTGGTGGCAGGTACACACACACACACAGCAAGTAGACTGCACTTGTAAGCATGATAGTGAAGCTAGAGCTACAGATAGCCTTTTAATTTTTGTAGCGATAACAGAATTTGAAAACTGCTGTCCATAGATACTATTAGGCACCCAAGAAAAATTCCCCCAACAGTGTTGCCATGGTTACCGGCAGATGGGTGCCAAGAAGACACACTCTGATGTGGACAGTGAAGTGGAGGGAGTTGAGGACATGGTGGATGGGTCCGGAGGTCACCATTAGCCTGGGTTACATCTGAGAGAGGGGAAAATGAGAAAGGACTTCGACCCGAGTTGCTTACTGTTCCTGTCCTACTTTTCATTGCTGCTACTATTACTGAATTCTTCCTCGTGAGGATGAGGAATTCAATTCTTGTTGTTTCTACAACAGATGCTGATAGTATAGTCTTGTCCCCAGACTCTCCAACTGAATAATCGAAAAACAGGGAGAGCCTGGTATCCTCTATCACATAGTGCATAGGTGGGGATCGATTGAAAGATGGCTACACTTCTCTACCTTTCACTGGTCACACTACTTCAGCACTCAGACTGTGGTACCAACAGGCCATGAAGATTAGCTATAAGAAGTACTGATTCGCTGCTTTTTCTTCGGTCTCTAAGAACTACTTACCTGCACACAATCAAGTCCTTTCTACCCCTTCCACCCTCAATGTCACACACCTGAGAAAAAATACGCTGCCGTAATGCTTGCTAGCTATAACATTATTATAAATAAGCCTCACGCTCAGCACTTGCAGAACTTGAGAAGGTGTGTCCGCATGAGGTCTTAAAAAAAATTGTGCCCCGAAATGTGGTCGGGTTGAAACCCGACCAACTCAACCAGTGACTACGGGCCTGCAGCATACTGACCTTTTGTTGTGTGGAGTGTGCATGAACTTTTGTGTACAGGCTACTTATGCAGTTTGCAACAGTCCAGTTAGCCTGACTGTGTGAGCTTTACTACTACCAGCTGCGTTTATTCAGCAATTATTCAATTAGAAGCCCAGGCCAACTCAAAGCCCAGGCTAATTCAAATCCCTGGCTTCCCCTGGGCCTCTAATTGAATAACCCCCTGATGTATTCACCACAGCAGCCATAGGAACATAATAGCTATATCCCCACTTCCTGGGATTGTGTAATATTATCAATCAGTTCTGACCTGTGCCTGCTCTGTGCTCTGGTTGGAACAGGGCAACAGGTGATATAGTTCCGAGCGAAGCGAGGCTATACTCCAGTTTGATTGCCCTTTTTTTTCGTTGTTGCCGCACTGATCTAGCCAGTTCTCCTGGTATAGCCTATCAAACACACAGCGAACACTTACCTTCGCTATAAAACTCCAAATGAGGAGACTTGGAAGCGATCACTATCACAGTATGCTTGCTTCAGCCTCGGCACATAATAGCAAGTAGCCATTTTGTTTTGTGGGTGTGTGTTTGACCTTTTTCTTTTGTGGGTGGGTGTTATGAGTGTGCCACCTGCATGCCATGTGCCACGCCCAGAAATTCTCGCATCCCTGCACATTGTGTATCATTAGTACTAGTGGAATCTGCCCCATGGAGAGGGTGACACAGTACTTCAAGGTGGGATTTCTCCAAGCCAACCCAAGAATTTTGAAACTGAATTTTATTAGTTTAAATTTAATTTCTAGCCTTTTGAGAGCCTAGAAGCCACCAGAAATAACCTCAGGGCACACAAAATTTCTGGGGGAGCATAACCCCTTACCCCTCTAGGGGATGTGGCTCCATACACTGCCCACCACCACAATGAAAATATGACAAGCAGTACAAATTCCTTTTAATGGTGTTGGTCTCAGAAGGCAATATAGTATCCTGCAGTGGCGTAGCCAAGGTAGGGCCAGGTGGGGCACAGGCCCTACCAACTCGTCCCGGTGCCCCACCAACTTAGCACAATGAAAAGTGATGGAAGATTGGTAATGCATGCAGCGTTTTCTTGTAGCTCTTACAAATACTCTAATTTGACAGAAACAGTACCAAAACTGCAAAGTGCTTAATTGCCAAGTTACCGCAAAAAAATTTTCTGCACTTTGCAGAGGGGCGGCTTCACGCAAATGGGCAAATACTTACCACTGCACGCCGTTCTGTTCCGTTCCGTTCTGCGTAACAGTGGTTACGCCTACACCGGAAACGCAGCCTCGAGCACGAGCTGTTCTACTTTATATAGACGAGTATAATACTTGGAGAGCGCTTTATGACGGACCAAAAGTGAGTTGCTGTTATACCGTAAACTGATAATAAACCGCCCCCTCTAGTATAACCGATCAATTTGCTGTAACAACATTTTACTCGCGTGTAATACCTACTATGTAAACATAACCGCCCATAATTAATGACGTAACGCTAATCAGCGTTTGCACGTGTGAAAGTCTAAACAAAGCGGCTAGAGACGAGTATTAATAGCGACGACACAATCAGACCTGTGTAGAGGAAGAGAACCAAGAAGTCAGCATTAGTCGAAATTTGTGTAGCGAGAAAACCCTAGCTACCTATGGAGTTCGTTCAACTTGCCTGCCTAAAGGCTTCCTGCATCAAGGGACACCATATCTACCTGGCTGATCTCAACGTAGGGGATATTTATGAGTGTTTGCCAGAGCACAAATGATGACGTGGTCATCGGACAAGTGCCGGATGGTTTAGAAAAGCCTGCTACAACCACTAATGTTGTCGGGTGAAGTCCACAGGGTACAAGCAAAAGTTACGGATCCTCCGCATCCAGCACAAGGAACCGTCTTTGAAGAGGCGCGTGGAGCAAGACTATTAACTAGTTGTTGAGAATTATGTACTGCAAATTTGCCACGCTATTAACTGTTGTGTTGCAAAAATAACCGATCTGTGATTATAACCGCCCCCGGTTATTTATCAGGTTGGAGAACTGGAGTGTCATCAGAGGCCCACATCCATACCTGGCCTTCGTTGATGCTGAAGATACTCTCGTCGTGGTATATACATACCAGTGTCTTCCTGAACTCTGCATCTGGAGGTGGAGTGGCAGCCCTCTCGTCACTACAAGGTGGTGATGGCTTGTGAGTGTCCCTCAAGTCCTTCATCTTCTTCAGGAACTCCTCACGCACACCACAATCCCTATATACATGTAAAGGTACTGTGGTGTCGTTCGTTCCTACCTTGTTTGACATCTCGCCTATATATAACAGCACACTACTATCTTCGATCAACAACATACCATTTGCGGTTAAGATTATAATCATACAAGTGCGCTTTAAAAAAAACCTGCCACAGGATGTACACATCAAGATCTAACATCCTGTCATTCCATGTAACAGGCATAAATATGTGGTTGGAATTAATGTCAAAAGATATAGGGATGGGAGTCCGTAAAGGTACTGTGGTGTCGTTCGTTCCTACCTTGTTTGGTTACTTTTTGGGGATTCCATCCCTATTTGTCTTTTCATTATTTGAAATGTTTTTTTGTGACTTGCTTTCTGTTTGGTTGTGAATTTTGTGTACAGACCTCTTTTCGGCATTCACTAGAGCTGAAGCACACGTTTCACTTCCCCGTTAGCAGGAGCAATGGAGGTTGATGGTACTGCTTTTGAGAGCAGATCCAAAAGATTTGGCAGCTTTGTATCAAGGGCTTTGAAGTAGGGGTAGAGAGTCATCTTGTATGTAAGCATTACAGAGACATCCTTTTGTGAGCTCAATTTTGCAATAGGAGACAAATCTGTGAAAACTGTGAAAATCATGTGCCTCGAAAATTTGGCGCTGTGTGGTAAGGTGTGTAGGAGTTTTGCTTTATGGACTGTAAATGTCATGGCAAGAATCACAGAAATTTGTTGGAATGTTATTAGTGTAAGATCCGGTATCAACCAGAGATTGGGAGTATGGGTATGGAATGTTCCTTCTACTTCTCCATCTCCCTAGCTGATTTTCCTACTGTGTAGTTCATCTTGCAAACCTGCGGTTGCTAGGTGGTCAATGATGTTTGAACAGATGTCAGGTTCCTGTGTAGGATTAACTAACACCAGACTTAAAGGAAGTGTACAAATTGTCCGCATTGTTGTATCAGATTACATCACATTACATCATGCTGCTTCCACATGATTTATTTGAAAGGCATTCACAGCTAAATCATAGTTACAAAGTAATGACATCACTCTCACCCTTTGAGGAGAAATCGACTGGTCTTGTGTCGTTATCCAGCGAATGTGATACCCTATGTGTCCACACGTCATGTCATGTTATAATTGGTACCAGGTCTTCCCCCTCTCTTGTTCTCCACGCTAAGATACCCTGCTGCATGCAGTCTACATTCTAAAGTATGCAACCCCAGGGCAAGGGCTGGGTAGTAGTGAATTTGGGGGACGGGGAGGGGATACATATCATATGTACTAAGTTATATCATTACGTTACTATGCCGCTAGTAGCCATGAGTACAGTGGAAGCTACTGAAGGTTTGCAGGTCCAATAGACCAAACTACGTCAAGCTAGTTTAGTTCTGTGTTGTCTAGATTGAGAAGACCTGTGACTGAGTATAATCCTCAGTTCGATGATGTGTATGCAGCATACTAGGCTGGTGTTTAGGCTGGTGAAATATCTACATAATACCAGGTCAGCGGGAAGGCCCAGTGGTGGGGTACAGCCGTGTACAGCGCACTGCAAAAACATGTGGGTTGTTTTAACCCAGTTGGATTACCACAGTTGCAATTTAAGGATCAAAAACAACCCTCACGTTTTTGTGTATGCACACTGCAAAAACATGAGGGTTGTTTTTCACCCTTAAAATCGCAACTGTGGTAATCAAGCTGGTTTAAAACAACCCACATGTTTTTGCAGTGTGGATGTGTTTACTTCCAAGAACTGTCTGTCTCTTATTAGCCAGCAATTACAAGTACATGAGAACTCCCCCAGCCAATATCCCTGTCTTGCCACACACACACACGCACCATCATCTTTATGGAATGTACAGAATGTCAGTGCTACGAGCCACACCTCAGACTATGAGATTACTACTTTATATGGAGAAACACTCCTTTTCTCTCAGAAAACAGGAAAGATAAGGTCGTACTTCCTCGATCAGACGCTATGGCTACTAATTATTTCAACACATAATTTTCTATTCGAGGGTGGCGACTACTCAATAACACCATTTATTACGTAAACTGGACAGTTTGCTGACCACAAAGTGATGTACAAAAGACACATTCAATCTCTTCCTTGGTTTTCTTCGATAGCCCTTCATACCTCAAAGCGATCGCAAATCCACCACAAGGTAAAATCCTAGCCTTTTTCTGGCAGAAGGTCGAAAGTATCGATTCACAAGCAGGGCTCCAATCCCTTCAGCTTCACAGACGCCATACAAGACAAAGGTGAGCTTGAATAACTACTGTATTCTTGTCTGCCACTACAATATTATGGTGACATACCACATAGCAACATGCACACGTACAGCTCATAGTCTCTGATTTCCTGATCACACACAAGGTATATGCATTTCCTTTAATGGTGCTAGTCTTAGAAGCAACACAGCATCTTACTCTCAAGATTATATAGCAGCTTGCGAACGGCAACACCCAAACCACGCCCACCCCCCTCCCACTACTGCAGCCACACACCACTTTACAGCCCTCCCGCGGTCTTCCTGTACACATGCAACACTAACCAGGGGTGGAACTTGCGGATGATGGACTCGAAGCAGATGACAGACGGCAAACAGCCGGCTGAAGAAGGACACGATACACGCGAGGGCTAGTCTCGCGGGCCAGACCCTCACGTGGCCAGGGGCCAGGATGACGATAGTAAGCAGAAACTGCGTGTCTGCGATGACGTCCATACCGCGTTGCTGGGACTACTCCAGTAGTTTGCCGTTGTCTTTCGCTGACCTAGCGGGTTTCTCAGACTGCTGTAAGGCTTGCTTCTCGCTCATAACCCCTTCTCGGTCAGCCAGCCCATCTTCAACACAAACGACCGTTCCTGCGATTACATCACCCGCTATCTTCAACACAAATGACCACGGGGTGGCACGTGATTAGATTTGACTCAACCGTACTGCTTTTAGAGTGGGAATGAGACCAACAGACGGCAAACAACCTGATGTATTCTGTGAACATACAGGCAGATCTCACCATGCAGACAGGCCTTACTTGTTTCACCGTCCATTTGCTCACACATCTCTATTCTTTTGCTTTGCGTACAATTCCTACCTGGAATATCTTACCCACCACATTAGTCACTAATCCTTCTATATCACATTATAAGTCTGGTCTACGGTTGCATATTCTATATTAGCAATTATATAAAATAAAAAAAACACAGTAGCTAGCTAGCTAGCTACATGAACACTTAGCTATTAGCTAAGTCTAGAAATAGCTACTAGATAGCTATACATTTATTAAAGTTCTGATGATATGCATAGCTAGCTACATACGATACAAACCAAAAGCAATACAGTGGATGTGTTGTTGTGGTTGCAGGAGTAAATGAAGACATTTTCCTCGGGGCTTGTAGCTATGACAGGAAACTAGGATTGACAAAAGTAGCTGCTTAAAGAGTTTAGCCCTTGGTTCGATTATAGACTGGGAAATAACAACAAGAAGTCTGGAGAGATGAGGTATTGGAGAGGCGTACCTACCATATAGCTACTCAGCTAAAAGTGCAAATTTATCTTGCATTTATTTCAAATAGCTAGGTCTACTTTCCCCTATCATTTATATTTCTGATTGCGTAAAAACATTTCCTAGCATACTACTAGGCAACTTCTACGCGTACATGCTCTAACATCCGGTCTGCTATGAAAGCGAGAATAGGAGCATTCCTGATATTTCGCTGTTGCATGGTTGTCGTAAGAACAGTCACGTCATTGAGCCTTCTACGTACGTATACACGCGCTCGAACATCCGGTCCGCAATCCCATAAGCGCGCCAGATATTTCGCAGTTGCATGGATTGAGTATTAGTAATTTCTGACTGTCATTGTCATAAATCTGTTCACAGAAGCGAAACCGAAGACCTGCGAGACCCTGCGACTGTGAAGATCAGCTGGAGAGAACTTGGTAAGAACGGCGGTCATTAATCTACAGAACGGAACGGAGCAGTTCCGTCACATTATTTCACGTACAGTTACGATATCGCTCTTTTAGTAGAGTTGTTGGACGCATGATTGTTAAAGTTTGTCAAGCGGCCTAGCTTCCGGCGCGCTGAGATCGATGATTTAGTTTGAACTGGGAGTTGTGTTTCAAAAGCAGTAAGGGGAGCCAAACCACTGGCTGACTGTATGATCAATGCCTCCTTGATCAGTGGCATTCAACAACTGCAGTAGCTTGATTTGCCGACGGTCTGTTTAATGCTGCTGATTCTCCTAACACCCAAACTGGTGGCGCGTAATTGATCGAATCCATGCATATATAACGGAGTATTCAAAGACTACTATCCTATTTAGGACTGCCATTTGACTATTTACATGTAGATGATGTAGGTTGTTTATTTGTACTATTGATATACACGTCTCTTTTTCCTTATTTGGGTACTACCAGCTGACTGTCTCCCTGACTTCATGTTACCCCATTCGCTTTTGGCTTCTGTATATCCTATTACCCTGCTGACTGGAGTTTTAGAATATTCCCTGGCCTCTCACTGTTTTGTATATAAAGGATGTGCATATTTGCTGTACAGAGTTGAGTTGAGTTGAAGTCCGCATAATATAATATTATTTGCACCACTCTCCGTTAAACCTCGCGGCCGAGACGCGCAGACAACTGTGAAGGCGCACGAAGGCAAGAAGCGCGCGTTTTACGGACAGTTATGATATCGGACTTGTACGCATGATTGTTAAAGTTTGTCAAGCGGCCGAACTTCCGGTGCGCCGAGATTGATGATTTAGTTCGAAATTGGAGTTGTGTAGTAAGGGGAGCCAAACCACTGGCTGACTGAATAATCGATGCCTCCTTGATCAGTGGCATTCAACAACTGCAGTAGCTTGACTTGCCGACGTTCTGTTTGATGCTGCTTCTCCTAACACCCAAACTGATGGCGCGTAATTGATCGAACCCGGTACCCTTGCATAGATTCTGTGATGGACTGGAACTTGCCCGGTAAAGCAGATACGCCAGGTAGCCATCGTGCATGTTCTCAACACATTTTCCGTTCCAGCAAGGTACTGTTATTAAAGTAAGATATCCTTAGACAAAGGACTGACGGTAATGAAGTGTACAACTGTACAGTGAAAAACAAAATAAGTTTTTTTAAAGTTATAAAAAAATTAATATAGTGGGGGTGCAATTCTGCCCTCAGAGCAGGTGCGGTCAATGGCTTCCCTAGAATGAAGATGTTAATGGCAGAACGTAACCGTGAGAAGCTGAGTTTGCGCATACATTGTCTGGAAAGAAAATTCCCCGCCTCCCTAGAGAGCGATTAGCTACCATACAGGCCTATAGTCGGGGCAGAATTCACGAGAGTTACTTTGGTCTGAATAGGCTAATATCTCCGTGTCAATCTCCGAAGGCTTCAGTAGTTACACGCTCTTATTCGATCTCTTAGGGGCGCGGACATTTTTTATGCGCTCTTGTTGCACATGCAGTAATACGTGTTGCACACTCAAAAGTACGTAAGGTAAAGAGAGGCTATTCCGACGGCGGGTAATCAGTCTGACAGTCGAGTTAGCTAATACATTCGGCATACTGTGGAGTTGGCCCATAATTTTTTTGAAGTTCAGTACATGTATAGCACTGGCAGAAACACTTCAGCCCCCCTCCACTTTTTTTTCACGCTTCCGCCGCCGGACCTAAGAGTTTGTGGTTACCGCTGCATGTTAATAGCTATAGCTAACCACTTCTTCTACAACTGGCTAAGAGGTCATGCATCCTGGTAGGATATTGACTGGCTACCACTTTTCTATATAGTGTAGTAGGATCGAGGTTATAGGAATGAGGGTATATAGCTAGCTAGCTATATATGTCTATCATATGGCAATGTGTGTTCAAGTTCACTGAAACTTGATTGTTATAGTACCATGTTATCCTGAGCTAGGAGCGCTATAGCTACTTACCGAATATGGGATTAGTGACAGGAGAGACTCGATTAATATTATATATAATTACTCTTCACACAGGCAATGAAATTCAGCTATCAACACCATTTAATAAGCCACTTACAACAAGTGGTCTCCTCAGCACATCTGACATGGCATAATCTCCTACTGCTTCTGATACTGCTGACCTCATGCTCTGCTCAGAGTACCTACTACGTCACACCCACACCCGACACATCATGTCCTGGAAAGCCCTGCCACACCCTCTCTCAGTATGTAGCTGACCAGTACTTCAACAACATCACTGCAAATACAACAATGGAGTTCCTTCCTGGCAATCACACTTTGGAGCAGACCATCTCTATAAGGAACCTGACATGGGTTACCCTTCATGGAGATTCCTCCTCCCTCCCAGAGATTACCACTAGGATAGTATGCACCTGGCCAGCTGGGTTTGTCTTCACAGGCATCACTGAACTGTACATTAGTTCACTAGCCTTCATCTCATGTGGACACAATGACAGTGCAGCAGTAAATGTAATATCTGTGCAGCAGTCTAACATTTCAAATTGTAGCTTTCGCAATACCATGAACACTGGTGGTAGTATTTATGATTTTTTGACCTGGGGAGGTGCACTGAATATATATAACAGCAATGTTGGACTAACAGGAAGTATTTTCCAGTACAACTCTACCTTAGGAGGAGTACTTAATGTAGAGTATAGCACCCTCACTGTCATGGATAATACATTCCAGTACAACTCTGCTGACCAGTATGGTGGAGGAGTACTTCGTGTAGAGGAGAGCACCCTCACTGTTGTAGATAATACATTCCAGTACAACTCTGCTGACTATGGAGGAGTACTTTGGGTAGTGGATAGCACCCTCACTGTCATGGATAATACATTCCAGTACAACTCTGCTGCTGAGTTTGGAGGAGTATTTGTTGTAGTGGATAGCACCCTCACTGTCATGGATAATACATTCCAGTACAACACTGCTACCTCTGGAGGAGTACTTAGTGTAGTGAATAGCACCCTCACTGTCATGGAGAATACGTTCCAGTACAACACTGCTGACTATGGAGGAGTACTTGATGTAGAGGATAGCACCCTCACTGTCACTGATAATACATTCCAGTACAACTCTGGAGGAGTACTTTATGTACATACATGTAACACCCCCAACTCACCCCAACTCACCCCCCTCCTCATCGTCCTCACAGGGAACACATTCCAGAAGAATTCAGCCATTTTAGGGGGTATCATATACATAGAAAGGGGCAGTATAAAAAGCACTAACAACACTTTCACTGACAGTTCTGCACTGTTGGGTGGTGCAATTTTTATGACTGACAATAGCACGGTGAACATGTATGGGAGCAACATAATTGAAAACAATACAGCTCAGTATGGTGGAGGTATTGCTGCATTGGACAGTCAACTGCAATTATTTAACACCGTCTTTGAGAATAACACAGCCAGCTATGGTGGAGGACTATATGCACACAACACAGAGTGTATTGGAAATGCTTCATTCACTATAAATGTAGCATTTGAAGGAGGAGGAGCGATTTATGCATCAAAAAGTACATTTTTTTGGACAGAAAATACAACTATTATTAAAAGCAATTCAGCTATGGACGGTGGTGGACTGTTGCTTTCAGATGATTCTAAACTCTACCTGCAGCCAAATATAGCACTGCATCTCATCAGCAACCATGCAAACCGTACTGGAGGTGCAATCAAGGTGGAAGAAAGTAACCCACTAACTTACTGCATTCCTTCTACAAATGGTCATGATGTCAGCAATAGTGAGTGCTTCTTTCAAATCCAATCCCAAATGAAACCAGAGTATTATATTTATAATATTGATGGACTTAACAATTTCATCGATTCCCTCAACTTTGACAATAACAGTGCTACAGAAGGAGGTACTGACTTATATGGTGGCAATGTTGATAGCTGTACATTGAACAATACTAAAATATCACCATATTATTTTGGTCCTGCTGTTAGTGGACATGTGTTTGATGTCATGACCAGCAGAGTAAGTATTTCTTCCGACCCACTGGACATCTGTACCTGTGTAGATGACCTAACAGACTGCACTGGCTTTTACCACCCAGAGCCTGTGTATCCAGGGGGAACACTGGAGGTTCCAGTAATTGCACGTGGACAAAGGAATGGGACAACCGTAGCTGTAGTACAAGTTATTGACATATCCAACAACTTCAATGTCAGCAACCTTGAAATCTCTCAAAATATTCTTAATAGCTGCACTTCCCTCCAGTACACCGTACAGTCACGTGCTATAGGTACCACTCAAGAAATGAAACTTTATGCAGAAGGCCCTTGCCCACCCAATACTCTTAGCGTTACTGTGAACATCCTATCCTGCCCACCTGGATTTCAATTATCAGAGGCTCAATCAATTTGCATTTGTGCTGAAAGAATTCAACAATTCACCAATACATGCTTAATAGACAATGCAACCGTACTACGAGCACAAAATGCCGAGTTCTGGGTAGGCTATGACAATAAATCTCAAGGTATAATTCTTCACCCTCATTGCCCATTTGATTACTGTACATCAAATGAAGTATACTTGGCAGTTGATGACAGTGACAAACAGTGCAACTACAACAGAAGTGGCCTAATGTGTGGAACATGTAGTGACAACCTGAGTCTTGCATTGGGTAGCTCCCGGTGCTTGCAGTGCTCCAACTCTTATCTCTCACTCTTAGCTGCATTTGCTTTCGCTGGCATTGCACTGGTGCTGTTACTTCTCGTCCTGAGGCTGACAGTTGCAGTTGGAACCATCAATGGACTGATCTTCTATGCAAACATTGTAGCAGTGAATTCCCAAATATTCTTTCAGCACCAAAGCACTAATGTCCCAACAGCGCTGATGGATAAAGTCCTTACTCTGTTTGTAGCCTGGCTGAATTTGGACCTGGGAATTGAAACATGTTTCTACAATGGAATGGATGCCTATGTCAAAACATGGCTGCAGTTTGCATTCCCCCTCTATGTGTGGGCTCTGGTAGGCATGATAATCATTGGCAGCTACTACTCAGGAAGAGTGGCAAAAGTGTTTGGCAGCAACCCCGTCGCAGTCTTGGCCACACTCTTCCTGCTATCATATGCTAAACTGCTTCGCACAGTTATTGTTGCATTTTCATATACATCCCTAGAATACCCTAACAACTCACACATTGCTGTGTGGCTGTATGACGGAAACATTCCGTACCTCAGCAACAAACACACCCCACTATTCACAGCTGCAATGATTTGTCTCATTGTCCTGTTTCTTCCCTACATGATGCTGCTAATCTTTGGACAGTGGCTCCAGGCTAAGTCAGGGTTAATGATCTTCTCATGGATCAACAGTCCTAAAATCAAATCCTTCCTTGACACCTACCATGCACCCTACAGTGACAAACACCGCTACTGGACTGGACTGATGCTTCTATTTCGCTTTGTTCTGTTTCTCATCTCTGCAGTCAATGCTCTTGGAGATCCCAGTGTCAATCTTGTGGCTATTGGTTCCACCACTGTTGTGATACTAACACTAGCTGCCATATTTGGTTCTAGAATCTACAAGACGTGGAGTCTTGGCCTCCTTGAAACATCATTTGTTGTCAACTTGGCCATCCTCACTCTAGCTACTTTATACATTCGACCCAGTGGAGGCAACCAGAATGCTGCTACACTCACCTCAGTTGGCTTTGCCTTCGCAACATTCATTGCAATAGTCATCTACCACTCAGCTCAGCAAGCCAAGGACACATGCTGGATGAAGAAAATATTTTCCAAGCTGTCCCTGTCTCCCAAGACCTCAGGCCAGCCAGCAGAGAAGAAGTCAGGATTGGATTATGAGGACTCAGCAGACAGGCCGGTGACTGCCCCAACCACGACAGTGATTGATTTTCGTGAACTCAACTCGTATATGCTCCGTGAACCATGTATGGAAACCAACCAATGAATGCACAAATACAGCTAGCACTTTAACATGTTACACAAAAAAAAATTGACTGAACTTTACTACAAAATTAAAAATAGTATAGACTTTAATTGTTTGCCTTGCTTTTTATATGCATGTATATATTTGTTTTAACATTTTGCCTTTCTTTGTCTCATATTCATTTGCTTAAAATTTTGTTGAATAGGTTGCTTTCCCCATCTTTTTTGGTTATGTAAAGTGTCCACTCTTTACTCTAATTATTCCCTCTGTGAAATTTGTGCTGCACAGTAGCTAATACATTAAACCATGTATATAGTAATGGTACTCGTGCATAGCATAATATGGTTTGTACTCATTATGTATGGCTAGCAATATGTCAACAGTATGTAGTATACTAGCATAAATTGAAATTGAAGTCCATAATAACTGGGAATGATCGTAAGGCTCGTGTATGAGACTGATGCAGTGGCCTGTAAACATGGGAATGGGACTACAACTATTACGTTGCCTGAAGAATATGTGGTGAGTATTAACAACAGTGTCATATAGACTTGAGCAGCAGGCACTGCAGTCTTGGCCTGGACAGTCTCCTTGAACTCCTCTATCCTGGCCCCCAGCTCCCAACCAAGCCTGTCGGCTCCATACGTGAGAGGAGGTCATGCTGGGAGAGGTGTGCGTGTGTGTAGCTATGTGTGTAGGTGTTTGTGTGAGTGTGCATGTGTGTGTGAGTGTGTGTGTGTGTGTGTGTATATGTTTGTGTGTTGGTATTTGTGTGTGTATGTGTGTGTAATGGGACCACAGATCCGATTGAAGATATCTTCATGAGCGTACATGCACAAACCATACATGTAGTTACACACATGTACATGGTGGTTCATGTAGAGGGGGTCACAATGTCAGAAACTGGCTACTAATGCCACCTAGGTCCCTCTGTTGTTAACGAGAGGACAGTGTAAATGGGTAACAGTGTAATGGGATTTTCACTGCACACTTGTATAATGATGTAATGTTTACTTCAATGCATACAGCAGCTGTTTACACAGTGTGTCCTAGTGAGAACCTACATGTCCTTATGGCTACATGTACATACATCCCCTAAACTCCAGCTCAACCCCCCAACCCCAAACCATGTTACTCATACTATATACTCCTAGTAATCCATACCCAGGGCACAAGTTACAACACCGTACAAAGATAGAGAACAGGAAGGCAAGTAAGTCAGAGACAGAAGAGGTGGAACATTGCGGTGATTAAACATGTAAAATGAATGCAGCCAAGAGAACCCAGTACCAGGAAAGAATTAGAAGCCACCCAACCCATACCCACACAAAGTTTAAAGACTTAAAAGAGACACAAATTGTGTTAAATGGGTTATAAAAAGGTCTTCGTCTAGTAAAGCTTCCAGGAGTAAAGTCCTCCCATTCCAGTTTGGCTATGAGGTCTTGCTGAAAGCAGCAGGGGACTTCATCCGAAAAAAATTTAGGAGCGGCCAGATTCAAGCAGCTTTAGCCACCCATGCAGGCCCCATGGAGTGTGTGTGTGTGTGTGTGTGTGTGTTTTGAGAGATTGTTGGGGGAAGAAAAATAAATGGCTTAGGGTTGTTGCAGGGAACCGGTCAATTGCTATATGAGTCAAATCAGAAACTTTTAATTTTCACCTAAGTCTTCGATATTCTCAAGAATAACCCATTCTTTTAGTGCATACAAGTACGTATACATGTAGTTATATAGTATTTCAGAGCTGGTCATCAGGAGAGTACCACAGACTGAACATCGAGCAGCCACAGATTTTGGTCCCTTTAACCTCTCGACCTGTGACTGTCTACAGAAAGGGCGGGGCCACTCTCATAGGGTAGAGTCCAGCATGTATAACACCTTGAGATCTCCAGTTTACACGCCATATTAACACGCTTGTTTAATTTTTACATAGTACCTTTCGTTAACTACCTGCACCCTCAGTGGTTATGCATACAGACATAAGGATAAGACGTCCATTTTGTCCCAACATCAGATGGTCTCGTTCTTGTCATTTGGTTTTCGCTTTGTGGCTAGACAGATAAATAAGAGTGTGTATACCATTGCCTACATGCTGATTTACTTCATTTTTATGCCATGATGCAGATGTAGTTGGATTTAATCCTCACCTTTCTCTCCCTTCCTTGCTTGAAACTAGAGAACATGTGCTTTTTTGATGCTTATGTCATTGTTTATCTTTTGTGGTTACTACTTGTTGCATGCAATTAGTAAGAATTCTTTTTTAGCAGAGCTTTGCATACTGGTACCTGTGCATGTAGCTGCAGAGCAATACCTATTTCATTTATTGACTACAAGAATCCGAACTCAGTAATAGAAAACAGTGTGTGTGTGTGTGTGTGTGTGTGTGTGTGTGTGTGTGTGTGTGTGTGTGTGTGTGTGTGTGTGTGTGTGTGTGTGTGTGTGTGTGTGTGTGTGTGTGTGGAGTGTGTGTGTGTGTACACCACTGGGTGCATTTGTAAACAGGTGAGCTTTGCAATAACTATAATAAGCACATACCTAAAACTTAGAGGCGTGTCCAACAGCTGTGCTAACTGAACAAAAATGTACACAAAAACGTTTTTATATTGGTACTGCCTGCTAACTGTATTCATTGAAAAGTGGACACATGGCTACACAATAGTACTCTTTGTGGAGCACTCCGCTGCAAGTAATAATTATGGCTACTGCATGGATAGCTTAGTCTCCACTGCAGATGACCAGCAGAGGCAGTGAGCCATCCACAATAGCCACCATGGTTCCAGTAATTATTGGGCTGTTCCATTAAATAGTTCTGCACCCCCTGCAGTGGAGCAGATTTCACTTGACTCCTTGGACAGCAAATTAGTGGTACCATCCCCGGCAGACACAAGTAAAGAGATTGTTCTAACCTCCTAGACACAAACAATTTAAGTTTTTATACCCCCCAGGATGCAATTATGTTTTTGTTTTTTTTACCCTCTGACATAATTACTTGATTACAATCCCCCCTAGATACAATTTCCGTTCCTCCGTAGGGGGTGCAAAATTATTTAATAGAATAACCCATTGTAACTGGCCACAAAAACACAGGTAGAGCTGTAGGCTGTTGATATTCATCTGATACTGAGCTTCAGAGCACCTTTTACAACCGCTCGCAACCGCCTACAGTGGATACAGTGAACGTTAGGTCCAATTGATGCCGGTCCTTTAAGAATCAGTCAGCCTTGGCCTCATCTTTCAAAAAAAAACAACAGCAATTAGCACATTCCTTGCTTGCTAAATACAGAACTGATCAACCGGAAGTAAAGTTGCTGTTCACTCCCGTTCTCTCACTACACATTCATGGGCCAGATACCTATTCCGTATACTACTAAATACTACTATGCCAATATTTGGTACGTGCCAATAATTGGCAACTTATGCTACCTGAAGATGAGTGCCAAAAAGACAAATACGTCTCTGATGTTTCTGATGTGGACAGCGAAGCGGAGGGAGTTGAGGACATGGTAGATGGGTCCGGAGGTCACCATCAGCCTGGGGTACATTTGAGAGAGGGAGAAATGAGAATGGACTATGACCCGAGTTGCTTACTTTTCCTTTCCTACAGTGGAACACACGAAGAGACCAAAAACTGCTTTTTAGAATTTACAGGCTCATATCTCTAAAACTAAGCGTGATACAAGAAATGTTAACCACCCATTTTCATGATCTCCAGGAAAAGCTAAATAAAATAGATAGGTGCCAACTTTATCACGTGACAGTCACGTGACAGTACATGGAGGGAAACAGCCCTGGGTCAAAAGTAATTTTTAACATGGTAAGAAGTCTTTTTAACTATTAGCACTTACAGAGAGTAGGGCCAAACTAGCCATTTCTGAGTCCCCCCATGACTAGTGACAGACAACACTTCTCTGTGGCCAAATCTGAGAAATGGAGCCTTGTGCGCTAGAGCACAACTTTTTTTCCGGCCATCTTGCGGTTTTGTAACATATCCTTGACATGTGAAAAACACTAAGTACATCAGTTAGTGCACGTGTATTGTTACAGTGCGTACTACGTGAGGTCTTAGACAAAAGTCTAAAAGTCTAAAAGCAGCTATTTCTAGCTACTGAATTCTTCCTCGCAAGGATGAGGAATTCATTTCTTCTTGTTGCTACAATAGTAGCATTGGAAAATCGAAAAACATGCATGGACTGCTAAGAAGGAAAGGTTATTATGACAATGGATTGGTTACTGGAGTTGGATCATTATCATTTTGTACTATATAGCATTTGTAAGGGAATAATTTTCTGCTGACTGTATTACCTTACATGGCTATCCGATGGCATGGTAGCATTGATAGCTCATAGTCACATGCCAAAGTGCTACAGTGACAATCTGTTGATCAGTTAAAAGCGTGACTCTCTACTACACAGATGTAGCCATTAAAGTACATAGCTTTGACAGGAAACAATATATTTCAGCCATATGACTCTGATAATGCGGATTTAGTTCATATATGGACGGCACATGTCTAAAGGCTGCAATTTCAGCTGTCACTGACAATACATCCACTGTCTATATTAGGTGCAACTCTAGTAAGCAAATTTTTGGTTATAATAACCTTCAGGTTTTTATAGTGCATGCAGAAGAGAGCCTGGTATCTTCTCTCACATGATACAATAATGCATAGGTGGGGATCGATTGAAAGATGGCTACACTTCTCTACCTTTCACTGGTGACACTACTTCAGCACTCAGACTGTGGTACCAACAGACCCTGAAGATTAGCTATAAGAAGTACTGATTTGTTGCTTTTCCTTTGGTCTCAAAGAACTACAACTGTAGCTACTTAGATACTTAGCTACCTGCACACAATCAAGTCCTTTCTACCCCTTCTACCCTCAATGTCACACACCTGAGAAAAGATACCAGGCACTCTCCCGTTTTAGAGAGGGCCTGGGGACGAGGCTATGATTAGCTACTTACCAAATATAAATATGCGGCAATGGGCGGGGCAAGGGAGGGGTACCTACTCCAGGTGGGTGCTTCCTAGAGAATACTTGCCGTACCACCAACGATCCTCCCCAGAGGGTACCACGCCCGGTAGTCAAACCAGTTGAGAAACTTGCAGTACCTGTTAATGGCCATGTAGTGGGTGAGCGGTAGTTGGACCTGATAGGTGAAGGAACACAATTCTCAACCCTCCCAGTTAGAGCCACACCAGTCCTGTCCTCTGGTGACTCTTTATGTTTAGGGCAACAGATGATATAGTACTAGTGGAATCTGCCCCACATGAGAAAGAGAGGGTGACACAGTACAAGGGGTGGGATTTCTCTCTCTCTCTCTTTCTCCCTCCCCTCTTTCCAAAGAATTTTTTAGTTTAGTAATTTCCATCCTTTTTGGGACCCTAGGAGTCACCACAAACAACCTCAGAACACACATATTTTCTGGGGGAGCATACCCCCATACCCCCTGCATTAAAGCTACAGTGTAGCTGTATAATTATGTAAATACAACATACCTGGGAATATCCCAAAAAAGTAAATTCCACATTCTGAGGAGGCTTGGCAACTTCTACCGTATACATGCTCAAACATCCGGTCTGCTATCAAAGCGAGTGTAGGGGCATTCCTGATATTTCGCAGTTGCATTATTGAGCCTTCTACGGTATATGCATTTCCTTTAATGGTGTTAGTCTCAGAAGCAACATAACATTCTGCTCTCAAGACTGGTAGCTCGCGAACGCCAACACCCCAAACCACTCCCACTGCTCACTAGAAGCAGCCGCACACCCTTACAGCTCTCTCGCCGCCTTCCTGAAGAGTACACGCGGAGACGTTGACCAGGGTTCGAACTCGTGGTAATGATCGCTCGAGGCGGATGACAGACGGCAAACAGCCGGCTGGAGAAGGACACGATACGCGCCAGGGCCAGGATGACGATAGTAAGCAGAGACTAGCGTGTCTGCGATGACGTCCATACTACGTTGCTTGGACTCCTTCAAGTAGCTTGCTGTTGTCCTTCACTGACTTGGCGGGTTGTTCAGACTGCTGTAATGCTCGCTTCTCGCTCACAAACCCCTTCTCGGTCAGCATCGGGGTGGCACGTGATTAGATTTGACCCACTTTGTTTCCCGTACTGCTTTTAGAGTGGGAATGGGACTAAGCGTGGCAACCCTCAATATATTATTATCTATCCTATTTATCATGAGCAACCTAACGTGTCATGTTGGGATGTAAATCCGTAAAAGGAACCCAAAGTTTATGTAGCTACTTTCCCAGTCATTTATATTTTTGATTCCGTATTTCTCAACATTTTCTAGCGTAATTTTTAGAGCCTCTCTGCATGAAAATCTAGCGTAGCTAGCTATGTAAATACAATACAATTCTATTCCTGTAGTCGACTGTCCAACTCTGTACATGTATATGTGTATAAACACATGCCATGGACAAACCACAGTGTTTTTATACATGGTGCATGGAATAGCTACCCAAGAAAGCAAATTCCAGATTTCTGAGGAGGCTATAGGTAACTTTTACGTATACATGCTCAAACATCCGGTCTGCTATCAAAGCGAGTATAGGAGCGTTCCTGTTATTTCGAAGTTGTATAGTTAATAACTTATACCACGTCATTGAGCATTCTACATTATTATGTACATGTACGCATACACGCGCTCGAACATCCGGTTCGCTATCATATATTTCCAGAAGCGCTCCAGATATTTCGCAGTAGCATCGATTGAATATTAGTCATTTCTGACTGTTATTGTCATAAATCTGTTCACAGAAGCGAAACCGAAGACCTCCGAGACCCTACGACTGTGAAGATCAGCTGGTAAGAACGGCGGTCATTAATTTACGGAACGGAACGGAGCAGTTCCGTCACATTATTTCACGTACAATTACGATATGGCTCTTTTAGTCCAGGGTTGTTGTACGCATGATTGTCCAAAGTTTGTCAACGGGCCTAGCTTCCGGCGCGCCGAGATAGTTTGAACTGGGAGTTGTATTTCAAAAGCAGTAAGGGGAGCCAAACCACTGGCTGACTGAATGATCAATGCCTCCTTGATCAGTGGCATTCAGCAACTGCAGTAGCTTGACTTGCCGACGTTCTGTTTGATGCTGCTGCTTCTCCAAGCACCCAAACTGGTGGCGCGTAATTGATCGAATCCATGCATAGATTCTGTGATCGACTGGAACTTGCTGGTACTGTAAAAGTAAGAACAGCAAGTGTATCGCTAGACAAAGGACTGACGGTAACGAAGTGTACAACTGTACAGTGAAAAACGAAATAAGGTTTGAAAAAGTTACAGAGAAAAAATAAGTATAGCAATGAGTATCATGGAAAGAGTGGGCTGGCTTGGGTGCAATTCTTCTCTCAGAGCAGGTGAGGTCAATGGCTTCCCTAAGCATACCTGCTTGGCATGAAGGTGTTGATGGCAGAACGCATCCGTGAGAAGCTGAGTTTGCGTATGCAATGTTTGGAAAGAAAATTCCCCGCCCCCTAGAGAGCGATTAGCTGCCTTACAGGCCTGTAGTCGTGGTAGAATTCACGAGAGTTACTTTGGTCTGAATAGGCTAATACCTCTCAGTATCAATCTCCGAAGGCTTCAGTAGTTACACGCTCTTACTCGATCTCTCAGTCGGGGGTGGGGGAATTCTTTATGCTCTCTTGTTAGTACACAGTAATACATACATGTTGTACAAAAGTACGTAAGGTAAAGAGAGGCTATTCCGACGGCGGGGATCAGTCAGACAGTCGAGTTAATACCTCCGGCATACTGTGGAGTGGGGGGTGGGGGAATTCTTTATGCTCTCTTGTTAGTACACAGTAATACGTGCATGTTGTACACTCAAAAGCACGTAAGGTATAGTAGAAACTTGATTGTTATAGTATACCATGTTATACTGAGCTATAGCTACTTAGTCCAATACATGGTTAGTGAAAGGAGAGACTCAATTATTATTATTGTTCACACAGGCAATGAAATTCAGCTATCAACACAAATTAAGCCACTTACAACAAGTGGTCTCCTCAGCACTACTGACAGGGCATTATCTCCTGCTTCTGATACTGCTCACGTCATGCTCTGCTCATAGTAGGAGTACCTACTACGTCACACCCACACCCGACACATCATGTCCTGGAAAGCCCTGCCACACCCTCTCCCAGTATGTAGATGACCAGTACTTCAACAACATCACTGCGAATACAACAATGGAGTTCCTTCCTGGTAATCACACTTTGGAGCAGACCATCTCTATAAGGAACCTGAGGTGGGTTACCCTTCATGGAGATTCCTCCTCCCTCCCAGAGATCACCACTAGGATAGTATGCACCTGGCCAGCTGGGTTTGTCTTCACAGGCATCACTGAACTGTACATTAGTTCACTAGCCTTCATCGCATGTGGACACAATTACAGTGCAGCAATAAATGTAATATCTGTGCAGCAGTTTAACATTTCAAATTGTAGCTTTCTGATGAATGGTATTGGAGGTGTACTAGATATAAAGAAGAGCATTGTCGGAATAAAAGGAAGTATTTTCCAGAACAACACTGCTGCCTCTGTAGGAGTACTTTGTGTACAGGATAGCACCCTCACTGTCATGGATAACACATTCCAGTACAACTCTGCTGACAATGGAGGAGTACTTTATGTATGGTATAGCACCCTCACTGTCATGGATAATACATTCGAGTACAACTCTGCTGACCATGATGGAGGAGTACTTTATGTACGGTATAGCACCCTCACTGTCATGGATAATACATTCCAGTACAACTATGTTATATATAGCTCTGGAGGAGTACTTAATACAGGGTATAGCACCCTCACTGTCATGGATAATACATTCCAGTACAACTCTGCCGGTGAGGATGGAGGAGTACTTTATGTATATAATGCCTACTCCTTATACAGCACCCTCGCCGTCCTCACAGGGAACACATTCCGGAAAAATTCAGCCAATCTAGGCGGTATCATATACATGACTGGTGGCAGTATAAAGATCACTAGCAACACTTTCACTGACAGTTCTGCAGTGTTGGGTGGTGCAATTTTTATGACTGACAATAGCATGGCGAGCATGTATGGGAGCAACATTATTGCAAATAATACAGCTCAGTATGGTGGAGGTATTGCTGCATTGGACAGTCAACTGCAATTATTTAACACCGTTATTGAGAATAACACAGCCAGCTATGGTGGAGGACTATATGCACACAACACAGAATGTAATGGAAATGCTTTATTCAATAAAAATTTAGCATTTGAAGGAGGAGGAGGGATTTATGCGTCAAAAAGTACATTTTTTTGGACAGAAAATACAACCATTATTGAAAGCAATTCAGCTATTGATGGTGGTGGAATGCTGCTTTCAGATGATTCTAAACTCTACTTGCAGCCAAATATAGCAGTGCATCTCATCAGCAACCATGCATATCGTACTGGAGGTGCAATCAAGGTGGAAGAAAGTAACCCACTGACTTACTGCATTCCTTCTACAAACGGTCATGATGTCAGCAATATTGACTGCTTCTTTCAAATCCAATCCCAAATGAAACAGGGGTATAATATTTATAATATTGGTTACCTTAAATATTTTATTGATTCCGTCGATGTTACACACATTATAATACACTTTGACAACAACAGTGCTGTAGAAGCAGGTAGTGACTTATATTGTGGCAATGTTGATAGCTGTACATTGAACAATGCTACAATAGGACCGTATTATTCTGGTCCTGCTGTTAGTGGATATGTGTTTGATGTCATGACCAGCAGTGTAACTATTTCTTCCGACCCACTGGACATCTGTACCTGTGTAGATGACCTAACAGACTGCACTGGCTTTTACCACCCAGAGACTGTGTATCCAGGGGGAACACTGGAAGTTCCAGTCATTGCACGTGGACAAAGGAATGTGACAACCGTAGCTGTAGTACAAGTTACTGAGACATCCAACAACTTCAATGTCAGCAACCTTGAAATCTATCAAAATGTTCTTAATAGCTGCACTCCCCTCAAGTACACTATACAGTCACGTGCTGTAGGTAGCACTCAAGAAATGACTCTGTATGCTGAAGGCCCTTGCCCACCCACTAAGACTAATACTCTTACAGTTACGGTGGACATCCAATCCTGCCCCCCTGGATTTCAGTTATCAGAGGCTCAATCAATTTGCATTTGTGTCGAAAGACTTCAAAAATTCACCAACACATGCTTAATAGATAATGCAACCGTACTACGAACACAAAATGCCGAGTTCTGGGTAGGCTATGACAATAAATCTCAAGGTATAATTCTTCACCCTCATTGCCCATTTGATTACTGTACATCAAATGAAGTATACGTGGCAGTTGATGACAGTGACAAACAGTGCAACTATAACAGAAGTGGCCTAATGTGTGGAAGATGTAGTGACAACCTGAGTCTTGCATTGGGTAGCTCCCGGTGCTTGCAGTGCTCCAACTCTTATCTCTCACTCTTAGCTGCATTTGCTTTCGCTGGCATTGCACTGGTGCTGTTACTTCTCGTCCTGAGGCTGACAGTTGCAGTTGGAACCATCAATGGACTGATCTTCTATGCAAACATTGTAGCAGTGAATTCCCAAATATTTTTTCAGCACCAAAGCAATAATGTCCCAACAGCGTTGACGGATAAAGCCCTTACTCTGTTTGTAGCCTGGCTGAATTTGGACCTGGGAATTGAAACATGTTTCTACAAAGGAATGGATGCCTATGGCAAAACATGGCTGCAGTTTGCATTCCCCCTCTATGTGTGGGCTCTGGCAGGCATGATAATCATTGGCAGCTACTACTCAGGAAAAGTTGCAAAAGTGTTTGGAAGCAACCCCGTCGCAGTCTTGGCCACACTCTTCCTGCTGTCATATGCCAAACTGCTTCGCACAGTTATTGCTGCACTTTCATACACATCTCTAGAATATCCTAACTACTCACACATTGCTGTGTGGCTGTATGATGGAAACATTCCGTACCTCAGCAGCAAACACATCCCACTATTCACAGCTGCAATGGTTTTTCTTATTATCCTGTTTCTTCCCTACATGATACTGCTAGTCCTTGGACAGTGGCTCCAGGCTAAGTCACATTTTAGAATCCTCTCATGGATCAAGAGTCCCAAAATTAAATTCTTCCTTGACACTTACCATGCTCCCTATACTGATAAACACCGCTACTGGACTGGACTGATGCTTCTATTTCGCTTTGTTCTGTTTCTCATCTCTGCAGTCAATGCTCTTGGAGATCCCAGTGTCAACCTGCTGGCTATTATTTCCACTACTGTTGTGATACTAACACTTCCTACCATACTTGGTTCTAGAATCTACAAGACATGGAGTCTTGGCCTCCTTGAAACATCATTTGTCGTCAACCTGGCCATCCTCGCTGCGGCTACTTCATACATTCAACGCAGTGGAGGCACCCAGAATGCTGCTACACTCACCTCAGTTAGTGTCGCCTTTGTAACATTTACTGGAATTGTAATCTACCACTCTGTTCAGCAAATCAAAGGCACCAGGCTGTGGAGGAGAGTGTGCCTGAGACATGATTACATGAGAGTACCCCTGACTGATGTGGACGCTGAGTCTGAGGACCCACCAGACAGCCCAGTCGAATTTGTGTTTATGTCAGGGTCTGCCCCAACTCAGACGGTGGTCGATATCCGTGATTCTGAGCTGCGAGAACCATGTATGGCAACAGACTAATGGGAAAAGAAAAATTGTTGTCTAACAGTATACTCTAAGCAAACGCAACACTGCTTAACAGTTCCGTAGAATCAATAAACACAACAGACACACAGAACCCATTTTGGTGAATCATCAGATAACTTGTAGTGTGAATATTGAGTAAGCTAAGCAGCTTAGCTGCCTACTTCATCACTTATTTTGTATGCTTTACATTCACGCCCATCTCATTTTAATGTCATTCACATATCTATGTACACAGTGAGCAGATTTATAGCACGCCATTCATACATGCATAATTATACGCATGTGTACACTTTTTATATATATTTTTTAATTTTGTCATTGCCATATTCATTATGTATTGTTATAGCTACTTCAAGAAAAAGTTTTGCAATAACCTGCATAGTTGCCTTGCTTCTACATAGGGTTTATGTTATTTACTGTTATAAAGTTTTAACATGGCATGGGTGATCACTAAACTCTAAATGTCAGTGTACACTAGGAGGCAGTGAGGCCGTTAGTTGTTTAAGGGGTCAATCTTAAGGAGTGGGTTGGATCAGATTAATTTCTAATGACTCTCAAGGATGATGTGCCTTGAATGTGAAGCATGAGGATTGCTGTAAGAGATTGTAAATGTCCAATTGAGTGTACATAAGATCTCGCATGGAGATACAGGATAGTGAAAGTTGGCTAGGCAGTTTCCTCTAGGAGGTCGGAATAGCATAAATAAAAATACAGTATCTCAGAGTATTTGAGCTTTTCTCTGCTTTTCTGAAAAACACAACCAAACTGCACTCCTGGGGTAACTTATTCATAGGTGTGAAATCCAATTATAGCGGGGAAGAGCAGCATATTTTGCACTGTGCAAATTTGAAGGGTAAATGTAATCATAACAGTTACGATGTATGGCAGTGTAATATTACTGTCAGGACGCCTCCAGTGCATGTAGGATATCATTTTTAAGTAATGGGTATTCCCTCCAGGCAACAAAGTGGAAATTTCAAGATAACTGAATTACCTAGCCAAATCCTATTGCTGGATTCACATCAATGTCTGCAGGCTGCTCACTCGATCTCAATTACAGTTAAAGCCTCTGTAAACACACGCGCATACACGATATACATACATACACACACACACACATTGTATCTATACACACACACACACAGTGACACACATGAAATCAATAACAGTTTTGACTCAGAGGCAGCTCCCCACCCTAGGGTTCTATCTACAAATGTGCAGACGTTAATAACACGTTTTAACTGACCATAGTTTCTAGCCAAATCAATGCAATGCTAGTACATTGTGAATCATTTCGAGCTCCTATGTACTAGGAGGTATAACGGCTAGCTAGCTATGAGGTCTGGTTTCTTCTTAAGGAGTGGTTCAGAATCTTCAGATGCAATGACTGCTAGCAGCTCTATTTACTGCACTATTGAATGGAAGTTTGACTGCCTGAATTGAGCATAATCTGAGGATACTAGGGACTGGCTGAGAGTGCGATAAGGGCACAGCTGGAGAACTAGGGTCGGAAGAGCATAATAGGCAGGGAAAACATAATTTCCTCAAGCCTCAACCTAATTCACAGGTGTGTATAAAATGTGCTAGCCTCATAAGCGGTTGAGGTGAAAGGTTCTTGGCGTATTGCTTTGGTAGACGTCATTAGCCTGAAGTTGGGTGCTGATGTAGTATTATATTTTAAAAGTAATCCCTGGTAACATGTGGTAATAGAGCTGAATTATAGCAAAAAAACAAAAGTACGTAAAGAATTGGTTGGAGACTAGGCACACAAAATCGTAAAGCATGCTATTGAGTTCACAATATGATTGACACAAGACTGTGACATTGTAATAAAATAGTGATACGATAAACGATGTATCGTAAGAGGCAGCTCAAATCTTGAGATGGAGGAGTATATAAATGATGAACCCTGTACACAACAGTCAGTCATTTCTAAGTGAGCTGAACTTGTTGGTCAGCTCCAGACCAGGAGCATAGCCTGTGTCCACAGTCCGGGCTGATCTTGAACTTCGGACTTCTTTGAAATCTTTCTCCTTTTGTCGCTCAGTGGATTTCTGACTGTCAAGTCAAGAGGATGGAAAAATAAACAGAAGATTACATACTGCATCTGAAAATTGTCACTATTTAAGTACCCAGCACACCCATCTAAATGAAACAAGATTGATTAAATACAGCTGGGCATTTTTCAAATACCGCAGAGTATGATTGTATATATTAACCCTTAGAGAACAGATGTAGAAATTGACAGTGGTCCTTTTTCTTACATCCGCTGACACATCATCACCAGACGGGTCATACATGTGATGCACACTCAACATACCCCTGTGCTAGCTGTGCACTGGTGCTTAGAGTGGGGAATGCTTGTGCATTTAGGAGGTCTGGGGGAGCTCGCTTTGATTTTGGCTGCTGGAGTCTGCCTCTCATTCCAGGGGGGACGTAGACTGAAGAGGTGGCTGGCTTATCCACGGGCGTAGGGGAAGGCTCTATGATGTCAGGTTCTGTGTGTGTGTGTGTGTGTGTGGATGTTGATGTGTGTGTACACGTACATGTGTGTGCGTATGTGTGTGTGTATGCGTGTGTGTACATGTATATGTGTGTGCAGGTGTGTGTGTGTGTGTGTGTGTGTGTGTGTGTGTGTATGCATGTATGTACATGTATATGTGTGTGCAGGTGTGTGTGTGTGTGTGTGTGTATACCATTGGATGCATTCGTAAACAGGTGTGCTTTGCAATAATTTATGCACATACATAAAATTTGGAAGCGCAGACAACAGCAAGAAGTAAAAGCTAGACTCTGGATTTAATGTATCTGTAAATGTACCTACATCTGAGTGATCTATGGGGTTACTGCTTGATTAAAATTTAATATTGCAACATCGTGTACGTGGTTGTTGGATGCACAAAGGGGGTGGGCATCTGGCAAAGGCCATCGGAAGAGTTGGTGCTGGGCTATAACTTAACATGCCTGGGAGAACTCTGCATATGTATGTCGATACTGGCTATATATGGTATAGCTACCTTCTTCATCCGGGTGTTGCTTCTGCCAGACGGACTGCTTCTCTTTCTCCTTTGACTTGACCTCAGAGAGCTCATCTGGACGGGGGTAGCCATGGGAGGAGGAGGAGGAAATGAAAATCATAGAGTATTAATAACCAAGTAGGTGAATTTTAAGGAATGAATGACCAAAAATATTGTATATGCAGTGACTATTCACATAATTATGAGATTTATTGTCAGAAAGTATGGAGTCAGTTTATCAGAAGCAATCTAAAAAGTTGCTTTTGGTACTATTTATTGTACAAAAAATGTTCTGAGGAAAATTTCTTGCTCAGGGAGGGGGGGGGGGGGTTCTCCATCTCCTACTCGGACAATCCTAGGACCTGTCTGCTGACTCTTGTACCCCCCCCCCCCCACACACACTCGTTAATTACTAATTAAGCTATTTTCATCAGCAGTGCTTACCATCTGGGTCTGTGACTTCTCCTACCGGATTGGAGACTGGTTTCTCACCATTGTCGTCTGAGCTGTGATCCAGTGTGTGTGTGTGTGTGTGTGTGTATGTGTGTGTATGCGTGTGCGTATATGTGTGTGTACACGTGTGTGCAGGTATGTAAGTGTGTGTGTGTGTGTGTGAGAGAGAGAGAGAATTACTTAAGATATGGTTTATTGAGAACTGAAAAAGCCTAAAAACCAACATCAAGCCTTTACAGGGGGTACATTTAGGAAAATCCCCGAGGGGGGGAGGGCAAAAGCATTTAACTCATTGCACGCTATAATTACGTCATACGCGTGATGCGTCCTCGCGAACTTTCCAGCTGAAAATGGCGTACTAATAAAACCAGTGTGGTGCTAGGCGTTTTTCACTTACCAGGCGAAGGAGACAACGGATTCTTTGCTGATTTTGTTCGAAGACAATCTGCTACAGCCATCCAAGGCAAAAAGGAAGCCGGATTGGAACGATGCAGGTTGTTCAGGATCGATTTCTCGGTACACGGTAAGTTTCGATACGGCACTACTGTAAACGCACTTTTCGTGCCCTGGTAGCGAAGGATGATGATCCTACTGAGTGTCTAACTCACTGTCCAGAAGCAAGATCCTCGTAACTGCCACTGAGGGTGACTGCAGAGCCCGGTTAAGTGTGTAGTACTGTAGCTATACGCAACTAGTTATCGTATATCAATTTCTATTTGCCGAGTACACCCGTTATTTTATAACTTTTTTGCCTACTTTCGGTACAGTTACATCATAAGGGTGTGGCTATGCCTTTATGGAACGGTAATGGGGAGTTTCCCTTCGTGTAGAGCCGCTGATTGGTGTGTATGTACTATGAGCCTACATATAGGCGCTTCGCGTAGACTAATTGGAACGCGTGTGTGCCTATATATAGGCGCGTCGCGTGCAATGAGTTAAGGGGGGTGGGGGTGCATGTGTACAGTGAGCAGTATTCCTTTTGAAGGTTAGATCTCCCCAAGGGAGGGCACAAAGTTTCCAAGGGGAGGGCAAATCCCCCCCCCCCCCCCCCCACCCCCCAACTCAATTGAAGCCCTGCCCAGGTTCTCCCTTAAAAATTACGTAAAATGGAGCATAGGGACGAGCTACATAATCTGTCTTGTCTAGCTGTGTGGCCTAAGCTTCACTTGAGAATTTATTGTAACTTATAGAGCGCTCTACTCACTCCAGTCTGAGGGACTGAACTTTGAGCCCCTCTAGGTCATGTGTGGCTTCCTCCTCCTCTTTCCATTCGTCGTCCTGTGGGGGTTGCCATGACAACAAATGATGGCACTTCAAAACGATTGTGCATAGCAAAGGACCCATTAAGCTACTCTGGGGAACCCTTTTTTACTTCATTAAAGCAATTTTAGGCAACTGATATTTCATATCTAAAAACCAGCCGGGTGTCTTTTTTACATAGATCATCCAACTAAAGGTTGTGCTCAGCAACAGGTCCGTCAAAGTTAAATGCAGCTGTAGAATGGATCAGCTTGGCTAGACAGTCTCATCATGTACAGCTTAAAGTGAAAGTGCTGACACAGCAATTTCGTAGTGCGCTTCCAGATAGCAATCAAAACAGAATTATCATCGTTACCTACCACTCTTTCGCCATCTAGAACTAATCTAGCTTGACATACCTTGGCCTATTGAGCCTGCAAACTTCCAGTAGCTTCTACTGCGCTCGTGAATATAGTGGCATAGTAACGGAATGACGTAACTTAGCGCACGTGATAAGTGGATAAACACACAGACAAACGTGAAACGTAAAGCAATCTTAGTACTAGCCGGCTGGTAAAAAAAAAGCAAAATTCAGTGAGAAAGCTGAATCTGAAATTTGAAACAAAGTACACTGTAACCCCCCCCCCCCCTCCCCACACACATCACCTCCATACAGAGCTAAATTCAGTGAGAAAGCTGGATCTGAAACGAAGTACACTGTAACCCCCCCCCCCCCCCAATACAGAGATACAAAGCCCGTACCTGAGTAGGTGCAGTGGTGATGTCGACTTTGGTGTCCTTTTTCTCTGGATCAGGCTGGGTCTGGGGCTACAATGGAATGGAATGGGAACACACACATGAAATGGGTGAAACAGGTTTACGCTCATCCAATACTATAAACTACATGTACGTACATGTGAGAATTCACAGCAAAAAAATCACCAAGGGGGGGGGGGGGGGGGGGGGGGGGGGTTCATGTATTCAGCATTTAAGGGCAGAAAGTTTTGAAGTAGGAGTGAATGCCCCCCTCAAATGAACCCCTGTATGTCAGATAAGGGGGGGGGGGGGCAAAGACAGATTGCAAGCGTGCGCCTGGCTGGTAAAAATGCATAATACTGCCCTAGAAAACAGGAAGTAAAAATGCTGTAATTCACAGTTCATATATTAAGCTATACTGTTACTAGTAACTCAACACAACCATTTTTGCATGTGATCAGATCATCTTTACTGCGCCGATTGTAGTAATAGAGTTATTTTTCTCTATATTAAATGTAGCTCTAATAGCCATCAAGGAACTGTAGAATGATAGTACAATGCACTACTTCGGAATGTAGACCTACATACTACAGAACAAACGCACAAAGTAACCAGCTGGTTAAAAAAAAATTGCCGTAAAAACTGGGGCGGCCATGGGCGCCTGGCCACTATGGTCCCGTCACCCTTATCAGGATTACTTCAGGACACAGTAATCTCTTCATGAAGTTACATAGTCTAGCTGCTAGACCCTCCCTCCCCCTCACAAAAAAATGAGGGAAAGGTAAATGAAAGGAAGGGTCTAGCACTACTTTTCAGCATTCCTTGTTGCATGATGTAATGAAGCCATTTGTATTAATCGGGTTAATTAACGATTGCTAATTGATAGCTGTAAACAAAATAAATAACCAGTGACAGAAAGTAATTACTACAGAAGATGGAACACTTGCCTATACAATATAATGAGGCTATTTGTAAATACTGATAAATATCGGATATAAGCTGTGAGCAAGAACACTCAGGCTATGCGTGACTATCTCAGTCTCGAGCGCCAGGCCCTCGCACCCCCTGGAGTAGGATCTGGTCTGTTTGCGCTACAGTAGTTGTGCCTGCTGAATGCAATTAATGAGTAGAGTTGTGTCTGCTGTAGTAGCGCTATCCCAGATACTCTGTTTATTTTCTGAGCGGAAGTACCAACGGATGACGTCATGCAACAATCAACGAATCTGATTGGCCCTGCCAAGATCTTGGCGTGGACACAACTGCTATATCGCAAACTGACCAGACCCTACTCCAGGGGGCGTGAGGGTCTGGCGTGTGAGACAATGCCGAACTAGGATGCTGACAGAGGTTACAACATCCTGTTTACACACAAGATCCTTCTTTTTTTTCCTTCTCACCCTTTTCATATTGCCCCTTTTCTGGCTGTAGGAAGGGTCTAGGCCTCGCGAGACTAGCTGAAGCCGATAACAACATGGGCGGAATGGCCACTCATGACGTAATTTCATAACCGCCCCTTCTGATGATCGCGTTAGATTTTATCCCTACCACTACCACGTACCTCCAACGCCTTGGCGATGCTGTTGCTAGTGGGGAACTTCTTTCCTTTCCCCTTCTTGCGCTTGTCCTTTTTGGCAAAGAAATCGTCCAAGCCTGCCATGCTGCTAGTCTCGTGCGCCGGCAATCTAGTCATATGCTTCCGGCTGTAAAGGTCATGTGATCTGAGCACGTGCGTAGTACCGATCTGCGATGGACCTTACATATTAAACTTACTGTCTCGCAAGCAGGTTGCTCGCGAGGGATTTTCTTGTAATTACCCCGCGCCGCGTATGCGGAGTTAAACAATGGGTCTTGTCTGTCATAAAAAAGAATTATAATATCGTTCTAACAGGCGATTTAGATGGTTTTAGCGCCTCCAACGCGGAGTTGTAACGCCGTATCTTTGGTATACGTGTACCTGATAGGCGCATAAGCGGTTCCGTTCTCCGCATTTCCAGCTCTTTCTTAATGCCGGTGTCGTAAACTTTACAGTTAAATCCTACAGACAAATTTATTATGCTAATTGTTCATGTCATAAGCTGAACAGGCTGGGCATCTTTGTATGTGTGTCACATTAAATTTCTATTCTATTCTATAAACATGTACATGTACATTGTAAACATAATTTCGTGATTATTCGATACCCTTTTCTCTCGATTCGCTGAGTATGAACACGTGCTCTCGCATACCCCGGACCCGCGTATACCCGGCCTCTGCCGTATATCCAAGTAGTAGTAGGCGTGTCTCATTGCTGTATGGCGGACTGATATGTCGGCTTCTTGAATTTCCTGAAAAATAGAGTTCTGGGTCCACTTAATCTTGGACATTGCATAACAAAATGGAATTCATTCTCCACCTCGTCAAGGGTTACACACCCTTTCTGAGACAGGGATCCTGGGAGACCGGTACCTAGCTAGCAGTCTCCAGTTCCAGTGGGAGGCAGCCAGCCCAAAGTTGAACCATAATTCTCCTGTGCCCTGGGTTAAGAACCTCCTCCAAATGTGGTACTTGGAGAAAACTCTAAATTCCTATATTTTAAAATAACCAGTTTTACTCCAGATTCACAAGTTAGTGAATTTTTATCCAATACTCAAAGCTTTCATGTCAGCCACATCTGTACGTGCTGTCTTCGCCTGATGTAACGAAAAACGGTACTTGAATTCAAGATTAGCTACCAAGTACAGTACAGTATCTGCAAACCATGTAGCTAATTACACCATAAGATGAGGTAGAATGCCTGCTCAGGCCAAAGGCAACAAGTTACAACGTGATGATATTCCAACTGAACTGTCGGATCTAAATCCATTTGAAGAGAGACTCATCTCGCTAACGATCCCCTTCATGAAGATGATGGCACTCCCTTGTGGTAAACAGCGTGCAATTCACAGACCTGCAGTGAATGTACCCATATATGCATATAGATCTGACATCCGTGTGTGCCCCCCTTCCGAGGCTACCGTCCCAAGTTCAGATGGTGCCTATGAAGCTAAAGAAGAAGCTGTGTTACAAAGGCCATACACACATGCACACACACACACGCATACTCAACACTGGACCATGACCTCTCAGAAAGTATCTGATTTTATGCACTACTATTTTTGTCGCTATGCTTTTATGAATGACTGTTTCACAAACGTGGCTCATGCTTCACTATTTTGTCTTGTATATATAGGTGGTTCAAAAGATAAACATGTCTCCTGTTGAATCATACACAATTAGCTCACAACTAGCTAGCTAGCTACCTTTGTTCAGCGCAGGGTAAGCATTCCATGAATGCAACCTAGTTTTTATCTCCAGTCAAATACTTTAAACATTTGCAGCCACATGTCTTCTAAGGCTCACCTAGATTCAGAAGGTCTCATCTGCAGCAGCATCCAGGAGTATAGGGTAAAGACAAGGGAACCCCCACCCCCATTCAGAGCTTCCTCCCCATACAAAAGCTGATCAAGCATGGAGTCACACATCAAAGGTAGCTATAGCTATGGCTGTCAGCCTATTATTAACAATGCTCAAAAAGAAAGCCAATACTGAGAGACTCATACGAAGTGCCTTAGACACCACCATATTGCCTCTCAGGGCACTCAAAATAAGGGTGGCATGCCCTAGATATCATTAGCTATTGCATTATGCAGGCAAGTTTCATTATTATGTGATATGATGCACTAGCCTTATTCACCCCAACGGGTAAATGGTAGCAGGTGCATATAGCTATATAGCTAGCTATACAGGCCTAAAGGATGAATTTCAAGAGGGAGAGCCAAAACAGGTAGCATGAAAATAAAGCTGTAGAGTGGAGCCTGGGAACAAGGCTACGGTATTGTAATAGCCCACTAATAACTGGTGCTTGTAATTATTATTAATGGTAATGTGATTGAGGCAGTACTGTAGTTTGTATGCTGCATGTATTATATTATTTTGACTCCTGACTCTCGACGTACCAACAAAAGAAAGTAAGTCTGATAATGATGTGTGAACCTATTGAGGTTCAACTCTTGAGGTTCACGCGTTACAGGTATAACCTATTGAGGTTCAACTCTCAGACGGTTGGGGTTTATAATACTGAATTTGACACACGTTTGACGGATTGTCGAAATGGTGCGCTCGTTTGCAGACTGGGGTTCGGAGCGTTATCTCCCCAAGGTGATCAAGTCGGGGATCGGGCCCCCTGTACACATATTGATCTTCGACTTTCTACGACCTAGTAGCAGAACGCCGGTTCTTTCTTCGGATCCCGAAGCTGAATGGACGACTGGGCACGTTGCGGTGCCCACCGTGATTCCCAGTCTCGCCTATCCAACGCTTCTGGGGCAGCCATACCTCTACAAGTATGTCTGACCCTGCAGGAGGGATGGGAAGCTCACTAGGCGTTCTTTTTTCCCCTCCAACTAGGCCTGGGAAGAATTTTTTATAAGTTTGACCATCCAGGAAAGATGGAGGCTAGTTATTTTTCCTCCAACTAGCCCTGGAAAAATTGTTTATAAGTTTGACCATCCATGAGGGATGGAGGCTAGTTGTCGTTTTTTTTCTCTCCAACTTAAGTTGTTTTTCTTTATAGAAACACCACGAATAGTCATCTCTCTATCAGTACTAAGCCTGGAAGGAATTATTTGACCATCCAGGAGCTAGCTACAGGCTTTTTTTTGTCCCATCCTAGAATGTCCCATGAGAAATACAACATATTATAATAATAATAGTCATATTATGTTGTAGTATTTCTCTAAAAGAGAAACAACTTATTCTCTTTATAGAAACACCACAAATCTATCAGTACTAGTAAGCCGTCCAGGAGCTATTATAGGCTTCTTTTTTTTCTCTCTCCGATTAAATTAAGTTGACCACAAATGGTTATCTGTCAATATCACTATAATAAGCCTGGGAAATAAAATTTCAAGTCTGACAGGCCAGGCTGATGGTACTGAATTATTCATTAGTTACAAGCTGCCACACATACTGAATACTAACAGAATAGTTGGAATGACAAGTCATTAGCCTTGTGGTGGTAAAGCTGAAACAGGCAAAACATGCACAGCAGGATCCCAATAGCATATGATTGCTAGCGTTAAGGAACCACAAAAACAAATAAAAAAGAGCAAAAACAAATAATAACAGAAACAAAGAAAAGTTAAGTAGACAAAACAATACAATTTACAGCACTTTTAAATGAAGTAATGGTAGAATATGACAAAATTCTGGGGTAAACTGTTCCACAGTTTTACAGAACTACTAAAAAACGAGAAAATAACATTTTTTGTTTTTGTTTTCTAAACATTATGCAATACATAGCACTGTAATGGCAATTCCAGGTGTTCAGCAGACTCAAAGCCGCCATATAGGGGTGGCAATGAGTTAGTGAAGCGTTTAGAGAAGTAATTGTTCAACATGTTTGCATTGTCCAGCTTATTGTCTGTAGGTACATGTACCATCAGATTGATGCATTGATGGTATTGTGGCTGAATCCTGAATACTTCATGAAGAGCTTCATTGTTTTCCAAAACCGGTTTTTGTTTCCAGTGTTAATGTTCCTTGAAAAGCAGGACTGTTTTTGAGTTTCTCAATATTGATGTGCCTTTATATTTTCTCCAGAGCTCTTTCCAGTGCACCCATCACAGTTGATAGCGAGGAGCAGTCAGTACCAGTATCTTGAACATGAAGTTCTATTTTTTAACATTCTACCCAAGGAGGACATATTTGGTGGCTTTTAGGTAAATTCTTCAGCACTGCAAACAAGGAAGAAAAACATGTATCTGATTCACAGGAATCAATTGTGAGAGAATGCAGTATTATATATTACTTCGTCATTGACGTGGTGGTATCCACATCATCATCTACTATAGCCAGTGGTATAGTATTATCGTTGCAATATCGTAGGGGTTTGATATTAACTCACTAACAAGTGGGACGACTCTTTCAATAACAGTTGGTTATTGAAACTACCAGTGAGGGGTAACAGTAGTCTCCTTCCCAGCCGACTTTTCGCCCTCTGTCGGGAAAAGTACGTCTGGTAACCCCCTTATTCCATTTCGGTTCAAGTGCGCCGGAATGTTGGCGCATTGTATTATTTTAATTTAGCTCCGAACCCCAGTCTGCAAACAAGCGTACCATTTCGACAATCCGTCAAACGTGTGTCAAATTCAGTATTATAAACCCCAACCGTCTGAGAGTTGACCCTCAATAGGTTATACCTGTAACGCGTGAACCTCAAGAAGTGAACCTCAATAGGTTCACACATCATTATTAGACTTACTTTCTTTTGTTGGTACATCGAGTCAGGAGTCAAAATAATATAATACATGCAGCATACAAACTACAGTACTGCCTCAATCACATTACCATTAATAATAATTACAAGCACCAATTATTAGTGGGCTATTACAATACTATAGCCTTGTTCCCAGGCTCCACTCTACAGCTTTGTTTTCATGCTACCTGTTTTGGCTCTCCCTCTTGAAGTTCATCCTTTAGACCTGTATAGCTAGCTATATAGGTATATGCACCTGCTACCATTCACCCGTTGGGGTGACTAAGGCTAGTGCATCATATCTCATAATAATGAAACTTGCATGCATAATGCAATAGCTAATGATATCTAGGGCATGCCATCCCTTATTTTGAGTGCCGTGGTGTACGTGTGATGTCACGTTAGATTGCATTCCTGTCAACGTGCAGTGTACAACGTAACGTTAGCAACGATTACGTGACGCAGCAATGATTGAAAATACCGTGAACCGAAACGGAATAGGGGAGTTACCAGACGTACTTTTCCCGATGGAGGGCGAAAAGTCGGCTGGGAACGAGACTAGGGTAACAGGTGGTTACTCCTGAGATACTCTCTCTAGAACTAGAATAACAAGTGGTTATTTAGTAGAACTCAGCCTGGAGTTGACTGGTAGCGATTCTGAAATTGAATCTTAAAGTAGAAGTGGAAGAGAGACTCACTCGACTACTAAAACACGGAATACATATACATGTAGAAACATAACAAAAGATCACAAAGAACAAAGGCACCAGAACAAAGACTGTTAAAGCTAATCACTGACAATTAACACCTAACACTAAATATTAACTCCAATAATCATAGCTACTACAATCCTTCCTCTTATGAATTGTGCTTTTTCTCTCTGTACTATGCACTATTGCTGTCTAAATCCTGTGTTGATTATAAGAGGTTGTCAAGATTATACACGCATGAAGGTCATTTTATTGACAATTCCAAGACAGTGAGCAAAATCAAGTGCAAAATTTGGTCTTTGCAGGGGTTCATACAGGATTTTGAGTTGGGGGGGGGAGGGGAGTCCAAAGTTTGGCGTTGACGTGGAGGGCGTGCTTCTGAGGCATTCTGGAGGTACTTATAGCCATTCTAAAATTCTAAAGTAAGTTATGTATTACTGGGGGGGGGGGGGTATCCCAGGTCTCCCCCCCCCCCCCCCGTATGAACCCCTGCTTTGGAATATCGACGACGGTAAGTCAGCTAGCCATCTACGTGTAGCTTTTAAACTGATAGTCGTTACCTACATGCTTCTACTAGGGTAAATTCATTCAGTAGCTTGGCCGTACATGCATGCAACAGTAGCCGTTACCCTGAGTAGCACACGAGGCAGTTTTCTGAAAATGGAATAAAGTCCCGTGGTGTGGGGTGGGGAATAGTGGGAAGAGGGAGTCGATTTCTAAGTTTTCCCAGGGGGTTGGGTATTTGACACTCAAATTCCCACCCTTGCCCCACCCTCCTCCTACTATGGAGGGCGGGGCATAACAATGATAGATGCATTATAATAACTAAGTATACGATTATCCGCCCACCCCATCTTTCAGCTAAGAACTTAAGTGCCCCACCCACAGGCATGTATAGAATACGGTACCACACACACACCCTACAATACGGTACCACACACACACACCCTCCGCAACTGTAGGTACCAAATTGATAATTAGTGGCATTTAATTACTGGGGTGGCATACAGTCTGGGTCAGGAGACCAGTCGTACAAGTACAGTGGCCCTGAAAGGTCGCACGTTGCCCTGATCCCTTCACAAATGTCCTGCCCACACACACACCGTACGAAAGTCCATACCTACTTAGCAAGGATCCTCACGTGCCATACGGTGAACTAAACATGCCGTTCAAGGGTCTATATGAATCGTGCGAGGGTCCAGACGTGCTGTATGCGAGTCAGTGTATTCCTTACACTTGTCCAGATGTTCAAAAGATTTGTGCCTGATTATCCTTCAGAGGGTCACAGAACAGCTTTTGGAAGACGATATACTAGTCCTACATCAGCCAATACCACGTCCGGTAAACCAAAGCAGTCCCATTATGCCCAGCTTCTTAATCTCATAGTTTTTATCAATTTTTTATGGATTCTGTGTTAACGACTAGTGCTGTAGTTTGTATGTATTTGCTATGATTGTGTTCTAGTTTGTGTCGTCCCTGGTGGACCAGCCACAGGCTGAAGGGACACTTCCTGTACACATTAGAGCTCATCTATCTAATTCTGCATAGTTCAAACAAAGAAACGCCCATGCAAAGTACATAATAATTTATGATAATCGCATATTTTGTCCTTTCGCCTCACCCATATTCAAAGGCCACACTGCATGTATTCTAATAATCATTAAGTGTCATGTTTGATTAGATGCACAGGTCAAACAAAAACACGTCCCCTCCTTTGTCTTGTGCACAGACGTTCCCCTCCCCCCTAACCTGCATGAAAGAACATTTATTGTCCAGAATGAAATTCCTCATCGCACACAGTCACTAAATATGGCAGTCCCCGGTAGACAATGAATATTATTCCATCGCGTATTCAGTCACATCACTGCATTCAAAGTGCTATACATACATCCTTAAAATTCCGTTAAGGGCGGGGCTTATACTCACTGTATAGAAGTCCCACATACATGTACATGGACATGTCTACACAGCATGCATGAGCCCCACCCTTAACAGAAGTTTTAATTACAGATAGAACTAGCCTCATTTCCCAGGCTACTCAGCCTCCTAAAGAGCTTGGGAACCAGGCTAAAATAGAATCAGCTTCTCTCCAGAAATTTAGAACCAAGTGGTGAGAAGTGGGCGTAAGTTTTTACTGCTGTTTTTGCATAGCATGGCTTGGGTTATTTAGTCTACATGTAGAACAGTACTCAATTGTACTATGAATATCATAATTGCCATCATGCACAGGTGCTTCCAGGGCCTAACAAAGTGTTGCACACCACTCTAAAAGGCCTAGCAAGAACACTGCAAGTTAGGATTGAAATACACAGGGCTTCATACGGGGGGGGGAAATTTTGACATTAATACTTTTTTGGATAAGTAGTAGTTTATTAGTAGCCAATTTTCAGCATTTTTGCGGCAACTTCAGAGTATAAGAATTTCCTGGGGGAGCATACCCCCATGCCCCCCTAGGAGGTGTGGCTCCACACGCATCATTTTTTTCCAACCCCCATGGAAAAATCCTGAGTGAAATCCCGATAAACTACGGAATGATGTTTGTTTTCTACCCGGGACTGCCACACATGCTTGCTAATCAGAGAGTCGTTTATTTAGAGTCTCACGATAGCGAGGTGCATTGGAGGGCAGATCCTTGGGCAGGTTGGGGCGGATTGCATAATATTTTGCAAGACAGCCCATCAAGAAAATAAGAACTGCCATGTAAGATAGATATATAGCTAGAAGACTGTTGTCTTTTTAAAGATTAGTCATGGCTGCTACAGAAGAGGAGAGAGACGGGTGTTGCCAAGAATTGCCCACGTCTACTACGGGAGAGTGGAGAAACAGCTTAAGCTCACGTCCGTATCGCTCGATCGTGCCGTTCGTCTCCAGCACTCATATCTCTACTTACACCTAGGCTACACAAAGTGTACTAAGCTGGGAGCTGCAGTAAGCCTCTCTTCATAAGACTGTGCTTTAGACATGTCCATACCTCTGACTCTTCGTGCACCACAAGTTCAAAAACAGCATTCATGTAAACAGTAAGAGACGCCACTTTGAACGTCGGAGGGGGGGGGACAGAGGCCCGAAGTGTGACGGACATACATGACAGTATATAATAAATACACTAACATAGGCTGACTATAGATCATGATTAGTTGCCTTGTCGGCAATAACAAAAACACCCAAGATATGATAATTGCATACTTTATCCATTTAGCTAACCCATATTCAAAGATCTCACTGCATATATTCTAATAACTTGTTAAGTGTCAGGTATGACTATACTCAATACGCATAGTTCACCGCCAAGCACAAATGAGATAAACAAGTATTATGTAATGAAATGTAACAGTCTGAACAAGGTTGACATCTAAAAACCAGCCAGGTGTTTTTCATTCAACTGAAGGTTATGCTCAGCAACAGGTGAGTCTAAGCTAAATGCAGCTATAGAATGGATCACACAAGTCTCATCATGTAGAGTTCCAGCGAAAGTACTGACACAGAATTTCATAGTGCGCTTCCAGTTAGCGATCAGAACTCGCCAAAATAGAATTATTATCATTACCTAACACTCTTTCGCCGTCTAGGCAACACAAAACTAACCTAGCTTGACATACCTTGGCTTATTCAGCCTGCAAACTTCCAGTAACTTCCACTGCACTCGTGGCTATGGTGGCATAGTAACGGAATGACATATTATAGCGCACATGATAATTGCGGACGAACACACGCACACACACAGACACAAAAATGTAAAGTAATGTTAGCTGGCTGGAAAAAAATCACTTTGTATCTAACCAACACTGCCAGGTATGTTTTGGGAAAGGACAAAATAATATGATAAGTGTGTCTGCTTCACTAATTAGTCTGTAGTAAAGTGCATGGTGGTGGCCTATAAGTGGCTATGAATTTCATCAATAATATTTCCTCTGGCAGACAATGCATGTTTGCACTCAGAGGAGATCAGACACACATTCACTAGCTAGCTAGTCTACATGTATGTAGTTTCACCAAAATATCCAAACGTGAAATTTTTAAAATGCAATTATTAATAGTTATTTTAACTACTAGTTTTGATACGTGCAGCCCGCTATCGACATCTCAAAAGCAATCATGTTCAAGGTTTAGGCCGACAAGAAGGATACCTAATCTAGCTGCATGGTTTAAACAGCTAGGGGCGGGGTCGCTATGTAATAATTAATAATTGTTGCTAACGTATATAGTCATGTGAGGATCACATTTCGACCCAAGTCTCTCGTGTCACGTGCGGACATTTCAGTGAAACTGAACATAGCCGAAATTAGACAGTAACCATGCCCTAGAGGGTGGTTTCTATATGTAGAAACCACATGGGGTTCTATGAGAATAGAAACCCTCTTGCAACCAATCACATTTTAGTATTTACTACAGCTGTGCTCTAAAACACCCTAGACATCAATACTATTAAAGCTAATCACTGACAATTAACACCTAACACTAAATATTAACTCCAATAATTATACTACAATCCTTCCTCTTATGAATTGTGCTTTTTCTCTCTGTACTATGCACTATTGCTGTCTAAGTCCTGTGTTGATTATAAGAGGTTGTCAAGATTATACACGCATGAAGGTCATTTTATTGACAATTCCAAGGCAGTGAGCAGAATCAAGCGCCAAAAATTTGCAGGGGTTCGTAAAGGATTTCAAGTTTGGGGGGGGGAGGGGGGGGACTCCAAAGTTGGCAGGCGTGCCCCACTAGGGGGGGTTGGGGGCACGCCCCCCAGAAAACGTTTAAAAAATAGATGCTCTGAGATTGATTCCGAGGCAATCTGGAGGTACTTAGCTATAGGCATTCTAAAATTCTAAAGTAATTATAAGTTATGTATTACATTTGATACTTGGTTGCAGAAATTCTTGGGTGGGTGGGGGGGGTGGGGGGGGGGGGAATAGCTTTAGGGGTTGGGGTGGATATCCCAGATCTTCCCCTCCTTTGATGTACTTTATTTGGAATACCGACGACGACGGTAATCTCAGTTAGCCATCTACGTGTAGCTTTTAAGCTGATAGTCGTTACCTACATGCTTCTGCTAGGGTTAATTCTTTCAGTAGCCTCGCGTAGGTTTTTTTGCCGTACATGCATGCAACAGTAGCCGCTACCCTGAGTAGCACATGAGGCAATTTTCTGAAAATGGAATAAAGTCCCGTGGTGTGGGGTGGGGAATAGTGGGGAGAGGGAGTTGATTTCTAAGTTTCCCCAGGGGGTTGGGCATTTAGATAGATAGATAGATAAATTTTAATTTCAAGCAGGAAATGTCCCATCAGCACATATAGGGCTGGTCTCCCTGGGAGTCCTGCATATTAGGTAGCTATTATAGTACAAAAACTAGGTACACTATAATTAAGAAATGAAAAAGAATACAAGCAGTACAAGCAAAGAAATAAAATTTTAAAAAACAACTTTACAAATTCCATTTCAACAATACAAAAATAATAGAAAATATGCAACAAGCCTAGCATTTGACGTTCAAATTCCCACCCTTGCCCCACCCTCCTCCTACTAGGGAGGGTGGGGCATAACAATGATAGATGCATTATAATAACTAAGTATACGTATTATCCGCCCACCCCCTCTTTCAGCTAAGAACTTAAGTGCCCCACCCACAGGCAGATAATATGTAGAGAATACGGTACCACGCACACCCCCTACAATACGGTACCACACGCACACCCCTTACACAACTGTAGGTACCAAATTGATAATTAGTGGCATTTAATTATTGGGGTGGCATACGGTCTGGGTCAGGAGACCAGTCGTATAAGAACAGTGGCCCTGAAAGGTCGCACGTTGCCCTGATCCCTTCACAAATGTCCTGCCCACACACACACACCGTACGAAAGTCCATACCTACTTAGCAAGGATCCTCACGTGCCATACGGTGAACTAAACATGCCGTTCAAGGGTCTACATGAATCGTGCGAGGGTCCAGACGTGCTGTATGCGAGTCAGTGTATTCCTTACTCTGGTCCAGATGTTCAAAAGATGTGTGCCTGGTTATCCTTGAGAGGGTCACAGAACAGCTTTTGGAAGACGATAATATACTAGTCCTACATCAGCCAAATACCACGTCCGGTAAACCAAAGAAGTCCCATTATGCCCAGCTTCTTAATCTCATAATTTATAACTATTTTTTATGGATTCTGTGTTAACGACTAGTGCTGTAGTTTGTATGTATTTGCTATGATTGTGTTCTAGTTTGTGTTGTCCCTGGTGGACCAGCCACAGGCTGAAGGGACACTTCCTGTACACATTAGAGCTCATCTATCTAATTGTGCATAGTTCAAACAAAGAAACGCCCATGCAAAGTACATAATAATATGATAATCGCATACTTATTCCTTTCACCTCACCCGTATTCAAAGGCCACACTGCATGTATTCTAATAATCATTAAGTGTCATGTTTGATTAGATGCACAGATCAAACAAAAACACGTCCCCTCCTTTGTCTTGTGCACAGACGTTCCCCTCCCCCCTAACCTGCATGAAAGAACATTTATTGTCCAGAATGAAATTCCTCATCGCACACAGTCACTAAATATGGCAGTCCCCGGTAGACAATGAATATTATTCCATCGCGTATTCAGTCACATCACTGCATTCAAAGTGCTATACATGCATCCTTAAAATTCCGTTAAGGGCGGGGCTTATACACACTGTATAGAAGTCCCACATACATGTACATGTAATATTATTGACAGCCCCACCCTAAACAGAAGTTTTAATTACAGATAGAACTAGCCTCATTTCCCAGGCTACTCAGCCTCCTAAAGAGCTTGGGAACGAGGCTAAAATAGAATCAGCTTCTCTCCAGAAATTTAAAACCAAGTGGTGAGAAGTGGGCGTAAGTTTTTACTGCATAGCATGGCTTGGGTTATTTAGTCTACATGTAGAGCAGTACTCAATTGTACTATGAATATCATAATTGCCATCATGCACAGGTGCTTCCAGGGGCTAACAAAGTGGTGCAAACCACTCTAAAAGGCCTAGCAAGAACACTGCAAGTTAGAACACAGTGATGGGATTGAAATAGACAGGGCTTTATACAATGGAGGGGGGGGGGGGGGGGAGTTTTGAAGTTAATATTTTTTAGGATACTCAGTAGTTAATTAGTAGACAATTTTCATCATTTTTGCAGCCCCCGAAGCAACTTCAGAGAATAAAAATTTCTTGGGTCATGCCCCCCTAAGGGGCGTGGCTCCACACGCATCATTTTTTCACACCCCCATGGAAAAACCCTGTATGAAACCCCGATAAACTACGGAATGATGTTCGTTTTCTACCCGGGACAGCTACACATGCTTGCTGATCAGAGAGTCGTTTATTTAGAGTCTCACGATAGTGAGGTGCATTGGAGGGCAGATCCTTGGGCAGGTTGGGGCGGATTGCATAATATTTTGCAAGACAGCCCACCGCAAAAATAAGAACTGCCATGCAAGATAGATAGCTAGAAGACTGTTGTCTTTTTAAAGCACGGCTGCTACAGAAGAGGAGAGAGACGGGCGTCACCAAGAATTGCCCACGGCTACTACGGGAGAGTGGAGAAACAGCTTAAACTCACGTCCGTATCGCTCGATCGTGCCGTTCGTCTCCAGCACTCATATCTCTACTTACACCTAGGCTACACAAAGTGTACTAAGCTGGGAGCTGCAGTAAGCCTCTCTTCATAAGACTGTGTTTTAGACATGTCCATACCTCTGACTCTTCGTGCACCACAAGTCCGAAAACAGCATTCATGTAAACAGTAAGAGACGCCAATTTGAATCTCGGGGGGGGGGGGGGGGGGGACATTCGCCCCCACTTGAAAACTTTGTGCCCCCCCTTGGGAATTTCAACCCTTCCAAACTGATTACTGCTCACTGTATGCCCCCCCCCCCCACCCCAAAATGTCTTCTGACGTGCTTTTACCCCCCCTTGGAGATTTTTCTAAATGAACCCCTGGACATACTTGATAGTAAATACACAAACATAGGCTGACTGTAGATCACAATTAGTTGCCTTGTCGGCAATAAAAAAAACACCTAATTGATACAAGATATAATAATTGCATATTTTATCCATTTAGCTAACCCATATTCAAATATCTCACTGCATATATTCTAATAACTTATTAAGTGTCAGGTATGACTATACTCTATACGTGCATAGTTCACCACCACGCACAATTGAGATAAACAAGTATTATGTAATGACATGTATCAGTCTGAACAAGGTTGATATCTAAAAACCAGCCGGGTATTTTTCATTCAACTGAAGGTTGTGCTCAGCAACTGGTGAGTCTAAGCTAAATGCAGCTATAGAATGGATCACACAGTCTCATCATGTAGAGCTTCCAGCAAAAGTACTGACGCAGCAATTTCATAGTGCGCTTCCAGTTAGCGATCAGAACTCGCCAAAACAAAATTATTATCGTTACCTACCACTCTTTCGCCGTCTAGGCAACACAAAACTAACCTAGCTTGACGTACCTTGGCTTATTCAGCCTGCAAACTTCCAGTAACTTCCACTACGCTCGTGGCTATGGTGGCATAGTAACGGAATGACATAATATAGCGCACATGATAATTGCGGACGAACACACGCACACACACAGACACAAAAATGTAAAGTAATGTTAGCTGGCTGGAAAAAAATCACTTTGTATATCTTATCCCTAACCAACACTGCCAAGTATGATAAGTGTGTCTGCTTTGCTAATTAAAGTGCATGGTGGTGGCCTATAAGTGGCTATGAATTTCATCAATAATATTTCCTCTGGCAGACAATGCATGTTTGCACTCAGAGGAGACCAGACACACATTCACTAGCTAGCTAGTCTACATGTATGTAGTTTCACCAAAATATCCAAACGTGAAATTTTTAAAATGTAATTATAAATAAACTACTAGTTTTGCTACGTGCAGCCCGCTATCGACATCTCAAAAGCAATCATGTTCAAGGTTTAGGCCGACAAGAAGGATACCTTAGCTAGCTGCATGGTTTAAACAGCTAGGGGCGGGGTCGCTATGTAATTATTAATAATTGTTGCTAACGTATATAGTCATGTGAGGATCACATTTCGACCCAAGTCTCTCGTGTCACGTGCGGACATTTCAGTGAAACTGAACATAGCCGAAATTAGACAGTAACCATGCCCTAGAGGGTGGTTTCTATATGTAGAAACCACATGGGGTTCTATGAGAATAGAAACCCTCTTGCAACCAATCACATTTTAGTATTTACTACAGCTGTGCTCTAAAACACCCTAGACATCAATACTATTAAAGCTAATCACTGACAATTAACACCTAACACTAAATATTAACTCCAATAATTATACTACAATCCTTCCTCTTATGAATTGTGCTTTTTCTCTCTGTACTATGCACTATTGCTGTCTAAGTCCTGTGTTGATTATAAGAGGTTGTCAAGATTATACACGCATGAAGATCATTTTATTGACAATTCCAAGGCAGTGAGCAGAATCAAGCGCCAAAAATTTGCAGGGGTTCGTAAAGGATTTGAAGTTTGGGGGGGGGGGGGGGGACTCCAAAGTTGGCAGGCGTGCCCCACTAGGGGGTTGGGGGCACGCCCCCCAGAAAACGTTTAAAAAATAGATGCTCTGAGATTGATTCCGAGGCAATCTGGAGGTACTTAGCTATAGGCATTCTAAAATTCTAAAGTAATTATAAGTTATGTATTACATTTGATACTTGGTTGCAGAAATTCTTGGGTGGGTGGGGGGGGAATAGCTTTAGGGGTTGGGGTGGATATCCCAGATCTTCCCCTCCTTTGATGTACTTTATTTGGAATACCGACGACGACGGTAATCTCAGTTAGCCATCTACGTGTAGCTTTTAAGCTGATAGTCGTTACCTACATGCTTCTGCTAGGGTTAATTCTTTCAGTAGCCTCGCGTAGGTTTTTTTGCCGTACATGCATGCAACAGTAGCCGCTACCCTGAGTAGCACATGAGGCAATTTTCTGAAAATGGAATAAAGTCCCGTGGTGTGGGGTGGGGAATAGTGGGGAGAGGGAGTTGATTTCTAAGTTTCCCCAGGGGGTTGGGCATTTAGATAGATAGATAGATAAATTTTAATTTCAAGCAGGAAATGTCCCATCAGCACATATAGGGCTGGTCTCCCTGGGAGTCCTGCATATTAGGTAGCTATTATAGTACAAAAACTAGGTACACTATAATTAAGAAATGAAAAAGAATACAAGCAGTACAAGCAAAGAAATAAAATTGAAAAAAAACAACTTTACAAATTCCATTTCAACAATACAAAAATAATAGAAAATATGCAACAAGCCTAGCATTTGACGTTCAAATTCCCACCCTTGCCCCACCCTCCTCCTACTAGGGAGGGTGGGGCATAACAATGATAGATGCATTATAATAACTAAGTATACGTATTATCCGCCCACCCCCTCTTTCAGCTAAGAACTTAAGTGCCCCACCCACAGGCAGATAATATGTAGAGAATACGGTACCACGCACACCCCCTACAATACGGTACCACACGCACACCCCTTACACAACTGTAGGTACCAAATTGATAATTAGTGGCATTTAATTATTGGGGTGGCATACGGTCTGGGTCAGGAGACCAGTCGTATAAGAACAGTGGCCCTGAAAGGTCGCACGTTGCCCTGATCCCTTCACAAATGTCCTGCCCACACACACACACCGTACGAAAGTCCATACCTACTTAGCAAGGATCCTCACGTGCCATACGGTGAACTAAACATGCCGTTCAAGGGTCTACATGAATCGTGCGAGGGTCCAGACGTGCTGTATGCGAGTCAGTGTATTCCTTACTCTGGTCCAGATGTTCAAAAGATGTGTGCCTGGTTATCCTTGAGAGGGTCACAGAACAGCTTTTGGAAGACGATAATATACTAGTCCTACATCAGCCAAATACCACGTCCGGTAAACCAAAGAAGTCCCATTATGCCTAGCTTCTTAATCTCATAATTTATAACTATTTTTTATGGATTCTGTGTTAACGACTAGTGCTGTAGTTTGTATGTATTTGCTATGATTGTGTTCTAGTTTGTGTCGTCCCTGGTGGACCAGCCACAGGCTGAAGGGACACTTCCTGTACACATTAGAGCTCATCTATCTAATTGTGCATAGTTCAAACAAAGAAACGCCCATGCAAAGTACATAATATTATGATAATCGCACACTTATTCCTTTCACCTCACCCATATTCAAAGGTCACACTGCATGTATTCTAATAATCATTAAGTGTCATGTTTGATTAGATGCACAGGTCAAACAAAAACACGTCCCCTCCTTTGTCTTGTGCACAGACGTTCCCCTCCCCCCTAACCTGCATGAAAGAACATTTATTGTCCAGAATGAAATTCCTCATCGCACACAGTCACTAAATATGGCAGTCCCCGGTAGACAATGAATATTATTCCATCGCGTATTCAGTCACATCACTGCATTCAAAGTGCTATACATGCATCCTTAAAATTCCGTTAAGGGCGGGGCTTATACACACTGTATAGAAGTCCCACATACATGTACATGTAATATTATTGACAGCCCCACCCTAAACAGAAGTTTTAATTACAGATAGAACTAGCCTCATTTCCCAGGCTACTCAGCCTCCTAAAGAGCTTGGGAACGAGGCTAAAATAGAATCAGCTTCTCTCCAGAAATTTAAAACCAAGTGGTGAGAAGTGGGCGTAAGTTTTTACTGCATAGCATGGCTTGGGTTATTTAGTCTACATGTAGAGCAGTACTCAATTGTACTATGAATATCATAATTGCCATCATGCACAGGTGCTTCCAGGGGCTAACAAAGTGGTGCAAATCACTCTAAAAGGCCTAGCAAGAACACTGCAAGTTAGAACACAGTGATGGGATTGGGCTTTATACAGAAGAGGGGGGGGGGGAGTTTTGAAGTTAATATTTTTTTGGATACTCAGTAGTTAATTAGTAGACAATTTGCATCATTTTTGCGGCCCAAGAAGCAACTTCAGAGAATAAAAATTTCTTGGGCCATGCCCCCCTAAGGGGCGTGGCTCCACACGCATCATTTTTTACCACCCCCATGGAAAAATCCTGTATGAAACCCCGACAAACTACGGAATGATGTCCGTTTTCTACCCGGGACAGCTACACATGCTTGCTGATCAGAGAGTCGTTTATTTAGAGTCTCACGATAGCGAGGTGCATTGGAGGGCAGATCCTTGGGCAGGTTGGGGCGGATTGCATAATATTTTGCAAGACAGCCCACCGCAAAAATAAGAACTGCCATGCAAGATAGATAGCTAGAAGACTGTTGTCTTTTTAAAGCACGGCTGCTACAGAAGAGGAGAGAGACGGGCATCACCAAGAATTGCCCACGGCTACTACGGGAGAGTGGAGAAACAGCTTAAACTCACGTCCGTATCGCTCGATCGTGCCGTTCGTCTCCAGCACTCATATCTCTACTTACACCTACATGTAGGCTACACAAAGTGTACTAAGCCGGGAGCTGCAGTAAGCCTCTCTTCATAAGACTGTGCTTTAGACATGTCCATACCTCTGACTCTTCGTGCACCACAAGTCCAAAAACAGCATTCATGTAAACAGTAAGAGACGCCAATTTGAATGTCGGAGGGGGTGGGGGGGGGGCAGAGGTATGACAGACATACATGTCTATAATATATGTACAAACGTGGGCTGATTAATACATCACGATTAGATGCCGTGTCGGCAAAAAAACAAAAACAAAAAATGATAATTGCATATTTTATCCATTTAGCTAACCCATATTCAAGGATCTCACTGCATATAATATATTATATTCTAATAACACAGCTTTTAAGTGTCAGGTATGACTATACTCTACGTGCACAGTTCACCACCAAGCACAAATGAGATAAACAAGTATTATGTAATGACATGTAACAGTCTGAAAACAAGACTGATATTTCGTATCTAAAAACCAGCCGGGTGATTTTTTTAATATAAATCAACGAACTAAAGGTCGTGCTCAGCAACAGGTCAGTCTAAGTTAAAAGCAGCTGTAGAATGGATCAGCTTGGCTAGACAGTCTCGTCATGTACAGCTTCCAGCGAAAGTGCTGACACAGTAATTTCGTAGTGCGCTTCCCGTTAGCGATCAGAACTTGTGAAAATAGAATTATCATCGTTACCTACCACTTTTTCTCTGTATAGGCAACACAAAACTAATCTAGCTTGACGTACCTTGGCCTATTGGGTATGCAAACTTCCAGTAGCTTCCACTGCAATCTTAGTACAGGCTGGTAAAAATCACTTTGTATAATTATCTTATCATGCCTTGGGTTTAAGTATGGTGGGAAAGGACTAATATGCAATTATCAAGTGCAAATTTTTATATCCCAGGTCTCCCCCCCCCCCCCCCCCTGAATCAGAGAGTCGTTTATTTAGAGTCTCACGATAGCGAGGTGCATTGGAGGGCAGATCCTTGGGCAGGTTGGGGCGGATTCCATAATATTTTGCAAGACAGCCCGTCAAGAAAATAAGAACTGCAACGCAAGGTAGATAGCCAGAATGCTGTTGTCTCTTTAAGGAATAGTCATGGCAGCTACAGAAGAGGAGAGAGACGGGTGCTGCCAAGAATGGCCCACAGCTATCATGGGAGAGTGTAGAAACGGCTTGAACTCATGTTCGTATCGCTCGATTGTGCCGTTCGTCGACGTCTCCAGCACTCATATCTCTACTTACACCTAGGCTACACAAAGTGTACTAAGCTGGGAGCTGCAGTAAGCCTCTCTTCATAAGACTGTGTTTTAGACATGTCCATACCTCTGACTCTTCGTGCACCACAAGTCCGAAAACAGTATTCATGTAAACAGTAAGAGACGCCATTTTGAATCTCGGGGGGGGGGGGGGACATTCGCCCCCACTTGAAAACTTTGTGCCCCCCCTTGGGAATTTCAACCCTTCCAAACTGAATACTGCTCACTGTATGCCCCCCCACCCCAAAATGTCTTCTGACGTGCTTTTACCCCCCATTAGAGATTTTTCTAAATGAACCCCTGGACATACTTGATAGTAAATACACAAACATAGGCTGACTGTAGATCACAATTAGTTGCCTTGTCGGCAATAAAAAAAACACCTAATTGATACAAGATATAATAATTGCATATTTTATCCATTTAGCTAACCCATATTCAAATATCTCACTGCATATATTCTAATAACTTATTAAGTGTCAGGTATGACTATACTCTATACGTGCATAGTTCACCACCACGCACAATTGAGATAAACAAGTATTATGTAATGACATGTATCAGTCTGAACAAGGTTGATATCTAAAAACCAGCCGCGTATTTTTCATTCAACTGAAGGTTGTGCTCAGCAACAGGTGAGTCTAAGCTAAATGCAGCTATAGAATGGATCACACAGTCTCATCATGTAGAGCTTCCAGCAAAAGTACTGACGCAGCAATTTCATAGTGCGCTTCCAGTTAGCGATCAGAACTCGCCAAAACAAAATTATTATCGTTACCTACCACTCTTTCGCCGTCTAGGCAACACAAAACTAACCTAGCTTGACGTACCTTGGCTTATTCAGCCTGCAAACTTCCAGTAACTTCCACTACGCTCGTGGCTATGGTGGCATAGTAACGGAATGACATAATATAGCGCACATGATAATTGCGGACGAACACACGCACACACACAGACACAAAAATGTAAAGTAATGTTAGCTGGATGGAAAAAAATCACTTTGTATATCTCATCCCTAATCAACACTGCCAAGTATGTTTTGGGAAAGGACAAAATAATATGATAAGTGTGTCTGCTTTGCTAATTAAAGTGCATGGTGGTGGCCTATAAGTGGCTATGAATTTCATCAATAATATTTCCTCTGGCAGACAATGCATGTTTGCACTCAGAGGAGACCAGACACACATTCACTAGCTAGCTAGTCTACATGTATGTAGTTTCACCAAAATATCCAAACGTGAAATTTTTAAAATGCAATTATAAATAACTACTAGTTTTGCTACGTGCAGCCCGCTATCGACATCTCAAAAGCAATCATGTTCAAGGTTTAGGCCGACAAGAAGGATACCTTAGCTAGCTGCATGGCTTAAACAGCTAGGAGCGGGGTCGCTATATAATTATTAATAATTGTTGCTAACGTAAGTCCTGTGTTGATTATAAGAGGTTGTCAAGATTATACACGCATGAAGGTCATTTTATTGACAATTCCAAGGCAGTGAGCAGAATCAAGCGCAAAAAATTTGCAGGGGTTCGTAAAGGATTTGAAGTTTGGGGGGGGGGGGGGGGACTCCAAAGTTTGGCAGGCGTGCCCCACTAGGGGGGGCTGGGGGCACGCCCCCCAGAAAACTTTTGAAAAATAGATACTCTGAGATTGATTCCGAGGCATTCTGGAGGTACTTTGCTATAGGCATTCTAAAATTCTATAGTAATTATAAGTTATGTATTACACTTGATACTTGGTTGCAGAAATTCTTGGGGGGGAATAGCTTTAGGGGTAGGGGTGGATATCCCAGGTCTTCCCGCCCTTTGATGTTCTTTAATTGGAATACTGACGACGGTAATCTCAGTTAGCCATCTACGTGTAGCTTTTAAGCTGATAGTCGCTACCTACATGGTTCTACTAGGGTTAATTCATTCAGTAGTTTTTTTTGCCGTACATGCATGCAACAGTAGCCGCTACCCTGAGTAGCACATGAGGCAATTTTCTGAAAATGGAATAAAGTCCCGTGGTGTGGGGTGGGGAATAGTGGGGAGAGGGAGTTGATTTCTAAGTTTCCCCAGGGGGGTGGGCATTTGACGTTCAAATTCCCGCCCTTACCCAACCCTCCTCCTACTAGGGAGGGCGGGGCATAACAATGATAGATGCATTATAATAACTAAGTATACGTATTATCCGCCGACCCCCTCTTTCAGCTAAGAACTTAAGTGCCCCACCCACAGGCAGATAATATGTAGAGAATACGGTACCACGCACACCCCCTACAATACGGTACCACACACACACCCCCTGTAGGTATCACATAAACATCAAATTGATAATTAGTGGCATTTAATTATTGGGGTGGCATACAGTCTGGGTCAGGAGACCAGTCGTATAAGTACAGTGGCCCTGAAAGGTCGCACGTTGCGCTGATTCCTCACGAATGTACTGTCCACACAGACCGAGCGAAAGTCCATACCTCACGTGCCATACATTGAACCAAACATGCCATTCAAGGGTCTACATGAATCGTGGCAGACGTGCTGTATGTGAGTCAATGTTCTCATTTTAGCTACCTCCCACCGATCAGATAAACGAAGAGGTACCTTTTGTCCCTTATTTCAAATGTGGTAGGACTCATCGGTTGGCAACTCCAACTCATTAGCAGGGACTACTACGGTAGCCTATTACATAGCAGAGATGGAACCATAGCTAGCTAACAGGCTACCATAGTAGCTAGTCACTGTTAATAGGTGCTTCATAGTAGTCTGTGCTACTCAATATGATCCAAAATGCTCAAACAGCCTGACCAGACTGGAAGTTGTAGCGCACTGCCATCTCGTTAGCAGGGTCTACTATGGTAGGCTATTACCTGGCAGAGTTGCAGTTGCCAAGTGACGAGTCTCACTGCATTAGAAACAAGGCACGAAAGGTACGTCTTGGTTTGTTCAGTCTGCAGCTGGTCAGTGGTAGCTAATGTGAGAGCCAAATTACTGAATACACTCTCCCGGCTTGTATCTATACAGTGCATCAGTCCATTCAGAGGGAAGGCATGCAGGATCAAGATCATTTGGCTGTACATTTGGATAGCCACTTTCAACTGGGCTTCCTGATTGAATATTGGAATTATATAGCTAGCTAAGAACCGTGCAGTTGCATATAAACCAGCTAAGTTTAATAGCATTACGAATATCTTATGTTAAAACCTCTGCGTCTTCATGGAATGGATGTTGTTTTCGATGACAAGATCCAGGCCACACCTCCACAAAAGAAACTTTTGCGGCGGTGGTGTGGCCGGGCTTTTATGCTAATTTCCTGCGAAAATTAGTCTATGAATTTGGCGGTGCCTTTGATTTTTATGCCTGCCGTAGTATAAGAGCCTCGCTTTAGCCCGCAAATATTAAGCTGGTGTATCTGTAATGGGTCAAATCATGGACAGACATCGCTTTGAAAGAGTCGAGGATGGACAGAAGGAGATGGAAGCTCCTGCGCAAAAACGAAGCTTTATCTATGCGGCGAACAGTGCGCCTACTCTACACCAGGCCTCTGCGGCGAACAGTGCGCCTACTCTACACCAGGTAAAATGAATGCCTGTAGCTAACAGTATTAGTTGGTAATTTCCAGGACCCGGATAACTAAAATGGAATGTTAGCCAAAGAGCCTGCAAGATAACAGAGTGACTTGGGCTTACCATTGCCAGGAGACAGTGATTATTAATAATAGTCATTTTTGCCAGCTCACCATCAATTTTCCTGATAACTCTGCCAGGAGAGACCTTACTCCAGAACACATATTTGGTATGTATACTCCGTTGACTGCTTTTGATAACAGTCCCAGTGATATAATTTATAAAGCATCTTGTTCGGGTGGCTAGGAATATACGCATGTATATAGCCTCATTCCTGGCTCTTTTATTTGCGCAGTAAGAGCTTTTGGAAGGATGCATACGAGCTATCATTGGTAAGTGAAGTACAAAGAAACTTGGGGAATGAGACAGGGGCTGAGGCTGCAGTACTAGTCTGGCAAAATACTGGCTGGCTAGCTAATAGCGTAGCTTTTATTTGCTGTCTAATTATAATTTGGCCCACTGCTTACATCTAACAGCTCAACATTAGCATATGGGAAATGCGGGTATTTCAGAACTCGGAACACCTACTAAATTGAAGCCTTCTCCTGACTGGAGTGGTTACTAGACGTTGCCAACAGCTGGATGCACTTCCTGTCTGTCCGGTCGGCAACGATTGCTTTTATATAGTCGCACATATTCGCATCCATATGCATGCATCGACCGCATCGACGATTTAGTGTAGCTTGACCACTAGACTAGCTGCCTCCCAAACAGCAGACTAAAATAGTATTAGTAGATACTAAGTTAGTCTCATACCAGTTACAGCCCTCCACTGCGCCTTTGCAGATCAGTGGGGTGTTCCGAAATACCTTCGGGTGTTCCGTATTACCCGCAATAGGGTAGTGTAAGATTGTAATAGTGATTGTGCAGCGCTACATCAATGAAACTTGATTTGTAGTTAGTGCATTAGCTGCTGTTTATGTACTGTTTGTAACTTGTATCCATGAGCTAGTTTGTTGTTGACAGGGCCGTCGGAAGCGGGGCGGCTGGGGCGGCCCGGGCCGCCACACTTTTCGTGCCAATTTTTTTGTAAGCAATTGAAGTTTAAATTTTTACCACGTGTATGTCATCGAGATGGCTTCATCATCAGGTAGCGGCAGCCAACTGCCAACGCCGGCGATTGGTGACAAGGCGCACCAACCGTCTTCTTTTCGCTTTCCCCAGCGCGAATTTGGAAAGACATCAGTGGTCAAGCGCTCGTTTCAGCGGCAGTGGTTTGCTAGGTGGCCATCGAAGATCGAGACCTTGCCTTCTGTTTCACTTGTGTCGTTGCTTACCAAAATAAGCAGCTGCCGTCTGTCCCTTGCTTGGAGCAGACCTTTATTTCTTCCGGCTTTTCGAACTGGAAAGACGCTACTGCCAAGTTTGCCAAGCACGAAGGTAGCCGGTGTCACAAAGATTCTGTGCTGCAGACGATTACTCTTCCCGCTACAACAAGTGATGTTGGCGAAATGCTATCTTCACAGCTCGCAAAGGAGCGTCTGGACCGACGAAAGTGTTTGCTTAAGTTGCTGTCAAACGCTCGCTTCCTCTCAAGGCAAAGCCTTGCCTTTCGTGGTGACGGTGATGACAAATTTCATGCGGCTAATTTATCTCCGTTCTGAAGACAATGCCAAGCTTGTCGACTGGATAAAACAGAAAACCGACAAGTACACGTCAGGTGACATGCATAACGAGATGGTGAAAGTAATGGCTTTGCGTGTCTTACGAGAGATTGCTGGAAGTCTTCAGAGTGCATCGTTTTTGACTTGATGAAACGACGGACGTTTCAAACGTGGAGCAGGTTGTAATTTGTCTCAGGTGGGTGAGCGAAAAGTTCGGAGTTCAGGAAGAGTTTGTTGGATTATATGAAGTGGCATTGACTGGAGCTGATACCATCTACGCTGCTATCACTGATGTACTCCTGCGGCTGAATCTTGCTATTTTAAAGGTGCGCGGCCATTGCTACGATGGAGCTGCTACGATGTCTGGTGCAAAATCTGGTGCGGCGACGAGATTGTGTGCAGCTGAGCCCAGAGCAGTTTTTACCCACTGTTATGGTCACTCGTTAAATTTGGCCTGTGGTGATACCATCAAGCGGATGCAGGATGCGTTGGATACCACGCATGAGATCACGAAATTGATCAAGAAGTCACCTGCTCGTGCACGTGATGCGATCTTCAAGCGGCTGATAGTTAAAACAGGAAATGTCCCATCAGCTCACAGGCTGGTCCTCCTGGGAGTCCTGTATGACATACAGTACATAGTATACAAAGTAACTACAAAAGAATTGATAATCAAATGATAATAGCTATAAAATGAAAAAAAAAAAATCCGTAATTAGCTAGGAATAATGCAGCCTCAAACGTCTTTTGAAAAGTTCACGAGAACTGGTTTCCCTTAGCTCAGCAGGGAGATTATTCCAATGCTTCATTCCTTGGAAACTAAAAGACTTCCTACCATACTCTGTGTTCACCGCGTCCATATGCAGCTTCCTGTATCCCCTCGTCATCCTACAGCCAAGATCTGCATTAGACCTAAACCTCTGACAGAGATACTCCGGTGCCTGCTTTATAATACATCTATGTACAAGCAATTGTCTAAACATTTCTCTTCGTTTTGTAAGAGGTACTGAAAGAGGAAATGGGCAGTGACTCTCCCGGAATTCGTGTTCTATGTCCGACCAGGTGGACTGTCCGAGCTGATGCCTTGAAGAGCATTATTGATAATTTCAAATGTACTTTTGCAGCTTTGGGCTGAGTCGTTGGAGCGTGTCAAGGATACCGAAATGAAGGCGAGGATCCAAGGTGTCGCTGCTCAGATGATGAAGTTTGACTACTTCTTTGGCGTCTCTCTGGGTCTGCTAATCTTACGGCATACTGACAATCTTAGCAAAACGATGCAGAAGGCAGATATGTCAGCAGCAGAAGGTCAAGCTGTAACAGCCATGACCGTTTCCACCTTGAAGTCTCTGCGCAATGACGCCTGCTTCGATCTGTTTTGGCAGAAGATCACTGGTTCAGCAGAAAATCTTGACGTTGACAAGCCTGCTTTACCTCGCCGTCGCAAGGCTCCCCGCCGCCTCGATGATAACCATTGCTAGGCTACCATAATATAGTATACTAATGTGTTGTTAATGTGTGTTCTGCATTCTTGATGAACTCCTTCCAGATACTGCTACCGTCTTGGTCAATAATCTGATAACAGCTAACTCCTATTAAGCTACCATTTCCTTGTAGCGCTGTCCCATGAGTAGATGTTAGTATAACAACAATGCAATTCACTGTAAGTGTGTACCAGGTAGTGATATGTGGCAGGCTTTGTAGTTGCTGAGCGCCTTAGCGCGAGGCAACTAATCCTGCATCGTATCTCACTTAGCGTTTGTGTACATATATATATGTGTCACGCTTAGGAATTTCACGCTTGGGAATGCAAATGTGTCACGCTTAGGAATACAATTTTGCTGCAAGCACGTGTTCAAGATGATGCCGCCTTTGTACTTCTGGCGCACGAAGGACTAGAGATCAGGACAAATCATTCACTTCTTTTTTACCCAGGTAGGCTTACTACAGCTCCAAGGCGATCAGAGTTTGTGTAGCCTCTGTTTCAGCAGAGATCTGACCGCTGGAGACGGACGGTACGCGGATCGATCGCAAGCAATACGAATGTGAGTTTCAAGCAACTCTGCTCTCCTGCAGCAGCCATAACTGGTCCTTGGAACTGTGTTTTATACAGAGACATCCTTCTTACGTGGGCGATGCCGCTCCCAAACATTCTAGTGGGTGTGGTTTTGTGCTAACTAACATACGTCATAACTCTGCGCGAGGCCCCATCTGCGTAATGCGTACGTCTAGTTTTATGAAGAATAGAGTAGGCTCTGAGTTGTCGTACCTGACGGAAGTTCAAGAAATTATCTCGACAACCCAGAGCCTACTCTATTCTTCGTATTGCTGATTTGCCAGTAGTTGCTCTGTCAAGTGAACCTGAAGCTGTAGCAAGGACCGCCTTCATTTTCTTCAGGCTTTGTAGTTTCTCACACATCAGACCTGTGTTGTTATTATTTTTGAATTATGTGTTTAATCATTTAGTCTTTGCCCTTTTGGTATACGCATATTATCACTAGAGCACATTGTGGTCCTCGTATAAGTTTTGGTTAAATGGTGACAGCATGCACTATAATATTAAGGAAGAGTTGTTCACTATAAAAAGCACACTACCCACTAGTTTCTCCTATACTCTGAAGCAATGTTATAGCTTTATCGAGCTACCATGCAGTATTATCCCGTACAGCATTGGAACATGTGTGATAAAATATTGATAATACATGCATATTCAGATTATTTTCTCTTTTGGACCACTTCCCTGCTAACTCTATGCCCCACTCTGGAACAAGATAGAAATTTAATGCCTAAAAAGCAGCTGTCTATTATCATACAGCTAAACATTAGTCCAAGCTAAATGCAGCCATGGAACGAATCAGGTCGTCTCATCTTGCACAGCCATCGAAAGCATTAACTTGGTAATTTTGTACACTGTCATTAGCTGCAAGTGCTTGTCAAAACAGAAGTATGATCCATACCTACCACTTTTCGCCATCTAGACATAGACAAAAGAAAACTAATTAATCTAGCTTGGCCTATTGGGCCTGCAAACTTTCAGTAGCTTGTGGTTGCAGTTGTATAGTGACGTACTAACGTACCTTGGCTCACGTGAGAAGTGTGGATGGACAGACAAGCAGGCAAACAATCAAATACAGTGACAGAAAGCAATCTTAGTATCAGTAGGGCAAGCACACAGCTGGTATAGCTAAATCAGATGCATCATGGCTATACCCTTTTAAGTTTGTGAATTTTTTTTTGTTTTTCCCTTGCAGGCTGCAAGGAATGGGAATATTGGACAGGTCACCGAGATACTCGCGAAGAAGGCAGATGAAGCAGTAGTGAATGCAGTAGATGATAAAGGGTTTACAGCCTTACACTATGCTGTTCAAAACAACCATGAAGACATTGCAAAATTACTGATTCTAAATGGTGCAGGTAAGCGAAAGAAGCAAAGATAATACAGTGTTGGTAATGTCATCATTTACTAGAACGTCCCTAGTGCGTTGCCAGAGAGCCTGGTACATTTTCTCACGTGATATTGACTTATTTAATTACGTGTGGGCAAGGACCACTAGAAAGACGGTTGCACTTCTCTACCTTCTGCTGGTGACATTGTTTCAGCACTTCGTCTGTGGTACAAACTGGCTCCCAGTTATAGTTAAACCACCCATTCTAGGGCTGTATGGTATATATTGCATGAGTGTGTAACCCAATTAGAGCATCAGGGTGAATCTCGATTGCTCTAATTGGGTTACGCACGATTGCATACAGCCATAGAAGGGGTGGTTTAACTGGCGTGTAGCCCTCACATGGCTTCACTATTCAAATATCATTTTTAGTGAATGCTACATGTTCATTGCTAGCTATAGCGCTTGTGTAGCTTGCTAGTTTGAATGAAAGTTTGCTGGGATAATCGGTGTAGCAAAGTACGGTAGGTTATTGTCTGCCTGTAGCCTAGTAAATTTAATTTACTTTCCATTCAGTCTGTACCTATAGACATGCCGCTGGCCTGTTGAAAGTATACAGATGTAGCTAAGCCAGGGCTAGATCACTGTGCTATTGAAGCTACTGTATCCAGGGCATTTGCGCTGGTACAGCTATAGTTTCTATGCCACATTTTTTTACTTCCCGTAAGCCTACAGATAGTAAAGCCTGCATTGCTAATCGCTGGTTTAGCTACTAGTCTCTGAAAATGGTACCTTCTGACAGTCTACCAGGTACTAGTCGTCCTAGCCTGATGAGCAGTACTCGGTTTTTTGTTGAATCAGTGTAGCCAAAGGTGCTAGCTTCTTTTACCAGCTGACGAGTCTAAAGGTCTGGCCCACCTGGTACTCAACTGCTTCATCTTCCGTTGTACAGCCCATGGCACACACGATATTAAACATTGTAGTTGCCAAGAGTATTGTCCATGTTGAACATTCCTAGTAAAAGATTGTTCTTAAAAATGTTTCTTCTTGAATAATAATTTTCTTAAAAATGTGTTTACACAACTACTACTGATTGAAAAACCACAGTGCAATATATATATATATATTGCACTTGTCGTAGCTTTGATACGCCCACGTAGCGGGCTACAAAGAGTAGTAGATTCGCTGCCTTCTGTCATTGTCTGAGAACTGTAGCTTTCTCTGCTCATGCAAAAATTCACCCTTCTACCCTACGTGTCACGCAAGTGAGAAAATGTACCAGGTCCACAAATGAAACACACATGTGGGCCTGGGAACGAGGCTAACTAGAACATAAATTTGATGATTATCCTTAACGACTTCAAACTTGATATAGATCTTGAAATTGAAAGTGAGCGTGGACATAGGACTGCTCTTCATATTGCTGCTAGTAAAGGCTACCATGGAATGGTCAAGTTACTACTGGAGCCAAAGTTAGTGTGCACTGAACTTTAATGATATTGTTATATATTTGCTTTGGCATAATGATTGAGATTGTTTGATAAAGCGTTTAATACAGTGCTTAAATGATGCATATAATTTACTGTTGTTCTGCCATGATGTATTACGTGAACTTGTAAATACTACAAATGACCAATAGGTTTACTGTTCTTATAAATTTTTGTGAATAAGAAACTCTATATGAAAATTATATTTCAGTAATCACTAGTAGCCCTAGAAATACAAAAATCATTGATTAGAAGTTGTATCTATACTAAAGCTATAGCAGTGGCGTCAAAGATGGGGGGGGGGGGGTAGCAAGGGCGGGGGATGGCAGGCTGGGGAGGGGTTAGAGCCCCTCCACTTTTGAAGCAGGGGGCGTAAGGCATACAGGAAGTACTTCAGCTTCCATCAGAATGAGTGAGACGCCAACAGTCCAAAGGCAGGCTGTAGACTAATTTTTGATCATTAATCGAGCTTTCGTCAAGGCTCCACCCTTTATTGAATGGAAGGGTTTGAATCACGTGTATTATGCTCTTGTTTGAACTTTTGAATTTTGAACTTTGTATGTTATGTGCGCGTTCATCAGGTAATGACATCTTTCAAGACATTCTAGCAAGCCTCAGTTTTCAAGGCTCTCCTTTGGACAGAAGAGGGTGGTGTAGTGCACACCAGATGCTACAAGAGCACTTCCTGACCAGTAGAAATTGGATTTGCAAAATAAAAATCCACGCTGCATGCAATCCACTGCTGTGCAGCCTTTCTGCTTAGCCCCCCACTTTTAATCTCCTTCCGATGCCTCTGTATAGTCAGTGTTTTGTATCAAAGAGGAGAGAACTGAAAGTTTCAGGTGGATGGTACCTCATTCCCTTTGTGCAATGAAATTGATTGTGCATTTTACCGGTATTTATAGTCACTGTAAATTAATTGGTGGTCTTGGCTGCTAGATGTTTGTTCATCCCAAAAATGTAATGATGATATCATCTGCTCCATCTCATTCTGTAGCGATACAAGTCCTGCCAAAGTTCATCCTCAAGATATACACAGGATGGTATGTTTGCATATTCTCAAACTCCTGTAGGTATGCGTTTTCACTTGCTAAAGTAAATGTGCGCTTGGCCTAATAATTGCATTCATTTTAGATTATATTACATCAATAAAGTTTTAGTACCTTTGGAGATGTATCAATGCCCTTCTTTTCCCTACCACCTCAGTGTAATTACATGTGGTAGTCCCAGGTATATCTGTAGCAACTACGCATCATGCATGAGCCGCACCCTTATTGGAACTTTGGAGATATAGTACTCTGAATGTAGCTACATGCTCAAAATACGCAATGAGATAATTGCAGATTTGTAGCCAAGTCCCAAAGTTTAAAAGCACAATGAATAAATTATTGTGTGCATGTTCTGTGTTATTGGGTTGATTAAATTAGGAAGCCATTGCTCTTTTTAGAGACCTAACGAAGCCTATTGTAGGTGGATTATGCCATGATTAGGAGATTAGGACAAAACCCATAAGCATTTTGAACACTAGGTCCGTATATAAGCCCGGAGGCCTGTCTGGTGTAGGTCACACAAAGGCTGTAGTTGCTGGTCAGCTAGGAGTTGCTGGTCAACTCTGGGTGCAGAGGGTGGTTAGCTGCTGGTCAGCTAGGAGTTGCTGGTAAACTCCAGGTGCTACAACTGCACTGACGAGGCCCAAATAGGCCGAAACAGCTGTCTGCAGTTTGCATTAGCAGGCTCTCCAATTTTTCAAATCCCCTCATGTATCCTGTGGCTGTGTAAACATCTGCTGTTCTGTTGATACTTCTTACAAATGCAATTACCTTTAATTTATTACTACTCAGTCCTATGGTACCAGTGGTGGATCCAGGCCTAGCACTAATATATCAGCGCTAGCACATATGAGCATAGTATACTTACTGTCAGTGTGAAGTTTGCAATTGGCTTCAGTTCTCTCCTATAGTCGTGGCTCGTGAATCGATTATCGCACTGCAGCACAAGTGCTCGATTACGTGATGTTAGTAAGTATACGTAAACGTCAGTGAATAGGTGGAGCTCTAGCTTAATTTATGCAATCACAATATTAATACTAAGTGCAATATAATCTGTTACAATAATATTATATAGCCAGTTTCGATCTGCAGCTGAAATGTAAAGACAGCGTTTCCTGACTAATATAAAGGTCAAAACGGTTTTCCACGCTTCACTGATAATGTTTAGCTTCCCATCCCACCCAATGCTCTGACCATGCCTTCCCTGCTTTTCCTCTCGCTCGCTTGGCTTGGTTCGTTTGCATTATGTAACACACACGGAGTGGGGAGGCCTGGGAACGAGGCTACATAATCAAATAACGGTCTGAAATACATTAGCAATGACAATTATAAAGTAGTTAGCTAGTATGATTAATTGTTCTGATGTCTCTGCAGACACCTCTCCACTTAGCATGTAGGAGTGGCGATAAAGGGACCATCCAGAGTCTCCTGGATCATGGGGCAGATGTCAAGAAAAAAGACAAACTGGGACAGGTGAGTGTGATACGTAGAGTAGCCTAACTCACTGATATTCGACAATCTAACTTGGTGGCGCCGTATCTCCGAAAGTAAGTAATGCCCGACAATCAACAAAGACCTCTGAACTATGCTCATTCAGCGCTATCAGTATATACGTATAGACCAATAGTGCAATTTTCATTGTGACGAGGGCGGAGAAAAAGACTTCCAGCATTACCAAAGATCGATTACCGTCATGTGTATTATCCGGACCACTTTCGTGCGGAAATGTAGAGGAAACCCCTCGCAAGAAAGCGCAATGCACTATGTGCCTTCATAATTATATGAAATTTATTGCGGAGCGAGTCACGCCTTCTCAAGTTCTCGAGCATTGAGCGAGAGTTTATATATAGCTAGAAAGGATTATGACTACGCTTTGCGGCAGGTTGTCCTACTCTTGCCAAAATTGCATCACAAACAATCTTCAGAAGGCCTGAAATCTCAAATTTTCCTGGCTGTTGGGCATGCCCCCAGACCCCCCTAGCTTGGAGCAGCCTACAGGTTCAGCCCCCCCCCCCAAATTGAAATCGTTTCCTATGCCTATGCACTCAACCGAGTGCAACAAAGTAAATTACTTAATTGCTGTAGTGCAATTCCATGGCAATGGGGACTGTGCCTATATGGTCAGGTGGTTGTGACTGCATTCACATTAGCTGTTTGACCTTGTTGAATTAGTGGTCTTGTCTAATAATGTGGAACCTTCACAGAGAATTCTATCCCACATGAATATCCTAGGGAAACCTGTTAATTGGTTCCCTCTGGGAGGCTGTATTTTACTATACCTAAGTCATTCTAACCAATCAAATTTCAGTCCTACAGGTATATAACGGGTCACACCTACCGCGCGAAAAAATATACCCCGATTGCTTATGTAAAGCGGGTACCCGATTCCGTTCCAGTCGTTCAGAAAGCTGTGGTAGGGCTGGTGGCTAGGGGAGCCTAGGCAAGACATATGCCGTTTTTTGCCAAAATGGAGCTATAGGGTAAGGCTAGACGGGTAGCTACCATGGCTATTAGCTGTTGTTCATGTTTGTTACAATTGCTGGGAGTATTTCGCCACTTGTAGTTACAATTTTGCGTTGTGAAGCTTTCTAGCTACCCAGTTTATCACGTCATGCTGAACGGCACCTTTCGAACTTTCTGGCAAGCAGTAGCTTGCCCTGCATTTCTTGATGCTTTGGCAACTGTTGTTAGGCATAGTACAAGATAGATAGATCACTGCGTAGCGGGGTGTATGATCTGTTATCTACTTTGGGAAAATTATCTCCCTTGGAAGCCTCGGAAGTACCTTGGGCTTCGCTCTCGATACTTCCTTTGCTTCCACGTTAGATAATTTTTCCCACGGTACATAACGGGTCATACACCCCGCTACGCAGTGATCTATCCTATACTTATACATTTTACATATGAATGGACATTTAAAATGCATGTTTTTATTTAGTTCAATTTGACTTTATAGGGAGCTCATAGCCATAATAATAAATTTATGAAAACTGCCCTGCTGGTTATGGGTTTTTCTTGTTTTATTTTTATTACAGACCCCATTACATTTGGTGGGTTCCCACGCACATGTTGTCGATATTCTCATGTGTCATGGAGCAGGTATCAATGACCAGGATAACAACGGAGAGGTGAGTGTAATTTCATTGCCAAGCGCAACAAGGCTATAATAATCGTGACAAATGGACTCAGAATCTCAACTAGCATTTATATTATATGTAGCAATATATGTATGTTTATATCGAGGGTAATTGCACTGCCAAGCGTAAAGTGTGGCTGGTGAGTAGAAGTGGAAATAATTGAATCATAATTTGACTGGATCGCGAGCCAGCCTGTCATGAAAATAACAACTAACCTGGAACCATGCATAACAGTGCTGCTGGAGTAGCTACAAAAAGAAAAGGTATTTGGCAGATTGTTGTCTCTCTTTGCAACATATATTTAAGGATCAGCCATGACTGCTACATGAGAGTGGAGAGACGAGCTGTGCTGCTCGAAATTTACATTCGCATCACTTGATCATGCCGTCCATAGCTCTCACATCTCTACTTGCACAACACTCTATTAACCTGGGAGCTGTAGCAAGCCTTCCTTGGTAAAACTGTGTAGTAAACATGTCTAGATCTCTGACTCTTTGTGTGCCACAAGTTTGAAGACACAATCCATGTAACTGCCAGAGACACCATTTTCAACACATGCTTGTAGGGGCCCCATAAATACTATGCAAACAATTTTCTGGCCACATCTCTGAAGGAAGGCTTTGTAGGAATGCAAATGCAAAAGCAATGCAATCATAAAACTAATGCAAGCGTAAAACTGCAGCAGTGCAGACATATACAATAGCGCTTGTAAATAGAGGCACACACACCATCGATGAGAGAGCTAAGAAGCTTTCTAACACGCCATCTTCAAACTCAGTATACTTCTGTGATTATATTGTGCATTTCCACTTGGAATAGATAGGCCACCTTAGTAACGGTGTGAGTTGGCCTGGAGCAATGCCATAAGATTTATTGGAACCAAATATTATTTGACTTTTACAGACCCCTCTATGCATGGTAAGCCGTTCTGGTCACAATGAGACTGTTGCTGCCCTCCTCAAAAATAGGGCAGATGTAACGATACAGGACGATCGTGGAAGGGTAAGTAGTGATACTAACTCAACATTGCCAGTTAATAAATTAGCAAAAGGAAACATAACCTATTTACTTACTGAATCTTTTCAGACCTCACTGCATACTGCTAGCCACAATGGCCATAGCAACACTGTTACTATGCTACTTGAGCATGAAGAAACAGAGATAAACAAGATGGACAACAATGGAGAGGTAGGTATAGATAATAAGTATCTATTTCGTATGTAATCTCATTTACTTTTTACTCATCATTCTACTCAATTAAATTCTATGCAATTCTATAGACTCCTCTTCACCTTGCTAGCCGTTTTGGACATGTAAAGACTGTCATTCTACTTTTGGGGAAGAAGGCAGAAGTAAACCGAAAAGAAAATAAAGGAAAGGTAAACAGAAATTCATTATTATACTTATACAGTGAAGTTTTACTGTAGCTAAGCGCTATACCTAATTTGTTAATTCCTAGTAGCATTTTACAATATTTTTTATTATGTTTATCATAGACCCCTTTACATGGAGCTTGCCGGTATGGCCATCTGGAGACTGTTACAGTTCTCTTGCGTCATGCCGCAGAAGTTAACAGGAAGGATGACGAAGGCAGGGTAAATGCAGGGATCATTATTTAGACATTATTTAGTTAACACTAGTCTCAGAGTGATTTTTACCGCGTGTGAAGTGCATCTTTCTGTGTGTGTGTGTGTGTGTGTGTGTGCGTGTGTGTGTGTGTGTGTGTGTGTGTGTGCGTGTGTGTGTGTGTGTGTGCGTGTGTGTGTGTGTTCGTCCGCAATTACCACATGCGCTAAGTTGCGTCATTCTGTTACTATGCCACTACAGCCACGAGCGTAGTGGAAGGTACTAGAGGTTTGCAGGCTCAATAGGCCAAGGTACGTCAAACTAGATTAGTTTTGTGTTGCTTTGACGGCAAAAGAGTGGTAGGTGACGATAATAATTCTGTTTTGGCAAGTTGTGATCACTAACTGGAAGTGCACTACGAGTTGCTATGTCAGCACTTGCTGGAAGCTGTACATGATGAAACTGTCTAGCCAAGCTGATCCATTCTACAACTGCATTTGGCTTAGACTGACCTGTTGTTGAGCACAACCCTTCAGTTGGATGATTTACATACAAAACGCTCGGCTGCTTTTTAGACATGAAAATCAGTCTTGTTTTATATTGCAGACCAAAGTATTAGGCTTTTTATTGCTACCACATTAAGGACTAGCATTTCACACTTTCTTTTACAGAGTCCAGTGCACCATGCCTGTTATTATGGCAGAACACAAGTGGTTGAATTTTTACTGTGCAGTAAAAGAGCTGACTTTGCAGAGTGTGACGACAAAGACTACAATCCACTAATGCTGGCCATTCAACAGGGACATGAGTAAGTATTCGCTTAGACATTATGTCTGCATTGGAATAAATAAATAAATCATGAGTTAGACAATGTAAACAGTTATGATGAGAATGTATCAGAAGAAAACGAACAACCCTCTGTCGTGTATTCAGGTTGCAGCTCTAAATTTTCCGTATGGCTGGTGCTCATAGTACGTGTTGCAAGATTGCTGTGGAAATTGCAGAAACTATGAGCCCCATCCTTACCAAAAGTTTAGAGACACAGCAGTTTGAATGCAGCAATGCGATCCTAATGACAGAATATTGTTTCTACCCGGGACTGTAGCATAATATGTGACCAGATTCGCGAAAAGGGACCATTTTTACAAAATTTTAAATTTTTGACAATTTTTACACAGTCGTATCTTGACCACCATTAATGAGACATGAATGGTTCTTGGTACATTACAAGTACTGTCCGTCAGCTTAAGGAATCCCACACTAGAAGTCTATAGCCCTCTCCGTTCTAGAGGATGCGAACCTCAGTACCATCACCATTTTCAAGAAATTGCCGCGCAATCGACAGTTCCGTGAACTCCGCCCCATATCTTCCTTGTGGTTTGGCAAAATGGCTTCATTTCCGAGTTATTACTACAGTAACGCCTACTACAATGTATAAAAACCACCCACGTTTGATTTTGATCGTGCAGGATATGGTCTCTTTTCGCAAATCCGATCACACATATTGCATAAAATAGATAAAATGAAATCTTTTAGCTTAACAAAAAAAGACTCTCTAAATGCCAACTTTAATTGGGAAAGAAATTTTGCCAACATTTCGACTAGGTGCTCTAGTCATCTTCTGGGAAAAAGTGAAGCTAATGTGAGAACACCTGCTATTTTATACCCACGCACGTCACAACACATCACGTCACAATACTCATCAGCGAACATCACGGGAAGTCTGGGGTTGGCTACACACTCCAATCTCCTCAGAGTCACCATCCAGTAACCAGGAAGCTCCACTCCTCCATCATGGTTGGCAGGGGTGTTTCTGTCCTGGACAGCTACTGAAGTCTCCTTGCATCTGATGGGGTGATGTTCCTCCGATACATGTTCTGCAGCAGCCAACTTCAACATCCTCTTCTCAAAGGCATCTCTGTGCTCCATCCTGTTCTCCAGTCTCCTCACAGTCTCCCCAATGTAGACCTTGCCACAACTGCAGGGAATTAAAGTTGGTATAATTTTAGAGAACTTTCTTTGTTATGCAAGACCAAATGAGAAGCCACCTCTTCATCTTTTAGCTTTGTATGTCATCCATAAAATTTCAGTTACATCCTCTTTCCATACAGAGACACAGTCAAGGCTGTTGTGAACAACAACCACTGGTGGAAGAAACTCTTCAAGACTTGCAAGAACCAAACGACTCCAATGCGAGAGGCCATCATACAAATGCCAGGTCAGTGTACTGCAAGTTCCGCTGAACGCCTTAGGTAATATGCAAGCGTAGTGATGATGCAGAATTGTAATTGTATCATACACAATTATGTACTAAGTTTAACAATTTTGTGACCTCCCTGATAGTAGGCATACAGAAGCTATAGCTAATATTATGATCACGAATATAGTAAATATCTTATGGGTTACCCCATATATGATTTTGCATGTGGCACTGGAGGCCATGCTACAACTATTACTTGTGTCACCCTTTATAGTCTGCCCAAGAATAACTTTAGAATTTGATTCTTACACCAAGAGAGTCGAGAAATTAATGCCGGATAGCAATAACCTCCTTTAAATTTTATTCTACATGCCAGATGTTAGATGTTTGATCTATGATACTGCCTGATACCTAGCTGAAGATTAATTAATGCCATGTCATGTTTTGTTACCTTTACATTCCGATTAAATTTTGATGTTATGGTTTTTATTTGCTTTTTGATTAGATGTAGCAGCTCTGGTTTTGGATCGTTGCATTTCTCACAACAAAGCGAAACACTCTGTTAAATTTGATTATCAGCTGATTGAAGATTTTCGAGATGTTAAAGCAAAGCCATCAATCTTCAGCCCTGTGATTTCTTTGATGGAAAAAGGTGGTCAAATCTTCTATCCGTTGAATGGTGGCAAAAGTACGGACTGGGGGCCTACCGAAGGATCGAAACATCCTCTGAAGCTTATGGTAAGCCTGTCCCTATAACATTGCAATAGTATTATTGATCTTTTTTTTTATAAATTCTACACTCTTAAACAACACAATAATTGATGAGTGTGAACAATCACATACTAACTTATATTTGGTATATTTTAGGTATGTACGCAGTACCTGGTCAGACACAATTACCACTTTCTCCATGTTTATCAGGCAGAGAGTGGAAATCTCAAGTTAATGAAACATCCTTTGGTGACTAGATTGTTGGACAGCAAGTGGAAGGTGACAAAGGTTCTTTTCATTACAATCCTGCTGTTGCACTGCTTGTTTCTGTCATTCCTGACTGCCTTGGCCCTCACTGCTCCTAACCCCCTTAGTGAATCTTGTAAGTGAAAACTTATATCTAAGGATAAACTTTAGCTTAATAAGCTGTCGCTTTATCTGTTTTGGTATCACATTTATTTGTTATTTACTTCTTAACTTGTTGGAGTCTAAAGAAATAAGTTCACAATCTCCACCAACGATTGACTTATTTCGAATAAATTAACCATATGAAGCATTGAAAATTCATTAGACATTGCAACCATTTCAGTCGTGCAAGCCTTGGTTGCCCAAAATATAACTTACCATAGAACTTACCACTTGTGTTTGTGTGTGTGTGTGGGGGGGGGGGGGTTGTAGAGAGCGAACTGACTTCTCTTGCTGAGAGAGTGTTATAAAGAATCATTGATGTACTTATTCATGCTGTTAATTAGCTACACTTTTGTGCTTCTACCTAGTATGAAAACGCTAATCCTATTAGAGTTTCTGGACCCTCTGGAAGATACCTTTAGTTCTGTGGCCCAGAAGTCCGAAAGTTTTTTTTGTTTTGTGTAGTTAATGCCCTAATGATGGGAGTTCATAATACAGTTCCTTTACACATTATTGACAGGTCAGGCTGCATTCAATGAAACCATTGGAAACATCACTGATGGTGGCAACTGTGGTGAGTATGTAAGCTCCACTTGTAGCCTACTTGCATTGCAGTACGTTCATAGCCGTTTATTATTTATTAAATGCAAATACCTTCTCAGCCATCTTGTACAACCTTAGTAGCCAGTGCTAAAATGTTATGGACTGTGGTGTAGTAGGTACTAGCCAGTTGCTCTAGGTAAATGGTTTTCAGTTGAGCCAACAGTACACACATTTTATTGAGCAAATTTTTAACTTTTCGTAAGCTATAATAACCTGCCGTAAGATTTTAGTTTAGGATTGGCAGCCATCTATATACTAATCATGGAGTCTAAATGCATATAGAAAGTTATGTATTTCAGGAAAGATCAGTTCCTTTAACTCCATTTGTGAGTGCATCCTAAAAACAAATGCCTTGTTTAAGTTCATTGTACGGATTTCACTTTCCATTAATAAAGGAATTTGTGGTTTCTCTATTCTTCTTACCAGAGCAAAGTTACAGCCGACGTCAGTTCATCTATGCAGCAGCTGTGCTTGTGATTATGTTTGCCATCTTCCGATTGTTGATAGAAATATCACAGGTGTTCACCTATAGAGACACGGAAAGTCTCATGGATCTCAAACAGAAGAAGCAGAAGGGTTATTACTGGCATAACCTTCAGTGTTACTGGCGTTACTGGCGGTACTTTCACGACTGGGAAAACTGGATGGAAATTGTCATGATTTTATTTGCCATTATGTTTGCCTCAGTTTTCAATGCAGAATGTCTGTGTGCTCATCAGTGGCAGTGGCAGATAGGGACCATAGCCGTTTTCCTAGCCTGGTCTGACTTCATCCTTTTCCTTCAAACGATCCCTGCTCTAGGAATCTATGTTGTGATGCTGGTAGACATTGTGAAACGGTTCATCAAGGCAGTCCCCATCATACTGATGCTGGTGCTGGCATTTGGGTTTGGATTCTTCATGCTCTTTTTTGAGCCAGGCAATCTAGTAAGGCTCTTACATGCAGCATGGATAGTATTTTTTACGGTACTACAGTGGGTGAATGGGTCAATAATAATACAGTGGAACCTCTATAATGTGGTCACTCTATAGCAGCCAACCTCTCTAGTAAGGCCACCTTGTTGGGCCCCAATGTACATATTGCTAATGTATTATGGACCTCTATAATACAGCCACCCTCTATAATGCAGCGATAAAATGTAGGCCCGAGGGTGACCACAATATAGAGGTTCCACTGTAACCATATTTAACTTCTCAATGTAAGCCTTCTTTGAGCAAGCAATAGATAGATGTTCTTTGTAATAATTTTTGTCCCCGTGTACTCTTTCCAGTATTTCTCTTTCTGAGCATTGGAAATGTTAGTGGGGAGCTGCCGCATAGTATACTAAAACAGTGTATGCTCTTTCTGTAGCGCTCTCCATTTTCCACCGCTGCACGAAGTCTTCTGAGTATCGTTACTTTCTCTGCCGGAGGGTTTGATTATAATGGAGTGTTCCACCTTGGTGTTACTGAAGAGGACAATGAACTCAAAGAGATTGCATTCCCTGAAGTTTCCTATATCCTCTGGATTGTTTTCATCATCATTATGCCAATTTTATTGAATAATTTGCTGGTAAGTATAACATACTACGCTTTAGAGTCATAGCTTGTTTATATTTGTACATTAAAATGGGAATATAACTGCTGTATGTATTTGCAATTACCATATACAACCTCTTCATTATGGTAAGCTCTGGGCTCAAACTTTGGTAGCTATAATGGAGCACCCAAAAGTTTCTTGAATATAATAAGCTCACACATTTACTATTGATGTTTTCAATAACTTGTTTTAAAAGTAGCTAAAGCAATATAATGAACATTGTACTACACAGTAACCACCATAACGGTAGATAGTCTACACACATGCATTAATTTTTAACTATACTGTCCCTGTAGCCCCGTTCCCAGGCTCCACTCCCCAGATTTCCTTGCACTGTGTAGACAATGTGAGGAGTGGAGCCTGGAAATGAGGCTACTAACCTGTTAACTTCCGGATGAAAGTGATCCTAGTACAAGGACATCCAGCTGATAGAAGCAACTGTTCGTGCTTGAACGTGCCTACATACCATCTAGCTTTTTCAAATGTGTGGTTGCTGGTATCCACTGTTTGTACATGCGCTTAATTTCTCAGAATTCTGAGAATTTAGGATATTGCCGTATCGTGTCCGCGTATGATTATGTCACATTCGCTTACGAATCTGCAAATGTTTCCGTGTCACAAAGTTTTAAGTAAAGGCAGGAGGCTTTCAAGCCGCGATGGTCTTTCATAAGGTAGATGCTTAGAACGTGATCGGCAGTTTAATTCATCGATTCCGTTTGCCGCTGAAGAGCCTAGAAGGCCACATCCAAGATTGAATATCGAGCAGCTCACAGTCACTGCCAGGAGAGGCGCTTCCGAATTTCTGTAGTAAGATAGCTGCCATAATCATAGCGGATAGAAAATTACAGAGTCTTTTACCATTCTAGACTGTTTTACACAGATTGGTCTGGCAGTTGGGGATATTGCAGAAGTACTTCAAAGAGCAGAAAGCAAAATACTGTCACTGAAGGTGAGTGAATCATAATAGTGTAGATTCTGCATAATGATGCCGGTCAGAAGCAATGTTATTTTCTTGGTCACATACTGTATTAGTAACAATACATTTTCCCCTATAGATAAGAGTGTGATTATTTCCATAATCGCACCCTTTTTATAATCACACACATTTTTAGTTCATCAAAGTCTGTAACTATAGGCACTGTAGTGATATGTAATTAACATGGAATCACATGGATTCTCATGCCATTTGGGAATAATTGCATTTGCAATAGGCAAAATTGCACTCGCTTTGCTTGTGCACTTACCTTACCTATTGCTCATGCAGTTATTCCCAAATAGCACTCAAATCCATGTCATTACCCATACTAGCTAATAGTATTGCTGTGTTCTATGTAGAGACAGTGAATACTTAATAACTTCTTCCTGCATGCAGATTGAATTGATCTTGAGTGTGGAGGCAAAATTAGTACCTGACAGAATTCGTCGCAAGCTGATTGTTCTAGAATCTGAGGAGGATGAAAGTAAAGATTTGCTACAGGAAGTAAAGGTATGTACGATTAATGTTGAAGCCTCAAAGTATATAGCTCAGGACAACAAGCAAGAAATATCGCAACTAAAGAAGGAGGTTCAAGAAATGAGACAGACATTGGAAAATGTTCTAAAGCTCTTGGAGAGACAGCAGTAAAAAAATATATTTGAACTTGGAGCTTACAACTATTTGTATCGGTATTGTGTTGGTTAGCATTGATTATTTTGTATCTGAACCCTTTGGAATATAAGCTGTGCGTGCTGCAAAACGTGAACTTTTCCTAATTACTGGCATGAAGTGTATGATTTGTTACATTCTATACCCTGAAATTTACCTATTCTAGATATATACCACACTAAGATTGTGTTTTTCTTTGCATAGGCTAATGTGGTTCGAAACATGGACTTTTTGAATACTTGTATGAAGTGTATAATTTGTTCTGAAATTTACCTGTTCTAGATTATTGTACCACGTTTTTTTATATGATGGCATTGCTAGGTGGTTGCTATGTTATTATCTCGGCTGAAACAGCAGTAACTGGATACTTTCCTAATAGTGTTGTTTTAGTCAAATTTAGTAGAGGCCAAAACAGATTTAACTAGCATACTAAAACTGACTATTTCCTAACTGCATGCGCAGTGCAATAGATTAACAGTACTGCTTCAGTGAGCCTGTTCACTGGGCAGAACTGAATTTATAGTAATCAATTGCAGCATAACAGTTAGCAAAACACAAAGAGCGCAGCATGCAGTTGCAACTCTACTGCCACGTACCACATACACCTAGCATAATTAAAACCTATAGCTGGTCAGGATGTTATTGACATCATGTGTGACAGCTAAATTCCTGTGAGTCAATTATAATTTAAATTAATATAACACCCCAGGGAAAATATTGGTGTTGCTGATCTATAAGCACAAGACCTGAGCTTTTGGGCGAAGCCTGAGTGTGAGTGAGGACTCATTTGTACTCTTGTAGCATGCTACCAATTGCTGTGTAACTACTGCCCTTCTATTTGGGGCATTTATATTAAAATGGGTATTATAGTATATGCTCGCTATTGTATTGCTGTTACCTATCATTATTTGAATGTTATGTTATGATTACAAGATACCATAGCTATAAGATGATCTAGTATCCTTACCAGCACGCATGATAGCATGCTTAGCTATGATTATGCTTGGTTTCAATATCACTGCCAATCAGTAATTTTATCCATTTAAATATAGCACCAAGTTGCCTGACAGCTAAGAGACCCAATTCAAAGGATGAGTTTATTCCAAAAAATGGAATAGTTTGCTGATATTAGAATGAGTTTTGAACCATGCATGCATGGAAACTCTGCAACGTAGGGATTATAGCTATGCCTTTTTCTTTATTGTACAGGCATAGCTCCAAGCAGCAACGTTAACCTAGCCAACCAGTGTACTTTAAGGCCATGACTGTCATTGGTTTTTTGTGACGCTTTCTTTGACCTAGTAGCTATCTAGCAAATCTTTCACTCCCTGTGATAAAGAAATAGCTAAATCATTTCAGCATATACATGATACCATGTTTTCATGATGGTTCCCTTTCCTTGGCTATAGCTACGCAGGCCTTCACTCTAATGTATAGTTCTGAATGCCATACATTAGGACGAACACGTCATATCACTTTTTGGTTTGTATCGTATATGTATCTGTATCATCAGAACTGTATAATATTTCTAGTTAATAAAATTAATGTTCATGTGCTGTGTTTTTTGTTCTTATATCCTATTACCGTCTCATAAGCTCTCATGAGCTGGCTGTACCTTTCTTACAGGTGACATTAACTTTGGATTGATTGATATCCGCAAAATATAGAGAGATAGTTTGAACGGTAGCTGTGCCCTGTATGCGGAGTTAAACAATGGGTCTTCTCTGTCATAAAAAAAGAATTATAATATCGTTCTAACAGGCGATTTAGATGGTTTTAGCGCCTCCAACGCGGAGTTGTAACGCCGTATCTTTGGTATACGTGTACCTGATAGGCGCATAAGCGGTTCCGTTCTCCGCATTTCCAGCTCTACTACATATAGGTTAGACACCTAGGTGGAGGTATCTCAGGAAAATAGATACCGAGCCAAGCGAGGTATCTATTGACTGAGATACCGACACAGAGGTGTCTAACCGATTTAGACCTAGTGTTATGATAACAGTGCCTCTATAAGTGACCGCTGCTAATCCTTTGAAGGAAGCAGCAACCTGCCCCATGCTGAGCGCTTCAGTTGTGATAGGCGGTCACTAATTTCATGAATAAAGATGAGGTATCTGCCAGCAGGTATCTATCAGATTTAGATACCTCATTAGGCAGGCATACTTCAAAGGATATTATTCATGACTAGGTTAATACTTGGATATACGGCAGATGCCGGGTATACGCGGTTCCGGGATATGCGAGAGCACGTGCCCTCAGCGAATCGTGAGAAAGGGTATCGATGTTACAATGTACATGTACATGTTTATAGAATGGAATAGAAGAGAATATATTATATTTATTAATGTGATACGCATACAGCCTGTTCAGCTTATGACATGCAAAATAGATCGCCTAAACATGAACATTAGCTAAGTAGATATGTTTACATAATGATGAACAATTGGCATTACAGGACAGAATTTGTCTGAAGTAACTGTAAACAGTTTACTGATATGCCGGCTTCTTGAATTTCCCGAGATCTGCATGGGTTCACTTAATCTTGGACATTGTATAACAAAATCAATGGAACTCAGTCTCCACCTCGTCAAGGGCACACAGTTTGCACACCCTTTCTGAGACAGGGACCCTGGAAGACCAGTACCTAGCAGTCTCCAGTTCCAGTGGGAGCCAGCCAGCCCGAAGTTGAACCATAATTCTCCTGTGCCCTGGGTTAAGAACTTCCTCCAAATGTGGTACTTGGAGAAAACTTTAAATTCCTATATTTTAAAATGACCAGCTTTACTCCAGATTCACTAGCTAGTGAATTTTTATCCAATACTCAAATCTCTCAAGCTTTCATGTCAGCCACATCTGTACGTGCTGTCATCGCCTGATGTAACGAAAAACGGTACTTGAATTCAAGATTACCAAGTACAGTACAGTATCTGCAAACCATGTAGCTAATTACACCATAAGATGAGGTAGAATGCTCGCTCAGGCCCAAGGCAACAAGTTACAACGTGATGATATTCCAACTGAACTGTCGGATCTAAATCCATTGGAAGAGAGACTCATCTCGCTAACGATCCCCTTCATGAAGATGATGGCACTCCCTTGTGGTAAACAGCGTGCAATTCACAGACCTGCAGTGAATGTACCCATATATGCATAGATCTGACATCCGTGTGTGCCCCCCTTCCGAGGCTACCGTCCCAAGTTCAGATGGTGCCTATGAAGCTAAAGAAGAAGCTGTGTTACAAAGGCCATACACACATGCACACACACACACGCATACTCAACACTGGACCATGACCTCTCAGAAAGTATCTGATTTTATGCACTACTATTTTTGTCGCTATGCTTTTATGAATGACTGTTTCACAAACGTGGCTCATGCTTCACTATTTTGTCTTGTATGTATAGGTGGTTCAAAAGATAAACATGTCTCCTGTTGAATCATACACAATTAGCTCACAACTAGCTAGCTAGCTACCTTTGTTCAGCGCAGGGTAAGCATTCCATGAATGCAACCTAGTTTTTGTCTCCAGTCAAATACTTTAAACATTTGCAGCCACATGTCTTCTAAGGCTCACCTAGATTCAGAAGGTCTCATCTGCAGCAGCATCCAGGAGTATAGGGTAAAGACAAGGGAACCCCCACCCCCATTCAGAGCTTCCTCCCCATACAAAAGCTGATCAAGCATGGAGTCACACATCAAAGGTAGCTATAGCTATGGCTGTCAGCCTATTATTAACAATGCTCAAAAAGAAAGCCTATACTGAGAGACTCATACGAAGTGCCTTAGACACCACCATATTGCCTCTCAGGGCACTCAAAATAAGGGTGGCATGCCCTAGATATCATTAGCTATTGCATTATGCAGGCAAGTTTCATTATTATGTGATATGATGCACTAGCCTTATTCACCCCAACGGGTAAATGGTAGCAGGTGCATATAGCTATATAGCTAGCTATACAGGCCTAAAGGATGAATTTCAAGAGGGAGAGCCAAAACAGGTAGCATGAAAATAAAGCTGTAGAGTGGAGCCTGGGAACAAGGCTACGGTATTGTAATAGCCCACTAATAACTGGTGCTTGTAATTATTATTAATGGTAATGTGATTGAGGCAGTACTGTAGTTTGTATGCCGCATGTATTATATTATTTTGACTCCTGACTCTCGACGTACCAACAAAAGAAAGTAAGTCTGATAATGATGTGTGAACCTATTGAGGTTCAACTCTTGAGGTTCACGCGTTACAGGTATAACCTATTGAGGTTCAACTCTCAGACGGTTGGGGTTTATAATACTGAATTTGACACACGTTTGACGGATTGTCGAAATGGTGCGCTCGTTTGCAGACTGGGGTTCGGAGCGTTATCTCCCCAAGGTGATCAAGTCGGGGATCGGGCCCCCTGTACACATATTGATCTTCGACTTTCTACGACCTAGTAGCAGAACGCCGGTTCTTTCTTCGGATCCCGAAGCTGAATGGACGACTGGGCACGTTGCGGTGCCCACCGTGATTCCCAGTCTCGCCTATCCAACGCTTCTGGGGCAGCCATACCTCTACAAGTATGTCTGACCCTGCAGGAGGGATGGGAAGCTCACTAGGCGTTCTTTTTTCCCCTCCAACTAGGCTTGGGAAGAATTTTTTTATAAGTTTGACCATCCAGGAAAGATGGAGGCTAGTTATTTTTCCTCCAACTAGCCCTGGAAAAATTGTTTATAAGTTTGACCATCCATGAGGGATGGAGGCTAGTTGTTGTTTTTTTTTCTCTCCAACTTAAGTTGTTTTTCTTTATAGAAACACCACGAATAGTCATCTCTCTATCAGTACTAAGCCTGGAAAGAATTATTTGACCATCCAGGAGCTAGCTACAGGCTTTTTTTTTGTCCCATCCTAGTTAAATGAGAAATACAACATATTATAATAATAATAGTCATATTATGTTGTAGTATTTCTCTAAAAGAGAAACAACTTATTCTCTTTATAGAAACACCACAAATCTATCAGTACTAGTAAGCCGTCCAGGAGCTATTATAGGCTTCTTTTTTTTTTCTCTCCGATTAAATTAAGTTGACCACAAATGGTTATCTGTCAATATCACTATAATAAGCCTGGGAAATAAAATTTCAAGTCTGACAGGCCAGGCTGATGGTACTGAATTATTCATTAGTTACAAGCTGCCACACATACTGAATACTAACAGAATAGTTGGAATGACAAGTCATTAGCCTTGTGGTGCTAAAGCTGAAACAGGCAAAGCATGTACAGCAGGATCCCAATAGCATATGATTGCTAGCGTTAAGGAACCACAAAAACAAATTAAAGAGCAAAAACAAATAATAACAGAAACAAAGAAAAGTTAAGTAGACAAAACAATACAATTTACAGCACTTTTAAATGAAGTAATGGTAGAATATGACAAAATTCTGGGGTAAACTGTTCCACAGTTTTACAGAACTACTAAAAAACGAGAAAATAACATTTTTTGTTTTTGTTTTCTAAACATTATGCAATACATAGCACTGTAATGGCAATTCCAGGTGTTCAGCAGACTCAAAGCCGCCATATAGGGGTGGCAATGAGTTAGTGAAGCGTTTAGAGAAGTAATTGTTCAACATGTTTGCATTGTCCAGCTTATTGTCTGTAGGTACATGTACCATCAGATTGATGCATTGATGGTATTGTGGCTGAATCCTGAATACTTCATGAAGAGCTTCATTGTTTTCCAAAACCGGTTTTTGTTTCCAGTGTTAATGTTCCTTGAAAAGCAGGACTGTTTTTGAGTTTCTCAATATTGATGTGCCTTTATATTTTCTCCAGAGCTCTTTCCAGTGCACCCATCACAGTTGATAGCGAGGAGCAGTCAGTACCAGTATCTTGAACATGAAGTTCTATTTTTTAACATTCTACCCAAGGAGGACATATTTGGTGGCTTTTAGGTAAATTCTTCAGCACTGCAAACAAGGAAGAAAAACATGTATCTGATTCACAGGAATCAATTGTGAGAGAATGCAGTATTATATATTACTTCGTCATTGACGTGGTGGTATCCACATCATCATCTACTATAGCCAGTGGTATAGTATTATCGTTGCAATATCGTAAGGGTTTGATATTAACTCACTAACAAGTGGGACGACTCTTTCAATAACAGTTGGTTATTGAAACTACCAGTGAGGGGTAACAGTAGTCTCCTTCCCAGCCGACTTTTCGCCCTCCGTCGGGAAAAGTACGTCTGGTAACCCCCTTATTCCATTTCGGTTCAAGTGCGCCGGAATGTTGGCGCATTGTATTATTTTAATTTAGCTCCGAACCCCAGTCTGCAAACAAGCGTACCATTTCGACAATCCGTCAAACGTGTGTCAAATTCAGTATTATAAACCCCAACCGTCTGAGAGTTGACCCTCAATAGGTTATACCTGTAACGCGTGAACCTCAAGAAGTGAACCTCAATAGGTTCACACATCATTATCAGACTTACTTTCTTTTGTTGGTACATCGAGTCAGGAGTCAAAATAATATAATACATGCAGCATACAAACTACAGTACTGCCTCAATCACATTACCATTAATAATAATTACAAGCACCAATTATTAGTGGGCTATTACAATACTATAGCCTTGTTCCCAGGCTCCACTCTACAGCTTTGTTTTCATGCTACCTGTTTTGGCTCTCCCTCTTGAAGTTCATCCTTTAGACCTGTATAGCTAGCTATATAGGTATATGCACCTGCTACCATTCACCCGTTGGGGTGACTAAGGCTAGTGCATCATATCTCATAATAATGAAACTTGCATGCATAATGCAATAGCTAATGATATCTAGGGCATGCCACCCTTATTTTGAGTGCCGTGGTGTACGTGTGATGTCACGTTAGATTGCATTCCTGTCAACGTGCAGTGTACAACGTAACGTAAGCAACGATTACGTGACGCAGCAATGATTGAAAATACCGTGAACCGAAACGGAATAGGGGAGTTACCAGACGTACTTTTCCCGATGGAGGGCAAAAAGTCGGCTGGGAACGAGACTAGGGTAACAGGTGGTTACTCCTGAGATACTCTCTCTAGAACTAGAATAACAAGTGGTTATTTAGTAGAACTCAGCCTGGAGTTGACTGGTAGCGATTCTGAAATTGAATCTTAAAGTAGAAGTGGAAGAAAGACTCACTCGACTACTAAAACACGGAATACATATACATGTAGAAACATAACAAAAGATCACAAAGAACAAAGGCACCAGAACAAAGACTGTTAAAGCTAATCACTGACAATTAACACCTAACACTAAATATTAACTCCAATAATCATAGCTACTACAATCCTTCCTCTTATGAATTGTGCTTTTTCTCTCTGTACTATGCACTATTGCTGTCTAAATCCTGTGTTGATTATAAGAGGTTGTCAAGATTATACACGCATGAAGGTCATTTTATTGACAATTCCAAGACAGTGAGCAAAATCAAGTGCAAAATTTGGTCTTTGCAGGGGTTCATACAGGATTTTGAGTTGGGGGGGGGAGTCCAAAGTTTGGCGTTGACGTGGAGGGCGTGCTTCTGAGGCATTCTGGAGGTACTTATAGCCATTCTAAAATTCTAAAGTAAGTTATGTATTACTGGGGGGGGGGGGGGGTATCCCAGGTCCCCCCCCCCCCCCCCCTGTATGAACCCCTGCTTTGGAATACCGACGACGGTAAGTCAGCTAGCCATCTACGTGTAGCTTTTAAACTGATAGTCGTTACCTACATGCTTCTACTAGGGTAAATTCATTCAGTAGCTTGGCCGTACATGCATGCAACAGTAGCCGTTACCCTGAGTAGCACACGAGGCAGTTTTCTGAAAATGGAATAAAGTCCCGTGGTGTGGGGTGGGGAATAGTGGGAAGAGGGAGTCGATTTCTAAGTTTTCCCAGGGGGTTGGGTATTTGACGTTCAAATTCCCACCCTTGCCCCACCCTCCTCCTACTAGGGAGGGCGGGGCATAACAATGATAGATGCATTATAATAACTAAGTATACGTATTATCCGCCCACCCCCTCTTTCAGCTAAGCTTAAGTGCCCCACCCACAGGCAGATAATATGTATAGAATACGGTATCACACACACCCGGTACCACACACACACCCCTTCCGCAACTGTAGGTACCAAATTGATAATTAGTGGCATTTAATTACTGGGGTGGCATACAATCTGGGTCAGGAGACCAGTCGTACAAGTACAGTGGCCCTGAAAGGTCGCACGTTGCCCTGATCCCTTCACAAATGTCCTGCCCACACACACACCGTACGAAAGTCCATACCTACTTAGCAAGGATCCTCACGTGCCATACGGTGAACTAAACATGCCGTTCAAGGGTCTATATGAATCGTGCGAGGGTCCAGACGTGCTGTATGCGAGTCAGTGTATTCCTTACACTTGTCCAGATGTTCAAAAGATTTGTGCCTGATTATCCTTCAGAGGGTCACAGAACAGCTTTTGGAAGACGATATACTAGTCCTACATCAGCCAATACCACGTCCGGTAAACCAAAGCAGTCCCATTATGCCCAGCTTCTTAATCTCATAGTTTTTATCAATTTTTTATGGATTCTGTGTTAACGACTAGTGCTGTAGTTTGTATGTATTTGCCATGATTGTGTTCTAGTTTGTGTTGTCCCTGGTGGACCAGCCACTTCCTGTACACATTAGAGCTCATCTATCTAATTGTGCATAGTTCAAACAAAGAAACGCCCATGCAAAGTACATAATAATTTATGATAACCGCATACTTTGTCCTTTCAGCTCAACCATATTCAAAGGCCACACTGCATGTATTCTAATAATCATTAAGTGTCATGTTTGATTAGATGCACAGGTCAAACAAAAACATCTCCCCTCCTTTGTCTTGTGCACAGACTTTCCCCTCCCCCCTAACCTGCATGAAAGAACATATATTTGTCCAGAATGAAATTCCTCATGCACACAGTCACTAAATATGGCAGTCCCCGGTAGACAATGAATATTATTCCATCGCGTATTCAGTCACATCACTGCATTCAAAGTGCTATACATACATCCTTAAAATTCCGTTAAGGGCGGGGCTTATACACACTGTATAGAAGTCCCACATACACGTAATATTATTGACATGTCTACACAGCATGCATGGGCCCCACCCTTAGCAGAAGTTTTAATTACAGATAGAACTAGCCTCATTTCCCAGGCTACTCCGCCTCCTAAAGAGCTTGGGAACGACACTAAAATAGAATCAGCTTCTCTCCAGAAATTTAAAACCAAGTGGTGAGAAGTGGGCGTAAGTTTTTACTGCTGTTTTTGCATAGCATGGCTTGGGTTATTTAGTCTACATGTAGAGCAGTACTCAATTGTACTATGAATATCATAATTGCCATCATGCACAGGTGCTTCCAGGGGCTAACAAAGTGGTGCAAACCACTCTAAAAGGCCTAGCAAGAACACTGCAAGTTAGAACACAGTGATGGGATTGGGCTTTATACCGAAGGGGGGGGGGGGAGTTTTGAAGTTAATATTTTTTTGGATAAGTAGTAGTTTATTAGTAGCCAATTTTCAGCATTTTTGCGGCAACTTCAGAGTATAAGAATTTCCTGGGGGAGCATACCCCCATGCCCCCCTAGGAGGTGTGGCTCCACACGCATCATTTTTTTCCAACCCCCATGGAAAAATCCTGAGTGAAATCCCGATAAACTACGGAATGATGTTTGTTTTCTACCCGGGACTGCCACACATGCTTGCTAATCAGAGAGTCGTTTATTTAGAGTCTCACGATAGCGAGGTGCATTGGAGGGCAGATCCTTGGGCAGGTTGGGGCGGATTGCATAATATTTTGCAAGACAGCCCATCAAGAAAATAAGAACTGCCATGTAAGATAGATATATAGCTAGAAGACTGTTGTCTTTTTAAAGATTAGTCATGGCTGCTACAGAAGAGGAGAGAGACGGGTGTTGCCAAGAATTGCCCACGTCTACTACGGGAGAGTGGAGAAACAGCTTAAGCTCACGTCCGTATCGCTCGATCGTGCCGTTCGTCTCCAGCACTCATATCTCTACTTACACCTAGGCTACACAAAGTGTACTAAGCTGGGAGCTGCAGTAAGCCTCTCTTCATAAGACTGTGCTTTAGACATGTCCATACCTCTGACTCTTCGTGCACCACAAGTTCAAAAACAGCATTCATGTAAACAGTAAGAGACGCCACTTTGAACGTCGGAAGGGGGGGGACAGAGGACCGAAGTGTGACGGACATACATGACAGTATATAATAAATACACTAACATAGGCTGACTATTATTGATCATGATTAGTTGCCTTGTCGGCAATAACAAAAACACCCAAGATATGATAATTGCATACTTTATCCATTTAGCTAACCCATATTCAAAGATCTCACTGCATATATTCTAATAACTTGTTAAGTGTCAGGTATGACTATACTCAATACGCATAGTTCACCGCCAAGCACAAATGAGATAAACAAGTATTATGTAATGAAATGTAACAGTCTGAACAAGGTTGACATCTAAAAACCAGCCAGGTGTTTTTCATTCAACTGAAGGTTATGCTCAGCAACAGGTGAGTCTAAGCTAAATGCAGCTATAGAATGGATCACACAAGTCTCATCATGTAGAGTTCCAGCGAAAGTACTGACACAGAATTTCATAGTGCGCTTCCAGTTAGCGATCAGAACTCGCCAAAATAGAATTATTATCATTACCTAACACTCTTTCGCCGTCTAGGCAACACAAAACTAACCTAGCTTGACATACCTTGGCTTATTCAGCCTGCAAACTTCCAGTAACTTCCACTGCACTCGTGGCTATGGTGGCATAGTAACGGAATGACATATTATAGCGCACATGATAATTGCGGACGAACACACGCACACACACAGACACAAAAATGTAAAGTAATGTTAGCTGGCTGGAAAAAAATCACTTTGTATCTAACCACGCACACCTCCTCCAAAACTGTTTTGGGAAGGTACCACGGAACATCCACTTGACAATTAGTGGGTGGCACACAGTCTGGGTCAAAGACCAGTCTTGTACATGTACAGGTACCATACGGTGGCCCTAAAAAGGTCCACGACTAGTGCTGTAGTTTGTATGCATTTGCTATGATTGTGTTCTTGTTTGTCTTGTGTATATGCTTGCACAGGACTCCCTGGCGGACCAGCCACAGGCTGAAGGGACAGTTCCTGCCCACATTCGCTATGTAATTATGCATACTTCAAACAAAAGAAAAGCCCCATTTCACACCATGCAAGGTACATAATTATGATAATCGCATATTTTGTCCTTTCACCTCACCCATATTCAAAGGCCACACTTCATGTATTCTAATAATCATTAAGTGTCATGTTTGATTAGATGCACAGGTCAAACAAAAACACCTTCCCTTCTTTGTCTTGTACACAGACGTTCCCCTCCCCCCTAACCTGCGTGAAAGAACATCTATTGTCCAGAATGAAATTCCTTATCGCACAGGGCCACTAAATGTACGTATCATTCCTGGGTAGTCGCGTATTCAATCACGTAACTGCATTCAAAGTCGTCTCTGAACTTCCGTTAAGGGCTAGGCTTATACACACTGTATAGAAGCCCCACATACCATGTACATGTGTGGCAGTCCCGGGTAGAAAATGAGCATTATTCTGTTGCGTATTTCAATCACATCTGCGCGTTTAAAGCGCTGTATCTCTGCACTTCCATTAAGGGCGGGGCTTGTATGCGCTACACAGTAGCGTCAATATGTGAGGCTTCTGCATAGTGCATATGAGCTCCTCCCTTAACGGAAGTTCTGAGATACAGCGCTTTAAACACACGGACGTGATCGAAATACGCGACGGAATAATGTTTGTTTTCTACCCAGGACTGCCACATGTAATATCATTGACATGTCCTCACAGCATGTGTGAGCCCCGCCCTTAACGGAAGTTTTAATTAGAGATAGAACTAGCCTCGCTTCCCACGCTGCTAAGCCTCCGCAAGAGCTTGGGAATGAGACAAAAACACCTCCCCTTCTTTGTCTTGTGCACAGACGTTCCCCTCCCCCCTAACCCATGTGAAAGAACATCTATCGTCCAGAATGAAATTCCTTATCACACGGTCACTAAATGTATCATTCCTGGGTAGACAATGAACATTATTCCGTCGTAAATTCAATTACATCACTGCATTCAAAGTGCTGTACATGCATCTCTGAACTTCCGTTCAGCTCATACACACTGTATAGAAGCCCCACATGACCATGTAATATTACTGAAGGCTCTACGTGAATCATGCCAAACGTGCCATATGCGAGTCAGTGTACTCCATACACTGGTCCAGATGTTCAGAGATAGAACTAGTCTCGTGCCCAGTTATCCTTCCGAGGGCCACAGATAGCAGCTTTTGGAAGATGATACTAGTCCTTACTCGTACATTAGCCAAATACCATGTCCGGTAAACCAATTTAGGTCCAATTTAAGCCCAGCTTCTTAGTTCAAACAGAGATACGCCCCATCTCACACTATGCAAGGTATTATAATTACCCAAGATATGATAATTGCATATTTTATCCTTTTAGCTAACCCATATTCAAAGATCTCAGTGCATATATTTGTTAAGTGTCAGGTATGACTATATTCTACGTGCGCAGTTCACCGCCAAGCACAAATGAGATAAACAAACTCAGAGGAGACCAGACAACTATTACGTAATGACATGTAACATCTGAAACAAGGGGGTTGGGTATTTGAACCGAAATGGCTACATCAGCCAATACCACGTCCGGTAAACCAAAGCAGTCCCATTATGCCCAGCTTCTTAATCTCATAGTTTTTATCAATTTTTTATGGATTCTGTGTTTAATGACTAGTGCTGTAGTTTGTATGTATTTGCTATGATTGTGTTCTAGTTTGCGTCGTGTATATGCTTGTACAGGACTCCCTGGTGGATCAGCCACAGGCTGAAGGGACACTTCCTGTCCACATTAGAGTTCATCTATCTATCTATCTATCTAATTATGCGTAGTTCAAACAAAGAAACGCCCCATTTCACACAATGCAAGGTACATAAATAAAATAATCGCATATTTTGTCCTTTCACCTCACCCATATTCAAAGGTCACACTGCATGTATTCTAATAATCATTAAGTGTCATGTTTGATTAGATGCACAGGTCAAACAAAAACACGTCCCCTCCTTTGCACTCAGAGGAGATCAGACACACATTCACTAGCAAGCTAGTCTACATGTATGGAGTTTCACCAAAATATCCGAATGTGAGATTTTTAAAATGCAATTATTAATAGTTATTTTAACTACTAGTTTTGCTACGTGCAGCCCGCTATCGACATTCGATACTCAAAGCAATCATGTTCAAGGTTTAGGCCGACAAGAAGGATACCTAATCTAGCTGCATGGTTTAAACAGCTAGGGGCGGGGTCGCTATGTAATAATTAATAGTTGCTAACGAATATAGTCATGTGAGGATCACATTTCGACCCAAGTCTCTCGTGTCACGTGCGGACATTTCGGTGAATCTGAACATAGCCGAAATTAGAGCAGCCAATTGTAATTTCCCACACGCAGTGTGGAATTTTTTTTTGCACAACCCAATTTCCACTGGTCAGGAAGCACACCCGTAGCATCTCGCGTGCGCTACACCACCTCTTCTGTCCAAAGAAGAGCCTTGGCCAGTCACTGGCTGGTGAGGCTTGTTAGAATGCCTTGAACGATATCGGTAGCTGTGCACGCGTACATAACGTACAAAGTTCAAAAGTTCAAAAGTTTAATCTATAAATGCCTAACAGGTTCAGCCCCTCCCACGCTCGTTCAATGAAGGGCGGATCCTCGACGAAGGCTCAATCTAAACAGCCTGCTGTTGGATCGTTATCGTCTAAACTTACTACGCTTGCAGCTGAAGGACCCCCTGTATGCACTTGTGAGGTATCACAGCCGGGATCGTCAAAAGTGGGGAGGCTATGCCCCCCTCCCCCTGCTTGGAAAGAGGGGTGGGCTCGAGCCCCCCCCCCCCCCCACCCCAGACTCTGTTACACTAGTAACACTGAGATCACATTCTTCAGTTCTCTTTGTACTGTACTGGCCTAATCAACCATTGACCGCATTTCTGAGTGCAATCTTCACCACCGACTGCACTATAATTTGAAAACAACATTAATCTGTAAGAAAGGTCAAGAGCCAACTCAGAAGCCCCTAATCATGTAGAAGATACCCGAAATATGCAATATAGTCTGTATCTTCGAGTTTAACCTCTATGAATATGGTGCTCAGCATTATTCACGTATGCTGGCGCCATTATATAAAAGATATTAAATCTCAGAACGTAGGCATTAGTTCACAGTTAAGTTGTTCGTTAACGCTATACCAAAAAGAGTCCATCCTGCTGAGTTATACCATAGATACACAATCCTCTACGGTTATACTCTCAGTCCGGGAATACTTCCATTTAACGCACATCACCCACCGGTTTATAAGTTTTCACACGTCGACGGGAAGTAAACTTTATACAGTTAAATCCCACAGACAAATTTTATTAGAGTATGTCTTGTAGTTTATTCAATGTTCATGTTTAGGCGATCTATTTTTTTTGTATGTCTATTAAATTGTTTTTGTGTTGTGACTCATAGGCTGAACAGGCTGGGCATCTTTGTAGCTATGCACGTCACATTAATAGCTAAATAAATATTCTATTCTATTCTAACTAGTTTGTATCTTTGGAGTTTAATCTCTATGAATATGGTGCTCAGCATTATTCACGTATGCTGGCGCCATTATATAAAAGATATTAAATCTCAGAAGGTAGGCATTATACCAAAAGGGTCCGCGTATTTTTTCGCCAGTCGATTGGCAATCGATCGAAATCCAAAACGAAAAGTGAAAAGTAGAATATATTTATTGAATTTGAGACACCTTTTCGGACAGCAGGAACACCAAAATATGTGAGTTGTAACAATAGTACAAGACATACGCCCCCTCCCCGGCCCCTCCCCCTCCCCCTGTATCCTCGAATAACGGGGGGACGTTATGTATGACGATAGCCTCGTTCAAGGCCTCCCCTTCGAGCTATAGAAAAAGCGATTTTCCTCTCGCTCTCTTCGCTCACTCGGCGGGAAGGCCCTGGACGAGGCTACATTCTGCATAGCCTTCGCCCGCGCCCTTTTGCGCAGTCTCGTTCCCAGCCGACTTTTCGCCCTCAAACGGAGGGCGAAAAGTCGGCTGGGAACGAGACTACCTTTGCGTGCCCTGTGCGTGAAGCGCGTTGGACCTTGCACGCTCGCACACATTACCGGTTGCGCTTAATTAAAGTCGTGCAGTATGCTTAAGCGCGTTCATTCTCAACACTTTCGGTAAACGCTGGTACCCAGGATTCCAGGAGAGACAGTCAATAGCAAATATAATGCTAGCACGCAGGCTTATGAGCGCTTTGAGTCAGGCGCTAGTGCATACAGTCAAATAGCGGGAGTAGATCTAGTAACGTATTATTATTTTACGGGAGAAATTAAAACATGCGGTATAACGCGTAAAGAATGTACCTTGCCTAATGAATGAGTTTCGAAGTCAGATTGTTCAAACTGTCTCATTGTCTCTTCTGGCAAGTGACCCATCGCAAAAAGCAATGGCGAAAAAGGGCACCGACGATTTGTTGCATTCTAAGACTAATAATTATTGTGCTCCAACATCGTGCGATATGCCATGCATATCGCACGATAGCACTGAGTATGGAAGTGGTGCAGTTCTATAATTCTAACTGATACAACAAAGGATCCAGCACTGCATGTTCTCAATGCATTGGTGGCGCGACTGGTCCGGTAGTAGCCTCGTACCCAGGCCACACCTGGGGATGAGGCTAGTGCGGTAGCTAGGCCCCGGCCGCTGGCAACCAGTAACTGTTGACCTGAGCTGGGTCCAGGAAAATTGCTGACCAAAAGGTAATGGAATAATTGTTTTGGTACATAGCTAGCTATTTCCAGCCTCATACCCAGGGTTTGCATAGCCAGATTTTATCTTGCAGGCTTGGTTTTTCTCCAAGGCTGCGAGATAAAATCTGGACATGCATGGAAAGCCTGAGTAGCTACAAGGCTAAATATTTCAGGTGTTGCATTCAAATATATAGCTAACTAGCTATTCATATCGATCAGGTTCTCTTTCTACCAACCACAAATTGGCTTACAAACATATCATCAAATTACCGACCACAAAGTGATATAATCAAATGCCAATTTGATGATATTTTTGTGAGCCAATTTGTGGTTGATAGAAAGAGAGCCTGATTGATATGAATACTGAGAACCACCTGAGATTCTCCTAAAAGAGGCCGAGGTAGAGTGTCCAAAAGCCTAGCTTCTCTTATTGAACTGCAGCAATGAAGACCTACCATTCAAATTTCATTGTCTACATACTTGGGAGCACCCCTAGTTTAATTAACCATCAATTATTAATAAGCTTAATTAACATGGCAAATCTATGTTTAGATGTACTCCTTAACAAGGGCAGAGGAAGCAGGTGGGCTACGGGGACTTTACCCCCCCCCCAAAATTTTGTTTAGTTAACGTCCCTCCTACGTACCCTGAACTTCGACATTGGCACGTGGAAATGGCAGGTAGCAGGGACGTTTATGCTATTCTTTTGGTGCATTTGTTCATAGATACTGTGATTTCAATTGTACTCTGGACGAGCCAAGACTTCATAGCTAATCTGGCACTACGCGTGCTATATGTGCCGGGCAAGGAGGTTTTCTGGGTGAGGTAGCGAGGTCTACGGCCATAGGCCTACTCCTGCATTCACGACTTACCAAGAGCACTTCCACTACTGATTTGCAAAGACCCCAAGAGAGTGATTCTTGATCCCTTTAAAAAGCTAAGTGAAAAATATTTTCCACGCCACGACTCCTATACACTTCAGCGTAAGGATCCAAGTTCAGCACACCATATTATTAGAAAAATGGGGACAATCTCCGCCTTTGACCTTGCTGTTAATGATATTCATGAGCTTGTGAATATCATGGACAGCACTGCCAGAAGGGGTACATACTCTATGTGCACTCCTCCCAAAACGTTTGGCTTCTGGGAAGCGAACACAGTGGAGCTTGCTATACCCATGAAAACAACAATCATTGTCATGTCCATAATTTTTGGGGGGAAAAAGGTTTAGCTATAGTGTATAGCTAAAGGGTAGTATGCAAAAGAAAAGGTTATGACTGTAATATTATATTTTTGCAGCAGGAGAATGCAGGCCACACCCACCTTCGTTCTCTTTGCGATGACGGCTGTGTCAATCTTGGTGAAAGCAGACTGCCAGTGCAGAATAAACGAAGTACGAAGCACTGAAACGTCTCAACCCTGCAACCGAATCTATACTGCACTTGAATCAGCCCTTGTCAGTTCTGACAACCTCTACTTGCTGAGGAACACACTGTACCCTAATTCACAGCTAATTCCTGCAGTGCTAGAGGTAGAGTACAGCATCCAGTTTTCAGATAATGAAACATTTAATACCACACTTGGTTGGACGGAGTCTGGAGTCTTTGCTTCTATCAACCCTCTGACCCTCTATAACCTTCAGTTGCGAATTTTGTATTGGCCACTAAGAAACCTGGTACTGGAGCCCGATACCATTGCACTGACGCTCGATGCACGAGACAGTGAAGTTCTATCCAATGCAACAACTAGTGATATAACAGACGTCCTGGATATAATGAATGCAAGGGTGAGTATAGAGTAGTAGAGTATAGAGTAGTTTTATTTCTAAAGACATACAACTCTCCCAGAATTCACACCTACCAATCACTGGTGCTATCCATATGTCAGACCATAAGCATTTAAAACTAAAGCATGCAAGTGTTATTATTAAGTTAATGTCAATGTCATGCATAAAAAATCTTTTGGTACCAAATGCTGGGAACGAGGCTACCAAATGCTTTTAAATTTCCAGTACTACCACGTTCATCTGTGCATTTGCGATAACCTAATTCAATATTGATTTGTAGCAATATATGCTACGTGTATTTATGTCCTCTGTAGCTACTAGTCTATGCAACGATGCAAGATGTACTGACTGACTGGGATGGAACTGATATAGGATACACCTGGGATGTGGAGAATGGAAATGATATACTACTGTCGTTTGTTGTCATTGTGACCACACCACTGATTGTAATCCTAGTCATTGTGTTATATGTTACTTTAAGCAATGAGTTGAAGGAAACTACATACTTATTTCTGTTTTTGTATAGTTTGGAAATACCTGCAGGTATCTTAATCCTTGTAGAGTTTATCACTTCTTTTATACTTTTTGTTGAGTGTCAGTCTTTCTCGTGCTTCATTAAAGCAAGTACAGCAATTGTCATTTTTATTTCTGCAGTAGTCATTACTGTAGTTACCATTGCCCGTCTGAGAAAGAAATCCGGTCATGACTTGCTACAGAATTTTTTTGCCAAGTTTATATTCTTGAAAGCACTTATCGCTCTCACATCCATTAGCTTCATTCCACTCATTCTCCTGATTGTAGTTTACCCAGCTGAAATTCTTTGTACACTTATCATCTACCTGTCAGTCATGACAATGTCAACAATCGTTCTTTATTCTCCCGTGTTCCTGTCATGGTGTTACCACAAAAGAAATGAGGCAGACACGAAAGACAAAACTAAAGTTGCCCTACTAGTACTTGCCGTCTTCTTTAATATCTCTCTGGCAGCCATGCTTCTCTGTTTGCTGTACATGCAGGCACTCCTAGCTGGAGCAACCAGCAATACAGTGGTTAAATTTATATTGGTTTTGGTGACAGGTCTTATACCCGGTGGTCTGGTTGTCATAACAGGAAGAGCAATTAAGAAGGAGTTTCACGTTGGAGACAGCGTTTTTCTTATACAACCAAAGAATGGAAGTGAAATGTTTCGTGAGAAGAAAGGCCCATATACACTAACGGCCAAGGTGGATAAGAAGAGATTTATGATTGACACGAGAATTGACTGCGAGGAAAACCTGATCGTCAGTGTTGATGACTTGCTTAATAAACCTGAGAGTGATAATTCTTCAATGCTACCTCTAATAGCACCTACAGATAATTCGCAACCCCAAATCTCACCACAATCAACCAGTTCAGAAAGACAAGCTGATTCCCAACTACTAGAATTACCAGAATCTGGCATGTTTCAGCCACGTGCTGAGCAAGAACCGGAGCCTACTTCACATCGTTCATCACAGCATTCTTTACCATCATCAACAGAAGATGGAATACAAAGTTGGGTCCCTCCAGCGTGAGGTCATATGCATGACAAGTGTCGAGCTAACTAGTTTTAAAAGTAACAATATACGCTTGTCTGTATTATAATATTTTTTTATATGCACTTGAAAATTTTAATGGTAGCCATAGAAACGCTTAAGTCGTCATCTATTAAATTTATTTTTAGTCACTTTTTTGCTTTAGTAGTCGCAGTGTGTATTTGATTTATTCTTTTCTCTTTTTTCTTTGTACAAATGCTGTGTAGCTAATGTAGACCTATAATTATTGATAGTTTTTCACACAAATATGGATACTCAGTGTCATATAAACGTCAGAGTCTGCCCCCTTCCTCAGCCCAAGTTAATAGGAGGTTGGATTGAAGAGGGGTTGAAAAGATTCAGCTTAGTACAGTGTTCTAATTCGAGCTCTTAACCCCGAAGAGTTTCGCTATAATATATATGCCTAAAGCAGTTTTTGAATGGAGTTGGCAACATCCTAGCCTACACCCACATGATAATAGGTAAGCACCTAATTACCCCCTCTGCTTAATATTCACACAAAAAAAACCTCTTTTGCTAAAATATTGGAATTATTGGCCATGGTCTGGCGGTCGCCGGGTCTGTCGAACATGCTTTGCCAGCCCCATACCCATACCATGCCTTGCTGCTTAATACCTTCAGCAAGGCATGCATGTAAGATCCTTTATGCATGCAATTCTTGAATATGAAGTCCCATAAATTTGTACGGCAGTGTGCAGACTCACTGCTAACCCTTGCTTTGAAACTCCTTGCATGGTTCCTACACCACAGGTATAGCTACTACATAGTAGCTACCATGTAACACATTAACAGAAACAAAATCCAGTCTGTGTAGCTATTTAACTGCCGAGTGGGAAATGAGGCACATATGGGGACCCCGCAATTATTAGGACAGCATGCGTCAACGGTGACTTAAACCTAAAATTTTCTATGCACAGTTAAATTTCCATGTGTAGTGTACAGTAATTCCATCGCCAGACACCATTGCGAGTGCCATGCCCACAAAAATGAGTCCTACTGTTTACCTTCCATCCCCCCCCCCCCCCCCCCAAACATTGAAACAATGAAACACTAGTTATGCTATAGACAGCTTGTATTGCTGAAAGTCATTCACAAGGCATTTTGTAAAAAATACCACAAATATAGAGCGTAGGGGTTCAATGGTAATGCAGTTTTATGCTAAAGCCCATTGTTCAGCATGTGAATGTGCATTGACGTCATCGTGACTGTATTCATGATTGGGTGTGTCTGTTAAAATTATACGACTCACCGTTTCTTGGTTGTGGAGAGTTACATTTGTTATTAAGTTAGTCCGGCTCAGTGTTGCTACAGAATGTCTTTACGCTTAATTGTGAAGTCGGCGACTGACCTGCCGAAGATGGACAGGTTCACGGGCAAGGTTGACCCCTACTGTCAGCTGATTTTCCGCGAGGAGAAGCAATCGACGACCACGATAAGCAACAACCGGAACCCAGAATGGAACGAGACGCTCAGGTGGACCCTAGACGATGCTCTCGATGCCACCGAGGCGATTGAGGTGCTTATACTCGACCATGAGAACGTAGGGAAGGACCGCCTCGTGTGCAAGGGAAGCATTCCCTTGGCCAGCGTGAAAGAGAAGGGAACTACAAGCCTGGATATTGCTGTGGTCGACCCAAAAGAGGAGCCTCTGAATGCTAAGCTACACGTTGATATCAGCTACAAAGCCCCAATCTATGAGGTTCTCAAGGAAGAAGTGATTGCACTCAAAGCAAGGATTAAAGAATTGGAGGAACTACTGAAAAATTTTAAGACAACACTAACCGAGACACAGACAGAGCTTAAGGAGACCAAGGAACAGATAGAGCCACTCAAGACTGAGAATGCCAATGCAAAGGCAAAAATTGAACAATTGCAAGCAGAAGTGTTGGCCGTAAGCGCCGTAGAAGGCCTCAAGGTTCAAACCGAGAGCCTCACGAAAGAGGTCACGGCTTTGAAGCAGCGTCTTGCAGAAGTGGAGGAACAACAAAGGAGTGAGCCACAATTGCAAGGCGAGTCCCAACCTGCAAGTAGCGAAAGCGGTGGACATGAACAACAGCCCCTCGTTAATGGAACAGAGGAAACACCTGAAAGTGAGAAGAAGAGTTGCTGTTGTTGTTGTACCCTGCTGTAATAGATGCACTCATCTTGAGTGCAATGTGAATTTAATTTTTTTGTAACATATTTAGTCTACAAACCAGTTATGATTCTTTTTTTTTTGTAATCCAGGCTGTCTAGCTACAAGTATAGTACTGAAGCAATTGAGTATTTATTTTAACCACAATTTGAATTTGGTTGTCTAAATGTTATAATTGCAGCTTCACTTATTATTTCTATTATCCCTTAAATGTAGCTGCCTTTAATATCAATGTGACTTAGCTTATTAATTGTGTACTTTCTATCTGAAATTGGAGACCTGTAGTGGTCAAGAAATGTAATTATCCGAGTGCTGGTATGCACATTGTTATGCAACTCAGATAACCCTAGCTGGGTTACCAGAATAACTACACAGTGTAGATAAGCATTATTTATGGAGACTGTACCAGGAATATCTAGCTCTAGCTACACATTTACTTGCAGGTAGGAAGTTGTAGTATATTGGAGTTAATATTTAGTGTTAGGTGTTAATTGTCAGTGATTAGCTATTTAGTATCATTAGTATTGATGTCTAGGTTTTCTGTAGTCTTCCTTCCATTGCCTTTGTACTTTGTGATCCTTTGTTATGTGTCTGTATATGTATTCCGTGTTGTAGGAGTTGAGTGAGTCTTTCTTCCACTTCTACTTTAAGATTCAATTCCAAAATCGCTACCACTTGTTATTCTAGATCTGGAGAGTATCTCGGGAGTAACCACCTGTTGCACCTCACTGGTAGTCTCAATAACCAACTGTTACTGAAAGAGTCGTTGTTGTTCCACTTGGACAACCTTAGTGAGTTAATATCGAATCCCCACGATATTACATAAGTTAGACTATTGACTCACCCCCTACTAAGGTAGGAAGTTAGACTATTGACACACACCCTACTAACAGGAATCTGGAAGGAAGTTAGACTATTGACACACCCCCTACTAACAGGAATCTGGAAGGAAGTTAGACTATTGACACACCCCCTACTAACAGGAATCTGGAAGGAAGTTAGACTACTCACTGTATATAGCTTTTCGTGGTATTCACATATACATGTACATGTAGCCAGGTGTGGTCTATAGCTGCAGATATTCATGGCTAGAGACCTAGTAGATGTAGCAATACCTTTATATTGTGTCTGTACTTTTATACTTTGTACTTATAATTTAATATTATATACTTACTAGCTATATGTCTGTGCGTGGGCGCAACTAACAAGAAAGAAGGTGCTATGTTGACACGATAACTGTGAACTATGAAAACCAATGGCATCTGCTCTGCTTTTCAAGTGAGTGGGCGTGCTCTATATTATCCATGGTGTGAGGTCGAGCATTGCAGTTAATGTAGTTCAAATGACTTTATGCGTCTAATACCCACCCACCCAGGCCACCGAGCTATGGCAAGCAACATTATGTTGGGTATTTTACCTCAATGTAGCTAACATCCCCCTCCCCCCCCCCCACACACACACACATACCTCCTCTTGTTTCATTCCTGCATCAAACATAATTCTCTTTGTCTTTGTGCTGTCTGACGCTTTATCTATTTTCATTTATAACATTTATGATTGCTCTGTTTCTAATTAATTCTTTCTGTTGGAGTCCCGTTTATTAAATTGCTGTACTGTGGTGGTTTAATCACACATGTTTATAAAAGAGCGTAGCTGGTAACAGCAGAAGTAGGACTGCAATAACTTCAGCAGACAGAATCCACGTGCACCATCTCCAAAAAGAAACAACATCTCACCATTAGCTAGATGCATCTGGGAGAGCAGGCTAAAGTGCCGGGTGCAAAGTGTGACTAGAGATAGAAACAGGTTGAAGTTGAGCTGGGAGAAGCTGGAAGATCCAGAGGTGGTGTCAAAATGCCAGTGGAAGTGACTTTCTTCTAGCGAGAGTGGTATTTAGTTTACTGTATTGACAGTGGATCGAAAGGAGGCAAATTAACAAGATGTTGAGATTGTGGATCAGCTTGCGTTGCCAATACATTGTCAGACGACTAGCTAGCTATACTGTGCTAATGATTAGAAGATTTTGGAAGAGAAAGACACTTTATAGAGGGTATACTGACTGGCTGTAGATGTGTCATAGATATGATATGAAGGGAGTACTGCAGTGGCACAAGTGCACATCTGAGATAAAGAAGATGGATATAGCTAGAGCTCACTGAAGCTGGTTAACCTTGCCATCAAAGACATGATTTTCCAGCACATTGTAATAGATATTGTGGATTGTCTAATCAAGAGGATCTCATGCTGGAAATCATTACATTTCTTACCATATAGCTACTTGTCTAAATCTGTCGTACTGTTTACTTTCTCGGTTCATACTCCTAATAGCTTTAAAAATGCTTGAGAATGAAATACAAGTTGATAGGGTATCAAATATCCACAGACAACTGAGTGCATGGAGGAGTACAAATTAACAGTAGGTATTCAATAACCCTAACCCTATATCCGTTCATGTAGGAAGACAACCCCACACACCATAAAACAGTTGTTGTAATAAAAGCAGGTATCTTCTAGTCTGATACCATGTCAACTTATATTTCCTCTACGCACTCTGTAAAACAATAACACATATATAGGATTGCCCATCTAGCATTATCTAAGTTGCACAATGTGCATACAAGCAGAATATTTAGGGATTTATAGCTGCAAGTAAGGAAGGTAACAAGTGTAACTGCACTTTTGCAAATGTAGCCCAGTAATATATGACTTAGGTAAATTATTTACTGACATAGCTATATATAGTGGTCATTGACAAGCAGTGTAATTGATCTCCTTGTATGTACATTCTTTGAAATAGTAGCTGTAGCTCAGGTAACATGAGCTGGGGTAAACCAATCTAAGACTTTTTTGGTGTTTTTGCAGTGGGGCCTAGATACTGCGTTCTATCCAGACATCCCATGATCTGCTGATTCAAATAATAATATTATATTATAGCTACCATTGTAAAAATCAAAGGGTAATTTAACTGCTGGCACGATGGAAAAAAGTACCATTGTTCATGTGGTCCTTGGGTAAAAACCTTTATATCTGAACAATTTATACGATTACAGGGAGCATTTCCCCCATTTTGTAAATTAACGATATCATTATTCTTGCTATTATTGTTTCTTACAGTAGCTAGATGTATGCAATAATATCATGTGATTCTAGGGAAGTATCTAGTTCTTGCTGTGTTAACACACTTTTTGTTTGTAGCTAGCACAATAAACTAATTGCCAACCACCTAGTAGTAGTCTCGCGTGGCAAGACCCTCGCGAGGCTCTGGCCACGCGAGACTACATACGGATTCAGGATTGCAGAAGGGCCACAGAGGCTGCGAGGCACGAAAAAATATTTGATGTTTCATATCAGTCAGGAAGTGCTGTCCTTTGCCTTTCAGCGATTTACCATTGTAATATATTGTACCACTATTTATGTAATCGCATCAACTAAGCTGCAGCTCCACCTCCTATAGCATCAACAGCACAAGGCCTGTCCCGTACGCCATATACATTCTCCCATTCCTGATCCAGCACGTGAGCCTGCTGAATTTTCATCAAACCTGCTTGGCATACCCTGGAAAGACAATACAGAGTTTCAAGAATTTGCTATAGACTTAATTACCGAACTCAAAGTCTTACGCGCAGAAATCCTGCTCAACAGCTCCTAAGTCCACCAGCAAATTTGCGGTACTCTCCCGAAGAGGAGGCAAGTGGGAAAGTTCTCCAATAGTTTTAGCAGTAGACTTCCAGTCGTGTGTGTGTATGTGTGTGTGTGTGTGTGTGTGTGTGTGTGTGTGTGTGTGTGTGTGTGTACATGTGTGTGTACACATGTGTGCAGGTGTGTTTGTGTGAGAAAGAGTGAGAGAATTACTTAAGATATGGTTTATTGAGAACTGAAAAAGCCTACAAACCCCACATCAAGCATCATCCCAGGCAGGGGTTCATTAAGGAAAATTCCCAGGGGGCGGGGGGCATGTGTACAGTGAGCAGTATTCCTTCGGAAGGGTAGAAATCCCCAAGGAGATAGTCCATCAGCCCCCCCTCCCCAGCCCACACAGGTGCAGTTGGATGAGAGTAGAAACTGCAGTAGAATGAGAATAAGTATACATTATTTTGGTAACCATAAACTACACAGCCTCCAACCATAGATACAAATACTATGTTACCACGAAGTAGTGTAAAAGGAAGTGCAATGAATACAATTAAAATTTCTCTCACACCTCACTGATGATGGCTACCCATATGATTTTCTGCATGAGGGAAAAACTTACACAGCTACAGTTGTAGAGTAGCTAATACGCTAGTAGCTACTGACACCCAGAAAATGAGACTGAAATATTGTGATCCAGACTCTCTTTTATGGAAATTGTGTTGCAGTGCGATATTACTACAACTACTAGTTCACATTTCATTCGGCAGTTGTTTGAAGTCTCAAGCTCTAAGTGTATAGACTTATAAGTGGTTGGTCAGTCATACCAGTGAGAACTGCCACTGTATCTGTGTATGTGTAGCTACTGAGCTATCTCTGCTCACATGATGCCACTACGGCACTATATATGGCATTGGCGGAAACGGATCTTCAAAGCAAGGTGACGGATGTTCATGAACAAGAAAATAAATAAACCTTAGTAACCGCACTGTTATCACAGTATTGAGAGCAAAGTGGGAAAGATGTTCAAAGACACAAGGAATCCGATACAAAGTCCATACTGTTTGCAAGGAAATGTGTTGATTGCAAGTAGACATTATCATATACTTACTCATGTTGAGTAAAGAGAGATAGCTAATATCACAGTGCATGCATTGTAGAATAATGTACCAGTAGTTATACTGTAATGCTTACTACAGAACTGATAGCACAGAGACGGAAAGATGTTCCTAAAAGACAAGGAAACAGGTACAAAGTTCAAGATGAGTACTTGGTACTGCTATATGTAGGTAAGATGTTCTTAGACTAGTTTGTGATCTACAATAACAGGTATCATTGCAGATGTTACAATGTTCAGGGGTTTAGACAAGTGTGTAAGAGTGGGGGCGCTTGGGTACCAGGTGCGTGCGTGAAGTGCGTACAATTTTTTCAAGGTATTGAAAAAATTGTACTCCATGCACTCTGTAACCTCTATGCACTCCATGCAAGGATAGCTACCTCCCCTGATCAAAGTGGTTTTATAACTGTAAGAAATTTTAACTCCTGGTGTATATGGTCGTTTTGCCTCTGTAGCTAATAGTTATTTTTATTGACTTACGCTTAAACATAGCTACCAACTCTACTAAAGCATACGTACAGAAAGCTAGAAGACAGGACTTAATTGGAGTGCAAGCGTGCATCCAGACGTAAAGCCAAACTGCCAGTGGGAGGGACTTTTTTGAGTGAGAGGATGTACGTAACTATATTGACAGCAAAGTGGAACCTTGCTCATGATCAACTACAAATGATAGAATATCTACAGTTATGGTAACTTGCATGAAGGGACAGATGCATGCACATCATATTTTTGGAATTTAGGAAAGCAATGGAATTGAGGAAAGAGTCTGAATGACATTTCGAAGTCATTAAATCAGTGTTGAAGGCATGCATCCTTAAAAGTGAGCAAGGTTTCTTCAATCCTTACGTGAATGCAGCTACGTGAATGCAGCTACTAAATAAGCTTTCAAGGCATTGAAAAAAATCTTGTGCACTTCACGCACGCACCCGGTATCCAAGCCCCCCCACTAAGGTTGTTCCATTCCTTACATGAATGCAATTTGTAATTGCTTATTCTATTCTCCTATAGCAGCAACAAGCTGCCCTGCAACCTTAACATCTTGAATGCATGTTTTCCACCTAAAACTATATTTACAGGAGCCAGTTGTTTAAAGCTGTGGGTGACAAAGAATGGCTAGGCAAATATGAGCAATTCTTCAATTCTACTGTTCACAACTATCGATTAACAAGGTTCTGCATGTACCTTGTACCTTTGTAGGACAGTTATCAGTTAATTAGTTATTGGCCCAGAAAATTCCATGCAACAGAAGTCACTTTTAATTCTTATTACATACAAGCACAGGTTTGCAGGTGGGTTATCCTAGCCTCATACCCAGACCTAATACCGCTGTCTGGGTACGAGGCTAGGTTATCCAGTGTATTAGGAGGATGGGAGTTGGTAGTATTCCAGAAATACTAACCTAATTAAGTATTTGAGAACCACTGCCCATTTGCTGTGGCTTTTTAATATGTGTACAACCAACCTGCAAACCTCTGTACATGTCTTGGTGTGACTTCTAATAACTGTTACAGTATATGTTTTCTTTCCTCCCTGTATGCCCTTTGTAAATGAAAAAATGGAGTGCATGAAGGAAACGCAAGCTGATAGGGTTTCAAATGTCTGTTTATGCTCTGCAGTGCATGCACAATATGTATATGAGTGCCACCTGACACCCATCATTTGTACTTCCTCATGCACTTTGTACGTAACATCAAAAATACAGCAAAACTCACACACATACTGAATTTCATATATCCTTCCCCTAAACCAAATATGCATCACTGTAAAAAGGAAAAAGGAAAATTTAAGGGCTCTCGCAATAATGTAATGTGAAATATAAGTATAATATTACTACACACCAGAGCTACACACGATTACAGAGATTAATAATAGAAAAGTTCCAGTATATCTACAGCCACAGATTGGATGGACATTACTCATGTATACTGTACAGCTATTAATTCATGGTGCATTCCAAGCAATACTGTTGTCTGGTTTCCTTAAGATATCTACTGTGAGAATAAGCATCGATATCACTGATCTTGAGTAGCATTCAAGAAAGCATATATTTGTAGTATGAGCTACAAAGATAGATCCCATACTACAGGGTACAACAACGTCATAACCCTTTCATTGGGCATGCATGGCTTCTATTTATTCTCTAAGTATGTAAGTTATTTCACTTTGGTACAACAGTGGTCTAGACATGCACAGGTGGAAGCATCACAAGCATGTAATTAAATTAGATTACATACTTGTGGTGCTCCTAACTGTGTAGGTATATAAGGAAATCCATTCCAGCTTAGTTTAGAACCTAGCTGAATAGCTATAGCTAAGTGCAGTCAAGGGTTTGAGACTATTTTACTGACAGTGATTTCTAACAGCAACAAGCAAACCACTAGGGTGAGTCTGTATAGCAGTTAAGAGATTAGTAGCTCTATAGCTAGCTAAGTTACTAGGCATACTATTTTCATTCTGAAATTACCTCCATATCAATGTAGCTACATAGCTATCTAGCTAGCTGAACTAAGACATAGCGAAGTCTTTTGTAACTGTTATCACTATGTACTTGTTGCTGCTGTTGTGGTCATGGTAAATTGTCTTTTATTCATTGCCGCTTTTTGCTGCTGCTGCTGCAGTTATTGCAGTTTCTAGCGAGTTACTTCTGCTGACTAGCTAGCTATTATAATAGCTAGTTGTTTCCTGTTGTAGCCATTAGTTTTATTATGCTTATTTTGTGTTTTATCGCTATTAATGTAGCTAGCTATGTCAAATGCAAGCAAATTAAAGTAGCTAAATGAAACAGAGTGATCAAAATTTGAAATGAAAGATTGATAAGGCTAGACGAGGTAAACCAAGGAACGGTGTTACAGAAAGTCAAATAGCAATAACCACAGCTAGCAAATAACGAAACTGACATGTTTTGAAGAAGGCAAGAAGCCTCTCAAAAGGAGGGGGAAGATACATTGGAGTACTAGAATATCACCCAAATGTAACCATTAAAACAGATCTTTTATAGGCTCTGCTTTTAGCTAGCGGTGTATTTTGGAAGCTAACTAGCTATACATCTACTCTAGTCACTATCTACTTTGTGCATTCTGTGATCTTTACAGTTCTGATTATCGGTCAGTTAGCTATTATATTTCTCAATTTGGACTCTAGCTAATATTCTGTGAGTGCAGATGTGAAATAAATCACTCTGATTTTCTATATATCAAATAGCTTATATACCTCACTAGTAGTATGTTGTCATTCATTGAGGTGTAACAATAATAATATATTCTTCGAGTGCAAACAAGCCTTAGGGAATGACCAATGAAGAGCTACTGTAGGAGTATCATCGTACAAAGCAATTTATCTACTCCCTTCCCTGGCCTGCTTTCACACTTCTCATGAATTTATTTAACAGCTCATTATTAAAATAGCATACATTATTTCTGATAAGGTAATGAAAGCATGTGGAGGAGTAATATGTCCACTTCCTTTCTACTTTTACACATTATAAATTGTATTAAATATAATTTTACATTCTTTCGGATAAGAAATGCACACATCATGAATATGAGTTGTAATAATATTTTTAATTTTGTAACATAATTATTTGAGAGAAAAAAGAAGACTGATATTTCATCTCATCTATAACTAGTAAAGCACTCTTCATATCCAAGTCACAGCTAAATGAAGATGTAGAACAAATCAGTTTTGTTAGGCTCATCTTGCATAGGTAGCTAATGGTGAAAGGTGCTGGCTCAGTAGTTTTGTAACTCGCTTCCATTTAGCAGCTGTAACAAGATTATTACACTTCTTTGCAGTCTGAGCAATGCAAATCTAACTAGCTTGATATATCTTGACCTAAAAACTTCAAGTAGCTTCCATTGTGCTCATGGCTATAGAGGCACAGTAGTGCAGCGACACCACCTTGCACACATTGTAAGTGTGGCCAAACAGACAAACAAGCAAACAGACTCATGAAACGTAATGCAATCTTCTACCAGTCGAGTATACGTGCTTCGTATTTGACCGATAACAACCTTCTCAGAGCCACACACATCTGATTCAACTTGTAATCTATCTTTGCATTACACTGACTGCAAGATAAGTGGTGTGACAACAAAATATTAATGTTTACTTTTCCCACAACAGGAAGATGCAGGCCATGTCTGGCTTCTGGCTTCTTCTGATGATAGCTATGTCAATTCTGGTAAAAGCAAACAGCCAGTGTGGTGAAGATGAAACGCGAAACTCTGAAGTGTCTCAACCTTGCAACCAAATCTATGCCGCACTCGAATCAGCCCTTGTCAGCACTGATAACCTCTACGTACTGAGGACTGTGCTGTACCCCACTTCTGACCGTTCTCCTACACTGCTGGAGGTAGAGTATGACCTCCAGCTCCCAGATAATGGCACGTTTATTACCACACTTGGCTGGACGGACTCGGGGGTCTTTGCTGCTATTAATCCCGAGACACTCTTTAACCTTCAGTTGCGAATTCTGTATTGGCCACTAAGAAACCTGGTACTAGAGCCCGATACAATAACACTGACACTCGATGCACGAGACAGTGAAGTTCTATCCAATGTCACAACCTCTGATATAGCAGATGTCTTGGACATACTAAATGCAAGGGTGAGTGGGTGTGTTCATGATATATACAGGTGGTATAGTTATAATTTATGTGCACTTATATATTAAGCATGTACAAAAAGTTTGCCCAAATTGCTTTCACGGGGCAGGTACCCGATTCTGTTTCAGTTGCTCAAGAGTCAGAAGTCTATACGGGCAGGACATATGGCATTGTTTCATTTTTGGCTGTAAATCATTGTCAGATAGTATAGTAATTTAGTTACTGGTCTCCGTCTGTAGCTTGTTTTGTTGTGTTTCTGTGTGTCAGCTAAGATGATTTATATATATAGCTAATCTTGGCTGGTACATAAATATATATAAGTTCAAACTAGATTGGTAGCTACTGTAATAATCAATATTTGCTACAAGTAGTTCTGAGAGTGTTTCGTGACTTGTGGCTAGTATTTTGTGTCTTGAAGGCTTGGTAACTAGCCAGTTATCTGAGTTTCATCTTTCGAGCTTTAAGCAAGCTGTAGCTTGCCCTACAGTCTTCATGCTCTTATCAGAACTTAGGCATAGCTATCTAGTACATGAGAGAAAGATCACGGTATAGTTTCCTTGGAAACATTAGACAGGCTTTGCGCTCGGTTAAAATGTTCTCATATGCTGGAAGAGTATTTTTAACTCACATGACAGCATGACTACTGCTGGTAATACTGTTTTAGTGCTTCATTTGTGGTACAAACGGGCCCCAGAGAGTAGCTACAAAACTATAGAGTCATTGCCTTCTTTCATTGTCTGAGAACTGCAGCTGTCCTCGCCCATGCAAAAATCTATCACCCTTCTACCTACACGTCACAGATATGAAAAATGTACCAAGCACACCGTTACACTAAAGTGAAACACATAAGTCAGACATCTATTTCTTATACTTGTTAGGTGTCATTTCAAAGTCATAATATTTAATTAATTAATTATAGTTGGGGGGGGGGGGGGGGGGGGGGCAAAGAAACTAATCCTGGTACTATTACATGCCATACATGTGCTAGTACAGTTAGAGATATCCTACTTTTACCATTGCTCGGCACTAGTACATTAGCCAGAAACAAAACATTATTTCAGGATTATGTACTGTTTATACAGTTGCTGGTCTACGCTACAATGCAAGAGGCACTAACTGATTGGGATGGAACGGATATAGGCTACACCTGGGAAGTAAAAAATGGAAACGACGGATTGCTGATTGGCGTTGTTATTGTAACCACACCAATAGCTGTGGTCATATTCTTTGCACTATTCAGTGCTTTACGTGGAGTGTTGGACGAGAGCGATTCTATTTCAGTTTTAAATTTTTTGTATGGTTTAGAAGTACCAGCTCTTATTTTAATCTTTGTAGAGTTTGTCACTTCCTTTATCCAATGGGTCGAGTGTCAGAGCTTTGCGTGCATTGTCAAAGAATACACAGTGATAGCTGTTTTTATTTTTGCAATACTCTTTACTGCATATTCCATTATGTTTACAACAGAGAAAACCTGTAATTTCAATTTCCTACACCTGTTCCTTTCTAACTTTGTATTTCTGAAAGCGTTTATTTCCCTTACATCTATAAGTTCCGTTCCACTAATTCTCCTGATTATAGTTTACCCTGCCGAGATTCTTTGTACAATTATCATTTATTTATCAGCTATTACACTGTTAGCAGTGTTTCTGTCACCACTGAGTGTGTACTCGGCTACCAGACATCGCTCCTCACTGGATATACCAGATTTGCATCAAAATAATCGGGGAAATGAAGATACCGATTTTGGCGAGTCAACTCAGAATGCAGACTTGATACCACGCCAAAAAATAAGCATATGGAAGCAGAAATGGGAGGCATTGACAGCGATTGTTGAAAAACACAGAACCACACTAATAGTACTTGCCGTCTTCTTTAATGCTTCCTTGGCAGCCATGCTTCTGTGTTTGCTGTACATGCAGGCACTCCTAGCTGGAGCAACCAGCAACGTGGTTGTCAACTTTGTCCTCATTGTCATTACGGCTCTCATTCCTGGAGGTTTGGTATACGGAACCAGTAAAGCAATTAGGAAAAGATTTCATCCTGGAGAGCAGGTTGCTCTAATCAACAAAAACGGGGAATTAACTCCCGGTCAGTACACAGTAATAAGCAAAGTCGATAAGGAAAATTATCTCGTTAGGAATAATGGAACTGAGGGTGTTGTGAATGGCAATGTTCTGCTAAATGAGAAAGAAACGCCACGAAAAGCGATGGGATTTTGTATGAAGAAAAGTGTTAATCCTGGAGACCGAGTTATTCTCAAAACCAGTAATAAACAGTGGGGGTTGCGCAATGGTCAGTACGAAGTAATAGCCAGAGTTAGTGAGGAGAGCTCGAGTTATCTCATTAAAAACAGCCTGGATGAACAGGGTATTGTCGATGTCACTGACCTGATAAAGATACGTTTCCATCCTGGAGACCAGGTTTTTCTTATAATAGCACATGAAAGAGAAAAATTGAGTCCAGGTCGATACACAGTGGTACGTGATGTAATGGTTGGTGATGAGCTCAGATATCAAATTAGAAATGATACGGGAGAAGGTGTTGTTGAAGTCGATGATCTGCTAAGTAAAACTCCACAAGAGGTATCCCATTTTCTGTCGCAAAAACCTTCTACCTTACCGCGAACTCGTGACCGGCAGGCCAACGAAGTAGCTTCAACTTCATCAGCAGCATCAACTTCCACACCACAACTGCAAGAAATATTACCACCGACTGCTTCCCAACCAAAAGAGACATCAGTTACAATGGAAAATCCTTCACCAACACCATCACCACATCCTTGACCAACACCATCACCATGCATATCCTTTTACAAACACCATCACCACACATGCCATCACCACATCCTTCACCACATCTTGACTGACACCATCACCACATTTTGACTGACACCATTACCACATCTTGACTCACACCATTACCACATCCTTGACTGACACCATCACCACATCTTGACTGACACCATCACCACATCTTGACTGACACCATCACCACATTTTGACTGATACCATTACCACATCCTTGACTGACACCATTATCACATCCTTCACTCACACCACCACATCCTTAACCAACAACCACAACATCCGATCAGGCTTCACCGAAACCATCACAGCATTCATCAGTATCGGCTATTTCATTCACAAAATTCTGTGAGCTGAAGCCTTCCCTCCATCGTAGGCTGAGATGCCAGTGTTACAATAACCTTCGCAACCAATGTGAGACCAACTCTGTTGAGGTATATAGCTACTAGGATCCTAGCTGAGTAGTTTACATTTTTTTTTTAATATATCTATTAAGCCTCGTGTAAACTATATTCATTTATATTTTGAGTGCTCCTTTATATTGTACACATGATCATGTACTTTAGTTTTTAGTCAATACCGGTATATAAAGCAACACTGATCATCTAGTTATTATCTGCCATGTATATATATCCTCCTACTGGGTATGATTAATTTCTGTCCATTGTTCAAAGTGTCCATTAGCACTACCTGCGTGACATTTCTATGATTGTTTTAATTGCTGCTGTAAATGTCTATATATATATAGCTAGATTTGTTACTTTAGATTATGAGTGGTTGCCTATTGTAAATGTGATCATTTTTTCCTCAGAGTTGTATTTCCACTTATGAATAATTATTATTGTAGGATTGCAGAAATCATTTGTAATGTCAGTACGTAGCTGGGGGGGTATTCATTTTAGCGATTTGCCATAACAATTAGTATGCATTGTAGATCTGAATGTAGCTATATAACTGGATACAAATTGCCACGACAACGGGACGAATGCTCAAGTGATTACATAATGTTTAGGTGCAGTGCTGTGTTTCGCAGTGAAAACTTGATTATGCAGTTGAAGGTCCATTCAGAACTCAGAGATATCTCTAGTCCTCCAATATATCATGATGGTGCAAGGTTACTATTATTAGCAAACATAGCAGTGGGCTTTCTTAGGAAAAATGTCTTGTAGCTAGTCTAAGGTAGATGTGTAACATGAAGGTTTTAGATCCTTATTTGCCCATTTCTAGCTCCATTTTCATTGTACATTGTAGTAAACAGGGTAGTAGTTTAAGATGCATGTGTATACATATTACACAAAACTACACACAAGCCAGGTGTGGCAGGGGAAACTATGTGGTGTGTATGTTGGGAGGGAGGAAAATATTTACTTCTATATTCAGTATACAATTGCTAATTCGGAGAAGGAAGCACTCCTGGACCATAATACAATGCTCATGCACATGTACCTGTATAAATAAAAGATTGGGGAAACTGTATACAGCTCTATACTACTGGTCAACTTGACCTAAAAACTGAGTAGCTACGTACATTCTTGCATAATCTCGCAGCTAGGCCTGACTGTTATACTGTACGGGGGGAAAACACAACATTTATACAAGTACATATTTTCATTCAACTGTCACTGATCAAATAATTATTCCTTTTATGCTCACATATACACTGCAAAAACAGAAGGGTTACTTTAACCCAGCTAGGGTTATCTCAGTGGCAGTTTTGCAACAAAAAAAACAAGTGTGCATACAAGATTACCACAATAGAGCTCCAATTTCTGACAGCAAGGTATGCTAGCTATACAGGTCACATAGCTATTATTTACAACCCAGCTAGGGTTATCTCAGTGGCAGATTACCACAATAGAGCTCCAATTTCTGACAGCAAGGTATGCTAGCTATATACAGGTCAGCTATTATTTACAATGCTTTCAAGAGGCAACTTGAATGTCCTCATAAAACTGTTGATGTGTGGGGATACAGTATCATATTATACCACACCATAATTGTTGAAACTTTTGAAGAGGACACGGAACCTCGGTAATTATACTTCTGAGGCAACTTGAATGTCTTCTTAATAGCTTTTCAATTATTGGTGATGTACTTCTAATTGGGGTAGCTACTGTAACAGTATCATATGGCAGACCGAAGTAGAGTTATCTTATTGATCTGCACTTAACTATACATTCTCTGATGCTGGGGTTGAAGCTCTGAGGTAAAAAAGTAACCATATAGGGGTTAAAATGACCACTCTATTTTTGCAGCTAAGCTTTTTATAGCTAGTTACCGCGCCCTAGTACTGATTATGCAATATGACTGCCATAGCTCACTGTAAAAATGAAAGGGTTACTTTAACCCTTGGGTGGTTACTACAGTCACATGGTGGGCTGTCCAGAAATGTAGCATAGTGTAAGAACTTGCTATACAAGCTACAGATGCTCCACCGCAGATGGATGCACACTCATCCGTGTGTCCAAATGTTGCACGGCCCTGCCCTCTGGCTCCACTCGGCTGCGAGAAAACTGGCCAAGTACATTTCGCTGACTCCTCCATCACGCAATCAAATCATAAACACTTTTAAGTTCATGGGAAACACAACCAGTACATGCCACATGGTGCCAGTTGTCTGCAGGTTGCCACATTGGTATTCTTTCAAGCTTATACAGGAAGATGTGCATAGTTGATGTGAGTACCAAGAAATAACAGCTATACAGTTCCTACCAGATTCCTATAGTAGGGGGTGAGTCAATAGTCTAAGTTCTAATTTGTCTGGTCCGTGGGAGGAAATGTGAGAACCAAATGCCACAAGAGAATTATCGAATTAGTGCAGGACTCTCATACTGGCTGGGCTGATGAACGTACTCAATCTAGTATGCATGCATGCAAGGTTAAAAATCCCAAGGCTTAATTGGTGTAGCTAGCTATAACAGAATGCAATATTGAGGTAGCTATAAATGTGATAAAATGTAGCACATTAATGCAAGAAACCAGCTTCTTGAAGTTTTAGCCTTGGCATGCAGCAAGAATTTAGCACACTAATTTAGATGCTGCAATGGGTGACCATTAGTCCACACCTGTACAACATATACCTATATATGGGTTCTATAGTAGAGATGTTTGTACCATAGACAATGTATCCCTAGCAACATAACCATCCTATGCACACACCCAAACAAAGCCATTCATAAACAGTGGCACCACAAAGTCTACTATACCCTTTGAACGAGTACTGATTGGTCAAATTACATGCCAACTTACACACTACTCGAATTGTGGGTTAGCAACACTCTAAGCACATGCACTGACAGCTCACTAACTTGATGGATGTAGTCAACACCACGTTAAAATTAATACAGCAATCAAAATTTAATCTGAATGAGTCAATTAGAGCAGGGTACAGCAACCCGTCTTCTTCTCTCCTCCGGCGGAGTCATCTACTTCTGCACGAATGAGGGGTTGTTGCTCGTGTCCGACAGTAACCCCACTGGCGGGTTGGTACCCGGTGGGTGGCTGACTCCTTTGCTGTTCCTCCAGCTCTTCAATACGACGCTTCAAAGCTGCGTTCTCCTTCGTGAGGCTCTCGGCTTGAGCCTTCAGGTCTTCTCCCCCGCTTATGGCTGCAAGTTCAGCCTCCAACTGTTCAATCTTTGCCTTTGCGTTGGCATTCTCAGTCTTGAGCGGTTCCACCTGCTCTTTTGCCACCTTCAACTCTGCCTCCTTCTCAGCAACTGTCACCTTAAGGTTTTTCAGTAATTCCTCCAGCTCTTCAACCCTTGCCTTCAGGGCAGCCACCTCTCCCTGTAGGGCCTCAGAGACGGGGGCCCTGTAGCTCAAATCGACGTGTACTTTGGTATCCAGAGGCTCGTCTTTTGGGTCGACCACAGCAATATCAAGGCTTGTACTTCCCTTATCTATCACGCTGGCCAAGGGGATGCTTCCTTTGCAAACGAGGCGGTTCTTTCCTAAGGTCTCGTGGTCCATAATAAGTATCTCAATCGCCTCCGTGGCCTCGGGAGAAACTTCCAGGGTCCACTTGAACGACTCGTTCCATTCTGGGTTCTGGTTGTTGGCTATCATCGTCGTCGACTGCTTCTCCTCGTGGAAAATCATCTCGCAGTAGGGGTCAACCTTGCTGAACCTGTCCAACTTCGGCAGGTCAGTCGCTGACTTTACAACCAAGCGCAAAGACATTTTGTACTACCTAACAGTGAACGTACCGTGAGCGGGAAAGTCGGTGAGTAGCTACAAGCACAGCAACTGACAAAGTCTATACGCTAACGCTTTGTTCGCAGTCTCGTGCCCATACTGCAGAAATAGTCTCGTGCTCAGACGCTCACGCCCTCCCGGCGAAAGAACGTCTGGTCATAGATACTATATAGTATCTATGGTCTGGTGTTCTAAGCGAACTTTCTTGTCACAGACCCCACGATTGCTGATAATAAATCTCGAATGTGATTGGTCACTGTATATACGGTATATTTCAAATTTTCATTCTAATTTATCAAACTGACCAATAGTATTAAAGATTTATCGAATAACGCCATGGCAACTTTGCGGAAGGTCTGAAAGCTGCAATCTGATTGGACCCTTTGGAATTCCAAAGGGGAAAGGCGCCTGTGACGAGAAAGTTCGCTTAGAACACCAGACGGTCTTTCGCCGGGAGGGCGTGAACGTCTGGGCACGAGACTACTGCAGAAACTGGTCTGGACGCGGCCGTACGCGGGGTCTGCGAGTCTCGTGCCAAAGCCTTGGCACCGCCCCCTCGCTTGACAGCGTAAATGACGTATTGTACCTGTGGGTATTATAGCTTGCATCCATGTCTATTGTACAGAGCATAATAGAGAGATGTTCGATAATTTTCCGTCCGTCAGGTGTGGGCCGTTGCAAAGGTAGGGCTGTATACGTAGCTAAGTACCATCCTAGCTGCTCTCATGTAATCATTTAGTCTGCCTTGCATGTGACAACATATTAGCTAAATGTGATCAACACAGGCAGTAGCTATGTGCCAGATTGCAAATGTATCCTAACCTCATTAAACCGCTAAATGTAGTTAGCTAAGTGGTCACATATAAAACAGTAGCTATTTTGTGCTCTTGCTGACAGTAAAACTGCATAGACATCACTGAAAGAGAACAATGGAAACGGTGTAAGAGACAAATTATTTTAGTAGCTCACTAATATAACTAAGGTGGGCAATAGAATTATCTATGGAAAGAATATTTGAAGGGCTGAGAACCAGAGTGGGCTATCCCCAAACAGACAATATACATACTGAAAGCCTGAGTAGAAGTCAGAAATAGAATCGAGTCTGAATGTCCAGAAACATAATATGGGGGACACACATTAGTCCCCACAGTAAGGGAGCAAAGAGTGTGGGGGACACTCTTTGACCCCTTCTTATAAGGGAGCAAAGAATGTGGGGGACACTCTTTGCCCCCTTATAAGAAGGGGGCAAAGAGTCACTCTTTGCCCTCTTATAAGAAGGGGGCAAAGAGTGCCCCCCCACACTTTTTTACTCCCTTATAAGAAGGGGTCAAAGAGTGCCCCCTCACTGTGGGGACTAATGTGTGTCCCCCATATTATGTTTCTGGACATTCAGACTCGATTCTATCTCTAACTTCTACTCAGGCTTTCAGTATGTATATTGTCTGTTTGGGGTTACCCCACTCTGGTTCTGAGCCCTTCATTTGAACTCAGTAGCTAGTATATTATATGATAAACATAAACAGTCCAAGGAAAGACAATAACCCGGGGAACATGACATCTTCACCAGTTAGCTACACCCTAGTCTCGTACCCAGACCCTCCAAACACGTGCAGAGTTTAGCTATAGGGCCATCACAGAAGCTGAGGCCAAAGCTGAAGTCGAAGCAGAAGCGAAGCAGCTCCATTGCTGTTTTGAAGTGGACTCTGTTTAGCTTGCTAGTAGCTATCTGTTAATTAGCTTTTCTGTTTTAGCATTTATGTGACTGTATTCCTAGCTTTGTATTGATGTGCCCTGAAGAAGACTACAGCACTGTAGTCAAAACGTCGGCAATTGATGATACTTTTGATGTGAATATTCTGGTTGCATCCCGGAATCTAAGAAACTTCATAAGCATGAATTCTACTAGCCAACCATGAGAATCCCTGAAGAATTATAGGGCCATCGATAGCGCATAGAAAGTGATAAGGCCAATATGCACAATAAAGCAGCACCAGCACGAAATACACATTGTGTTGTGTACATAGTAGGTTGATAGCTGAATGGAGCTTGTTTTTTGTGTATGCATGCCTTCATTGTAGCCAGCGTTCAACATGTGATTAGAACAATCTCTTTTAGCTATAACAGTTTTCTTCTCAAATTCATGTGTTGAGACGAGGTGCTGAAGAGGTTTGTCCACAACTGAAGGAGTTGGCTGCTTCGCATAGATGGTTGGCCGTGTCCGTACACGCTTCTAAGTGAACAGAATTTTTTTAACATCCTAAATGGTGGTGTAGCTATGACACCAGCCGCACTGCTTCTGACAGTCTTGAGAAAAATCGTGGGGAAGAGTAGAGAAAGGAGGGTGTGGGAAGTGACTATAGGTGGATTCCGCGTAGAGGCGTGAAGGAGTTTCTAGTACTTTGTAGCCCTTGTAATTATATTCATTGCAGTTTGAGGAAGTTCCGATCACGCCCCCTGATGGGAATGTTAAGTCTTACGCTCTATGGTGAATGGAGCATTTTGTGGCAGAACCAAGGATTCGTCAGGGTCAGTGTACTTTTTGGCCAATCTGCTTTCAGGTTTCATTGATGACTGAAAGGTTAAATATAAATATTAAAGTTCAGCTTTCAGGTTAGAGTCCTCGCCTGAAACCTGAAATCCCATTCAAATTTCAGGTTTCAGGTAAAGGAATTTCAGATTTTAGGTGAGGGCTCTAACTCGAAAGCTGAAACCAGCATCTATCTTTTCAATCATCAATGAAAGCTGAAAGCAGATTGACCGAAAAGTACACTGACCAATTGTCAGGGTGAAGTTTTTGGAGTGCTGTGGGGGGAGGGTCAGTGTACTTTTTGGCCAAACTGTTCCTGAGTACAAAACTGGACTTAAAGTTGTTTGTGGCATGTACAGTTACAGAATTGTGACTTGCGAGCGATGTTTATGGTAGTGTGAGGAGAAAACATAAGAAAGGTCACGATAATATAATCTCTCATATTTCCAGTTGTAAACATCGCAACTCATAACACTGAATGTTCCAAACAATTAATTACTATTATAGCCCTTAATTTAAAATTATGTGCCTAAAACAAACAATTAAATTTTGTGTAAAAGTTTAGGTTACCATTTAATGGCCTCCTTGAAAACACACATAGCTAGTATGTACTACTAACTGAACTAAAAACGTACATCAGTAATATCTTCCTAATCACACTTTTCAGACTATCTCCTTTGGGCAGTTCTGGCGCATGAAGAAGGTTGGTCAGCCCCACACCTCCTTCACCATTGACTGTGGCCATCTGGACAGCTCCCGTACGGTCACTCTCAGGATCCAGCGGGCAGGAGCGAGAATTGAACATGAGCCTTATAAGTGCTTCCGCTTAACTACCCTCCCCTCCTCCCAACCCCACCCCTCTCCGCAGACCAAGTTATCCTCACGTTTATTATGCTAGATATTTTACTGATAGAACAGACTGTAGCTATTTATGTTTACCAAGCTAGACTACTAGCTGTACGTGGCTGCATATCCAGGGGCCTGGCTACTTGAATAATAAATTAACAAAACACTACTGCTTACAGTTAGCTAATACTAACTTACTGTGATCTGGCAGGCTTTGGGATTTGAACCTGTGATTTTTTTTTAACCATTTGTGGCCACATGTTACGTAGGCTCATGATCACCTAAGTTCAGAAGGTCTCATCTGCAGCAGTCATGTCCGAGAGTATATCCACCCCCCCCCCCCCCCCCCGTTCACAGCTTCCTCCCCAAAGCTGATCAAGCATGGAGTCACACATCAAAGGTAGCTAGCAATGTCTGTGAGCCTATTCCTACCAACTAACAATGCTAAAAATATATACTGAGAGACTCAATTTGTCACACAAAGTGCCTTAGATGTCACCATATTGCCACTCAGGGCACTCCAAATATGTCCTAGATATCATTAGCTATTGCATTATACAGGCAAGTTTCATTATTTGAGGTACAGTGTACTAGCTTCATTCACCTCAATTTATTAGTATATACTGCATGGGATAAATGGTAGCAGGTACATATATAGCTAGCTATACAAGACTGAAGGATGAACTTCGAGAGGAAGAGCCAAAACAGGTAGCATGAAAACAAAGCTGTAGAGTGGGGCCTGGGAACAAGGCTATGGTATTGTAATAGCCCACTAATAATTGGTACTTGTAATTATTATTAATGGTAATGTGATTGAGGCAGTACTGTAGTTTGTATGCTGCATGTATTATATTATTTTGACTCCTGACTCTCGATGTACCAACAAAAGAATGTAAGTCTGATAATGATGTGTGAACCTATTGAGGTTCAACTCTTGAGGTTCAACGCGTTACAGGTGTAACCTATTGAGGTTCAACTCTCAGACGGTTGGGGTTTATAATACTGAATTTGACACACGTTTGACGGATTGTCGAAGTGGTGCGCTCGTTTGCAGACTGGGGTTCGGAGCGTTATCTCCCCATGGTGATCAAGTCGGGGATTGGGCCCCCTGTACACATATTGATCTTCAACGACCTAGTAGCAAGAATGACCGGTAAGTTCTTCTCCGGAAGAAATCCCGTAGCTGAATGGACAACTGGGCACGTTGCGGTGCCCACCGTGATTCCCAGTCTCGCCTATCCAACGCTTCTGGGGCAGCCATACCTCTACAAGTATGTCTGACCCGGCATGAGGGATGGGAAGCTCACTAGGCGTTTTTTCCCCTCTCCAACTAGGCCTGGGAAGAATTATTTATGAGTTTGGCTATCCAGGAGGGAGGGAGGCTAGTTTTTTTTTTCCAACTAGGCCTGGGAAGAATTGTTTATAAGTTTGACTATCCAGGAAGGAGGGATGCTATAGTTGTTGTTTTCCCCCCCTCCAACTTAAGTTGTTTCTCTTTATAGAAATACCAATAATAGTCATCTCTCTATCAGTACTAAGCCTGGGAAGAATTATTTGACCGTCCAGGAGCTAGCTACAGGCTTCTTTTTCCCCCTTCAAGTGAAGTTGTTTCTCTTTATTGAAATACCACAGATAGTAATCAATACTAAGCCTGGGGAAATTGTTTAGAAGTTTGACCGTCCAGGAGGGATTGGAGCCAGGCTAATTTTTTCCCCTCCAACTTAAGTTGTTTCTCTTTATAGAAATACCACAAATAGTCATCTATCTATCAGTAGTAATCCTGGGATGAATTGTTTGCCCGTCAAGGGGCTATAGCTATAGGCTTCTTTTTTCTCTCTCCAATTCAGTTAAGTTGTTTCGAAATACCACAAAATTTAATAGGCATCTATCTATCACTATAAGCCTGGAGAAATTTTTTCAAGTCTGACAGGCTGATGCCTACCGAATTATTCATTAGCTACAACCCGCTACACACACTGAATACTAACAAAATAGCTGGAATGGCAAGTTATTAGGAAAAGCACATGTCACTAGCAGTATAAGCCCTAGCTAGCGCTTGTGATGAGCTCATTTTTTATGTTAAAGCTGAAACAGGAAAAACGTGTACAGCAGGGTCCCAATAGTATAATGGTTGCTAGTGTTAAGGAACCACGAAAAAAATTAAAGAGCAAAACAAATAAAAACAGAAACAAAGAAAAGTTTATGTACACAAAACAATACAATTTACAGCAGTAATTTTAAAAAAGTAGTTAAAAAAAAAAGTTTGTTTTTGTTTTTTCTTATCACTTGGCACTGTAACTATAGGGATTTATGCAACAAATGCAAATGACACACAATATCACTATAATGGCTAATTTTGCATGTATGCCCAAAAATTAGTTTTAAATAGTGATACAGAAAAACAATCCATAAAAACATGTGAAGAAAATGCATTCCAGTTACGAATATAGTACAAGGTACAAACAGAAGTTACTTGTTGACTTGGGTAAACAGCTTAGCGACTGCAGTATCAATGCTTGTAGTGGTGAACGTTTAACATTCTACCAGAAATTTGGTCCGGGCATCTTGCTTTATAACATCTATTGATTGTAGAAGACATAATTATAACCTCCTCTGTACATAACAGATTTTCTGGGCCTCTCTCAGGCTATTCCAGGTGTTCAGCAGACTCAAAGGAGCCATATAGGGGTGGCAATGATGCAGTGAAGCATTTATAGTACTAATTGTTCAACATGTTCACTTTGTCCAGCTCATTGTTTGCACATGTACCATCAGATTGATGCGTTGATGGTATTGTGGCTGAATCCTTCCTGAAGAGCTTCATTGTTTTTCAAAATGTTTTTTTTGTTTCCAGTATTTATCACGGTTTCTTAACTCTTTGAGTCTAAAATTATAAAATAGAGAAAACTATGTACTTTATATTAACGTCTAATATAAAAAGCCCATATAAATTCACATAAGCCTTATGTATGTATTAAAACTTGGCTGGGAAAGAGTTAAAGGAATGACTGTTTTGAGTTTCTCAATATTGATGTCACTTTATTATGCATGCCTTTAAATTTTTTCCCGAGCTCAGTCAACCCTGATGACTTTGCCCTTTGGAATAAAGTATTTCCCCTTTTGCATTGCACGTTTTAAGTTCTTTGATAGCCAAGGGACGTTCACGCGTCTAGGTAGAACACCCTTTGGGATACAGGTTTCCATGGTAGTCTTGAAAACATTTCTCCAGCTTTGTAGAGCTTGGTTTATATCAGGGGTATCCATCAATGAAAGCTGAAAGCAGATTACACTGTCCTTGTCAGATCACAAGTAAGTTAGTATTAGCTAACTGTAAGCAGTAATGGTTAATATTATAATAGCAGACATACCTGAGACCGAGTCACAATATTAATTTATTATTCAAGTAGCTAGGCCCCTAGAAATGGAAATGCAGCCACGGTACATTTATAATAGACTACCTGCTTGCTGAAATTGATGGTGATAATTAAAATTATATCTTGTGTATAATGGTACACCTTCAAGTAGAAATCCTACTCTTTTGACTATGCAGTATTTCCATCTCCCCCCAGCATTCCAAAAACTCTGACAATGATAGTGTACTTTTCGGTCAATCTGCTTTCCGCTTTCATTGATGACTGAATAGTGAAATTTAGATGCTAATTTCAGCTTTTGAGTTAGAGCCCTTACCTAAATATAAAATCTGAAATTCCCTCACCTGAAACCTGAAATCTGAATATAATTTCAGGTTCCAGGTGAGGGCTCTAACTCGAAAGCTGAAATCAACATTTACATTTCACCTTTCAGTTATCAATGAAACCTGAAAGCAGATTGGCTGAAAAATACACTGACCGAAGAGTAGAGACAAGAGGGTCTGGAAATGACTATAGGGGGATTCCACGTAGAGGCGTGAAGGAATTTTTAGCACTTTGTAACACCTTGTAATTATTTGTCAGCCAGAGTTTTTGTACCATGCAGAGCAGACCTCCTGCCGTTTAACTTTTGTTGCATGATTCTGACCTATGGACTTTCCTGGCCTCACTTGACTGTGTCATTAAAATTTTATAATAATAATAATAATTATATTCATCGCATTTCGAGAAAGTTCCGGTCATGCCTCCTGGTGGGAATGTTAAATATTACACTCTATGGAGAATGGAGCATTTTTGTGGCAGAACCAAGGATCTGTTAGCTATCTCAGAAATAATTATCTACTGCACCTTTGAATGCTGTGGTAAGCAGCATTCTCCAAATCGGTATCGCAGTGCTTCCACAGAGCGTAATATAGTTACGTTGACAGGAAATGGGGTAGAGCTTCCTGAAAGTGCAATGAATATGATTAAAAAGTGGCAAACATTCTGTCTTTAGGTGGTATTGAGGAGCTGAAAAAGGATCAGAGTCAAGCTATTAGGAACTTTGGTAGCAGCAGGAACCTTTTTACAGCTCTCCCTATACGCAATACTGCCGCTACAGTGTTTGGGCCACAGGCAGATCAGAGAGACCATGAAGGGAACAGAGGAATTATAGCTTTGTCCCAGGCTTGAGAAAGCTCATCTCTCACTGCATTGTACTTCTTGACAGTGGTAAAACAGTTCTTACAAGTAAAAGCTGGCTACTGGGGTATCTCTGCAGCTGTACTAAGCTGTCAAACAGTGAAGTGTACACGGCACTGACACCAGCAGCCTTTCCAAGTAGGTTCTTTCTTTCCCCCGTTATGAAGGTTAGCACTAGTGACAGGGCTAGTACCCCACTAACATTATCTAGCTAGCACTACAGCTAACCTACGGCTCGATAAGCCAATATAAATATTACAGTACGCTGCGGTTTGAGCCAGAGTCCTATATGATGCAATTATTTGAAGTGCACTAAGAATCTCACGGTATAATAATTGCTTCTGTTTTACATTCCGTACATATACTTCAACCTATATGTATTTCCCAGACCTTCCTTTCTCTACTCTTCCCCCCGAATTTTTCTGTGTGTCTATGGAAGGGTCTGCTTGGGGACGAGACTATTAGTTACAGCCAGCTACAAGTGGAAAATAACAGCATAGGTGCTATTTTGATGAATATCTAATGCAGCTACAGCCATGAACCACTTGGGTTCTGTGTCGGCAAAAAGTGTGTTTTCTTTCCTAGTGGCTAGCTATAGCTAGCTAGCTACCTTCCATTTACACGTGCTATATATAAGAGTAGCTGTCTGTATAATAGCTAGTGTACTCACAAGTGAATCACCCCATGCTAGCTATACTGACTGTGTAATGCATGCCTGGCTGAATTTGGAATGCAATTGCAATTAAGTTTTCCACTGTAAGGTTATAGCCAAACAGTGCATGTCATTGACTATAACGTGTACTTAGCTCTCATGATCAGTTAGTACGTGTACCGTAATAGCTAACCAGTAGCCATTCATGCAGCCATGGCAGCTAACTGCATTGCATCTTTTCCTGCACCTAAAATCAATGCATCTTGTCCTTCATAAACAGTTACAAATTGTGTCCTCACAAAAAAAAAACTAGCTACTCAAAAACGTCCATAAAATGTCCTGAACTAACAATGCAGCTCCTCATAAGAGTCAGTTAAAGGGTCAGTTCCATACTTAAAAATTAAGAAAGGAAGGACTGATGTGGGACTAAAAGAAACTACTACAATATTCAGTTTTCTAATACTAAAATTAGATGACTTCAGCTTTGTACTCTCAGTCACCTCACCACTTCACCAAGGGGGTGAATCAATCATCTGCTGCACAGCGTTCCCTACAGGATGGTTATAATAGTAGTGTATACAATGGTTTCTTTGTCTGAATATCAAGCTATTTACCGCCCTCTTTTGTGCACCCTCCTAGCCTCGTTCCCAGGATCCACTCCCCGTGCAGCTTTTCTCGCATTGTGTGCAAAACGGGTGCGAGAAAAGTTGGGGAGTGGAGCCTGGGAACAAGGCTATTCCAGTCTGTTTTTCTACATTGTGCGAGAAAAGTTGGGGAGTGGGAACCAGGCTAGCTACACCCTCCATCTTGGAAATTCTATTCAGCACGTCTCACATCTACAGTCTATATCCTCTTGCAATCCAACATGACCACCTTCTATATTCATTCTTAGAAGAGTCTTACTCAATGCAAGGCACACCACAATCAATGGAACACTAAATAACTCAATGACATGGCTGTGAATAACGCTAAGGCTGGCAAACATTAAACTGATATAGTCTACGTAGCAATAAAAATACATGTTAACTGGAAGCGTACTAGCTACATGACTGCTGAATCAGCACTTTTGGTGTAAATTTGGTTTCTGGCTCATGCTAGGACAGCATAATGACATGTGAGTGCTAGATGAGATTTGTTCTACTGCTTGACTGACCTGTTTACTTGGGAAATGCATGTGAAAGAGTTCCCATTTACAATTTTATAAAATATCTAATTATGTAGCTATTGGGAATTCAATGTCACTAAGCGTTAAAAAATGTATCACCCATATTGACAGACATTCTGTGAAGTCTAGATGAGACTCTTACCAGCCTTGCAGTTGGTCTCAGACCCATCAGGGTGCACATCACAACAGACCTTCGTACCCTTGATGTCCTTGCACTCCCTGTGAGTGCCATCCTGCATGGCTGGAAAAGGTTAAATTGAAAGGAAGGAATTTCAAGGAGCTCGAAATTCACCACAGTGACAATTATATATGTTCCCAGGCACACGTGTGCGTTTCATTTTAGTGTAACTGTGGGCCTAGTACATTATCTCACGTGCGTGTTGAGGGGGGGTTTGCATGGGTGAAGACAGCTGCAGTTCTCAGAAGGCAGCGAATCTATACTTCTTGTAGCTACCCTTTGAAACCCGTTTGTAGTACAACAACCGCCTTTTGAGCGGTCCCTGCCCACGCGTAATAAGTAAGTCAAATCACGTGAGAAAATGTAGCTATTAGGCTCTCTAGCAATGTGTATGAAGCTCTACTATTAGAATAGCATTTTCATTCTAATTATAGTGCCAAAAAACTTAGACGCTTAGCTAATATAGTCTAAGAGCATATCTTCCACAACGGAAAGGGCTCAAACTTGCAGCGTTTATACTACTGGACACTAGCTATTACAATTGTAAGTTTCAGCTAAAGGTAGTCTTTACTTTTCTGTGTGCGAGCACCAATTAGAACGAAAATATTACTTTCAAGTTGAGATCCAAGTGACGCTTATTAATAAAATTAGGGTGACGCTGCAATTACGGTATACACTTTGCAGCGTCTAAGAAATCAGCTATTATAATCACTAATAATGGCAATTAGATATTAGTCAATGTCATAAGAGTTACAAATATTAACCGTTAGTAACTGCAGCGGGAATACAAATGATTTTGTTGTTCCCTTACCAGCCAGTTTTGCACATCCTGGTGCGTCTACAAAAACGCAAGCTCCGAAGAAGTTCGCTCTCACTGTCACTCTAACAGCTAGATTACTGTTGGGTATGGGTACGGAGATCTCAATCGGAGGAGCAAATACAGGGCAACTGGGCGACGTACCTCTAACACATGCTGAGAAAAAGAAATGAAAACACTCATGATATACACTCTATAATAAGCTCTATTTTAATATAGCTATATATTATTACCTCGGCCGTTTTGATTTTCAATATGAACGTTGACCACGACGTTAGCAGCCTGGACATTAATTGTCGTCGCGGTGCTCGTGCATTGCAGACTGAAGGAAAGTCCCGGGATGAATCCGAGGGAGGCGGTCAGAATAAACCCAAGAAACGGTCGCTGTGGGCAGTTGACGTTAATTGCTTGAATACCGGCCACTTCCGAATCCTGTGGTGGTCGGGCCGCGGGCAAGGCATGCAGCCGCACGGAGAGCCCGAACAGGGCGCAGGCTGCCAGCAGACAGATTACGGGCTTCATCATCGTAGAATCAAAGATACCGATGTATCGACGTATCAGCAGAGTCGGGTGAATGCCGAAGTTTGTTCTGAAGATTCTTTTGCTGTTGGACCTGCGACTGTACTGCCAGGTTGAAGTAGCTACTTTTATACCATACCATTTGACGTTCCCGCTGCGCTAATGCCTTTTCGTCGAAATAATATGACATGTGAACTGGTAAGATGACAGCTGGAGCCGTGAGAAGCGGAAGCATCCTTGTCTTTGATCTGTGATTAATCTCCTAAGTGAATCAACGAAAAGTATATTAGAGGACATTCAAGTGACTCTTTGGAACATAACATGTCCATGTGGTTTTGCAGTATCCAATTCACATTTTAATTTTAAAGGCGATCTTCCTAGAAGTGGCTACTGACTAATTAACTCAAAATTATTAAATGGTTCTTCCAGTTAACAGCATGAGGATTGTGTATGATATAGGCAGCTGTGGGGCTGTCTATTCAATACTTGGTGGTAAAGCAGAAGACGTTGTGCACCAAGCACACTCAGGTTATAACGTTAGGACCTTTCAAATTGGAGAAACGCATGCAACTGCTCTCTTTCGGAATTAAGTCTATAGCTAGCTAGCTACCCTGATCTGGAGGGTTAGCTGAAGGACAGGGAGCCTCCCATCCTGGTTTCAGGGAAGAAGTAGTCTGACCCGCAAAGGCTCCTCTTTTCTTCTTTTTTTTCTTCCCTCTCAAAAGTGAAAGCACTGAGAATGGCAAGAGAGGTGTTTGCCACCTACCGGAGTCTTGTGACTCAAACATGATTGAGTGTGACAAATGTGGTCCACGGTTCCATTTAAACTAGAAGTGTTTGAAGAACACATACCCCGTGCTAGCTGTTTTATGAAGGTAATACATTATTATACCAGGCTTTCATAAGATTTTTCAGTGGGAGTGGAAAAAATCCATTGTGGTATATCATCAGGAGGGTGTGTATGTGTCAGTAGTGTAGGTATGCTTTTAGGGTTGTGTCTTATTATAATTATTATTATATAGACACAACCTTCAGCTAGGATATATCGTGAATGTATATGTCAAAGGTAAACCTCCAAAATTGTGTTGCTCACTGCAGAATCTCTGTTGTACATGCATGTGTGCATGCATTATACAATGATATTGTGTATGAATACAAGACTTGTACATACTTACTGTATATAATGTGAGTGGATGTGAATAACAAAGATTTGTACGTGTGTGTATGCAGGACGGCATAGCCTCGTCCCCAGGCCACACCCCCTGAAAAATAGTGGCCTGGTATCCACTGTTCGCGCATACGCGAAAAAATTGCTAAATGTACGGAAAAAGGTCAGTAAAAGTATCCGTAAACGATATTAGTCACATGGCGAGGAGTAGTACGGAAGCAGTATACGTATATAGTAAGCGGAGAACTAGAAATCAACCTTGATTCTGACTTTCTGCAACTAAAATGGCTCTCTAACCAGTCTAGAATGGTAAAAGAAGCTGTAATTTTCTATCCGCTACGATTATGGTAGCTATCTTACCACAGAAATTCGGAAGCGCCTCTCCTGGCAGTGACTGTGAGCTGCTCGATATTCAATCTCAGATGTGGCCTTCTAGGCTTTTCAGTGGCAAACGGGATCGAAGAATCGAACTACCGATCACTTTTTAAGCATCTAACTTACGAAAGACCATCGCGGCAGGCTTGAAAGCCTCCTGCCTTCACTTGCAACTTCGTGACACGGAAACATTTGCGGATTCGTAAGCGAACGTGACGTAATCATACGCGGACACGATACGGCAATATCCTAAATTCTCAGAATTCTAAATTAAGCGCATGCGCAAACAGTGGATACCAGGCCCACTCTTTCGGGGGGGGGGGGGGGGGTGTGGCCTGGGTACGAGGCTAAGGACGGCAATGATTATACATAGCAGTGTATGCACACACCAGCTGCTATGGCCTGGGCATCTCTCTGCCTCTTTTGAGCCAGAGTGTTTTTTTCCTCTGCCATTTCTTTTCGTGACCGATTACCGTATTAAAAATGGTGGATGGCACTGATAGCTAATCAGAAAGGCTGAAAATGCTGAGAATACAACCGCTTTATTGCTCTACCAGGTACACACAAAGTAAGATACGAGGAATCTCATCGTTAACCTTGTGTTAAGAAATCGTTATACGCTCTAATTCGCCCGCGGTAGCAAGAAATTTCAATTTCAAGTTTTTTTTACGACAGACGCTGGACGCCGGACGCTGGACAGAACCAATTGCTTAACCCCGCCGCATAGTCTACACGCGGGGTAAATATGTATGAAAATACAGACAAATTCACTCCCTGACACTTGGTTTTGTACTCACTGTAGGTGTCTTTTACTTTACCGTAGTCGCCACTTGGGCCTCAAGGTAATTGTTCTAAGTGGCGCTTGCAAACCGAAAAGTAAAAGCTATTTTTAGCTGAAAGTTACAGATGTACTAGTAATATAAACGCTGCAAGTTTGAGCCCTGTCCACTGTGGAAGATCGGCGATCTGGGGCTAAGTCCGTTTTCAAAGACGCGAAATACGTTCTATATTAAGCGCCACCTGGCAGTTTAATTATTATTTTTTGGCGCTATAATTAGGACGAATACGGTATTTTCATGTTCTAAACTTATTATTCATTGAAGAATTTATTTTATTTTATGGTGTACATGTTTAGATACATATTAGCTATTTAAAGGTCTGAATAGATTTAGCTAGATGCCTTTTTTAGTTTTATGTTACACATACTTATTCACTCTATGCTGTGTATTAAATTTTATAGCTTTGTGGCAAAATTTATAGCTTTGTACCAAAACTTATAGCCCTAGCTATAACCTTGTACTTGGGACTAGCATGCATATTAATCAAAGCAGGCAATGTAGGGGTCCCTAATTACCAAAGGAGCCCCATATTACCAGAGTTTTACGGCCCCCGAGTCCCCTGTAAAACACTACAGCGATTTCGGGGCCCCCGATCCCCATATCTCGCGTTATGAGGACTGGGGGGGGGGCCCATTTTAGGGGGGTCCAATGCATATTGCGCGTAGCTATACACCGAGTTGATTACGCATGGCCAGATCCTCGCGAGGCCATTCTATGGTAACGCGTAATGGGGCAGTACAGCGCTCCCATTGAAATTGGAACCAATTCTGTGCCGGTAGAGCAAGCTAGCTGCATTTCAACGGTGTCAGCTTGCAAATGCCCAAGGTAAAGGACCTGGTCTAGACCCTCTATAAACCAATTAAGTTTCCTTTTTCGTATGGCCAGAAGTGACCCGTAATCGGGGGCCACTGGGGTTTTCTTGAAACCGTATTTTATGCAATTGGTCTGTAGCTGGGACAGCTAGTTTTGGAGGTTTAGGGGTGTGGAGCTCATGTGGTAGGTGGGGACTTACAGTAGAGGTGCAAGCCTTTGAGCCAGAGCAGGTGTAGGTATGGGTTTAGCCAGCAAACCACTTTATAATGTGGCAGGTCTGTGAATGGTGCTGAGTACATGTCTGATCATGTACTCAGCATTCAGGCTGTTGCTAGCTAGTATTTGTAGATACTGTCTGAGTGTAGGAGAAGGGGGGGGGGGGGGCTGATGAGTACCCGATGTGATGACCAGTTGTCAGACGTAAGTAAATCAGCCTGAAGAGGTTCTGATATCAGAGGTGGTAGGCAGAATTATTCGTTGGGATGTGGGATGGGCGGGACCCTCGGGTTTGTTGGCGGAAGAATGTGTTTGGAGTGTAGCCATAGGTAATTCAATATTATTGTATGATGATGTCACATTGATGTAAACACACAAATAATCTTAGTTTGTAGCCGATATACATGTAAATATTGTTACACTGCATTTAGGCAATTTTTTAGAATTCTAACATCACAATGAATTACCTGTGTACATCAAGTTCACAAAAATGGTAGGTGAAAGTTGGCAATACCAGTGATATTATAGCCTTCACGATATTTCGATAATTGAGAATGCTTGCGATATTGATTATTGTCACTTTCAAGTATCACGATATGACGATATTACTGAAATATTGCCCATGTCTAGCTGGGGGGATGGTCAATAGCTACACACCCCCTTGATAGGAGACAGTCTCTCTTTTGCTTTTGCCACTGAGAGTATGCCATAGCTGTGGGTTGGGGATGGCAGGTACCTTTTGCATTCTGCTAGATGATGGCATTGAGTGGTTTACAGGAATACATGAGAGGCTTCATCTGATAGACCATGAGCTGGCAAAGCAGGAGTGGTCTATCTGAGTGGTCTATCTGAAGCCTTGAGTGGGTTTCCTGTTTCCTGTAAGTGGTTTGTGGTGTGCAGACAGCTTAATTTGAGGTATAGACTGCTTTGAACCGCCCACGCAATGGGTAGTAATGAGGAGGAGGGGGGGGGGGGGGGTGAACCAGGGAAGATTGCGTCCAGATGGTGGAACACGTCACGACAATGGAGGTAGAGTTTCCAGCCTGAAGACCGCTCATTCACTGGTGATAGCTACTTCATTTCCCTGGCATGGTCACCCAGTACAAAGCCAGCTGGCTCCGATCTCAGGTCAAGTGGAGTTAGTGGGTGGTGACATGGGAGGGTGGTCTGTCTGAGGGTAGGATACTGACCTGCGGTGATTATAAGCTGTTTTTGCCTGTGTGCAGACCTTGTGTAGCCATGTGGTGTGAGGGGTTGTTACACCCAGATACCCAGCATTGATTTGGAGTGTTCAGGAGCTGAATGGGTATGCTCTGTGCAATCTATGGTGGTCAGTATGAGCAGGGCTTGTTATATGCCCAGCACTGACCTAAGACCTGAAAAGGGGTTTATTCCTCGTGCTGACCAGGATGAAGGCTTGCAATGCTCATTATAATGACATGGGGTGTAGAGGGAATTTGAATGTATATAATGTTTTGGTGGTCCTCTGAGTGGATCTGGGATGGCCTTCTGTTTCTATTAACCGCTTTTGGGCCTGGGAATGATCATGAGTGTCAGAGCAGTGAGTTGTTGGTGTTGTCCTGTGATAATATTATAACCTGCGATGGTCGTGTTACAGAAATTACCACGTGGGCCTGGTATACATCTGATAAAGAATGTACAGACATTCCCTGATCTGATCATGAGGAGGACCTGTTAGCAGGCTGGGGGGGGGGGGTTGTCTTGATGTTGCTCTGCATATCCCTGTGGTGTATAGTACATGTGTTGAAGAGCTGATATTGCCCAGCTGACCTGGGGTACTCCCGTCAGTGCACTGCTGTTACTGTGAGAGGATCTGGGGTGGGAGACCGTGAGTGGGTTTGGGTAACCCTGCAGTGCCCTGGGGTGGTCTTAGACTAGTTGTGGGTTAGTGCTACCATGTGAGCACCTGGGGTGATTATTCTACATCCACAAGTGAATCGCCAAAATGTATATAGAGGACATTCAAGTGACTCTTCCAGTACATACAACACCCAATTCACATTTACATCTTCCTAGAAGGCATACACACATGGGATACTGACTGGCTCAAATGGACCTGGGGTGGTCTAGTTGTGGGTTAGTGCTACCATGTGAGCACCTGGGGTGGGAGACCGCAAGTGGGTTTGGATAATCTTGCAGTGCCATGGGATAGTTCTGTATTGGTGGCCTGGTACTATCCGTGAGGAGAGTTATATTTCCCGGCTAACCTGGGGTGGTCCCATCAGTGCATAAGTGGCCCATTCTCGTGCAGTTTTTGTACCCGGGTCCACTGCTTCAAAACGGAACGGCGTATGAACTTCGAACTTTCGCTGCTGCATTGAGTCTATAATGATACTATTCATATTGAGAGATCGTGGTCTGAAACGCGTATTCTCCAAACTGACGCGGTCAAACACAAGGCACCTCATATGCCAATTGTCGCGCACGAGTACCTAACGTCGGTTACCGTACTTTCTGCTAATACCAAATGTCGCACAGTTCCAATTTTGATATTATAGATTGACTTCAAAGATACGTACATCCGCAATCATTTCTGCCACACCACGAGAGATTACGGGGTGGAGTTTGCAGTATAAATTCTCGATTGCACCGCAGTTTTCAGATAATATAGATATAGCAAAGTGTGCCCTGACCGTGCAGATTTCGTTCCAGGTCCACAGCTTTAAAACGGAACGGAGTATGAACTTCAAACTTTTACAGTTACATCATCTCTACGCGATGTAAGTGAGTTTGTAAAAATTGTACGTATACTCTAGCCTTACCTGACATTCGCGCTACTGCGCGACAATAGGTACTGCGCGACATATGGCCACTTACGCTATAGTGAGAGGACCTTGAGATGGTCAAATTGTACCATGTGAGGACCTGGGTGGGAGACTGCAAGTAGGCTTAAGTAACCCTGTAGTGCATGCCCTAGAGTAGTCCTGTGCTGTTAGTCTGGTACTATAGCCTTACGGAGGGGGGAAGGGTGGAGGACCTTGGAGTGGTTCGGTCATATTCTCATGCTACTGTGTGAGGACCTGTGGTGGGAGACTGCGAGTGGGTTTAGAGAACCTTGCAGTGCCCTGGGCTAGTTCTGTACTGGCAGGCTGGTACTAGCCTTACGGAGGGACCTTGGGGTGGTCCGGTCATGGGCTAGTGGTACCATGTGAGGACCTGTGGTGGGAGACTGCGAGTGGGCTTAGATAACCCTGCAGTGTCCTGGGGTAGTCCTGTACTGTTAGTCTGGTACTAGCCATAAGGAAGAGATGGAAAGGAGGGAAGGGAGGGAAGGAGGGAGGAGAAAGAAAGGGGGGGGAGAGAAAGAGAAGGAGGAGGGGGGAAGGAAGGGGATAGGGTAGAAGGGAATGCCTTGCCTATTGGAGGCGAGTGCTGGGGTAGCTTTTCCAATTCGGTATAGGCCCTAAAGGGCTATATATCACACTCCATAACAGAGTGGAGGTGAATAGGTGGCTAGTCCCATGCAATCCGATTCCGGTACCGGCTTCTGCTGGGAAGTTAATGGAAAAGGAGGGAGATAGTTAATGTCCTTATCCGAGCTAGCTGCCGGAGGGCTTGGGCAGCTCTTCCGTGGCCTGTATAATAGTATAGCTCTTAGTGGGGGCTCGATGGAGGGCGGTTCGTACTGGGTGATAGTACAAGGGTCTGCCGTTTGCTGCGGGGCAGGAGTCATCATGTGGTCAAACTGATGGAAGGGGGGGGGGGGGGTTGCAGAGATTATTCTCGGCCATCTCTCTATCAGTAGTTAGGCGAATAAACTTGCCAGTAGAGAAAAATGAGGACTTGTCAATTCACCCAGTCGCCAGTCGCAAGTTATGTGAGCTGCCTCCTTGATATCTCGTGATAGTCCATGCTGCGTAAGTTTGTTAATAATGATAGGTGCACACCCCTCTGCTGTTAACTCGCTTTAACCACCATTAAAACTCATCTAGAATTTGTGAATTTCAAACTCAATTACAACTTCACAAGTTAACCACACATATAGTTCAGTAGTGTGTGCATGACTTCTAAGACCACACTTTACAGTACACCTGCACATGCATTTCTGTGTATCTATGATTGTAAATTTGTACTGCTAACTATCACATGGTAAAGGTGTTAGAGACATGATAATGGTTTAATTATTGACCATGCATATGTATGCACAGAGAATGACTTTAAAATGACAGCTATAAAAAAATGAGAGAGCTCTAATGATGATGTAACAGGAACTATCATGTCCCTATACATAGGATTTCGTTATTATAGCTTTGTGTCAAAATTGCTTGTATTAAGGTGATATATTATGCATATAGCTGATGTAGAAAACCATCAGTCCATATAGCTATATGTAACAATTTTGAACTTCTTTCAGTAGTTCTTCCTTAAAATTTCTTGGCAAGGCGGAGAATCCACAGTGTTTTGTCTAGCTACTGGTATATAAAATGCCCAAAAGCCACACGTAAAATCATTATTCACTTTGAACTGCTCAGCATGCAAGCTTGTGTTTGATCTGTGATTATTCTGTAGACAACATCCAGTTAGTGAATCACCCAATGTATATAGAGGACATTCAAGTGACTCTTCCAATAAGTGAATCAACGAAATGTATGTAGAGGACATTCAAGTGACTCTTCCAGTACATACAACACCCAATTCACATTTACATCTTCCTAGAAGGCATACACACATGCGATACTGACTGGCTCAAATGGTCCTTTGTGTCTAGATTTTGATTAGTCTGCGGCAATAGCTCCTTACAGTTCTGAGACGTTACCAGTAGGATGGTTCAAGGAAATTGACTGCACCCCACCATTTTCTAGGTAAGAATGCTAGTGGTTGGTCCGCTATTGTTATTAGCTTCGTAGATCGTATCTTTAAGCAAGTAGGCATAACGCTTGTCAACACTGAAAGATTCCAGATAAGAATCTATAATAGATAAAGGCTGGAATAAGCCTTCATGCACCCACTTACCAATATTGAACAGCTTTCAACACACTGCTTCTGCATCTGCAGCATTTTCAGCCAACAAAGGACACTGGGAAACGTGGTGTAGTAAGATTTTGTAACGTCATGAACTCACAGCAACTCTTAGCGAGCACTACCGGTGATTCTAGACCTGACCTACTGCTGCTTTAATTTAAATTACATATGCGTATACAGAGTTTTTATCACGTGCGGAATGCAATTGTGGATGGATGTCACAGCCCACAACGGTGGGGTGCAGTCAATTTCCTTGAACCACCCCATAAGTAACAATGTCTCAGAACTGTAAGTGGATTTCCTGTTCTCTCCTTCCACGCTTCAAACAAAGAAACCTCCTTTACAAGCGGGCTAATCTACGACCGCACAATTGGTCCATCTATTGCTCATTCAGAAACTCGACCCTTGCTTGACTTTGTTCTCTAAAATTCAAGTTTTTGTTACTCTCTGTCCTCTTCTCCTGCCCCTCGCCACTTCTTATCTATCTCATCTGGTATCTTTCCTTCTGACTGGAAGAACCCTTATATTGTTCCTATTCTTAAATCTAAATCTCCCTCGTCCTCTCCTTCTGATTATCGTCCCATCTCCCTCCTCCCTATAATTAGTAAGGTATTAGAATAACACTTTCATGATTTTTGCACCACTAATCAATTCCTCTCTGATTCTCGATTTGGTTTCCGTCCTAGTCGCTCCACTGAGTCTGCCCTTCTTTCTATCACTCATTCTTGGCTATCCTCTCTTGATTCTCATAACTATCTGTGCTACTTTCTTTGACTTAGGCAAAGCTTTCGATTCTGTTCCTCATCAACCTCTTATGCTAACTCTTTCTTCTATCGGCCTTTCCTCTCACCTTAATTCTTGGTTGCATAGCTATTTATGCAATCGCTCTCAGCAGGTTATCCTTAATGGTTCTGCCACTCATGCCTCATCTGGTGTGCCTCAAGGCTCTATCTTAGGTCCTCTTCCCTTACTCTAAGCTAATTTTGTATGCTGATTATATTCTTTTTTTTTCATCATTGTAATTCTCCTTCCGATATCTCACTTATTCAATCAGACATTGATGCGATTTCTTCGTGGGTTTCTTCTCACCATCTTACTGTTAAACTCTTGTAAAACAAAATACACGTTCATTTCCTTTAAACCCTCTTCGTATTTCTCTTCTTTCCCACCTCTTTTTTTAAATGGATGTCCTCTCGAGCGAGTCAACTCTTTTAAGTACTTAGGTTTAGTGATTACTTCTAACCTGGTCTGCCCACATCCAATCTATTAGCTGTAAATCCAGGCGACTAGCTAATTGGCATGCTATATCACCTTTTCTATCGTCACTCTAGTCCCTCTACATTTTACAAACTCTATCCTTCTCTTGTTCACCCTCACCTTGAGTACTGTTCTTCCGTCTGGGACCCCTCTTCTCCTGCTGTTATCGCCAAACTCGAAAAAAATCAATACTTTGCCCTAAAGCTCTGTGCTAATAGTTGGTCTTCTAACTATCTTTCCCTTCTGCAACTTTTCAACTGTCCCTCCCTTTCTTCTCGTCGTACGAAATCTAAACTCACTTCTCTTTTCAAAATTCTAAACGGCTACATGTTCTCTCCTCTTCGCTCTTTCCGCCTGCTTCATGTTCCTGCTATGCCTACCCGCACCTTTCAGCCTAAAATTCTTCTAGTACCTCGTGCTCGTACTTCTGCCTTCCTGTTCTCCTTTGTGCTTCACTCCTCCTCCCTCTGGAACTCTCTACCTCCCCACTGTTCCTCTATCGGCTCTTTTAAGTATAATTGACTCCTTTGCTGTTCCTCCAGCTCTTCAATACGATGCTTCAAAGCTGCGTTCTCCTTCGTGAGGCTCTCGGCTTGAGCCTTCAGGTCTTCTCCCCCGCTTATGGCTGCAAGTTTCGCCTCCAACTGTTCAATCTTTGCCTTTGCGTTGGCATTCTCAGTCTTGAGCGGTTCCACCTGCTCTTTTGCCACCTTCAACTCTGCCTCCTTCTAAGCTACTGTCACCTTAAGGTTTTTCAGTAATTCCTCCAGCTCTTCTTGCTACTTACCTCGTATCCTTGCTTTGCCAAAGTATTGCAGTGGGCAGGGTTGTATCGCGAGCGTGCAATGACCTTTTATAGAGCATGCAGAGGGACATATTGTACCTGCGTGTATTAAGTAATAGTTGTAGCATGGCCTCGAGTGCCACATGCGAGATATGGGCACTTTTGCAACAGAAAGCCCTTGGGCCTACGGCCCTCAGGCTTACTATGTCAACAGTGCCCATATCTCCATATTGGCTCAAGAGAAGCCATGCTACAACTATTTTGTAGCAATTTAGATTGTAACCATGGTGCATTACACGCTACACTGGTGCTTTGGTTGGGATAGATTTTACTGTAAAATGCCCTAATTGGATAGTGGCACTGCAGTGACCCGTTATGAGTCACTGCAGTGCCACTATCCGGATAGTGGCATTGCTATGACACATTATGAATCATTGCAATGCCACTATCTGGATAGTGGCGTTGTTTAGCCTCGTTCCCAGTCTCCACTCCCAGCTTTTTTTACAACATGTGAAAAAAAAGTTGAAGCAGAGACTGGGAATGAGGCTACAATGCACCTGAGAAAACAATAATTAAACCCTCACATTCTGTAACCGCTGTTTCAGAACTACCCCAAATGCTTCAACCTCGAAAATCCTATATCTCTGTCATTGACAAAGTTTGATGTACCGTACCCAGACCCTCCAAACAAGTGCAGAGTTTAGCTACAGGGCCATCGGTAGCACAACTAGCATGAAATACTCATCGTCTTGTGTACGTAGTCTCAAGGTTGACGGCTATATGGAGCTTGTTTTCTGTGTATGCATGCGCATGCCTTCATTGTAGCCAGCGTCCAACGTGTGGTTAGAACTATCTCTTTAGCTATAACAGATTTCTTCTCAAATTCATGTGTTCGGATGAACTCGAAGGACGAGGTGCTGAAGAGATTTGTCCACAACTGAAGGAGTTGGCTGCTTCGCATAGATGGTTGGCCCGTTTCTGTACACGCTTCTAAGTGAATGGAATTTTTTTAACATCCTAAACAGTGGTGTGGCTACACCAGCCGCACTGCTTCCGACGGTCTTGAGAAAAATCAGGGGGAAGAGTAGAGAAAGGAGGGTGTGGGAAATGACTATAGGTGGATTCCACGTAGAGGCGTGAAGGAGTTTTTAGCACTTTGTAGCCCCTTGTAATTATATTCATTTCAGTTTGAGGAAGTTCCAGTCATGCCCCCTGATGGGAAATCTTAAGTATTACGATCTACGGAGAATGGAGCATTTTTGTGGCAGAACCAAGGATTCGTCCGGGTCAGTGTACTTTTTGGCCAATCTGCTTTCAGGTTTCGTTGATGACTGGAAGGTTAAATTTAGTTCACCTTTCAGGTTAGAGTCCTCACCTGAAACTTGAAATCCCATTCAGATTTCAGATTTCAGGTAAAGCTGAAACCAGCGTCTAAATTTCACTATTCGGTCATCAATGAAAGTTGAAAGCAGATTGACCGAAAAAATGCACTGACCAATTGTCAGGGTGAAGGCTTTGGAGTGCTAAGGAGGGGGAGATGGAAATAGCTACTGCATAGTCAAACGAGTATAATTTGTAATTGAAGGTGCATGATATTCCATTATACATAAGAACATTCTATATATAAATTTAATTATCACCATCAAATTCAACAAGCAGGTAGTCTATTATAAATGTACTGTTGCTGCATTTTCATTTCTAGGGGCCTAGCTACTATTAATATTGTGACTCGGTCTCAGGTGTGTTAAATTAATATTGTAATGCGGTCTCATAACCAGAGTGCTCATGTATTAAGTATTCTGGGTATGAGATCAGGCACAAGCCTGCTTTATGTCTCCATCATTCCTAGTACCTCCTCAACCATGACCCATTCTTCCATCCCTCTGTGTAGGCCCTAGACAAATTCCTTGCCAGCTCAGGGTTCCACTGTCTGGAGAGGAACGTCCCCATCCTCTGCTTCGGAGACGGCAAGGACCTGGAACTTGCTTTGTCATGTGACTCAAATACCACCATGCCCCTGGCAACCAAGGTCAGCCCCTAGCAATTACATATCAATATACAATATTATAATATCATAGCAATATTGTATTAGCCTCACTCCCAGGCTCCGCTCCCCAGCATTTTTTCGCATGTAGTAAAAAGCTTGGGAGTGGAGCCTGGGAACAAGGCTGATATTGTAGCAGCAATTGAGAAAGTAGATTTTCAAAATTAGGGCGTTTTTGAATAGAAGACAAAGCTAGCATACCAAAATGAAACCAAACTGTTCCTGAGTACAAAACTTTCTTTGTGGCATATACAGTTACAGAATTATGACTTGCGAGCGATGTTTATGGTAGTGTGAGGAGAAAACATAAGAAAGGTCACGATAATATAATCGCTCATATTTCCAGTTGTAAACATCGCAACTCATAACACTGAATGTTCCAAACAATTACTAACATAAAACTGTGTGCCTAAAACAAACAATTAAATTTTGTGTAAAAGTTTCGGTTACCATGTGAAAACACACATAGCTAGTATGTACTACTAACTGAACTAAAACTTACATCAGTAATATCTTCCTAATCACACTTTTCAGACTATCTCCTTTGGGCAGTTCTGGCACATGAAGAAGGTTGGTCAGCCCCACACCTCCTTCACCATTGACTGTGGCCATCTGGACAGCTCCCGTACGGTCACTCTCAGGATCCAGCAGGCAGGAGCGAGAATCGTACATGAGACCAATTTTGACATACCCTAGCCTATTCTTGACTGTGTAGGTCATGATCATTTTTTTTCTGTTGTAGTAACATATAATCTTGAATGCACCATATTAAAACAATTATGTGTGCTGTGCGCACGTCTAAAATAACGAAGAGCTCAGAATCAGTGGTCTAACCAACTTGCCCCTCCCCCCTCCCATATAATCTAATACTTTTTTAGGAGCTGGTCATTTGTTTACAGAGTATGCATGTTTTCACTCAATGTTTGTACATTTCATAGGTACTAGATTTTAGGGTTACCCCACTATGGCTTTTCTTCATGAGCCTTATAAGTGCTTCCGCTTAACCACCCTCCCCTCCTCCCAACCCCCACCCCTCTCCGCAGACCAAGTTATCCTCACGTTTATTATGCTAGATATTTTACTGATAGAACAGACTGTAGCTATTTATGTTTACCAAGCTAGACTACTAGCTGTACTGTGGCTGCATATCCAGAGGTCTAGCTACTTGAATAATAAATTAATATTGTGACGCAGTCTCAGGTGTGTCTACTATTAATATTAAACACTACTGCTTACAGTTAGCTAATTCTAACTTACTGTGATCTGGCAGGCTTTGGATTTGAACCTGCGATTTTTTTTGTCCGCCCCAAACAAAAGCTGATCAAGCATGGAGTCACACATCAAACGTCAGCTACCTGTCTGTCAGCCTATTGCTATCAAGTAACAAGGCTAAAAAATATACTGAGAGACTCCATCTGTCATACAGAGTGCCTTAGATGCCACCATATTGCCACTCAGGGCACTCAAAATAAAGGATGCCATGTCCTAGATATCATTAGCTATTGCATTATGCAGGCAAGTTTCATTATTATGAGGTAGTCTAGCTTCATTCACCTCAATTTATTACTATATACTGCATGGGATGAATGGTAGCAGATGCATATATAGCTAGCTATACAGGACTGAAGGATGAACTTCGAGAGGAAGAGCCAAAACAGGTAGCATGAAAACAAAGCTGTAGAGTGGAGCCTGGGAACAAGGCTATGGTATTGTAATAGCCCACTAATAATTGGTGCTTGTAATTATTATTAATGGTAATGTGATTGAGGCAGTACTGTAGTTTGTATGCTGCATGTATTATATTATTTTGACTCCTGACTCTCGATGTACCAACAAAAGAATGTAAGTCTGGTAATGATGTGTGAACCTATTGAGGTTCAACTCTTGAGGTTCAACGCGTTACAGGTGTAACCTATTGAGGTTCAACTCTCAGACGTTTGGGGTTTATAATACTGAATTTGACACACGTTTGACGGATTGTCGAAATGGTGCGCTCGTTTGCAGACTGGGGTTCGGAGCGTTATCTCTCCAAGGTGATCAAGTCGGGGATCGGGCCCCCTGTACACATATTGATCTTCGACTTTCTACGACCTAGTAGCAAGAATGACCGGTAAGTTCTTCTCCGGAAGAAATCCCGAAGCTGAATGGACGACTGGGCACGTTGCGGTGCCCACCGTGATTCCCAGTCTCGCCTATCCAACGCTTCTGGGGCAGCCATACCTCTACAAGTATGTCTGACCCTGCAGGAGGGATGGGAAGCTCACTAGGCGTTTTTTCCCCCCTCCAACTAGGCCTGGGAAGAGTTGTTCATAAGTTTGACCATCCAGGAGGGAGGGAGGCTAGTTGTTGTTTTTTCTCCAACTAAAGTTGTTTCTCTTTATAGAAATTAATAGTCAGTACTAAGCCAGGAGGGAGGGACGCTAGTTATTTTTTTCTCCAACTTAACCTTGTTTCTCTTTATAGAAATACCACGAATAGTCATCTCTCTATCAGTACTAAGCCTGGGAAGAATTATTTGACCGTCCAGGACCTAGGTACCAGCTTCTTTTTCAAGTTAAGTTGTTTCTCTTTATAGAAATTAGTAATCTATCTATCAATACTAAGCCTGGGAAAATTGTGACCGTCCAGGAGGGAGGGAGCTAGGCTTACTTTCCCCCTCAACTTAAGTTGTTCTCTTATAGAAATACCCAAATAATCATCTATCTATCAGTAGTAAGCCAGTAGCTAGCTATAGTAGTCCACACAAGTCATTTGGAAAAGCACACTAGCAGCAAAAGCTAGCTTGTGGTGGGTTCAATGAGCTCATTTTTTTGAAATTTATGCAACAAATGCAAAGGACACACAATATTATAGCATTATAATGGCTAATTTTGCATGTATGCCCAAAATAAATAGTGATACAGTAAATCAAGCCAAGAGAGCATGTGAAGAAATATAAAGACGAATAGTACAAGGTACAAAGGAATTCCAGAAGTTACTTGTTGACTGGTTAAACAGCTTAGTGACTGCGGCATCAATGCTTGTAGCGGTGAACTTCAATATCCTACCACAAATTTGGTCTGGGCCACTTGCTTTAAAACATCTACTGGTATTGATTGTAGAAGGCATATAACCTCTCTGTACATAACAGATTTTCTGGGCCTCCCTCAGGGAATTCCAGGTGTTCAGACTCAGAGGAGCCATATAGGGGTGGCAATGATGTAGTGAAGTATTTAGAGTAATAATTGTTCAGTATGTTCGCTTTGTCCAGCTCATTGTCTGCACATGTACCATCAGATTAATGTATTGTGACTGAATCCTTACAAGAGAACTTCAGTGTTTTCCAAAACCGTTTTTTTTTGGTTTCCAGTATTAATCACGATTCCTTGAAAGGAATGACTGTTTCAATATTGATGTCACTTTATTACGCATGCCTCTATATTTTTTCCAGAGCTCAGTTGATCACCCTGATGACTTTGCGCTTCGGAATAGGTAGCTAGAACACCCTTTGGGATACAAGTTTCCATGGTAGTCTTGAAAACATTTCCCCAGCTTTGTAGAGGTATCCATCAATGAAAGCTGAAAGCAGATTGGTCGAACAGTACATTGACCCTGCCAGATCACAGTAAGTTAGTATTAGCTATCTGTAAGCAGCAGTGTTTGATATTAATAGCAAACACACCTGTGACCGAGTCAATAGTGTGAAGTTTCCAAATTCAGTCAGGCATAGTATTGTCATTAGTAGCTACAGGTATGACTTCTAGGAAAATCAGATTACTGCTTGGGCTGAGTAATACCATGCTAATTAAGCTACATCTTTTCAGCCCCTCTCCAAATCTGTCAACTTGAGCTTTATCACATGCTTAATAAAAGCTGGAATGAAGCCTGGTATGTAGGCTATCATATATGGTACTACATAACAAACTGCAGCTATGGGTAACTGCGCATCTTTTCCTGCACCTAAAGTCTATGCATCTTGTCCTTCATATATAAACAGTAACAAATTGCATCCTCAGTAAAAAAAAAACAACCAAAAAACTAACTAATCAAAAACTTCTATGAAATGTCCTGAACTAACAATGCAGCTCCTCATAAGAGTCAGTTAAAGGGTCAGTTCCATACTTAAAAACTAAAAAAGGAAGGACTTATGCGGGACTAAAAGAAACTACTGCAATATTCAGTTTCTAGTAGATGACTTCAGCTTTGTACTTTCAGCCACCTCAGGGCTTCACAAAGGGCTCAATCATCTGCTGCGAAGCTTGCCCTACAGGATGGTTAGATAATAGCAGTATACAATGATTTCTTTCTCTGAATATCAAATTTTTTACCTCCCTTCTTGCGCACCCTCCCATCTTGGAAATGCTATTTGGTACACGCTCCCCCAAAAGAAAGCTATATATATATCTATGAACACTAGCTGAGATTCTGTTCCAGTCTACAATGCAAGATTACGACTGCAAAAAATAGGCTGCAAAAAATAGTTGTTCATCAAGTCTGCATACATTAAACTGTAGAACAATGCAAATATCATTCTATACTGTACCAGTGACAGATCCTTGGCCTAGAGTATTTTTTTTAGTGTACCAGTGTATCAGCGATAGCGCTTATGAGCATAATATATACTTACTGTCAATATGACAGTCTAAAATCGACTTGAGTTCTTTCCTATTACTAACAGCCATTGAGTGTCTTAGCTTGCAAACCGACCGCTACTCGATTACGTGCTGATGCTAGTACACTACGTAAACGTAATCCACGTGGTTCTACAGTGAATAGGGGGTGGAGCTGCAGCTTCATTTATGCAATCACAATAATTTGAAGTACTAGTATAGTCTGTGTTACGATATTATATTATAGCCAATGCCAACTTGCAACTGAAATGCAAAGACACCGCTTTGTGACTGATACAAAGGGACAAAAAAGTTTCCACGCTTCGTATGGAAAAATTCTTGCCTGCTTCGCAGCCTCTATGGCCTTGTGTACCTCCCCCCCCCCTCACTCCTGCCACCCTGGAACCACCCCTGTATACAGTTAATTTTCTGGATTCTCAAGAATTGTCACAACAACAGCTACACTATAGCTAAGTAGGAGTTGTCAAGGAAGATTCCATTACATTGCATGGGTTGACATTACCTTCCATGCATCTTATTTCCCTTATGGCACATGCATATATACAGGTATATATGCTTGTGGTTTGACCATGCAAGGATGCATGCACATACAAAGTTATATATCAGCATGCTGCACATATCATGGGACTTGCTCAGGCTTGTCCCAATGAGTAGAAGTGCTGGCCACCAGTACCCCTAAAACTATAATGATTGTAAGTGTTGCGTGGTCACATGACAAGTAATTGTAGAAAAAAAATACATGCAGAGAGGTGTTCAAATACCATACAAAGGTTGACATTACCTTGCCAACGGTTGCAGCCAATTGGGTCACAGATTCGCTCTCCGGTAGGCAGTTCCTGACATCGACAGTCTTCCTCCTCTTGCAATCCAACACGACCACCTTTTATATCCATTTAGGGAAGAGTTTCATTACTGAATGCATGGCATACCACAATCAATGGAACACTAAAATAACTCATGGCTGTGAATAATGCCCAGGCTGACAAACATTAAATAAATCATCCAACTGAAGGTTGTGCTCAGCAACAGGTCAGTCTAAACTAAATGCAGCTGTAGAATGGATCAGCTTAGCTAAACAGTCTCATCACGTACAGCTTCCAGCAAAAATACAGACACAGCACTTATATGGTATATATGCTTGTGGTTTGACCATGCAAGGATGTATGCACATACAGAGTTATCAACATGCTGCACATATCATGGGACTTGCTCAGGCTTGTCCGAATGAGTAGAAGTGCTGGCCACCAGTACCCCTAAAACTATAATGATTATAAGTGTTGCGTGGTCACATGACAAGTAACTGTAGAAAAAAATACATGCAGAGAGGTGTTCAAATACCATACAAAGGTTGACATTACCTTGCCAACGGTTGCAGCCAATTGGGTCACAGATTCGCTCTCCGGTAGGCAGTTCCTGACATCGACAGTCTTCCTCCTCTTGCAATCCAACACGACCACCTTCTATATCCATTTAAGGAAGAGTTTCATTACTGAATGCATGGCATACCACAATCAATGGAACACTAAAATAACTCATGGCTGTGAATAATGCCCAGGCTGACAAACATTAAATAAATCATCCAACTGAAGGTTGTGCTCAGCAACAGGTCAGTCTAAACTAAATGCAGCTGTAGAATGGATCAGCTTAGCTAAACAGTCTCATCACGTACAGCTTCCAGCAAAAATACAGACACAGCACTTTAAAGTTTTATAGTGCGCTTCCAGTTAGCGATCAGAACGTGTTAAAACCGAATTATCATCGTTATCTAACACTCTTTCACCGTCTAGGCAACGCAAAACTAACCTAGCTTGACGTACCTTGGCCTATTGAGCCTGTAAACGTCCAGTGGCGCTCGTGGCTATAGTGGCACAGTAACGGAATGACGTAACTTAGCACACGTGATAAAACACACACACACATAGACACAAAAACGTAAAGTAATCCTTTTCTAGCATGTTAACTGGAGGTGTACTACATGACTGGCACTTTTGCTGTAAATTTGGTTTCAGGATTACGCACACTATAGGACGGCATAATGACATGAAATGCTAGATGAAATTTGTTCTATCATTGCAATTACTTGGACTGACCTGTTGACTTGGAAAATTCGTGTGAAAGAGTTCCCGATTACAATTATACTATTACAAACTATGTATTGGGAATGCGATGTCACTAAATGTTAAAAAAGGTGGCACCCTTATTGACAGACTGACTTTCTGCAAAGTCTAGATGAAACTCTTACCCGTCTTACAGTTGGTGTCAGATCCATCAGGGTGCACGTCACAACAGACCTTAGTACCCTTAATGTCCTTGCACTCCCTGTGAGTGCCATCCTGCATGGCTGGATGGAAAGGAAAGAAATTCAAGGAGCTCAAAACTCACCACAGTGACAATTATAATGTATTGTACTATACTGCGTGCAAAACTTCAATGTATTGTACTATACTGCGTGGGCGGTTCAAAGGTGCCAGTAACAGTCTATACTCCTGTGTGGTCTATCAGATGAAGCCTCTTGCCTCTTGTGTATTTCCTGTAAACCACTCAATGCCATCATGTAACTATAACTTAATCAAGACTGCAATATCATGAAACCCATGTGGCTGTGCGTTTTATTTTAGTGTAGCTGTGGGCTTGGTAAAATTTCTCACGTGCGTGACACGCAGGGTAGAATGGTGGTAGAAGAGTGAATTTTGCGTGGGCGAGGACAGCTGCAGTTCTCAGGAGGCAATGAATCTATACTTCTTGCAGCTACTCTTCAGAGCCCGTTTGTGCCACAGACTAAGCGCTGAAGCAATGTCACTAGCAGAAGGTAAAGAAGTGCAACCATGTTTCGAACGGTCCCTGCGCATGCGTAATTAATTAAGTCAAATTATGTGAGAAAATGTATTAGCTAGGCTCTCTAGCAATGCGTAGGTACTTATTGCTCTTAGACTAGGAATAATCTATTAGAATACCATATTCATTCTAATTATAATAATGCCAAAAAAAGGTATAACTGCCAGGTGACGCTTAATATAGAACGTATCTTCCAGGCTCAAACTTGACAGCGTTTATAATACTGGACACTAGCTACTACATTTGTAAGTTTTAGCTAGCTAAAGGTAGTCTTTACTTTTCTGTGTGCAAGTGCCAATTAGAACAAAAATATAATCCAAGTGACGCTTAGTAAGAAATTAGGGTGACGCTGCAAATACGGTATAATACACTTTGCAGTTTATAACAGTCTAAGAAATCAACTATGATCACTAATAATGGCAATTAGATATTAGTCAATATCATAAGAGTTACAATTATTAACCGTTAGTAACTGCAGTGGGAATACAAATGATTTTGTTGTTCCCTTGCCAGCCAGATTTGCACATCCTGGTGCATCTACAAAAACGCAAGCTCCGAAGAAGTTCACTCTCACTGTCACTTTAACAGCTAGATCACTGTTGGGTATGGGTACAGAGATCTCAATCGGAGGAGCAGATACAGGGCAACTGGGCGACGTACCTCTAACACATGCGCACGAGTTGTTATATGTAGTCATGGCAGTGTACACACATAAAGCTATAGTGCTGTGGGAATGATCTGCCAAGTGGCACTTAATATATAGAGCGTATCTTCCACAACAGAAAGGGCTCAAACTTGCAGCGTTTATACAACTGGACACTAGCTACTACAACTGTAGGTTTCAGCTAAAGGTAGTCTTTATTTTTCTGTGTTCAAGTGCCACTTAATATTAATGTAGAACGAAAATTTACCTTTGAGATCCAAGTGGCGCTTAAATTATGGTGACACTGTAATTACAACAAATACGGTATACGCTTTGCAGCTTACAAGAGTGAAGAGTCTAAGAAATCGGCTATGATCAATAGTAATGAGTAATGGCAATTAGATTATTAGACAATGTCATAAGAGTTTATAATTATTAATAACCATGCAGTTAGTAACTTCAGTGGAAATGCAAATGATTTTGTTGTCTCCTTACCAGCCAGATTTGGACACATTGGTGCGTGTATCTGAACGCAAGCTCCGAAGCGGTGTGCTCTCACAGTCACTTCAATTTCTCCATCGTTGGGTACAGGTACACGGATCAAAACGGGAGGAAAGAATGGGGGGCATGGAGGCGACCTGCCTCTGTAACATGCTGAGAAAAAGAAATGAAAACACTGGTCATGATGTACACATTCTAATAAGCTATGTTTACATTACCTCGGCCATATCGATTTTCAATACCAACGTTGACCACGGTGATAGCAGTCCGGATAGTAATTACCGTCGCGGTGTGTGTACATCGTAGATCGAAGAAAAATCCCGGGGATATAAACTGCAGCCATCCCAAGGCGGCCGCCACACTATATCCAAGACCTGGTCTCTGTGGGCAGTAGACATTAACTGCTTCAATGTCGGCCACTTCATTTGTTTGTGCCGTGGGCAATGCTTGCAGTTGGACGGGGAGCCCGAGCAGGGCGCAGGCTGCCAGCAGACAGATTACGGGCTTCATCATCGTAATCAAAGATACCGATGTATCAGCGGAGTCGGGTGAATGCCGAAGTATATTCCGAAGATTCTTTTGCTGTTCGACCTGTGACTCTACTTCCAGGATTAAGTTGCTACTTTTATACCATACCATTTGACGTTTCCGCTGCGCTATATTATAATGCATAACATACATGTGAACTGGTAAGGCGATATCTAATAAGGTTACGTGTTAAATATTACTCAGAAATTAATCTTAATAAGATTTGCTATGATTGCTCACATTCTGTACATTATTCTAGTAGTTATGGTGGTGCGATCTAGTCCTTGTCATAGCTATACCCCCATTTCGCGCAATAATTTAGTGCGACCTTATAAATGGTACATTCATGTTGTCAAATTGTCGTAATTTTGTTCTAAAAAAATATTGCACAAATGGAATGGTGTCTGAAATCTCTTCCATAAAGTGCCATCACACTTACACTTTCAATATAATGGCCAGAAGTGTGTACAATAATTTTAATGCTCAAATATTTCCTGTGAATGACAAACATGTCTGGGGTCTGGCGCCACATAGCTACATGTAGCCTATTGTCTGGGGTCTGGCGCCACATAGCTACATGTAGCCTATTGTCTGGGGTCTGGCGCCACATAGCTACATGTAGCCTATTGTCTGGGGTCTGGCGCCACATAGCTACATGTAGCCTATTGTCTGGGGTCTGGCGCCACATAGCTACATGTAGCCTATTGTCTGGGGTCTGGCGCCACATAGCTACATGTAGCCTATTGTCTGGGGTCTGGCGCCACATAGCTACATGTAGCCTATTGTAGAAAGAAAAAAACATATTATGTAAAATTATGTGAATTGAGATCTCCACTTATATTTTGTGTAACTTACCAATAGCCAGTATTTTGGAGATATCATTCTATACGCTTAGCCTTATGTACATGTGTGCCAATTCTACCTGCATGCCTGTTTGCTTGTAGATGAAATAAAGTCAATTAATCAATTGAAAGATACCTACACAAGGTAATTATCTTTCAGGAGATTAACTGTTTTGTTGTTGACCATGTACATGTATGATGACTTTAAAGTTCTCCCAGCAATTCTTCCTTAATTTCTTGGCCGAGAGCGGAGAATGCACAGTTTTTAGGCTACTGGCATATAAAATACCCAAAAGCTACACATAAAACCTTTCAACTGCTCAGCAAGGGCACAGCTGGACTAATACTGGACTCCAAAGCTCTTTGATCTGTAATTAATCTATAGTACATCCCTAAGTGAATCAACGAAATGAATACAGAGGACATTCCCGTGACTCTTCCAGAACACATGCAAATTTTGGGTTTTGCAGCATCTAATTTAGATCTTCCTAGAAGTCATTACACATACCAATCTGGCTGCTGACTAGCTAATTAACTCAATTAATGGTTCTTCCAGTTACATAATATCTAGAGTTGAATTTGAAATGCAATTAAAGTACAACTTTACAAGTTTGCCACACATATACGTATCAGTATAGTGTGTGCATAACTTTTAAGAAGATTACACCCTCACACCTGCACACGCATTCCTGTGTATCTGTGGTTTTAAAAATTATTGTACTTCATTGCTAACTGTCTCATGGTAAAGGTGTTCGAGACATGATAATGGTTTTGTTATTGACCATGCACATGTATGCACAGAGGATGACTTTAAAGAGACAGCTATAAAAGCTATTATAATAATATAGGAGTTATCATAGCACTATTATGACTTGAAAATAGAAGACTCCGATAACTATCATGTCAGATTGAGCCAGGCTAGCACAATATTGTAAACAGTTAGCATTAATTAAAGTGCAATTTTTTACGGTACGTAGGAATGCATATCCGGGTGTGAAGTGTGATCTTCTTAGAAGTCATGCACACACTACTGATTCTATATGTGTGGCTAACTTGTGAAGTTGTAATTGAATTCCAAATTCAACTGAACCGACCATTTGAGTTGATTAGCCAGTCAGTAGTGCATGTGTGTACCCATGCCTTCCAGGAAGATCAAATCACCTGTAACCACAATTTGTTCTGGAAGAGTCACTTGGATGTCCTCTATTATACAATTTGTTGATAGTATCACTTACCTGATGTACTACAGACTAAGCACAGATCAAACACGAGTTGGTTTGGAGTAGTGAGTATTACATGTGCCATCAAAGAATATATTTCCTGTCTAGCTGACCTTTAATGAAATTATTAAAGTGGTCAGAAATCACTGTGTATGCATAAACATTAAATTATGAAGACCTTCATTCAACCAACCCACAAATCTCTAGCCCTGCAGCATGTATCTGGACAGTGGTCAAATCAGATCTTCCTGGAAGTTATACACACACTACTGACATAATACAAACATCATGTGTGGCTAATGTGTGAAGTTGTAATTGCATTCACCAATTCCGATGACTTTATGTTATATGGATGATCATTCAGATAGCAAGCATGACCTTGGGATGTAATTACAACTTCTCACTATTGAGTTAGCCACATTATCATTATATTGGTATGTGAATGACTTTTGGGAAGATTCCAGCTGAGTTAGCTTGTTCTAAGCGATACATAATATCTGTGCAGATGTTGTGCAAACATAACATGATGTATCTTCCTGGAGGACTTCGCTTGAATGTCATCTCCGAATGGTATCATGTACTAAGTTAATTATAGCATACATCTGGTGTGGTGAAATCAGATCTTCCTGGAATTCTAGATCTCCTACACATGCTACTGACATAACATTATGTGCGGCTAACATAATAATTGTTTTGACTACTTAGTGGTTACCAAAATTTGAGATACCTGAGTATGAAGGTAGGAGTTAGGCTTCAAAGTATAGGTAATTTATTCTTTCTATGAAACGTGACATTCCATAGTCAATTTCCATAGTAAGGAACACATTGCCCACTTTGAGGCCTAACTCCTACCTTCATACTCAGACATCTGAAATTCAGGTAACCACTAAGCGGTCAAAACAACTACGTAATTTTTTGTAGTGATAATTATATTAGTGTGAACTTGTAAGTGCATTTGTGAATTTGGCTGAATTTATGGATGCTCATCCTGGTAGCAAGCATGGGCACATTCTTACTACTGAGTTAGCCACAATATGGCATAATATTCAAATCACTTTTGGGGAGATTGGATTCGTTCCAACTGAATTAGCTTCTTAGGATGAGCAGTGATACATAATTTGGATCTTAATGATTGTATGTATCTCCCTGGAGGAGTTTGTGGAATATTATCCTCCAATGATAGCTATCATGATCGTGTACACTACGTTTACAAGAATGCAGCTGAGGTATCTCTGTGATTGTGTAAATTAATGCTAAGTAGCTATACTGTAACATACTATTGCCTTGAGAGTTTTACTGTTAGAATTAAGCTGTTTAGTGCATAGTATCATTTTCTCAGGCTGTGTACATGTTAATATATCGCTAGTGGGTCCGGATGAGTTGCCAAAGCGCTAGCCTTAAGCTTGTTCAAATTCCCTGGCTCCACTCTCCATGCAACTTTTAATCACCTCGCTTTTTATGCAATGTGTGGGGAGTGGAGCCTGGGAATGTAAAATTTCCCAGCACTGAATGCATGAGATGGATTTAGGAGATCGTAATATGTTAGGGCATAGGCAGAAGATTGTTTCTGGAATTTAAACGTTTCCAGAAACGCCGTGGACGCTAGCTGTTCTTCTATTAGTAATCTTTTGCTAGAATAGGGCTACCTCCACAGGCAAAAAAAGCTATGGTTCTTTACTATGCTACTCTTTACTGCAAATGATATCTGTTCCTGTTCTCATATTTCAGCTGTCGATCAAGAACCTCCGCACACAGTTACATACACTGGTAGAGCCATGAATGCTGTAACATAATTATGTCAATCAAGATGTCTCATACACTATTTCTGTTGTTTTCATTACTAGTTTTCTTAAGATCGTTACAATCTGCTAATTGCTGCTCTTCTCTTGATTTCTCTTCAACTGCTACTCTTTCTTCCCACGACAGTTTTTCAGGGGGGCGTGACCCTCTGGCTTCCTAGAGTGAAGAAAGTATTCGCAAATTTGTACCTGAGTCAGGAAACAAGCATGGGTCATCATGCAGAGAGCCAATATCCAACTACGCAGAATGTCATAATTAATATAATTGTATAATTGCATGGGTGGGAGGGCAGTAGATATATTCAGTTCATAGAGGGTAGTATTGTCCTGATCAATGCAGAAGCTGATAACCAAATATACTCCTGTACTGCCTGACCTAATAATAAGCTTCAATCAAGCTGAATGGATATGGCTAAATATTCGGTTTGGTGATAGAAATGTATTCAATCAGATTGTAGTATTCAGAAATTATCTGTTCAGAGTTTAGTTAGGCTCATGGGCGACGGAGCTGTAGCTGCCATGCAGGGCAGCCATGACCACCCCACTTTTTGGTGCCATTTTCTTTTTAAACCAGTTGGTATAGTGTTCCCGTAGCATATAGGTCAACACTCCAAAGTTGTGCCTTGTACTAGACTAATCATCCTATTGCTTCTTGGACCGCTGCGTGGCAGAGAACAGTTTATTTCGACTCCCGATATGGTGCACGCACCACCCAAAAAATAATTGATTCACCCACCCATTACTTTACTTATAGCCCTCACAGCTAGTCTTACAGTGTTGCAAAGACTGCAAATTCCTGTATGTACAAGCAATTGTTTTATCTCCTTACAAACTCAAGAAATGACAATCACAGACGTGTAAAATTTCTCGTAACTCCATACCCACCTTGTAATAATAGCGGCTATCCCTATAGAGCAGATAGATACAAATATGAACAGGCATTCATTCTTACAGGGGTCCTGTACGTAAAAGCAATTGTCATATCTCCACAGAAACTCAAGAAATGACAATCACAGACGTGTAAAATTTCTCGTAACTCCATACCCACCTTGTAATAATAGCCCCTATAGAGCAGATAGATACAAATATAAACAGGCATTCATTCTTACAGGGGTCCTGTACGTAAAAGCAATTGTCTTATCCCCACAGAAACTCAAGAAATGACAATCACAGACGTGTAAAATTTCTCGTAACTCCATACCCACCTTATAATAATAGACCCCTTTAGAGCAGATAGATACAAATATGAACAGGCAGTCATTCTTACAGGGGTCACAATACCTGCTCCTTTCTTCTCTGATTAATCTGTTGCTTGGCGACCACGGCTGCACCAACCACCGCTCCAGTGAAGGCAGCCCTGCAGGTATATATAGTCATGCAGAGCAATTGGAAACACAAGCACATTTGAGGATGAACGGCTGATGAAGAATTAGTGAGTTAGTCTAAAAAGGTTGTGAGAAGATTCCTAGTTAGTCCCTTAATGAGATATTCATTGATAGCTGCATCAGATTGTGTAAGATAGGAGCCGAGTGCATGCGCTGTATGGGAAATGTAAATTATTCTTTGAATAGTTAGGCAGTAGTAAAGATGAGTGTGTGTGTGGGGGAGGGGGGGGGGGGAGGGGTCATCGGTTCTTAAAACATGTACAAAACTGTATAATGAGTCTTACTGATAACAACTCTTATTAGCAGAGGGTTCAGTTTATATTGTGTGTATTGGAAATTGAACACTCCTTCACTGACTTCAGTGATTCACGCACTTCAGCCCTAGAATAAGGTACTCTGTAATTCCTGGGATTCCTTGGCAACCCTTACCACTATAATTTTTTTGGGGGGGGGGGGAGGGGAGCGAAATAACAGGGTGTGGGTCTCCCCACATCTGCATATCACATATCTTTCCTTTCCCAACCAAAAATCCTGCATGAAATGGGGTTTGGGTACCCAACACGACACCCAAGGTACAGTATATAATGGGTTACTCCATTTTTGGAGGTTACATGTGCTAACCTTGTTCACAGGCTCCCCTCCCACGTGCGAAAAAAGCGTGGGAGGGGAGCCTGGGAACGAGGCTAACGTGTACAATCCCCACTGTATTCAAATCACAAACTTCATAGCTGTACAGCTCCATGATGGCTACCAACTTTTTACTGCCACAAAAAAAAATCGGCCACAAGAAAGAAAATTATCTGGAGGTTCAGGGCTGCCGCCAGAGGCAGTCATCGCGAGTCTAAGCATTGTAGTAAGTTTAATCACGTACGGTCTAGGTACGTAAATGTATTGCAAAACAGGCTGACAAATCTATAATATGCGAAAGTACAAATTATGAATGGCCGGCCAATCAGATTCGTTTTTCTTTACCTCCTGACAACATACGTACGTTCATCAGGAAGTAACTAATTAGTGTAAGCAACCCAGCCCACAAGGCTAACGATTACGCACGGTAGCTAGGCAGTGTGCCACACCCCTTTTCGTTGCGGAATACTGTAAGCCTTTAATATATTAGACAGATGGCTGAGGACGAGACCAGCAGGAATTTGTACTGATTATAAATAATAGAGAACGCATGCCTTACCATCCTAACAATGAAGACCAGCCAGTATTCATTCCTGATCGTCTTATCAAGAACGCCCTGCGAAAGTGTGCGTTATTTAGAGCTAGCAACGAAACACGTGATTTTCTTGTTTATGTCGGCAGCTTCAAAGTATCTCACGTGCAATGTGTTTATTTGCAACGAGATTCATAGCGTTCACAAGGCAACAGACCAACAGGCATGGCAGCAAGCACGTAAAGGGTGTCCGGCGCTTCAATCCGACGCGTTAGCAGCTCTAGCCGCCAAGAAGAAAGCGCAAGAAGACGCTGCGAAGCCAGATCGCCACTCAGAAGCTGCAGCGAGTAAGCTGACATACAATTTGTAGTATTATTGTAGTACTATTGCCAGAGGTCATAATATTAGACCTTAGGTTAGGCCACTCCAACTGGTAGTCTGGTTTCTGGTCAGGGTTTTTCCCAAGTCAAGAGGCGGGCGGGCGGATATACTACTACTCAGTATACAGTGTGAATAGGCATGGATTAGAGCAGATTAGCCTTATCTTCGAAGTTAGTTCGAACTCACGAGGACGCTTGTGGCCTTCCTGGACAGTCTGTGCATGCGCAATAAGAATAATAAGTCAAAAGTTCATGCCAGGAAGTGGATGCGGGCAGAGGACCAGAAACCAGACTACCGCTTGTAGTGGCCTTAGGGTATATCCAATAGATAGTCAACTGCAAAATGCAAGATTTTATAAACTTTATGGGCTCATCATTTCCTAATTAAATCTGCATGAGCCCATTCAAGGCTGCAGCCATTAAATAAATTTTGTCGTAAGTAAAGTTCCATAGCCTCTGATGGTGAATGCTTGCCTCACACATATACTGCTATACCTCAGCCTGATGATCCTCAGTTAAGGCCACTTCAACTTGATTTTCTTTTTTCTGGCCTGACCGACCCAAATTTTTTTATAGATAAACTTCGAAATAATAAATATGTAATCAATCACATTGTTGTTCATTAGTGCTCTGAAACATTCTACCTGAGCCAATTTTGCGGTGAAAACGTTGGACTTTTACAAAGTTACTGATTAAGAAAGCTGTAAAGACTTCGCTGAAGTGATTACAGGCTTGTTTGTCAATTTCTTGCAGCGGAAACGTTGTAATGTTGATAAATTAGCCCGAGAAAAAAGAAAATCTATTTGAACAGCCCTAAACCAAGGCACAGCTACATTGTAGCAAGAATGATGCCTATATACGTATAGATGGATTGCAAGGGGCGTGTCCAATTACGTAATGTCACTTCCGGAGGGCAAGTGAATGCGGCGACAAGACATTTTCATTGCAGCCGAAACAGAGAATTATAGGACATGACCTACCGAGATTCTCTGACATCTGAGGGTGTCTTTTACAGTTGCAGCTACGTACTTATGCACCTGTGAACTTGCGCGTTTGCCCTCCAAAAAGTGGGATTATGTCATTCGCCATGCCTACTTGCAATTCATCTATATATGTATCGTACCACAGTGGGTGTGGCAACCACACCCCGCCTCAATTTTAAGGTACGGTAGTGAGGCAAATATGCAGGCAGCTACAACAGATAGCCAATGCAGGACATACATGTATAAATGGCAGTGCAGGCTATGTATAGCTTAGAGCATGGGCAGCTATGCTCTAACTAGGCCGAGGCGGGGCTGAGGTCTAGTTAGAGCATAGAGCTGCACATGCCATTTAGTATATGTACACATTTCCTGTATTTCTAGAGCTTCCTATGCTCTATGGGATTCTTACCATGCTCTATGAAAAAAAATACTATACCATGTTACTATAGTATCATATACTGAGTACTTGTGGTGTTCGAACGCCTGGTGCATGCTAAATGGTGGGTGGGCCAACCCTCAGGTGTGGGCTCACACAGTGTGCATGTTTTTGTGAAGTGTAATTATTTCTGTTGAATTACTTGTACTCCGTCCTGTAATGTATTGAGTAGGCGCCTCCCACGGGACACTCCATTGTCTGTCTGCAGTAACTTTGGCAATGGTTGGCATATTTCAGCTAGTGAGAGATTTATATTGTCGGTAATTCTTTGCTAATTATTGTACAGTGTATGTCGGATGCAGTTCATGCTGTATCTAGGATACAACTTGTGTAGGCTTTTCCTGTTGTGTGTCCCCAACGTTGTGTGACGTAATGGAAGTGACTTTGACGTCATTTTAACCATGTAAATTATTTCTCAATCTGGTGTTGTCCTCAATTAGTCACTACCCTCGATATCTGCCACACTTATCGAAAGATTAATACATACACGTAGGTGTATTATACACATCCTTCCATTACTCTTTTAACCCTTTTAATTTTTATGCGTATACAGGTTGTCATGGTTGCGTGTGGTGTATGTATTCTGGTTGAAACCAAGTGTCTCTTAGAAAGCCCTTTCAGTTTTAACCGGTGAGGCACACGTGAAGCACGTTTGTCCGCAATTATCACGTGCGCTAAGTTACGTCATTCCGTTATTATAGCTATGAGCACAGTGGAAGCTGCTGTAAGTTTGCAGGCTCAATAGGCCAAGGTACGTCAAGCTAGGTTAGTTTTGTGTTGCCTAGACGGCGAAAGAGTTGTAGGTAACGATAATATTTGGCAAGTTCTGATCGCTAACTGGAAGCACACTATGAAATTGCTGTGTCAGTATTTTTGCTGGAAGCTATACATGATGAAACCAAACTGATCCATTCTACAGCTGCATTCAGCTTAGACTGACCTGTTACTTGAGCACAGCTTTTAGATTTATGTATAAAAAAAACACACCCGGCTCATGTTATGCACTACATCTTCCATTTAAACATGAACAACTGCCGAAACTTCCCAACGTGAAGTATGCATAGCGACAAGAAAAATGCAATTCTTAATGGTTACTTAACTATCCATTTCGCTGCATGGAGCCTGTTGTCGAAGTTTAATACACAAAGAGACAATGTTCAAGCCCTAGGCCAAACAGAAGAATACTACAATTTATAGCCACACGGATAAACATTGTTTAATCAGCTAGGGGCAGGTTAATAGTTGCTAACATAGTCATGTGAGGAGCACGTTTACATCAAGCCTCTCAGGTCGTGTGAAGACATTAATGTGAAACTGAGCTACAAGCAATATGTTACATCCTTTGAGAGAAGTTTTGAGTTTCTGCCCAAAAATACTTCTCTTGGCTCATAGTTTATTGCTTTTCAAAGTGTAGCCTGCATATGTATCGTGTTGTCACTTTTTTTTCTTCACAACTTAGCCTTTTAACAACATCTTTGTCATTTGTATACAGCTAGTTGCCATGGAGACAATCAATCTGTAATTTTGCAACTTGTTAGTGAGTATCAGATTTCACTGGTGGTCTGCAGGAGAAGGGATTTGTTTTGAAAGTTCTCCCTAATGTGGTGTTGTTTTGTCCATGTAACATTCCAGTGATATATGTGGTGGCAATTACGTAATGTGAGAGCTTAGTACATAGTGTAGTCCTCTCCTGCCAAACCGGTTTTGCCACTTTCACAGGATGGCAGTGGCTACAATTTGACCAATACACTCAGATGGCTCTTGTATCGTTACATCCTTCTAACTATCATTGCAAGGGTATACTAGCCTCGTTCCCAGGATCCACTCCCCAGCTTCTCTACACGGTGCGAGAAAAGCTGGGGAGTGGAGCCTGGGAACGAGGCTAGGGTATACAGCAATTATGAGATTGTGTCCAGCATGTTTAATCGTATTCAAGAGGTGATGAGTAGCATCTCAAGAGAGTAATTACAGTTGGAATTGGCTGGGTCCTACTGGCAAGTGCTACTATACCGGGTTTAGTAGCTATAGAAAGCTGGCCTACTGCTTCTCTGTTTAGTTGAAGTGAAAATGGCAATAGTTTTATCAGTGTAAGAATATTATTATCAACGATGGAAGAAAACAACATTGAGAGAGTGAAAGGTGCCCTGCTAGACATTGAACCGGAACCTTCTTGTTGCTAGTCAGATGCTTTTACAGCGGAGCAGGAGGCACATTTTGTATAGCTAGTAGCACCAGCTTGCTGTAGTACCAATTCCAACTGTAGCTGTCACAGGGGGGAATCCCCGAACAATGGAAACAGTCATTTATATTTTGTTCTATTCAATTATTAATGACGCTATACTAGCAAGCTGTATGTATATATTCTCCAGGGTCTGGCTGTGTGATGCAGTGGGTGTGGTGTTGCCATAGCAATGGAGAAGTACGAGAACCTCGGCATGATAGGGGAGGGTTCCTACGGTATGGTCATGAAGTGCAAACACAAGGTGATCATATTTTGGAGTATTCTGTATTTCGTACAGTGCACAAGGTTTCATACATATGTTTTTTTTTTGGTGGGTTAAAAAACGATGTGGTAGAGCCATTGTATTGGGGTATACTCCCCCTGGGAAATTTTTGAAATTTACATGCTCTGAAGTTGCTTCTGTTGGCTTCTGGGGTTCCAAAACTGCTTGAAATTTACTACTAATATAAACTTCTGAGTATCAAAATAATATAAACATCAAAATCTGGGAGGGAGGGGGAGGGGGTAGGGAGAGGGGTGGGGGGAGGGGAGAGGAAGGGGGTGGGGGAGTAGAGGGAGGGGACGATGGCGGGAAGGACAGGGGTGTGTGCTGGGATCCTCCCACGCATCTGAGTACAGCCAAGCAATTAATTTATTGAACATCGGGTGTTTAATTGTGGTATTCACACAATCATCCACATACACATGCACACACTCAAAAATGCACACACACACACACACACACACACACACACACACACAAACACACATGGATACATACACACACATGCACATGCACACACACACACACACACACACATATTATTCTCACTCAGGAAACGAGCCAGTTAGTAGCCATCAAGAAGTTCTTAGAAACAGAAGAGGATAAAATGGTTAAAAAGATCGCATTGAGAGAAGTCAGAATGCTAAAGGTATACATTTGTTCTCTAATTGTTTTAAGTGCGTACATGTACATGTACATATAACATGCATATATTTACTTCCTTTTAAGCTATGTAGCTGTTCCGTGATAGCCTCTTTCCCAGTCTCTCTGCTCCAGTTTTTACGTCGCTTGCAGTATCGTTTTTCGTAGTGAAAGCGATGTAAAAACTGGAGCGGAGAGACTTTGAACGAAGCTAGTTCCGTGAGGGTTCTTGCTTCAAATCTAAACCACTTGATATTGATATTACATATGCTACAATGTACCTGGACATCAATCTTCAAACAAGCTCCTCTCATGTCTTTAACACTGTGGTTTTTTGCAGGTGCATAATTTTCATCAATTGTAATACCCCAGGTTGTGATTTATTACATCTGTACATGTATCTCTGCTTACCCGTTTTCTTTGTCCCTAGCCTTATGCTATATCAGTATAGCCTCGTACCCGGGCCTCCCCTCGCAGCTTTTTCGCAACTGTTGCGAAAAAAGCTGCGAGGGGAGACCTGGGTACGAGGCTAATATTAGTACACTGGTATAGCCATGAATGCTGCAACATAATTATGTCAATCAAGCCCCTCGTATATGTCTCATAGCCCCTAGCTAGCCTCGTCCCCGGGCTCCCGTTTTTTTTTTAGCTACGCGAAGGTCTGCTTTACCTTCGTGCAATCGAATAAAGCGGGGGCCTAGAAACGAAGCTACTTTGCCCCCTCGTTACATCGAAAATGTATTCATTTCTCCCACAGCAACTTCGCCACGAGAACTTGATCAACCTAATCGAAGTGTTTCGGAGGAAGAAGCGTCTCTATCTGGTGTTTGAGTTTGTGGACCGCACGGCGTTGGACGATCTGGAAAGGTACCCCACCGGCGCCGACGAGAGCTACTGTAAGAAAGTGATGTGGCAGGTTATGAAGGGAGTAGAGTTCTGCCACGGCCACAATGTGAGTTGTGCACCAGTACAAGGTGATAGTACATATTTTATATGCGCATGTACCATGCATAATTACATGTATATTCAGTTACTTTTACGAGTAAAATTTTTCATGATTTGCCTACGTTATATTTCAAAAAAAAAAGCTTTGTCGGGCTGTAGATATTCTTTTTCTCAATATTCCATTTCTCGGTTGTACGTTGCTGGAAAACTGTATTCGGATGTTACTGTTGCTTATTCTCGTATAGCCTGCGGCTACGATGATGACATAATATTTACAAATAGTCCCTGGCGATGTACATTTACATGTTTGAAGTGTCTTCCATGCATTATAGCTGAGTTACAGCAAAAAGTATTTTTATCTTTTCACTAACTAAGGCGCCACCTTAAGTTTCCTAAAAGACCAAAGGCTACCAAATCCCCCGCCCCCCCCTCCACCTCTAACAAAAGCACCATGTACAACTAATATACAACATTTTAGTAACAATTATTGGAAAGGAGTGAACGCTAATTACTGTAAGAGAACCCACCTCTGTGCATGACCTTTGCTTTCTGTCTTCAGATTCTCCATCGAGACGTTAAACCTGAGAATATTCTCATCTCGAAAAGAGGCGTGGTGAAGCTCTGTGATTTCGGCTTTGCTAGAACGATAGGTGAGTCCCCTACATTCTATTTTCTATAGTAATTAACATGTACTTGCTTGCTTTGATAAATACATACATATTATGCATATGTACACATGCAGTAGTTTGTTAACCCTCGCACATGGGCGTCGAGGTTTATTGTAGTCCGTCTGTCATTCTGTCATCATTTATGCAAGATTTCTTGCAAACGACAAATGATGATGGTACCAAACTCGATATGAAGGACGAGGATCACAGTCTCTATGCTCAGATGGGTTGTTTTTGTCATGTTAGATGGACGGGCCTACTGGCCTACTAGTGTGGATGTGTACACTATTTAGGGGGCATCTCCAAAGGGGGCGTCTCCATTGTGACGTTAGAGCTAGAGGGCGGGGCGTGAGGGTTACGCACTTTTAAAGTGCTTTTCATTAGCCTTGTTCCCAGGCCCTGCATGTGGGGAGGTGTCTTACTCACGTGTCACTGAGTGACGTTGAGGGTGTAGAGAGGCGGTAATGAGCACAGCTGTGGTTCTCAGATATCGAGGAAAGGCAGTGACTTGATTGTTTGGGGTTCACTGGGACCACAGACTGAGTACTGAGTAGTGTCGCTGGTAAAAGGTAGAGTAATGCAGTCGTCTTTCGATTGGTACGTCCCTGCTGATGCATAATTACGTAAGTTGAATCACGTGAGAAAAGATATCAGGCTCTCCTCCGTTTTTTGATTGTTTTTTTTTTTTGCAAGGGAAGAGGATGAGGTAATGGTTTGTGCATGTTTACATCTATACCACACATGTAAGGATGCTCACATGCACACACACACACACACACACACACACACACACACACTCACACATGCACACACGACACATTCACACTCACACACATGCACACATGCACCCTCACACTCACACACATGCACACACATACACACACGCACACACTCACACTCACATACATGCACACACATACACACACTCACACTCACACACACACATACACACACGAACACGCACACACATGCATACACACACACACACACACACACACACACACACAGCTCCCCCTGGTGAGGCCTACACAGACTATGTAGCCACCAGATGGTACAGAGCACCAGAGCTCCTTGTGGGTGACACCAACTACGGGAGGTATGTAATAAATTCCGAGTTCTGCACCTGATTTTAAAGTTTTTATAGCAAAGGGAGAGGAAAACTCTGGTGATGATGCTATAATAACCATAATAATTATCATTAATTTTATAAATTATTATCAGGTGTATACAGTCAATTAATAAGTCATAAATGTCATGAACATGTGACGTGCTCACACACACACATACTCACATGCTTACCAACACACACACACACACACACACACACACATACACACACACACACACACACACGTACTATTACACGTACGCACACCCATACAGACCAGTGGACATCTGGGCCATCGGCTGTCTCTTCTCTGAGATGCTGACTGGAGAACCACTCTTCCCAGGAGAGTCCGACATTGACCAGCTCTACCTCATCACAAAATGTTTCGGTAAGTTCATGATCACCGCTTGACTGCTTTCTCGAAGCTTCATATGTAACTGGCTGACAGTGAATATGTATTGCCTTGTTTTGAACATGTACATGTAATAAGTACTTAGAAGAGAGATGCTCATTATATATTTTTTGTAGATTTAAAACAGTGAATTATGAGGGTGTGGTACATGTAATACAGGTGATTGGATTAATTGTTTGTGTGCACAAATTAATAACGTGTATACATCTGTAGATGATCGAATTAATTGAATAATAACTTGGTACACATACACACACACACACACACACACAGGCAACCTCATAGCACGCCACCGTGAGATCTTCAGCCGCAACCCCCTCTTCATCGGGATGAGACTACCAGAGGCCCGAGAGCTGGAACCGCTGGAGAGACGGTACCCCCGACTGTCACCGGCAGCCATGGACATCATCAAGGTAGCTGATACATCAGTCCGGAATTACTTGTATAATTCTATTGTAGTGGGTAACAACCAACCTTGGAGATTTATAGAGACGCAGTGAAAGATAAAAACATCATCAACTTGTTATACATGTATTCATGTACATGTCATTCTGGGTATGATTTCAGCTGCTGAATATTTAGGTGAAGCGAAAAGAGAAGCCTGGGGTAGATTCAGAGATTGAGAGTTATATAATAGCACCGCTCACAAGCAACTTGTCAATACATGCATGTACACCCGTGAGTGACTCACTAGGCTAAGCAACTCACATTAGTTCCATGTGCAATGCGAGCCGCATGTGTGTGGGTTAATGTGCAATGCGAGTTTTTAACTTACTGCGTGCGTGTGTGAGTACAGCACTCGCCTATCCATTGCAAGTGCTATATGCGTACGTGTATTCGAGAATATATACGTGCGTGTTTGAGTACTCGCAGTGAGGACATTCGATCGAACACATGTGCGATTCACACATACATTTGAGTTGGCCTTCTGGAATGTATGAGGACAAAACAATGAGTAATGAATATCTTGAACAAAATAACAATGCATCCAAGATTATTTGCAAGCATGAATATTTATAGTGATGTGATGTATGATACTTATACGTACACATACACGCATACACATGCACACACACACACACACATTCACACACACATACGCACACACACACACACGCACACACGCACATGCAGTGGTCACTCAGACTGGACCCCAACGGTCGACCAACCTGCTCTCAGCTCCTAAGACATGAACTATTCACCAAGGGAAGCTGGTCGGACAAGTTCGCTGGTGACCTCAGGGTGAAGATCCAGAAAGAACTGGAAGAGAATCCCTTGCTAAAGAACTTGGGAGTGACCATATATGGCAGTGTTCATGAAGCAAAACATTCGAAATCGGAGCTACACAAAAAGGTACGGTCGTGTGCATGTGAAACAGAGGCTTCTGAGGCTATGGCGTTTATTGGGGCGAGCCTGAGCGAGCCCCACACTAGCGTGTATAGTGGAACAATTTTATTGTGCGTACGTACGTCTGTACGTCTACTGCATATGCACTTATGCTCCAAATATCCGACAAGCTCACGTGCGTATTCAAGTTTACTTGCACTAGCACTTGACTTTGATCGTGCTAACCTCGATGGCTAACCATAGATAATATAGCTCCTGACAGCAAGAAAGAAGAGAGGACAGCAGAAGATACTATTGCAGCTAGGGTACTTGCTAGGTGACAACATAGTACCCGGAGACCCCAGATGCGAGGCTCCAGTGGAAGAGAAAGGTCAGGCACTAACGGGATAGACAGGGCCAACGAGAGAGAAGGGTAGCAGGTACCCCGAAAGAGAGAGAGAGGCAAGGCCTCAACGGGAGAGGAACTGTCAGTGAGTGAGAAGGGGAGCAGGCATCCTGGAGGAGAGGGAAGCCAGGCACCAACGGGATAAGGAGCGCCAACGAGAGTGAAGGATAGCAGGTACCCAGTCTTAGAAATTAGCTGGCTGCTTAGTGGCCAGCTGGGGGAGAAATTCGAAAATTGGGGCTAAAGCTCCTGAAATAAATACTGCAGGTACCCCAGAGTAGAGGGAGGCTAGCCAGACGCCCAACAGGAGAGTGAGTGCCAGTTGGAGAGAAGTGTAGCAGGTACCCTGGCCCGGAGGAGAGAGAGCACCACCAACCTCAAGACGAAGACAGGGCATGCAGGCTCCAGCAGGATCGGGAGCATCACTGGCAAAATAATGTCACAGGATCCATGCACTCTTTAATCATTGATAATGTAAACGGTAGTTGCACAAAAACGGAGTAAAAACATGACCAAACTTCTGATTTTAGCAGCTCTAAAGCACATTCTAGGACCGGAAATTCCTCCACCAGATCTATGTCATATTCCTGTGACAGCTAGTTATTGAAAAGTCCCAAGGAAAAGAATTGTATTAGTGGCGAACTGAGAAGGTGAAAGTGTGGTGGGCTGGCTCTGACGGCAGGGTAGATGGAATGGATGTGGGATATTCACCTGTGTGTGTATTCCTGTCTCATGCCCAGCTCTTTCATAATGAATGTCCTGGACGTGAGGTTTTATTTCTTGGCTGAGAAGTTAGGATACAGGACATACAACTTGTCCAGTTGATATGTATTATTCATACAAACTGCATCTCCGCTCAGTCACTGCATGTGTATGTAAGGATAAATGTATCAGGAGCTCATCAAACTCACTACAAGGGCTTATACTGCAAGTGTGCATTTCCTAATGACATGGCTGTTGGTAGCTACTGGTAGCCATCAGCCTGTTAAACTTGCAAAAAATTCTTCCCAGGCTTAGTAGTGATAGATAGATGGCTATTTGTGGTATTTCTATACAGAGAAGCAACTTAACTTAGAGAAGAAAAATAAGAAGCCTATAGCTCCTGGTCGGTCAAACAATTCTTCCAGTACAGATAGATAGATAGATAGATGACTATTTGTGATATTTCTATACATTACAATGTAAGTTAGAGCCAATAGCATATCTAATAAATGTTATAAAATTCAAATTAATTTTGTAAAATTATTTTTGTGGCATTTCTATAAAGAGAACAACTTAACTTGGAAGAAAAAAGGAGAAAAAAAAGAAACTTGGAAGAAAGAAAAAAAACTTGAGAAGGAAAAAAAAAGCCTAGGGAGCTTCCCATCCCTCCTGGAGTGTCAGACACCCGGAGCGCTGGATAGGCGATGGCTGGGAATCACAGGAGGCTCTGTAACGTACCCAGTCATCCTTTTAGTTTTGGAGTCCCGAAGGAAGTTACCGACGTATTGGCTATAGGCTTAGAAAGTCAAGAATCAGATTGCACGCGTGCGCCTCGAACCCGCGACCCGATCAATGGGGAGGCCACGTTCCGACCCCAGTCGAGTCTAACCGAACGCGCCACCTTGACTTCCCGTCAGATGTGGCAAAAATTTCGCCTTATATACCTGTAACGGTGATGTGCGTTAAATGGAATTGTTCGCGATGAGTGCTGATATGTCAGCAGCGGGATGGCTATAGCGTGTTCCGCTATAGTACAAGCACTGGGGATAAAGGTTAGGTAGCTACAGATAGCGCTATGAACCTAGCTACCGCCTACCGGGCTGACCGAACACCTCGCAGGGGTGGGGCTAGCCCGGTAAACATAAACAGCCTCATGTAGTCTCAGCCTCATGGCCTTGCAAATGATTGTTCTGTGCATGTATATCTCTGTGAACTGTTGACAATAGCAGTACAGACTGTACAGGGTTGAAAGTGGATTCATCATCCATGGTTGTAGGCGTGAGGAATCTACATGTACAAGATTGCTTAAGGGGTCGAAACCATAGTGGACTTACATGGGTAAGGTTTTAGTCCTGAATGTGTATCAATCATTTGAGTGGACGCATCACGCTCGATCAGGCACGCCCCTCGATTACTAGTAGCTTAAATTAAAGCCATACATATTTAATCTTTTGTTTCACGGGCCGGGCCAGACCGACTCGTTCTTTTTCCAGAAATGAAAGTATAACGTAATGCAAAATACACTCATGTTGCTGCCGTAGCGCTTACGCCATTGACCACGCACCCACAGACGCAGGCGGAGCTTGTAAGACCTCCAGTCAGAGGACAAGAGCAAGAACAACCAGAGACCACACAATCCTGGTGGATCATCATCAGTTAGGCCAGTAATAGGAACCTTCTAGTACAAAATTACTGTGATGCAGCCGTTACAATCACGGCTACGTCTACTGCATCGCACTTGAGGGCAGTAGTTGTGGCCGTAAAAGTGACATCATCGCAATTTTCATTTTCTTTTTCAATCCGACCTAACGACCCCAAAATTTTTGTGAAAATGTCCGTGAAACATAAGATCAAAAAGGTATGGCCTAAGTTTGTTTTTAACACTTTCTTGTGTATTGACTCTGGGCATCGTCACTTTTAAGCAACCCCTGGGGGACGAGGATGCAAAAAATATCTGTTGAAGAAAAAAACACACTTGGGTTTTTACGTAACTAGGAATTGAATGTTGGGGGGAGATCGCCTCATTCCCAGGCCCACGTGTGCGGTTTCACTTTAGCGTAGCTGTGGGCCTGGTACATTTTCTCACGTGTGTCACACCCCATGGTAGAAGGGTGAATTTTTGCGTGGGTGAGGACAGCTGCAGTTCTCAGGCAGCGATGGAAGGCAGCGAATCTACACTTCTTAATTTTGCAGCTACTCTTCGGAGCCCGTTTGTGCCACAGACCAAGCGCTGAAACAATGTCACCAGCAGAAGGTAGAGAAGTGTAACCGTCTTTCGAGCAGTCCCTGCCCACGCGCAATTAAGCAGGTCAAATCACGTGAGAAAATATACAACAACGCGGTCTTCCACTGTGATTACATATCACAGCTTTGGATAATTGCTAATTGTACACCGTACAGACGTGTCAGACACGTTTATGTGTATGCAAGCCACGTGTATATATGTGAACTACTCAGGCTAAACATCTGCTTCTCAACCAGGTTTGGCTTTTTAGTGTATGATTTACAGAGTGATATATTCATGTAGCTTTATTGCGTACCCATCTCCCGGGATGTGTATTTATTTCTCGAATGGCAGTATTTGTGATGCCATTTAGTTTGTTCACACATGCACACACACACACACACACGCACACACAAACACAAACACATGCACATGCACACACACACACACACACAAACATACATATGCACACACACACACACGCACACACAAACATACACATGCACACACACACACACACACAAACACATGCACACACACACACACACACAAACATACACATGCACACACACACACACACACACACACATGCACACAAACCTACACATGCACACACACACACACACACTCACACACACACACGTACACAGGAAGTACCTTCTGCCCATGCTGGGGTATCAACCAGTGTGGACCCTTTGGGCAGCGACGTAGATGGGCCTGCCCGAAAGAAGGAGAAAAGAAAAAAGACAAAGAAAGTATGTAACTTCTGATGACTATATCTCATATTTTCCTTCTGTGGGTTGGTATATGTTACATAGTAGCTCGGCATGTGTCCCGTGTAGCCTCGTACCCAGGCCTCCCCTCGCAGCTTTTTTTCGCTTCCATGGAAAACCCGGACGTTTTTCCATGGTTGCAATCGAGGAGAGGCCTGGGTACGTACGTGACTATGTACCGTGTTTATCTTGTAATGTATACATGCTATGTGTCGTGGTGTGACTCGAGTTAGCTAAGCTCTACAATGTTCATCCACATAGCTTGCTGCTATATATAGCCTAGCAATGTGTTGTGTCCTAATCAGTCTACGTTTTGTTTGCTGTCCTATTATCATCTCCTTTTCCTACCTGCTGACAGGAGTTGCTGACTCACAGAGAAAAGACTCTTCCGGAACGAATAGGAGACATCAAAAAACGTATGTTGGATCATTTGCATGCAAGTGAGAACATCTACCAGTGTCCATAGTCAGTTTCACCAAAATATCCGAACATACAGCAACAAGAAATTTTTGAAAATGCAAATATTAATAGTTACTTAACTTCATCGGTATCACTGCACGCAGCCTGCTGTCGAATTTTGATACACAAAAGCGATGACGTTCAATGCCTAGGTCGACAAGAGGATGCCTAAGGATGCTACTACAGTAGCTACACGGATAAGCATCGTTTGACCAGCTAGGGGCGGGGTCGGTGTGTAATTATTAATAGTTGTTGCTAACGTAGTCATGTAAGGATCACGTTTCGACCCGAGTCTCTCGTGTCACATGCGGAGATTTTGGTGAAAGTGTAGTAGCAAATTAAGTGAAATTTACACCTTGAACAGTTGCAATTGTTACTTGCATGTGCTACTAGTTGGTTTAGCTTGCCTAATGCTCCTCTGCTCAGGGGGTCTAGTACATCGTAGCTCGTGGGTAAGAACATCTGACTGGTATTCATTCAGGGCTCAATCCCATGATCTTTATGCTGTCTTTAATCTCTCAATGATGATGAAGTGCTGAAGACCAGAGTTGTCTAACCAACAAATGTTGCATTTGCCCCCTCCCCCCCCCCCCAATCATGGTGACCGCGAAGTAGCTATAGTAACTGCGTGGCCTGGGAACAAGACTTCTGTAGTATCAGATGATGAAGTCCACGTCTAGGCTACACCGTTTGACTTATCACAACAGGCTTACAGTTGACATACCATTTGCTCGCTGCCATACCTCATAATTTGACTTCTCATATGTGTTTGTATCTGGTTTGCAGTACCCTTTGCTATTTTAATTCAGGCGCATGTATAACAATTACGATAACCATGATAAACTCACGATAACCACAATAATCGACAGCATCAAACTTACCGCACATCCAGAAGGAATTTGATTATGGCATCCTAAACATATCGATGGCGACCTGAGTAGCAAGGCTGGTACAATAGCCAAAAATATTAATTTCATATACTGCTATATAATGCATGGAAGAACCTTTTACCCTCCCCCTGTACCTTCACTGATCCACCCCTCCCCCACCCTCACCCTCCACCCTCACTCTCTACACCCTCACTCTCCACCCACACTCTCCACACCCACACTCACAGCATCCCAAGTCAAGGCCCATCCCAGCAAGCTGGACTTCCCTCCGTCCCTCCACCCCTCGCACCACATCCTCACAGGGTCGCAAACACGCCTCACCCTGATGCCGATCTCCCCCCGGAGAGAGTTTGGTGGGCCTGTAGCGGGGCAAAGAAATGGTGAGGATTAAGTCGTATTCCCAGGTTGGGTTAAGTCTGATTCCCAGGTTAGATTCATAACCATGAAGTTCCTGACTTGGGGTGGATTATTTTTTGTAATAGAGAGCAATTTTCCAAAAGCAAAAATGTGTAACACCTTCCATAAAAGAAATAGAACACACTAACAATTTGATTGCTATAATGATGTCATAATTATGTCTATGAATACTGATTAGCTGAAATACTATTGTTTTAAGAAAAATAGGGCTTGCAAAACTTACTCAATGTGAAAACGCAGGCTTTACAATGCATGCAGTTTTGGCCTCTTAATTTGAAATTGCTTGGTAAGGAACTGTAATGCTACCAATTAATACATGTATCTCTTGTATTCGCACACACACACACACACACACACATAAATGCACACACACACACACACAGGCCATGAACAAGTCCTCACACATGTCATAGCTCCCACCCCCTCCAGGCATTCCCCTCACCCTCCCTTCCCCCCACACCTCCCTCCCTCACACTCCCCTCACCCTCCCTTCCCCCAACACCCCCCTCCCTCACACTCCCCCTCCCAGTCCAGACGGGTTTCCTTGAAGTCCCAAATCTCATTTGCCAGCCCTCCAACATCTCTGATAGATTCCCCAGCTCACAGTCTGCAAAGGTAATCGACTTTGAGAAAGAGAAATGTGCTCCTTTGATTCAAGCTTCATTCGTAGCAGGGACGGTTCTTTTCAAGTTTGATGGAGTACATTTGACCTCACAACCCTATACACATTTTATATGGTTCATATGGGAGACTCTTCCAGTTCAAATAGCCAATATGATATTTATTATATGAATACGTTTATCATACATACCCTTACACCCAATAACACCCAAATGCACCGTGAATGATTATGCTCTTATAAGCCTTACTGACTGCTGTGGCCAGTTGGTTAAATTAAGTCCTCATAATTGTATACCGAAAGTTCCAGGTTCGAATCCAGACAATGACAATCGTTTTTCTTTCTTTTTTTGGTGAATTTGTTTTTGAAAATTTGGTTTGGGTGTAAAGGGTTCGTATCCGATTTGTTTGAAACTCTCTATGCCCAATGGATATGAAATTCCCAGAGCATTGTTGCTATTGCTGTGAAGAGGGTGCATCTGGGTGAGATTGAATGGGTTTCAGAAGGCATGAGGACACTGTTTTGAATTTTGTGCACTCCTGGAAGTACTCACTACTGAGTCCATAGCAACACTTTATCATTATATTGTTGAAGGGGGGGAGCTGTGTTGGGATATACGCGTAATGGCAGTTTTTTGGATACAGAATGTCTATGCTAGTAGCCAATAGCCTCACGAAAAAAGCTTCGAGGGGAGGCCTGGATACGAAGCTAAGTAGCCAACCCGACTAGCTACTTTTTAAAGGAACCAGGGCAGCCTATACTATACACATAAAGCAAGTAGACATGGAAAACCTAAAGCATGCCAGCCAGTTGTGTGCATCATGCATTGATCCAGCTGGTATAAAAACAACAAGATTTTATAAGAAGTACTTGCATGTACATAACACTGCTTGTGCTCATCCCATAGACACACTGGAGGTCCGTCTACATTATCCAATCCCTCTTTGAGCAATACAGTTCCTGGTCTTCGCAGCGAGCAGCCGTCAGAAACATCACTGCTCAGCGAGAAACTATACCACAAGTACGTAAGATTTACAGTTGTTCTACATACATCTTTAGATGACTATAATTACTGCCAGGGTTTCATACAGAAGGGGGGGGGGGGGAGGGGGAGCACTGGAATCCTAGTCTTTTTGGGGCCCCAGAAACCTGTTCTCGGCTCCTTCACTTATCTGCGAGGAAGCAGCCCTTATGCACTGTAGCAAGTCTCTTACTAACTTGTACAGTGACTGGACCGACTTGCCACACATGCACGTGTATGATTTCACAGGCCTTGACCGAGTCTGTGCAGGGTCGTGGACGTCTGTCACCTGCCTGTCCTAGATTTCTCACTCAGAAACAAAGTACCTATCTGAGCTTCATTTGGGGGGGGGGTCAGGGGGGCCCTTGGGATTTCAACCCTTTAAAATTGAATAGTGCTCATTATACGCATGCCTTCCCAAAATATCTTCCAACATGCTTTTGCCCCCCCCCTTGGGGATTTTTCTAAATGAACCCCTGCCTATCTGTAGTCACTATTTTCTATGTTTTGGTATCATTGGCTCTTCTCTCAATTGGCTAGCAAAAATTTCCCAAGTTAGGCCATAATAATTGTCGTAGTTCCAGGTAGAAAACAAACATTATTCTGTCACTTATTTCAATCACATTACTGCACTCAAAGCGCTGTATCTCTTCATGAACGTCTGTTAAGGGTAGGGCTCATATGCCCCTCATAGAAGCCTCACATAATGACGTGATTACACAGGGCGTACGTGTATGAGCCCCACCCTTAACGAAAGTTCAGAGATGCAGCACTGTGAACTGCAAGCGACAAAAGCTGGGGTGAAGGCCTGGGAACGAGGCTAATCAAATGCAAAATATGCGATGGATTAGCATTTGTTTTCTACCCTGGACGGCCACATATCTTTATTTATATACATGTGTGTATCGCAACTGTCGACCTACATATTGGACTTCCACTCCCACACACATGCCTCAGCAGACACTCGAAGCACAGCACCCTCTTTGACAAACTGGGCAGCCAGACATCCCTGACCTCATCAACTCCCACAGCACTCTCCCCTGGTCTACCCAAACACCCTGGACCGAGCTTCAAGAAGCACTACTCGAAAAACAAGGACACTTTTTTATTGCCTAGCTTGAAAGACGCAGGTATTAATATGTGTATAACTAGCTTTCTGCATGTATGCATTACTGGGGCTGGGATTTGGGCTGACATTATGACCGCAGTTTAATAGGGACTGGTTACTGAAAAAACTAAAAGAAGTGAATTGATGCAAGTATGATTTTACAGTCTTATTAATATTATTTCTTTTTACCAGCCGGGTGCACGCAAAGCACGAGCCCAGCTGGTACTAAGATTGCTTTACGTTCCCACGTCTGTCTGTGTGTTCATCCGCAATTATCACGTGCGCTAAGTTACGTCATCTGTTACTATGCCACTATAGCCATGAGTGCAGTGGAAGCTACTGGAAGTTTGCAGGCTCAATACGCCAAATTACTTCAAGCTAGATTAGTTAAGAGTGTATAGTAACAAACAAGTGGTAACGATGATAATTCTGTTTTGATTGCTAACTGGAAGCGCACTACGAAATTTCTGTGTCAACACTTTTGCTGGAAGCTGTACATGATGAGACTGTCTAGCCAAGCTGATCCATTCTACAGCTGCATTTAGCTTAGACTGACCTGTTGCTGAGCACAACCTTCAGTTGGATGATTATGTAAAAAAAACACCCGGCTGGTTTTTGGATATGAAATAATTATCAGTCTAAGACTTGTTTCCAAGATACTAGAAAAGAATAATTATATGCCGATCAGGATGGTACAATCTCTTGTTACTCTTAATCTTGTCCTTTGACTGGAGCTCTACCTGTGCCTGGGGATGTGTAGTCAATAACAAAAATACTACAGTTTCTAGCAGCATGTGTATATTATTCTGCAGGCCAAATGAATCCATTTGTGCATGTACTTGCCCTTCGGCCTATGCCATTGTTGCTGCATTGGAAAAGCGTTTGCCATAACTATAATACATGAGGAGAAATGCAAGACATGACTTACAATTATCGTAGGCAAAGAGATTCTCATGCCATTTTATACTATTGAAGCACGCATGTACATCTTAATATGCTGTGTTCATGCAAACATTGCACGCGTATTTCTTTCCTGTTCTCATAGAGCGTCATCACGCGAAGGCAGCCGGCCACTCTCCCCTCAGCCCTTATGCCCCACACCCCTCCCACCCTCACCACACCTACTCCACCTTCTCGGGCCTGACAATGGGTACCGGGTTGCAGAGCGGCATGGCACCCACTAATAGCAGGGGCTTCCTCTTGGCAGCCATACCACAGATCGCTTCTTTAGAGCCTTTTAAAGGCTCAATTAGAGTAAGTATGTGTACATGATGCATATGTTCTGCATAAAAACTCACACTCACTACAATACCATGCTATTTTATAGTAGACTTGTAAGGGCTGAGATTGCAAATCACAAGCTCAACCCAATTAGGCCTTGACAGATGGGGGGGGGGGACGTCTGGGCACAAGACTAGTTTATACTATACTTCCTTGAATGTTTTAGCATCTCCATGCTCATCAGGTACAGATTGTATAATCACTAAAAAAAAAAGCAAATTGGTATTTATAATGCTGGCAACGCAGGACGATGTTGGGGGTGTTCAGCAGCCACTCCATGACACGCTTCGCTGGAAGCCAGGCTGGGTCTGTACAGGCTTGAACCAAACTACAGACTATGTTTGCTGGTAGTTCAAAATGCTATGGAGGTTGATGCGCTCTCTCTCTCTCTGCAAGAAACTAGTGGCTACACTATTGATAGCCCTTTTGTAGCTGGTGTTCTTTACTTGTCTATTACTCTGCACGTATCCTACCCCTTTTGCCCTTTCTCTCTCCTCAGCCACCCCCGACCCCTCCCTCCCAATCTCGAGAGCCTACTGCTCATCCTGAGACCTCTACCAGTTTCCATCTTGTATGATTTATAAAGTGATGTCGTTGTGATGCCAAATGTCAGTCATGTGCATTATACAGAATCTATTTTTTTATGAACATGAATTCTTATAAGCTCACTTAATCTCTTCCTCGACGGGGCCAACTTAATAACTGAAGGGGTCAGAACCATAGTGCACTAACAGTACTAGAAATTGCAAGAATCACACAAAAATGACCAAACTTCTGGCAGCTCTAGCTCTAAAGCACATTCTAGGACCAGAAATCCCTCCAGCAGATCTATGTCACATTCTCGTGCACGTGACAGCTACTTATTGAAAAGTCCCAAGGGAAAAAATTCCATTAGCAGGAGACTGAGGAGAAGGTGAAAGTGTACATGTGGTGGGCTGGCTCTGTCGACAGCAGGGCGGATGGAATGGCTGTGGGATATTCACCTGTGTACTTGTGTATTCCTGTCTCGTGCCCATGCAGCTCTTTCATAATGAATCGAATGGCCTGGGTTTGAGTAGTATAATTATAGGTCGAGTGGCCTCACTGCAGCATCACACTCAATCGTTAGTAGAGACATATGGATGAACAATTGTGAAGAGAAAGTTGATAGTCTCAGGGTTGCCAAATATATAGAATGATAAAAAAATTCATACCTGACGTTTCAACCCAACTGGGTCTTCACGGTGTACACAACTGAGCGTACAGGCCTCTACAAAACAAGCTAACGACTCTCTAACAGAATTCGAAGTAGCTCTCTAATTCCGAGCCAAGTTAAGCTAGAAACAGCTACCAAGCCAAGCTGCAAGCAGCTTCGCATCTAACAAGCTATACATCAAAAAACAAAAACAAAAACAACAAACATCAGATGGTCTTGAGGAGGAGTCCAGTTTGCTGGGTAGCTAAAGGCTTCGTTCATCCAGATTCAGGCCAGTGAGTGAATTTTGTGGATCCAGTAGCTTTCTCCCTGATTTTGAGGTTTTACTTCTTGTGAGAAGTTAGTATAGCTAATACAGGACATGGCTACAACTTATCCCTATTCATACAAACCGCATCTCCCTGCATGTGTATGTAAGGATATAATTAAATGTATCATGAGCTCATTGAACCCACTACAAGGGCTTAATTAACCCTTAGGGCGCGGATGTGGAAATTAAATTCCATTTGACCACGCGGAAGCTGTAATTAATTATGACCAAGGTATATACATGAACTCGAAGTTTTCTATGGCTGCTAGCTAGTTTACTTGGTGAACGGCAACTTTGGAGGCTAGGAACTGTCAAGCTGTCGTTAATTTGTGTGCTAAGGGCGTCATTGTGCCCTGACTATAGCGTTAGGCTATGCTAAACTCGAGCGCTAACCTTCATACTCTTCCTGTTCTTGAGCCGTCGATGTCTGCCCTCTAGCTGGTGAATTACTGGGGTAGATAGGTACTGGATTGATGCCTCAAGCCTATAATAGGCTTTTCGAGTGCTACTAACTGCGTTCCTGGTGCTAGAAAGCTGCCAGTTATTTGCACCCTGTAGCACGATGCGGTGCTTGAGATAATTATCACGACAAAATGCAGCAGGAAAAGCAATGGGAGGAGGGTGAGGATGGTTATGAGAATGGGGAGTTTCTTCGTAAAGATCATTATTGTCATTACGATAGGCAGCAGGAAAAGCAATGGGAGGAGGGTGAGGATGGTTATGAGAACGGGAAGTTTCTTTGTAAGCATCATCATTGTCACCACGATAGGCAGCAGGATCATCGTAGCGAGGAAAAGCCTGCACTATGCAGAATAGGAGTGGCAGTTGCACCACCATCATGATTGTTAGGGAGCCCATGTGATCGGACTTGGTTCCTGCACAGTCATGCAGGCAGATAATAATAAATACCCAAGTATCTGCATGCAGTATGTATGCAGTATGTATTATTTATTGTTAGCTAGTAACAATAATTACCTCTACTCAGCTTGTCGTGTCCTTGTTCTTATGCTTGTTAGGCTCTGCAGACACGGTTGGAGGGAATGATATCTGGGGCAGAGAGTCACTGTTTTCATATTTTATTCTTTAAAGCCATACTAAAATATAGAATGCCCTTAGGCATATTATGATGTTCAATCTTCCACAGGACTTGAGTGGGTTGATAATATCCTGCTTCTTGGCCCACTTGATGCTGTTGTCTGACCTCAATGTCTGCTAAAGCCATTTCTGAATCAAATATTGAATTTAGGGTCTGTGCATACACACAAAGGACAATGGACACATGATGCAATATTACAGAGGACGTGGAGGTCGTCCCAAGGTTGCAGAATACAGTGGTAGAGTGGCCCTTCATATTATGATAAAAGTGTCTACTGCATTCTGTTATCACGTGTGAAGTATACAGCTAGCTAATACGAAGTGGAGTCAGTCCTCACAACTATCTTGTTGAGTGTAGCTCACATCAAGTTATAATCTTTCAGGTTCTCTTCTAGCAGGTGTTCACGGACATCTTGAAACACTCTTTTCATGTTCTCTGCGTCGGTTGCCTGTGTAAAGTAGCAGAATATCCTCCTGTTGTCGGGGTCAGGGTTAACAGACAGAAACATTTGCATAATGAACTGCTTTGCGGCTTCAGGATCTGACTTTGGACCTGAGGATAGGAATGGAATGAGGACACGAGAGTAGGAATAGAAGGAGGATGCCGGCATGCACACATATACTGTATTCTCCCAAGCAAGCACCCACCCGTGTGTAAGCGCCCACCCCTCCAATTTTGGTAGTTCTATTGTTTGGGTGGCTCCGCCGTGTAACCGCCCACCATGCATTTATGCTTCTACATCCTATGTAAACAGCGCCGTTTGGACTCCAGAACTGTCACAACTGTGAGTAATTCACTTTATGGTTTCCTTTTTGAAGAGTGAGTTGCAAGCGCTCAGGATGATAAGGTAGCTATATAATTAAAGTACAAAAAAACTTTTTCAAAAATGTAAAAAGATGTAGGGATGGAAGTACCAAAAAGCACTCAAACAAGGTGTAGGGATAGCAGAATCACAAAGTTAAACATACATAGCCCCATCCCTACATCTAAGGTTAGATGCCTGTGAAAGCTTATATTATGTTATTTTTAGCAGAGATTTAGAGGCTTTTGTTTCGTATTACGTAATGGGCGTGTCGGTGGTGTGGTAGACTAGATAGAGCAGTACTGACCTTGGTAGGCGGGGAAATAATCAGTTAAATGAGACTTCATGATCTCCTCCAAAAACAGATCAGTCTTATTGAGGAATAGAATCACAGTACACTGCTGAAAAAATCTGTTGCAGATGATGCTCTCAAACAAAGCCAAACTTTCCCTCATTCGACTTGTACACATATCTTCGAATAACATCTATGACAAGGAAGAAAGAGGCAGCATCAAGTCTAGTGCAGTAGATGTGCGGGGAGGGGGGGGGGGGACGATGGTCTACTCAATACAATTAAGGTGACCTAAGGTTTTGTCAGTGATAGCTTGGGAAGTGTTGCTGCAATACACTTACAGAATTAGTAACAAGCTTAGATTATTTTGTATTGTTTGTTGTTTATTTACAAGGGTAACCGCAGTGCCAAGTGAGAAGAAAGCGGTCGATATTAAAAGTGGTAACATTTAAGGGCATGTGATAAGTGACCGGATTTGATTCACAAGTGAACAGTAGCTACATAGGTATATAGAGCTAGTGCATACATGTATCATGCAGGCGCCTTGTGGGAAGTAAGTGAAATACATAAGTCCAGAAATACTACTACACACAGTACTAATGCATCATGCAGTGGGCCAGTGCATAGTGCAAATAGAGGTAACCTAAACAATACCATGACTACTGAGGTGTGAGGAGAGGGATTAAGAGGCTAATGGAACCTTCCACATGTTCATACTAACTTGATTACTTACTACTGTATTATGTTTTCAAGAAATAATTGTTTGCTACACCACTGCTAGTATAGAGAATGTGTGCATCACAGAGATGGTTACAGCATACTATACTTATTATAAGTATTGACTACTCTGAGTGCCATGGCTTTTTTGCAGAATGAAGTGAGATACATATGGTGTGAGACTGGGAGGAAATGCTGTGGGGAAAAACGAGAGGGACAGTCTGCAAATGACTACTTATCAATATTACTTCTCATACTAATCTCAAATTATGGAAACAGAACAGTTGCCATGGATACAACAAGTATTATGCAAGTGGTCTAAACCTTTCTAACTCAGATTTGATCTCACAGCCAGATATATCTCCACAGCTGCGAGATAAAATCTGGGCAAGGAAGGCGTGAGTTCAAAGGTCAGGCTACAATCGTCTAGGCCACAAAGGTATGCACGTAAAGAGCCCTGTACTAGGCCTTCGCTGTGACATTGCTGTGCTGCTTCATAGAGTAGTAAAAGAATACATTGCACTCCACTCACAGCCTGGGTGGCTCTATAGAAATGATAGCTACACTCACGCACTCCGGCCAAATCACCGCGAAGGTACTCTTCAAAACTAGCGTGAAAGAAAGCCAACCCAAACTACCAGGAGGCTCTGAGCTCACTGTCATGACTCAGTACATTTCAGTCTGCAATACATGTACGTACATAACAGAGCACAAGAGTACACCTGTACATTCCTTGCTCCCACTCATCAGTGACAAGTTCAAAGGTCAGGCTACGATCGTCAAGGGCACAAAGGTATGCCGTGGCCACGACGTGAAGAGCCCTGTATAGGCCTAGGCCTTCGCTGAGATGCTACTTCATAGAGAATAGATCACACTCCACTCACAGTCTTGGTGGTTCTGCTACACTAACGCACCAGCCTTCAGTTTTGGTAGTCGACACTCCGTCCAAATTACCGCGAAGGCACTCTTCAAAACTAGCGCCCTTCTGAAACGCAACCGTCAGTCACTTCTGCAGCGGGTTCGTCACCCTGGCTAAATCATCGCGAAGGCAACAGTCAGTCAATTACTCTTGCACAAGTTGCAGCGGGCGGAAACCGCAACACAATAATTATTATTATTATAAATAGTGATACTGCATAACTATGAATCTCGTCCACTCGGGCACGCGGTAAAAATGGCGACTGTTGCGATCGAACAGAAAGAGAGATGGCCCCAGTTCAGCCAAAGAAAGCAGCCAGATGAAAAAGTGGCTCATTTAAAGTTCAAGAATATTGATTGTCTTCCTTTAGGCACAGTTTATTAGACCTGAGAAGGTATGAGAAAGCCAGAACATTATATTATATTATATTAATTAATTAATTTATTTTAAAGTTTTTTTCTTCTCACTTGTCACTGTAACAAATATGAAGTTTCCATGACAATGGACACGCTCATTCTAAACAAGGCTGTCAACACTGCATGCCTTAAAGCCTTAAAGCCTATTCATCACAGATGTGGAAGGTAAAATGGCCCAAAATCTCCACATTCTTGGCATCAATGGAATCATCACAGTCCAAAGTCTTTGGATCTGCCTGTTCTTGGTGTAAACTGAAGCACTACAGCTAAGAAGCTTTTCCATACGCCAACTGCAATACTTGGCATAACATCTCCAATTATTGATACACTGTCAGTTGAAATGTATAGGCAACCTTAACCACAGTGAGTATCAGTACATGTGGGGGCGTGGGGGTCAGGCCGGCACCAAGCAGGGCTGCAGGGGGCTGCAAGAAGCCTAGCGTAGGGGGGGGGGGGGGGGGGGGGGGGGGTGCAGTTCTGAGCCTATATGCCTATTATAGTACAGTGGAGAATTCTGTGCCTATATAGTGGGAGCATTGAGCATATTCTGGGGGGGGGGGGGGGGGTAGTACTAACCCTATATAGAACATGTGGGACAGCACTGAGCCTGTAGCAAAGGGGTAACTCTGAGTCGGAGGAGGATAGTATAGTGGGTGTAGCAAGGGGCAGCACCACGCCTAGTACGGTGAGGCAGCACAGAGCCTAGTACAGTGGTTGTAAGGGGACACTGACCTTATTGTATTCATTGATGGCACAGAAGAAAATAATGCCGTTCATGTCCTCAAAACAGCGTATCATTTTTTTTCTGTCTGACCGTGAACCTCCTGCCTCCATTATTCTATATATGGGCGGAGGAAGTGAAGTTGTTTACAATTGGGGTAATCTAGCTTCATTCCAGGCCACATCAGCGAAGCCTGGGAGTGAGGTCAAGGTACTGGCTCACCTAAAATTTAATTTCCCCAACTGAAAGGTGTATTCATCAATGCCTGCGGTCGGGACTCGCAACACATCATCAATGGTGGGAATGTAGTCTGCCTCGCAGATCCGCTCTATGGAGTCAAAGTAGCTACACAGAGTAGACACAGGCACTTTAGTGCTCAGTTTGTGGCATCAACAGGCCTAAACATTAACTATAAGAACTATTGATTCGCTACCCTTTCTCAATATCTGAAAACTACAACTTTGCTTGCCTATGCACAATTAAGTCCCTTTCTACAATGTTTATCACCAATATGAAAAAGCTACCAGGCTCCCACTCATTTTTGTGAGGGCCTAGGCACTAGGCTGAGAGGTCGAACACTGCCTTGTAATCTCGTACAGTCTCCACCGTAATCCCATGGTAATCCCAGTAATCCCATGGTAATCCTAGTAATCCCAGTAATCCCATGGTAATCCTAGTAATCCCATGGTAATCCCAGTAATCCCATGGTAATCCTAGTAATCCCATGGTAATCCCAGTAATCCCATGATAATCCCAGTAATCCCATGGTAATCCTAGTAATCCCATGGTAATCCCAGTAATCCCATGGTAATCCTGGCATTCCCATAATCTGTAATCCCACAGTTGTCATCTAAAACAACGTCGTAAATCGACATGTCCACCAGTTAAACTACTACTTCAATGATCACTGAAGTACGAAATACTTCTGGACACTACAGCAGCCGTTGAAACTCAACCGTTGCTCAGTTCTTCCAGAGTATTACTAATTATAATGCATGTGACTTCCGCTTACTTTTGCATGACTGGCTGTGATGTTGCTTAGTCGAGTAGTCGCACATGCCAGCTCTGGTATGGCTAAAGGCCAAACTTTGTAAGCGCAATGAAGAATGTTACTGACTTAATATCTCGCTTCAATATGTAATGCACTTCATCTTTAATCCATATAATCCATTAATAATCCCTAGTAATCTATGCAATCCCTCGTAAATCTCTCGTAATGCCGTTATAATCGCCAGGGATTGTATAATTCTAGCATAATCCATGGGATTTCATAATCTGGTATTCTGATTTCAGCAGTCTCCAACCTCGACTAGTCTATCCCGCCCTTAAAAGCAGCACTCACTATTTAGCACAGTCTGAGATCTGGAAATTTTCCCTCTTCTCAAAGCACCTCTGCACACCAGTGTCTTTCCATAAACTCTGAATTGCCACTTTTTGCTCGGCAGTGATCTCGGTGGCTTCATACCCACGCACACCCATTAACACACTCTCATATTTCTGTAGGGGTTGAGAAAACGTCAGCTGTAAGCATGAAGTATAGACAGGCTAGGCATATACCTTGTTTCTGAGATCAGCATAGGGAATCTTGAGGACAGCCATGGCTCCAATTAGGTCCTGCATTGCATCAAAGATATTGCGGTAGACCAAGTAGTGGAACTCTGTTCGGTCCTTGTCGGAGTAGGCCTGGCCATAGATAATACGCATCTGCTTGCAGAATGTACTCCTGCCAGCATTCTCTGCACCTGTACACAGTCACAAAACACATACTCCACTATGCATGGAAACTAACAACCATATCATCAGAGAATAAAACACATTCAATACATCCACAGCCGTCTTATGCTCTAACAAGCAATTCCACTTCAGTATCTCAGCTTCAGTTATAGCTTAGTTGGGGTCTTCATCATAAGTTAGATACTGAGACCAAGGGATCTACGGGCTTTAGAAACCCAAGGGCCCTATGGTTTCTAAAGCCCGTAGATTTCATTGGTTGAGGTATCTAAGTTATTTAGAGTGTAGCCCTAGCAACAGTTTTGCATGCAGCCTCCAGGCCTATAGTAAACAACTTCTAAATACCTTCAGGAATACCCTGAAAGCACAGACTTGTAAAAGTTGTAGGTCTCTATATATAGAAACCCGCTTTTCTCTAGCAGGTCTCTATGAGATTTAGAGACCTGTAATTGACCAATGAAATGCAAGAAAGTACTAACACTATACTCTAAAAACATGTATAGCCTCATTTCCAGACTATATAGTTGCACTGATACACATACATCCTAGACCAAGTATATATATAGCTAAGTCATACTTGTATTCACCCTTGCCTAATAGTGATGGGGCATTTTCCAATTCTGCATATAAGAAAGAAACAAGTCATTCACCCTAAGGCCCTTGGACAACTTCAACTTGATTTTCTGCTTTATGTTTGCTGTTCCGACCGACTCAAAAATGAATATGACCTAATTTCTCGTATTGACCATGTAAACGAAGCAGCTTAAAACGTGCCAGAAAGATACATTTTCAAGACAAGGTACTGATTAGTGACTATATATAGCTGCAATACAACCTAGTGGTCAGTAACATAGCTAGATTGCGATTAATACAACGAAATAGTCAAATAATTAAGCACATGAACAGAAAGTTAATTAGGTCGAATTAATTTTTATTACCCGATCTTACTCTACTTAGCTGGTCAAAACAGTTTACAGTACTAATATATTTGGTTAGGGACAGGCCACTTAGTTTAGCAAAATAATTTGCCTGTTGTTACCTTACATCTACTATCCGTTCCTGTTGTGGTAGCCAAGATTCACCTTACATCTATTATCAGTTCCTGCAAGTATTACTACCCTTCCTGCTACACCAGCCACCATTATTGTGTATATGCTTTAGGAACCAATATACTATTCCAGTCCTATACGTCCCACAATCTAGTTCAATAATCCAGTCCCACGTTCCAGTGGAGAGTCTAGTATAAGGTTTAATGCAGTTAGATCGAGTTAACAGCAGAGGGGTCTACACCACTGATATTTGAAAGGAATTCGGCCGAAAAGTCGGTCACTCATATGTGCTTTGCACACTTTTCAGTCAAGTAATTCTTTTCAGTCAAGTAGCTAGTTCCTACCCCTATCCCTTTACCCACCCATAATCTATACTAGCTACTCCTCCACTGTGGCCTCATAGCTCGTGGGAGGAGACTAGGCCTGTCCTAGTCTCGCGGGCCAGCCTCACTCGCACAGAGGAGTGAGTCTGGACACTATGGATAGCTTTCTGTGCTAGCCGCAGGAATGTAGCTATGAGGTTCAAATCTGATTGGTCTATTTCAAATGAAGTGCATGATTTCCTCCACACAAGCCGTACCGCATATTAAATGTCATTATTTTTTATGAACAGAAATTTAACAAGCTGCAACAGCGTTTTAACCGAGCTTTAAGCTCTACTGCTGCAGCTATTTAGATATGAAATATCTCGAACTAGCAGGTTAAAATCTGTTAACTACACTGCAAAAATAGCTATATAGAAGGGTTACTTTAACTCAGCTACAGCTATCTCAGTTGCACCATCTAAATGAATATTGTACACATCAGTTGCATGCAAAAACATAATAGTTGTGTATAGTACCTATGTACAAGAAACATGTTTGTAGTCATGGTCAATGTGTTGGAATGCATGTTTCTAATAACAGCTGGTTACAAGGTAAACTATGTTGTGAGAGAATGAGCTAGGGAAATGGAGGAGTAAAAGGTACATTACGCAGTCATAACTCCTCCAAATCCCTAGCTCATACTCCCTGTCTGAGGGTGTACATTCCAACAAACCTCTCCCTTATTCCTACAATACTATAGTCCATAAAATAAAACCAATATGCCTTTGGTTGCAGATACACACACAGTAAGTAGACTACACTTGTAACCATGATAGTGAAGCTGCAACTGAGCTAACCATAGATTGGTTAAAGTAATTTTGCAGTGAATATATATTTGCACTGTATGCATGCATGAAAAGATGCCTCAGAAGGCCTCAGAAAGCACCTCGGAGTACCTAAAATCTCAAAATTTTCTGGGGGGGCATGCACCCAGACCCCCCTAGAAAGAGTGGGCTAACGCCCACAAAATATTAAGGGAATCTGACCACACCCCCTGGCCGGATCACTTCAAAACTGCTTGCTACAGCCCTGGTATCCAGTCGTCTAACTTCCGCTCTCAGCTCCTTCAGCTGTCCAAAGCAACTGCGACAAACAATCATTCTTTGTGGCGAAAGAGAAGTAGACACAGCATCAGGACATATACGGGAGACGGTTTTAGCCAGTGTGTGTCTCTCAGAATCGCTGTGTAGATGTCTCTTTCTTGAGAGCTTGGCACAGGATTAGCGCAGGCCACACAAACCACCGTCGCCATGAGGCCTTGAGCGAGTATGTTGTGGTTTAACTTTGCATTCTTTACGTGTGATCTGTCGTACGTTTACGCAATTATAACTTTCTTCCGTGGCATGGGATGCTGTTCGTAGCGCCCAGACTCAGCCTCCTCCATGCGAATGAGGCTGGCCCGCGAGACTACACTTACCCTCCAAGCATAACAGATCAGAATACAGACCAAGAGTGGCGGTTTAATGTCCACCTATACATTAAAGTTTGGTCTTACATTGTGAAAAAGCTACATGGCCCCTTCTATTTGCACAAATTATAGGCAGCCCGCCCGACTGGCTATGCTATGCATACTGAGAACACCCCAAAAGCTGTACCGGCCAAGACAACACACCCATTTTATTATACTGTCCCTCCCCCGCCCGCAGGGGGCTACCGTGTTTATATACTAAAGGTAAACAACCCTAGGCAATCTCTGCCGACCGCCGTAGTGATTATTACTCATACCGAGCAGTAACAGCTTAAACTGAAGAGGCTGATCACGCTTCCACTGTTCAATCTCACGGTCTATGGCTTGGCTGACACGAAGCTGCGCTCTGGCATCCTCGTCCAGGCAACATTCTGAGGAACAGCAGCATATACAGGCCATGGCGCGCGAGGGTCTGTGTCTAACTACTAGTAACAGTGAGAATCGGAAGTCGAATTTCCGCTGTGGCTTTAGAAACTTCCGCTCTACTGAATGTATGACATCACCAGGTACAGATTGCATAATCACTAAAAAATAATTGGCGGTTATATGCGCAGGATGATGTCATAATATAAGAGTGTTAGGAAGCCACTCCACAACCAGACCCGCTTCACAAGCCGAGTCTGTAGTCTGTATAGGCTGGAACCAAACTGCACACTAGCTATATTTGCTGGTAGTTCAAAATGCTATGGGGGGGGGGGTGTGTCCTCGCTCTGCGAAAAACTAGTGGCTATATTACTGACTGATAGCCCTTTTGTAGCTGGTATAATCAGAGAAATCTTCTAGCTATGAATAATTTTTAGTTGTCCATGTTTCTGCACGTATCGTACCCGGTTATGTATTCTCTCTCCAAGTTCCCAGCCACCCCCAACCCCTCCCTCCCAAACTAGAGAACTCTTGTATGATTTATAAAGTGATGTCTTGTGACATCAATATTGTCAAATTGTCAGTCATGTAGCTAGTAGCTAGCTACATTATAGAAATTGATCTGTTATGAACATTTAAAAAAAAAAGTAATAAGCTCACTGGATCTCTTCCTGGACAGGACCAACTTAATAACTATTGTATCTGCGGCTGACACACCCCTCCTTTAACCTGCTCACTTGGTTAGCTTTGCTACCACTGCAGGTGTAGCTAGAACTAAGTCCATATAGCTACTATAGCTATGTGTAGGTGCTACTTTACACGGATCAGTTAGCTTGAATGTACATGCATATGTAGGTTTATGATGTGATTTCCTGCAGAAAGTATAATATTATAGGATGTTTATTATGAATTGAATGCACCTGTAGATCTAGTCCCTTGCTGCATCTCTATCTATACAGTTCAATTAACCTTATTTGTGTCAAACTGTCTAGCCAAAACTGTACTTAATCAATCAGCAATAATTACCCCCATGCCTATTTTCATCCTGTCTGTTCAGGTCGAGGGATTGTAAGTTTTCAGGCTCCCCTGCACAATATATGCCCAACAATTTTGTGTGATGACAAAACATATAGATGGCGACTTATAATTATTAAGGACTCATTAGAGGAATAACTAATTTACTGTAAGCATGCAGGCTTGGCTATGTGTAGAGCAATTTCCTACCGAAGTATAGTTCTATAGTGAGCTATTTATAAAATAATATTACGTACAGTTTTAGGGACTACTATGTGGTCCAGTTACTTAGGGCTGGAAAGAAGTATAACCAGCAGATGTCAATATACTGCAGGAATTTTAATCATTAGCTAATTTGAGATATCAGCGTGAAAAATTTATATTCAGTAAGTATTCATGCAGCATAGAGATTTTTTTTTACATATTACCAGCTTAGCAGAGTCCTAACTTGTGAGTGTAGCAAGTACTATGCAAGAACAATAATGTAGCAATTGCTACAAAAAGTCTTTGCTACACTGCAGTGAACACACTCAGTTGTTGTGCATGTGAAGCGGGAAACTCCTATCGCGTGGTGCTCCATTGCTATCAATCCAGCGGAAGACATTAAAATTGTGAGTAAGCTCCACGAAACAATTGTCACGACGAGCATAGGTGACAATTGAATCGATATTCCACCCATCATTGCTGCCAGACTCAATGAAAATGCTATCGATGTTGTTCAGGGTCACACAGCGGGTGAATTTGAAGTCATCATTAAAGTTGAGTCGCCAGATGTCTCCCTTGTGTAACTGGTAGTCATCTCCAGGTAGGTCAGGGAGCGTGATGACCCTAGTCTGTCTAGCAGCCCTCACCTTGACTTTATGTGAGCATGAGTCGTCAGCCCATCCATTCTCCAATCCAGAAGTGAAGGCAAGTATGAACAAGCTGTTGAGGCAAGCTGTAGAAGATGGGAAAGTAATGTACAAGTGTTGTGTCGTACATAAAATGTACAGTACATAGATACATCATGATTTTCTGACGCTATCTATATAGGCTTACCAGTTGAAGAAATTTCTGGCACTTCAGGAACTTTTCGAAGCTCGAAACGCCTGTAGGACAATAGTCCATCGCTATCAATCCAGCGCCGGACATTAAAGTCATGATTAAGTTCAACAAAACGACCATCAACCCCCACATACTTAGGTGACAATGGAATTGATATTTCATCCATTATCACTACCAGCCTCAATAGCAACATCAACAATGTTGTTCAGGGTCACACAGCGGGTGAATTTGAAGTCCCTGCTAAACTCAAGTTTCCAGAGGTCTACCTTGTGTAGCTCGTAGTCATTTCCAGGTAGGTCGGGGAGTGGAATGACCATAGTCTGTCCAGCAGCCCTCACCTCCACTTCACGTGATGCATCAGCCCAACCGTTATCCACAAAAGAAGTGAAGGTGAGGATGTACAAGTACCTGAGACAGGCTGTGGGTTGGAATGAAGTGAATTGTTTTCATTAACCAATGCATACGTAGAATGCAGGGCCTAAAATTTCTTAGGTTTGCTACGAGCCTAAAGCACAAGATTTAATAAAGACCCCACTTAATTGGTGTGCAAGCTTATATCCACCACTAGGGCAGGGATCAACTCGCATGACTTCCAATCCGATAATAATACTAAATTTCACAGAATGCCACAATTATACATTTAATGTTTTCCATAACTATAGCACAAAGCCTTAGCTCAATTCAATCATCGGTACTACTTGCCAAATTGGAAGGAAAAAAATTAGCTGCTACTAGCCCTGGACTACTAGAATGTAGCTAATGTTTGTAGCTATATCATAATACACATATTCTAATATCCATACGTATACTTACTAATTGGAGAATTGCTTGCACTTGAGCAAAATTCAAAACTTCAGTGTCAAACTGTTCGGTGTTGGCATCAGGAGCGTAGTCCTGTGTATATTGCTCAGCGTTGACGTCAGGCATCCGTCCCTCTGCATTAGCTCCCCTATCAGGAGTTGCATCAGCCCAACCGTTATCCACAAAAGAAGTGAAGGTGAGGATGTACAAGTACCTGAGACAGGCTGTGGGTTGGAATGAAGTGAATTGTTTTCATTAACCAATGCATACGTAGAATGCAGGGCCTAAAATTTCTTAGGTTTGCTACGAGCCTAAAGCACAAGATTTAATAAAGACCCCACTTAATTGGTGTGCAAGCTTATATCCACCACTAGGGTAGGGATCAACTCGCATGACTTCCAATCCGATAATAATACTAAATTTCACAGAATGCCACAATTATACATTTAATGTTTTCCATAACTATAGCACAAAGCCTTAGCTCAATTCAATCATCGGTACTACTTGCCAAATTGGAAGGAAAAAAATTAGCTGCTACTAGCCCTGGACTACTAGAATGTAGCTAATGTTTGTAGCTATATCATAATACACATATTCTAATATCCATACGTATACTTACTAATTGGAGAATTGCTTGCACTTGAGCAAAATTCAAAACTTCAGTGTCAAACTGTTCGGTGTTGGCATCAGGAGCGTAGTCCTGTGTATATTGCTCAGCGTTGACGTCAGGCATCCGTCCCTCTGCATTAGCTCCCCTATCAGGAGTTGTGTCTTCAGCCAGCTCCACGTTGCCACCTGGTGCCACATTGGTATTTGTAAAGGCTAGTTGGGATAAAAATGATTACACATTTAACTTATATACTAGTGTATTATGAGCAGAGCATATAGCCACATGCTTAATAGGACAGAAAATTTGTTATTATCTAGTACATACGATATGGGTTGGCGCTGCACATCGACAGCAGAAATGCAGCCAGAGTTGTAGCAAGCCAGAGCTTCATTGCTGTTACGTTGTCAGCTCAGTGATTCCTTCTTGCTTGAAGTTGCTTCCACTTTCCTGAACTGTAGTAGCAGAGCAGGAGAATTGTTTTTATAGCCTCGCTGCAAATAATGTATCCTGGTCTCGTAGGTGTTGTGGTCAGTTGAGGAAACCAGGCTAATTGAAGCACACATTAATCAGGATGATGTTGGTTCCTATTGAGTATATCGTAGGAGTCAGGGTCATGAACTCCACATTTAGCTACCCAACAGGAATCCTCACACAGTACTGTCTGCAGGATGTTATTAGTTAGCTAGCACATGTTGACATAGCTATGTATGTTTACATGCTTTTAATAGGGTTGGTGAAAAGTAACAGCCTACAGCAAGGACTGTATGCAAATGTGACCACACTGCCAAGTGTGCTGGTGGGCAAGCAGAGATGTGGATATCTGTGAGCATAATCAGAGTGTAAAGTAAATTAATGGAGTTTTGTGCGTATTCATAAAAATGATTACCCTAATTATTCTGAAACATGATATTGCTAACTTGAAATTTGTTAAAATAGCAGTATAAGTGTGGAGTGACTATAAGCGGCTTTAAAAAAATGATTACAAATCGTGGGTGAAAAAAATTGTCTTGAATGGATTCAAACCAGCGACCTCACAGTCTGTCACACTAAACTTAAAATGTGAATTTCCATATATGCGTTGCACTAGCCTCATTCCCAGGCCTCCCCCACATGAGCTGGGTGCAAGGAAGGCCTAGGCTGGTGCTAAACAACTCTTCTTGACACATAAATTAAGTTACAAGAGATAATTTGACTTTGGAATGCTTCAGAACTGCATGGGCTACATGGTGCACTGAGAAACTGTATTTTATACCTCACGGTCTGTCACAGTATGCACTAGCTATATAGCAACATAGAAGAACTGTTCTAATATGGCTGCATTATCAGCTCCTATAATAACTGGCAATGATTATCCTAACACCTCTGGGAAGCAGTGATGCTATAATTTTATTGTGGTAGCTTTACGGAAGACTGCTGACATTTCAGTTGGTGAGTATTGTGAAAAATATTTAGGAGAAGTAGCTATGAAGTAGCAAGTTGAGTCGGTTTTATCACTACTGCATGTGCACACACTTGTATATGCACTCCCAAGTGTAAATTTGTTTTTTTCTGAAATGTAATTCTACGCAAGCTATTGCTAGACCAATCTTTGTTTAGCGCTACAGTGAGCACCTGCAGAAAAACTTTAAAAGTTTTCAATTGGGAGCTATAGGAGAGAACTTCCCTTTTACAGCTTCTGCTGGCAGACATTTTAGTGTTTCAAAAGCACAGGAACCCTTTCTTCCCTGATTGCATAAGCTACTGTCTGCAGGATGTTATTAAGTTTGCATTGAAAGTTCAGTGCCTGATCTCAGTACATTTGCAGACAAGCTCACCTAATTACAATGGATGTGTGTCCTAATTAAAGCTGTAGTTAAACCATTTTCTAGTGTCCTAATAGCTGAGCATACCTACACTCCTTGCATGCACTACCTTGCAGTTGTTTTGTACCCTCCTCTGAGCTATATCTGCACTACCTTGCAGTTGTTTTGTACCCTCCTCTGAGCCATATCTGTTCCTGCTAAGACTAGAATCAGGATTGCTATACATTCAGTCACTACAATAATAATGTATAGCTAGCTGCATGAAACTCAGGAGTAGCTATCTAGCTACAGCTGTACAGCTAGGGCCTGCGTGGAGGGAGAAAGAATTCTATTACCCACTTTTCTAGTCACTTGTCTCTTTGCTCACCTGCAAACTTTACACTTAGAAGTGTGGTTACCCTTGAGGCATACAAATATATATCGCAACTTCCAAAGTTTCCAACTCCAATCTTCAGCTGATATGGCAATAAGTGAATTTTTTCGTGTGATGTCATCACAATAACATCGTTTCTCACTAATTAATGAGGTTCATTTGATTGACTACAATTTCCCCCTGAATCTAAATTAATCTAATCCTTGCTGAGCATGAATTATATCTCAAATTTGAATGCGCTAGCTTATTCCATCTCAGAGGCATGCATGCATCCTCATGAGACTTGATACACCATGATAGTAACTAACAGTCGAGGGCGCTTCTCTAATGATACAAAACTAGAAAATCCATAACATACATATCATAATCTGGAACCACAAACTAAAGAACAAGAATATATATTATTGTGATCAGCTTACGGAGTCCTAATACCAATAGCTACTGAAACTACCAAGCAATGAAAACGACTACTAGCTATAATAACTAGTCTTACAGTGAGGCAATGGCTGGCTAGCTTTCTTAATTGCTACTGTCATGTTCTTGATCAAAGATATAAGCTTAAGCACACAAAACGTCAAATGTCAAAGTCCCCTGGTAGCCATTAATCTGCAGCCAGCTTTGTCGTCCTGGTCGGATGGGACTTGACTGAAGATCAGACAACTTTTCAGCACCAAGCACACCATCAAAATCGAAAATTTGCAGCCGGAGGCAGGACTGCCAGCCATGATCGCCTAGGTCAATCCACTCATTCCATTCCGGATTGAGTGTTTCGAACTTCGTTGTTGTGTCTTTCTGGTATTCTCTTCCATAAACATCCAAAGCAATGACTCGAACATAAGGATCTGCTATCTTCCAACTTGGATTATTCAAGTTACTATCAGTGTTCGTCAGGTTACGTGCGTATCGTATAAGGACTTTCAGAGTTCCTACGTTCGGTGCTGGACATTTGTAAAGAAGAAGAAGTTGTTGGATATCTTTGGGGCTGAGTCCCCCAGGTGTTCCTAGCTTTGGCCGTCCTTGTGCCTCATAAACATCATCATTGATCACTTCAAGTGTGTGACATTGTGGAGTACCACATTTTGTCCTGTTTACGAAGTAATTCAACCCATAATGCATAATTGAATCATAATCATATGGTACTCCCAGTGAGTTCACTTGATCGGCTTTACGCTTTTTAAAAGCGTTCACTCGGTTTGTGCTAATATTTTTAGTTACGATTCTTACATAACTATCACGATCAGGACGTGATTGCTCATGCCAAAAACCAAGAGTATGCATCAACTCATGAGTAGCTGTATGTTGGCCACAGTATGGTGAAAGCTGGAGTACCTATCTTCTACCACGTTTACCAACAGATGAATAGCATCCCTTTCCTAAGACAGATTTTATCAACACATAATCATTTTCTGTTGTTTGATGTACAAATCGTACGCAAGAACAAGTGCTGTCTTCAATAGTCTTCATGCTCTTGAGCACCCTTTTCCGAACACGAGCAGACACATTCTCCTGAAAAACATAAGGAACCACACCATCAACCCACAGATGCATCGTATTAAGCTGTTGCACCTTCATTGTGTGCTATGTTCAGACTATCGTATAAGAGCCTCGCAGCTAAATCATGTGCTGTGTTAAGACCGTTGTATAAGTACCTTGAGAGCGATTGGCTTCGTACAGGGGTGTCATCAAGGTCATAATACTTTTCAATCATTTCCACAGGGATGTCAAGATCTCCTTCAAAAAGGTCGCCTTCTTCTGAATCAGGTTCAGGCTGCTGCTGTGATCCAGCTGTAATTTCTGTTTCAGTGGCTGCAAGCCCAAGTTGCCTTTGCTTAGCATCCCCCTTGGGTATGTCGTTATCTGACTTCAGGTTCTCTTCACGTTGCAGTGCAGCATCAAGGGTGAGTACCTTTACTTCTTCTGCAATGGCTCTGAGTTCGCTCTCTAACTCTGCCTCACGGTCGAGCAGCTGCAACTGAATCACGACCATTACTTCCAACATATGGAATGTAAGCAGCAAAGATAATTGCTGGCATCACAGTTAGTATCAATAGTAATAACATAGGCTTCATCTTAATGTATGGTCCTCATGCAATGACTGAGCATGCACAGTAGTGTCTTGATATCAGCTGAAAGCTTCGGGACAAGCCAATGATAATGTAGCAAAGTCGTCTGTAGCAGCTGCAGGCTATTTAAGCTAGCTCTCGATCTATTACTACTTCGTACAATAGCACACACACACTAGCAAAGCTGCTCTCCTTATATACTCGCCCAAGAAAGCTAGGCAGTATTTGTATTCCATTATTGATACATCACCAATAATTGAAAAGCTTTTTAGAGGACATTCAAATTACCTCTGAAGTATAATTGCTGTGTTTACTTAATCATCATTAACTTTAAAAGATTCCAATTACTCAGGTATGTTAGTGACAGTCTCTGACGTATCTGAGTAATTGGAAGCTTTTAAATGAATGATTAAGTGACCTCAGAAATTGTACTTCTGAGGTATTCCATTGCAAACCATATCAATGGCCTTGAATTGCATGTAATCCAACTTGATTGAAAACAACCCTGATGTTTTTGCTGTGTATAGAGAACATTATCATTGTAAGGTGTGTGGAATAAAAGAGGATTTGTTGAATAGAACATTCGCTGAATTACCCTACACGAAATGATATACCTAAAACATGCAAGTTCCATGTATGATTTGAGGGCTGCATCTGTAGCATGCATGTAACGATAATATCATTGCAATATGTATGGAGTGCATGAAACACACACTGTGCTGATAAGATATGCGTATGTAACATGCATGGACATAATGAACATGCACAATCCATGCATGGACTAGCTGCTATAGTGTTAGTAAAAGCATAGCATGTAGCACAGATTTGATTTGATGAAGCTAGCGGACTAACTGCAGCAGCTACAGGTGATCAGGAACCTCAGCCAGTAGTTCTACAGAGGCACATTTGCATGCAGTGCAATGAGTTAAGACTGGTTACTGGTACGGCTACAGCTATAGCTAGCGTTCTGGAGCAGCTTTGGCCCATAAAACGCATTCTGTTTTGTTTTTTTGTCTACTACAAAAGTACCTGCTCACCATAATATTATTTTAATACTAGACTTTTCCTTCAAAAACTGGAGTGGAGATTGGTTTATGTATACTTACCAGCTATGTAGGGATGCATGGGCCTATATTGGAATATTGCATGGTTTGTGCATATGCAATGCACAAACCATCCACAGAGCATGCATTGAATTCACACAACCCATATATGGAGGTATACATGATTATTTTATGCATGGTATACACATATTTTATGCATGAGCGTCCCCTACCTTTAATTTGTGCGCTTTGCTACTTCAGAGCCCAGTACATTTTCTCACGTGATTAGCTTGCTAGGAGAGGGTTAGACTTCTCTACCTTTTACCAATATTGTTTCAGCACTTGGTCTGTGGTAAAAATACATGCATGCATGCACCGTAAAAAGAGAATTGTCATTTTGACTAACTATAGTTATTTGTTATTGAGTTGTGGATGATGAACACATTATACATGGACACAGCAAAATGGTATGAGTGGAGGGAATTGGTCAAAAATGCAGAAAACACATTTGAGCAATTTACTCTATTGTGGTTCCTGATTTCCATTCCTGACCAACTCAATTTGTTCTAATGTTTTTTGATCTGTATTGTTTTGACCAACTCCCTCCATTTGTTCTAATGTGTTTTCTGCAGTCTTTTGACCAACTCTCTCCATTTGCTCTAATGTTTTCTGCATGTTTTAGACCAACTCCTTCCTTTTGTTCTGCTGTGTTTTCTGCAACTCCCTCCATTTGTTCTACTCTGTTATCTACATACTTTGACCAACTCCCTCCATTTGTTCTAATGTGTTTTCTGCATTGGTTTGACCAACTCCCTCCATTTGCTCTAATGTGTTTTCTGCATTGGTTTGACCAACTCCCTCCATTTGCTCTAATGTTTTCTGCATGTTTTAGACCAACTCCTTCCTTTTGTTCTGCTGTGTTTTCTGCAACTCCCTCCATTTGTTCTACTGTTATCTACATACTTTGACCAACTCCCTCCATTTGTTCTAATGTGTTTTCTGCAGTCTTTTGACCAACTCCCTCCATTTGTTCTACTGTGTTTCTGCATTCTTTTGACCAGCTCCCTCCATTTGCTCTAATGTTTTTTCTGCATGTTTTAGACCAACTCCTTCCTTTTGTTCTGCTGTGTTTTCTGCAACTCCCTCCATTTGTTCTACTCTGTTATCTACATACTTTGACCAACTCCCTCCATTTGTTCTACTCTGTTATCTACATACTTTTGACCAACTCCTTCCATTTGCTTTGCTGTTTTTTCTGTATTCTTTTGACCAACTCCCTCCATTTGTTGTACTGTGTTTCTGCATTCTTTTGACCAACTCCTTCCATTTGCTTTACTGTTTTTTCTGCATTCTTTTGACCAACACCTTCCATTTGCTCTAATGTTTTTTAATCTACATTCTTTTGACCAACTCCCTCCATTTGCTTTACTGTTTTTTCTGCATTCTTTTGACCAACACCTTCCATTTGCTCTAATGTTTTTAATCTACATTCTTTTGACCAACTCCTTCCATTTGCTTTGCTGTGTTTCTGCATTCTTTTGACCAACTCCCTCCATTTGTTGTACTGTGTTTTTGCATTCTTTAGACCAACTCCTTCCATTTGCTTCACTGTTTTTCTGTATTCTTTTGACCAACACCTTCCATTTGCTCTAATGTTTTTAATCTACATTCCTTTTACCAACTCCTTCCATTTGCTTTACTGTATTTTCTGTATTCTTTTGACCAACACCTTCCATTTGCTCTAATGTTTTTTAATCTACATTCTTTGGCCAACTCCTTCCATTTGCTTTGCTGTGTTTCTGCATTCTTTTGACCAACTCCCTCCATTTGTTGTACTGTGTTTTTGCATTCTTTAGACCAACTCCTTCCATTTGCTTCACTGTTTTTCTGTATTCTTTTTACCAACACCTTCCATTTGCTCTAATGTTTTTAATCTACATTCCTTTTACCAACTCCTTCCACTTGCTTTACTGTGTTTCTGTATTCCTTTGACCAACACCTTCCATTTGCTCTAATGTTTTTTAATCTACATTCTTTTGATCAACTCCCTCCTTTGCTTTACTGTTTTTTCTGCATTCTTTAGACCAACTCCCTACATTTGCTCTAATGTGTTTTCTGCATTCTGTATGTATGAAGTGTTTATCATATGCAACTAAATAACAAAAAACAGTTATAGTTGAAATAACGATTCTTTTTTCACTGTGTGGGCTTCAAAGAGTTACTAATGACAAGAAGTATAGATTCACTGATACTGTCTTCCTTCGTTGTCTGAGAACTCCAGCTGTCCTCACCCACACAGAGCTATTAGCTCACCATATAATTATTTATAGCTACTAGACTCCTCCTTCAAAGGCTGGAGTGGAGATTAGTTAATGTACTTACCAGCTAAAGCCTGACTTCGTATGTCATGGAGTTAGCTTTCTTCTTTGTAATAAACAATACCTTGCACTTGTAAGATGCTTGTGTTCAATGCATGAAGAAATTGAATTGACGTCGTCTTGTAAAAGGAAATAGGCAGACCCTTAATTTAATTATGCGATACAATGTGATCATTAGTAAACATATTTATATCGCTATTGGGCCGGGGCGATGCTTGATGTCATATCATTAATACATAGCAGATAAACAACAATGGGCCGAGCACTGAGCCTTGGGGGACACCAGACACCACAGGTACAGTACGAACAGTTACACACTTACAAACTGAGATCTATAAGGCAGATAGCTTCTTAAAAGTTAGGGGTCAAATCCAAGTTCTCTCAACGTTTGGAGTAGAGGTAAATGGGGCAAAGTGTCAAAGGGCATCAAAGAACACTACACACATTCATTACCTTGATCTTTGTATCTGTATTAGCTACAGTACCTTTGTTGGGTGTCACTGTGGCTGTTTTATATGCAGAGCATGCAAATGTATCTCTTAATAATTATACAATTTGCAATGCATTTGAATGTAAACATTGGACAGGCGTGTGTTTTGCTTCTTGAGAGGCCACCTGAGTGTTGCACATAACGCTCTAGTATAGACATTGTTGAAGGATTTTTACAGTATCTATGATATATTTGTTTTCATTGGGCTGGCAACTGCAAAGTGTGTCATGAAAAATTTAATATGTTAGAAATAAACTGGTCATTTCACCCGCACAGTGGTTGCTGACAAGTGAAGGATGACAGTAACCTTCGTCCAAGGAATGTGTGGAGGGAGAGATGATCATCTGATAAAGTAAAACAATCCTATTCTCTTTTTACACTCCAACTACCTGTAGTTATACCCTCAACTCGGGAGTATAATGACTTTTGGCTAAAATAACCTCAAAATTTAATTAGTGAAAAGATGTTCCATATCTAAAACCCAAGTGGGGCAAGTCATTGATATGCTGAGTTATCCAAGCTAATACCCAGCAACCGGAAAAGTCTTACAACTACAGTGCGGCGATCAAATTTGTGTGTAACTAACTGAGCTTGAACCGGCATGTCAGGGCATGCTGAATCAGATGAGATGGACAAGTCAAGTGTATTAAATTCACCTGTGTTTGTATACAATCTCCTGCCCACCCATCCAGCAAGCCAGCCAGCTCAGCTGTAGGTATGAATGTGCATGGGAGTGGCTCCTAACCTGTGGACACTGTAGTCTTATACAGACACTGTAGTACTACATAATAAACTGCATGCATGCTTGTTCCAAATTGAACCTGCTTTTGAGCAGTAAAGGGATGCTCATAGGTGGTCTGTCTGACTACAACTGGGTGGAGCTTCCCATTAATTAATGCTGCGATTAATGGATAAATTTCTTTCAGTGACTATAATCAATAATTAGATGATAGTGATAATCCGGCTGATTCTTAGTACTACAACATCTTGTTGTCCAACACTGGAGTCCTAACTATACTGCACTCTGTTACAGTAGCACATAAGCCAGCAACTTAATGTTTGTGATGTCAAACTACATTGAAGATGTCTGAGCATTAAAGATACTTTTAATGCGAGCAGGAAAACACAGTCGCTAATTAAACTGCACCATTGGCAGCCAACCTTAAGGTAGTAGTTAATCTTTAAATATACTCATGCACTGTAGATCTCTCAAGAGACAGAAGACTTGTTCTTCAAAAAAAAAAAGCTTAACTAGTACACTGTTGCAAGGAGTTCCCAAGAATTACAACCACAGCACCAATCAAATTAGGTGAATGCTGCTCCCCATATAATTGTTCTTTACCATTTCAACATTGGATACTCATGGTCTGGTATATATATAAATGTGTATCGATGAACACAGCGTTTCTCGTAATCAAAACGATGATTTTTTGGACTACTGACTTTGTCTACACTGATAACGTCAGACAGGTCAATTTCAATATCTGTATATGGCTCAGGAGGGGGGTTAAGACTGTGACTGTCACCATCTAACATCGCCTTAAGGAATGATCCACGTGGCTGCAGAAGCCAGCTATCCGATGGAATTTGATCTTCAACAAAGCAAGCGTTACTTCCACCCCAGCCTCCCCAACAAGTTTCGACATTCACTTGTTCTAAATCACCAATGCCTTTGGTTGTTTTAGGATGTTTTACAAAGTATATATCAACGGTAAACATTTCTGGGTCGTCTTCCATAGTGATTCCAATAATCTTTCTTTCAAACAAATTTGCCGAGGATCTGCCCATCTTTATACTCATGTCAGGATCACGGGTTAGAATATTGTACACGCATGGAAGTGTACTAATCCAGCCTTCTTTCTGAAAGCCTTCTAAGCAGCGAAGTTGAACCTCTCGGGCTTTCTGGATGTTTGAGAATCCTCCGAGAAACGCCAAAAAATTTTCTTTGCGATAGTTGTTCCACTGGAGAACGATGTAACGTCCTGAATGGTCTGAACTCGCCATCATTAGATTTTTAGCCTTTGCAGTCCCTTCATCTTTCGCTCGCGTAGCCGTAGCCATGGTACACTTTCAAGACCGGTGAGGTGAGCTGGTGCGCACTACTTAGAAATTATCGTATCCAATAGGGAGAAAAGGTTATGTCATTTCAGTCCTGTCTTAAAACAGCAAGGGCTGAAAAGTGTGCTGCGGATAGCCGGTGTTTTATCTGCAGTACTTGATCCTTTCGGGTGCTTTTTCGCTGCTATAATATGCATTCCTTGTCATGCACGAAGGACCTGTTGCACGTGACTTCTCACTATCACATGACCAGCGATGATGCGAGTTTCGGATTCCACGCTCTCTGTACTTATGTGAATAATGTCATTAGCTCTAAATTATTAATTACTGTATCATGACACATGCAGAGTGCATGTGATAGCCCCTATCATATGGGTTGGCCTAAAAGGAAGAACGGGGAAATGAAGGAATGAAAATAGAAAGGGAAATGGGAAAACAAGTTATCATCAAAACACCCAGATCTCATGCTGAACAGTGATCTATGACACTAACAGAGTAGCTATCATATTGCTTGATGATTATTATCTTTCATGTCTGACCACTGCTGGGCTATCACGTACACAACAGTGCAATAGTTAATACCAGCTAGCTATAGCTACAGTGATTGCGCCGTGCATGCATGATAATGAGGGGAGGGGCATACAGAGTTCCAGGTACTTGGAGCAGGGACTAGCTACGCCCAATCCATAATTCTTTCCCTCTCTTCAACCAATCCAGTAACTCCAGCAACAAATACCCGTCAATCCTGTCCATCACCTCCTCATCTAGGTCTTCCAACCTCTTCCCCGACAGTAGCTAGCTAGCTATGCCACTTTCACTTCCTTATCTCCGCTTTCATCCTCCTCAATCAATCTCAGCTCCATCCATCCTCTCGATCCTCCTGAGCAACTGCCTTCTCCTCCACATAAACTCCTCAGACTCCAACACATTAGCTATATCCCACATCGTCACCCTCTCACTATCCCGTGATACACACCTTCCACTTCACCTGGTAGGAGTCAGATGTGCGGAGTTTTCTCAATTGGCGGGGGGTTATATTGTACATGTAGCTAGACAGGCGTACAACTCTCATGCACGTTCTGATGAAAATGGAGTGGAGTGTTGGATGATGAGCAGGATTGCTACACCACTGCAGTAGCTTTGTAACTGTTTCATGGGCTTTCAGTACTGTGGGTGACTGGATGATGAATCCACTCTCCACCAGCACAGACTGTACTGCTATTGTCAACAGTTCACCGTGGGGCGAGATCTACAGTCATGTATAGAGTTACGTAACAATAATTTGCAAGGCTGTTTACGTTACCGAGCTAGCCCCACCCCCGCATGGGTGGGGCTAGCTTGCTAAACTAGGCTCAGAGTTGCGCATGCTATTCTCGTGTAGCCAGACTCGCAACGGAAAAGTACTACAGCCATGTGAATGCTGCGTTAGATCATAGATTATAGAGTAGTAATCTATGTTTAAGGATCATAGTCGTCAACGTTATGTTAGTCAATGTAATGTTCATATATAGCTACCAGAGCCAAAGATATACTTGTCACAAGTAGGGTAGGGAGCTCAAATAGAAGATACCCCAATGGAGAAATTTTATTTCCATGAATAGTATATAGGCAGTGATACAAGTGGCAATGATATAAAAGCAAGAGGGTGTAGCTAGATAGAGGGATCTAGGACAGAAGCGAACCATACATGTAAAAAAAATAATACAGATGGGGCTTTGCAAGATCATAATACGATACAAGACAGAACAAAATATAGTGGGCACAAAGTCAATAGGCAGACTAGGCAAAAGGTGTGAAGTGTAGGGTCTTCTGCAGTGGAAGATGTGACAGTGGTATGAGCAGTTGATAGCTAGCTATTTTGCATAGGTGGTCCAAGGAGTTTCTGTGCCATTTTGAGTTCTGTTCTGGGAAGAGGAGTTCATCTGTTGGGAGGCAGTGGCCCAATGAACCAATTTCTAGCGTACAACAGTGTATGATGCTTGAGACCTTTCCAGCAGCTTGGATGTCACCGAATAGGCTGTTGTAGGGCTGCTTTTGCTGCTTTCGTTCCTTGGCTGCGACATTGTTAGAGAGGGAGTTCATTGAGACTGTAAGTTTGACTACTCGCAATTGTGAATCCGCCAGCATCACTATGTCGGGTTTCAAGGTGGTAGAGATTGTTGGGAATTGTGGAAGGTGGGTTTTCACAGGCTGGTTTCCCCGGCAGATCCAGGATGAGATGGTTAGAAGTATGAAGAGCTTCCCATGTTGCTGCTATTACAGCTAGCTAGCTACAGGCAAGGATGCAGTCATGCCTACAGGAGAATCTACCTTGCTCCCGACCAATGCTAGTCGGCACCCATTTAGAACATGAGCTGTGGTAGGGCGGGGGTTTCCACGCAAAGGGCACTTTGTAAGTAGGATGTGTGTAGCCATAGCTATATAAACCGTAGACGGTTTATAATATCTATGGTGTAGCTATGTGGCCTGTATGAGTTTGGCTCATAGTTACAACTAGCGCTATCTGTGATTGTGCTATCCCTACACCTTGTTTGAATGGTTTTTGTTACTTCCATCACTACATCTTCTTACATTTTTTGCAAATATTTTTTATACTAAGTCTTGTAATTTATAATGGCTGTTGTCGATTTGATTTCAAGCCAGTACTAATTGTATTTTATAGACACATTAAGTGGAAGTGATGCATGATGCATGCGTGGGTGTGCATAGGGTCAAGTCCGAAAACATCACTTAGGGGATGTGCATGTGTAAACTATTTTTCCTGAAGATAATGACATTGTGATGTTAAGGTAAGGGCTTGCAGGCAAGGTACGATACACTAGCCTCATTCACCCCAAATTATTATATAGTAGCTACTGCATATAGGATGAATGGTAGCAGGTGCATATATAGCTAGCTATATATACGGGACTAAAGGATGAACTTCAAGAGAAAGAGCCAAAACAGGTAGCATGAAAACAAAGCTTTAGAGTGGAGCCTGGGATGGTGCTTGTAATTATTATTAATGGTGATGTGATTGAGGCAGTACGCTGTACATCCTGCATGTATTAAATATTAGTATGACTCCTGACTCAACAAAAGAAAATAAGTCTGATAATGATGTGTGAACCTATTGAGGTTCAACGCGTTATAGGTATAACCTATTGAGGTTCAACTCTCAGACGGTTGGGGGTTATAATACTGAATTTGACACACGTTTGACGGATTGTCGAAATGGTGCGCTCGTTTGCAGACTGGGGTTCGGAGCGTTATCTCCCCAAGGTGATCAAGTCGGGGATTGGGCCCCCTGTACACATATTGATCTTCGACTTTCTACGACCTAGTAGCAGAACGCCGGTTCTTTCTTCGGATCCCGAAGCTGAATGGACGACTGGGCACGTTGCGGTGCCCACCGTGATTCCCAGTCTCGCCTATCCAACGCTTCTGGGGCAGCCATACCTCTACAAGTATGTCTGACCCTGCAGGAGGGATGGGAAGCTCACTAGGCGTTCTTTTTTTTCTTCCTCCAACTACTTTTTTCCCCTCCAACTAGGCCTGGGAAGAAATGCTTATAAGTTTGACCATCCAGGAGGGAGGGAGGCTAGTTTGTTTTTTTTGCTCCAACTTAAGTTGTTTCTCTTTATAGAAATACCGCGAATAGTCATTCAAGTATCTATCACTACTAAGCCTTGGAAGAATTTTTTTCCAAGTCTGATAGGCTGATGGCTACCGTAGCTACCAACAACAACAGAACAACAACAGCACCACAACGAACAATAACATTGTCAACCATAAATAACGAAAACAAAAGCAAAACAAAAAACAAAAAAAACAACAACAACAAACCAAAAAACAAAACAAAACAAAAAACAAAGGCATAAAGGTGTAATGAAAAACAGACAATAGAAAGAGGGATAGAAGAGGGTCGCGGAGGGTTTAGAAGAGGGCCAGAGCAGGGTTTAAAAGAGATTATATTAACTGTAATAAAAAAGAAGAAAAAAGGACTAGCAATTTTAATTTAGAATGTGCTGCTGATAGCTAATGTGATGAGAACTGGAAACACTTTACAAATGATGAGTAGCCTAAAACTGCATTTTTTTTCTAACTCTGACAGGGGTTATGGCTGACCTTAGTGGTTTAATAATCATAATAATTGGCTATGAACTCATTAATAACCTCATGAATGTGATTAATTGGCTCGTTCAGCAAAGGTGCTTAAAAACAGGAGCGCATAATGGCGTGAGAAGCATAATAGGAGCGTGCAACGACCACGCAGAACGTTCCCACGCTAGTTCCGTTACCACGTACCACAGCATGAAGATGGCTTGAAAAGATCTGGTACGCTGTAGCAACAAACTTTAATAACTAGCAGCCGTTTTGTCTAAATAGCGTTAGTTGCCGTTACTATAACGGGCTTCGCGCCTCTGGCAGCATACGGTTGGCAGTCACAAGCGGCCTTTTTGGGGTTGTTGATCGCGGCATAGATAGTAGAGTTCTACTTTTTGCTACGCTTTGCTTGACAGCCCGGTGACCTTCTTCTCAGAAGCCCATCAGAACCTGGTAGAGCCCTGGGGTACACCGATCCAAGTATATCAGTAGGTTTGTGTTGTTTGCTAGCCTGTACTTCCGTCTGTAGCATAGCTGCAAGCGTTTGGCGGCTAAACGATCACGAACGGCTACACGAACGTTTTCGCTCGCCGCTTCTCCGCCATTTAAATACTCACTGCTGTAGAAGCTGTTTGTATCAGCAAACAGCAACTCTCATTCTTCCTTCTCTTTGGCTGATGGACTCGAAGCACGTGCGTGCCCAAAATAGTAACGGAACTATATAGTGACAATTTACTGACTAGGCAAGTTTGCTATAAAATTTAATGACAATTTGACGAGTGTCATTATTAATGACATTCATTGATAGCTGGATCAGATTGTGTAAGATATGAGCCGAGTGCTGTGCTGTATGGGAAATGGAAATTATTCCTTGAATAGTTAGGGGGGGTTCAACGATCTAGCTATTGACATTACAGTCATAATGCCATTACTTGGACCTAAGCCTCGTACCCAGGCTACGCGAATATCAGCAACTGAACCGCAAGATAAGATTCTGAACATCCTTATTTGAGCCACAAGTGCGCCGAAATACATAATTTTCCTCGCTAGCCTGCGAAAGTACATTTGTCATCCCCCCCCTATCATATAGGGGGTGACTGAAGTGGTCTTTTCATTTATCAGCCATATACGCGCACGAGACTACCGTCCAAATCAATATCACGTGCCACAAGTCCTTGAACAAACGCCCATTAGTATATACATACAGAGCACGTTGAGAATTTCGCTTAGGGATACCTTTATTCTCGGCCGCAGAGGCGAAAACTTTCTAACGAAAACAAGAAAGCTACAATACAGAATGGCCTCGGAGGAAAAAAAGGTTGGTGGCTCTACCGGGAGGGAGAGGTTCTATATAATGCACACTTTAATGGTGCCGTGACCAGAGACTGGTGCTCGCAGTAGCTTACAGTTAGCCAAGCTACATGTGTAAATCTAGCCACGTCCTAGTTAGATATAAGCTTTCTGTAAACACAGTGGCTACGTGTGGGTATTTTATGAAAAACTAGAGAAATGGCATATACATATGTAGTCTTGCGTAGCTGACCAAGGGATGATCACTCCCATACGCACTGTAGTCACAGCTAAGACCGGGGTCAAAAAGTGGTCAACTGGTCAAGGGGTATTTTATGAAAAACTAAAGAAATGGCATACACATATGTAGTCTTGCGTAGCTGACCAAGGGATGGTCACTCCCATACGCACTAGTACTGTAGTCACAGCTAAGACTGGGGTCAAAAAGTGGTCAACAGGTCAAGGGGTATTTTTGCCCGTCGGTTAAGAGGTCAAGGACAATTTTAATAAGGCCATACCTACTTGATTGTATGTTTCTCAGATCCGGCAGGTCTATTTTTGGAATTTCCCCCCCCCCAAAAAAATTGTGATTTATATTTTAATAGCCAATAAAAAGCCAAATAGCTCCAGTATACTGCAGCCTTTCTTCACCATTTTATCCGCTAGAAGCCTGTACTATTTGCTGTTCAAAGATTTCAGACAGAAAACAAGCCAGTGCGTGCGATCGCGATTAGCTCCACCTACTTTTGCCACCACGCCCACAAATTTAAATGAGATTCATTTTTCCTTCTTTTTTTTTGCCTGCCACCCGGGTCCCACTCCGAAATTCAGTTGTCTGAGAAACATATAATCAACTAGGTATGGCCCAGCCTGGCATTGCAATCAAATGCTCGAGCCTATCGATTTAAATTTTGGTATGGTCAAACGGTCAAGAGCTGTGTGGTCGAGCGCTCAAGTGGCAAAATGACAGTCAAAATTTCTTGACCCCGGTCTTAGCTGCGACTACAGTACATATTGGAGTGGAGTGCCCACCCCTAGCTGACAGTCTGGGGATATAAAGTAGGTCATTTTGTTTCATCCATGCCATTGTTATTTCGTTTGTTACACGTATCATAATGAGGTTTGTAAGGTCCATAGATTTGATAGTCACTGACTGCCACCATATTAAGAATGTTAACAAGGGGTGGGTACTCTCATATGAACTATAGTCACCGCTAAGGCGCTTTTAGTCCTTCCGTAAAGTTGCCATGACGTTAGTTTCGATAATCCTTCATACTATATTGGTCAGTTTGATGAATTAGATTGCAAATTTGAAATCTTCTGTATCTACAGTCAGTGGTTCATTTAGGAAAATCTCCAAGGGGGGGGGGGGGGGGCAAAAGCACGTTGGAAGACATTTTGGGGGGAGGGGGGCATGCATATAGTGAGCAATATTCAATTTAGAAAGGTTGAAATCCCAAGGGGGGGAAAGGGGGGGCACAAAGTTTCCAAGTGGGGGCAAATGCCCCCCCCCCCCCCCCCCAATTGAAGCTCTGACAGTGACTAATCACATACGAGATTTATTATCAATAAACGTGGAGTCTGTGACAAGAAAGTTTGTTTAGAACACCAGACATTCTTTCGCCAGGGAGGGGCGTGAACATCTGGGCATGGGACTAACCACATGTAGCCAGTTTTCCTGTCATTCTCTTTGGCCCAGGAGGAACAGGAGATGGCCATCGCAGACAACCCCACTCCCATCCCCGAGAAACACCCTTTACAGAACAAGTGAGTTGATCGTTGTGTAGGAGACGACCGCTATAACCTGTGAAGTTGGGTGCTCCAACTGCAGCTGGTATAATTGACCCTTTTCCTCTATAATGTACGTACATCCTAAATATGCTCAAGGACGTATATACACGTACATATAGCCTCGTCCCCAGGCTCTCTGTGTGTTTCACACTGGAGAGCCTGGTACATTTTCTCACGTGATTTAACTTACTTAATTGCGTGTGGGCAGAGACCGCCTGAAAGATGGTTGCACTTCTCTACCTTCTGCTGGTGACATTGTTTCAGCGCTTAGTCTGTGGCACAAACGGGCTCCGAACAGTAGCTGCAAGAAGTATAGATTCGCTGCCTTCCATCGTTGTCTGAGAACTGCAGCTGTCCTCAAATGCACCCATGCAAAAATTCACCCTTCTACCACCCTTCTACGGGTCACTACGGTATAGGGCATGTTCAAAAGCTTGTTTTCAGTCTCCAGCGTGCATTGTATTACCTCTGGAATGTTATGATAACACAGCATTCAGTTTTTGGCGATGATAACAGATATTCTTCTGAACATGTCCCAGCAACTCAGTAGTATAATTTAGAGCTGCATATATGGGTGCAGAATGCCAGCTTCGCAACATCTTAAGGCCAGGCAAACTACATTTATAGTTTCGCATCAGCCACTTTCTCAATTTATGTGCAGGCAGGTGGTACGTTCTATCGTTTTGCGTACTGTGTTACGCCATCTGTTACGCACATGCAGCAGTGCTCCTTCAATGAAAATAGTTACGGAGCGTGGCACGCATCGTGCACATTGAAAGATATCTTGTTTTCTATGTATACGACAACTAGAGCCCGAAGGACCCTCTACAAATGCCTGAATACAAATTAGCCGCTAGGGGGGGGGGGGTTTGATGGTTGCAGGCACTGATGCGAAACTATGTGTGTGGTTTGCCTGGCCTAAGAAAAGTTAAGAGCCTTGCACAATTCGAGTACACACGGAGTTATTAGAGGCACAGAAATGGTCAATTGTTGTGGTACAAGGACTGAAAGAAGGCTTCAAATGTGAAAGCTATATCATGTGCAAAAGTATGTATGAGTACATGTGTATACATAGCCTTGTACCCAGGCCACGCGGAAAAAAAAGAGTGGCCTGGTATCCACTGTTTGCGCACGTGAGACCATTCCCAGAAAAACCTACAATTATGCATTCTTTGTAGGGCATACGAGTTGGCATACACTATAATATGATAAATGCACACTTCAACTTATTCTTACGCATACACACACACTCTCTGTCTGTCAGATGGGCTCTCTGGTACTTCAAGGCAGACAAGTCCAAAGAATGGAAAGATAATCTCAAGCTAGTCATATCATTCGACACGGTGAGTCCAAGCATCTTACGTGTACATAATTATATACACTACCATCTCTCAACATCTGGTAAGGGTTGTGTGCTCATATGAGACATATTCATGTAGTTGCTACGAATTATTTCAGCAACTATGCGCCACATATGTGACTGGATTTGCGAAAACCCGGCACTTTCTGCATTTTTTCAAAATTTTAAATTTTTGGCAATTTGCAACCTACCGTATTTTAATAACCATTAGTGAGGCAGGAATGATTCTTGGTATAATACAAGTATCAACCTTCAACTAAAGAAATCCCACGCTAGAGGTCTGTAGCTCTCTCGGTTTCTGTGATACGTGCTTTGGTAGTACCGCCATTTTTAGACAATTACCACGTGATCGAAAGTTCGGTCCCGTATCTTCCTTGCAGTGTGGTTGAATGGCTTCATTTCCGGGTTATTGTTGCAGCAACGCCTCCTGTATAAACAACCCACGTTTTATTTAGATAGTGCATAGCGTTCTGGAGATACGCATCTTTGAAGTACGCGCGTTCAAAAATGCAGGAAGTGCCGGGTTTTCGCAAATCCGGTCACATGTGTGCCCCATGCACCCCTTATTCCCAGGCCCACATGCGTGGTTTCACTTTAGCATAGCTGTGGGCCTGTTACATTTTCTCACGTGCGTAATGCGTAGGGTAGAAGGGTGAATTTTTGCGTGGGCAAGGACGGCTGCAGTTCTCAGACAATGACAGCTAGAAGGCAGCGAAGCTATACTTCTTGCAGCTACTGTTCGGAGCCCGTTTGTGCCACAGACCAAGCGCTGAAACAATGTCACCAGCAGAAGGTAGAGAAGTGCAACCGTCTTTCGAGTGGCCCCTGCCCACGTGCAATTAAGTAAGTTAAATCATGTGAGAAAATGTGCCAGGCTCTCCAGTACCAAAGCACACAAGAGCACACAAGAGCCTGGGGACGGGGCTACCCTTGTCGATGTTTAGAGATACATGTACAGTGCTTCAGACGGAGCAACACGATCATAATACGTGACAGAATAATATTCGTTTTCTACCCGGGGACTGCCACTTGTACAAGTATAAATATTTTATCATTTTCCTCTCTCCCTCTCCTCTATGGTCACAAGGTGGAGGATTTCTGGGCGTAAGTTGCTGTTGATATCTTTTATATACTCGTGGGTTTGAGTGTTCACATAATAATTCACTCGTTTTTAGATACGAAATATCAGCCTTTTTTCAGATGTAGTAATGAAAAAGAGTTGCTTTTATGTTATAGTTGGGAGTCCAAACCCGTAGGATGTATGGGAAATACACCACCAGGTTGTTAAGATAGCAGCAGTCCGAGGGCTAGGGCTTTGCAAGAGGATTGCTATCAGTGTGTTTCCCATGGCTGGAGGGCTTGGACTAATTTGTACTCCCAATTCTGTTGTGGTAATGAGCTTTTACAAGGAAGCAGCAAGATTGTTTTCCCAAAACATCTCAAGGCCTAGACTGTAGCCAGATAACAAGACGACCTGGAATTTGGCTTAAAACTTAAAACTTTTCTTTCTAGAATACCATCTCCACTTTAATGCTGAATAGATTTAAGCACTTCAGCTTGTAGCATAGCACTCACACACATATACACACATACATACACTCACACACCACATCACACACACAAACGAACACACCAACACACACACACACACACACACACACACACCACCACACACACACACACATGCACACACAAACACACCAACACACACACACACACACACACACACACACACACAAACACACCAATACACACACACACATACACACACACACACACACACACAAACACACCCGCACACACCCAATCTAGGGTATACAACCACATCAAACCCGCCAGTCAAATCACTTCTGGATGTGATTACATGCTCTTCAAAGTAAGTCCCAGACCATGCAAGCAATCTCTATTTAGGTTTTAACAAATTAGCCATCCGTTATATCCAGTTGCCTTCTCCACATATATATGACTACACAAATTTGTACATGATATGCAGTTTGGTATGAACTGAACTGAACTCAGTTTTGGTATGTACAGGTCAATCTAAGCTAAATGCAGCTGTAGAATGGATGAGCTTGGCTGGACAGTTTCATCATGTATAGCTTCCAGCGAAAATTCTGACACAGCAATTTCATAGCACGCTTCCAGTTAGCAATCAGAACTTGCCAAAACAGAATTTTCATCGTTACCTACCACTCTTTCGCCGTCTAGGCAATGTAAAACTAATCTAGCTTGACGTACCTTGGCCTATTGAGCCTGCAAACTTTCAGTAGCTTCCACTGCACTCGTGGCTATAGTGGCATAGTAACAGAATGACATAACTTAGCGCACTTGATAATTGCGGATGAACACACACATACACAGACGCAAAAACATAAAGCAGTCTTAGTACCAGCCGGGCACGCATGAAGCGTGATCAGGGCTGGTAAAAATTGCTTTTGCTCCCCCCCCCCCCCCAATTGGGCATATAGTGATTGAAAATTCGACTTGGTGTGCCAGACCAATAAAGAGTGAGCCTACGTCCGATTCCGAGACTCAACATGAATGTCGAGAATGTTCTCTGCATAAGCCAAGAATTTCTCACAGTTGTTTATATTAAGAAAGCACTCCAGGACGGAAATTTAGCCTACTTTAGTTGTGACTACTATCGTACATGTATTTAATGTAGCATCTGTTAATGTGTAGCGGTTAATCAACCAGACACTAACTTTACACCCAGGGCTTCCACAGCCTTGCCCAGACATTTCCACGGCTGTATTGTTTAGTGTGTGTTTATCATCTCATGTTGAGAATTTCAGTGGGCACCTTTAATTTTTACTAGATATTGCTGCTCAATATGGTGTGGATTGTGTGCACTTCCGGTGAACTTCTGCTTGTTCTATGTGCATGTTACTACAATAGTTATAGTGTAAGGTCGTGGTACGAAGTGCTGCAATCATTTATTGGCTGTGGATATGGGTGTGGCATGTAGGGGTGTGTTGTGTACATGTATATGTGGTTGGAAAAATGGCAAAAGATGTATCATAGGGACGGCAATTCGTAAAAGTATTGCGTTGTTTCTACCTTGTTTGGTTACTTTTTTGGCATTCCATCCCTATATGGTTCTTCATTGTTTTTGTAACTTGCCAATTGGAATACACATACACACACACACACACACACACACACACACACGAGTTGTGACACACACACACACACACACTCATACACACACTCACACACACACACACACTCACTCACACACACACACACTCACACACACACACACACACACACACACTCAGGATGGCATTGAGCCAATGTGGGAGGACTCTCGTAACAGGGCAGGTGGTCGCTGGCTGATCAATTTAGACAAGAGAGATCGTAGGGAGATATTGGACCAGTGCTGGCTTGAGACGGTAGGTGACAAGTGTTGATGAGCCTCTTGTAGAACAGCCTCTCGGAATGGGAAATTGAAGGCATTGTCTCGTTCTGAAATCCTCCTGGGAATCAGTCGTGTGTTGTCCAGCATTACAAAGTTGGTAATTGGGATTACCATGGACAATACCCCTATCCCAACTGTGTCATTCCCCTTCCAAAATGATAACTGCTGATATCCCTTCCCCTCCCCGACCGAAATTGTTGATTGCATTTGCGCGAGATAGTATGCGAGAGCGTAAATCTCGCGCGAACCCACGAGATCGCATATCTTCGCGCAGGAACGCGGCTAATCGCACGATTTCACGTGAAATTCTGACTGTTCGCGTACACGCGGTTTGGCGAGAAATACTCGAAAACACGCGAGATTCTACGCGGTAAGGCTTTGCTAGCACCGGCTGCCTTTCTTCCCGAACGCGCAAATAGATTTGGCCATGCCAGCGCTGAAGTGAGACTGTAGTTCTCGCTGTATTTCGCATGCAAATTGACGCAGTTTTGCGCGATTTCGCGAGAACACGTGCAAAAACCTAGCTGTTATTGCGCGAGTTTGCGCGCAACACGCATGCGTTCGCACGAAATTCATGGAACAATTTCGGTCGGGTCCCTCCCTCCCTCCCTCCCTTCTCTCCCCCACCCTCTTCTCCCTGCCTCTCTCTCCCCCTCCCTCCCTCCTTTCTCCTCTGCCTTTGTCCCTATACCTTTACTCCATCTTTTTTTTTCCCCCTCCTTCTTCCGTCATCTTCCCCTCCCCTCCCCTCCCCTCCCCTCCCCTCCCCTCCTCTGCCCTTTTCATTCTACTCCCTCCCTCTCCCTCAATCCCCTCTCCTCACTCCTCTCCCTCCCTCCTCTCTCCCTCCCTTTCCCCTCTCCCTCTCCCACCCTCACCTCTCCCTTTCTCTCCCTTCCCTCCATCCCTCCCCTCCCCCTCTCCCCTCATCCCTCTCCCTCCCTCCTTTGCTTCCCCTCTCCCTCCTCCCACTGCCTGTCCCTCTCTCCCTTCTCCCCCCCCCCCTCCCCCTCCCTCTCTCTCCACCACTCTCTCCCTCTCTCCCTTCCCCTCCTCCTCCTCCTCCTCCCTCCTTCGTCTCCCTCCGCCACTCCCTCCCTCTCTCCCTCCGCCACTCCCTCCCTCTCTCCCTTCCCCTCCGCCACTCCCTCCCTCTCTCCCTTCCCCTCCCCCTCCGCCACTCCCTCCCTCTCTCCCTCCCTCCCTCCCTCCCTCCCTCTGTTGCATCAGCTAATGTGTTTAGTAGGAGAAGGTTTTGACACCAGTTCAGACGAAGTGTGTGGAGCTGTTGTTCAGATTCGCACTAAAGGAGACAAGATGGCAATATGGACAGGCAACGCACAAAAACCTGAAGATATAATGCACATTGGGTGAGTCCACGTATTGAAATTAATGTACAGTGTACACAGACCACTTGTTCTTCCATGTAGTCTGGGATGCTTATAATAGAATGGACATTGTACAATCATGTTTATAGGGATACTTTTACTGTATAGTTTAACTCTGCTAAACCTGCTTGAACCTCCAGCTGATTAACCTGTTTCCTAAACCTCGACTGTGGACTAGCACACCAATGGCCATTAGTATCAAAGCTGGCTTGTGAATATATATATATATATAGCGCTAATTGCCAGCAAAGAATAAAGAACTGCAGCTGTCCTTTAATCCGTCCCGCCTATGCATAATTATCTAAGATACTTGGCTCTCCATCGTTTTTTGACTTTTCAAGGGCATTTACATGTAATGCTTATGATTAACAGTGTGTCAAGACTGTTTTGACCCCTAACCAGACCCATGACATTGTGTGGGTGGAGTCTGATGTACATGTTTAAATGCTGTTTGTTTACATGCACAATACATGTACATACATGCACCCATACACATTCTTACACACACGTACAAACCAAACACACACACACACACACACACACACACACACACACACACACACACACACACACACACAGCCAGACATACAAGGAGCGATTGACCTTACATTTTCGTAGGGTCGCTCTAGTTTACCAGGTATGTGTTTCAAGTACACTATGTGAGCTGATATAAAAAATGTTCCACTTTGCGCATTTTTGTTTATCTGTGTTCAATTTGTTATATATTTCGAATGATTCTTCGTACATATGCTACAGAGTGCTAACTTTTAAGTGATAGTAATCCATGCTAGAAGTCTGCCCTCTCTACATATCTGAGATACATGTATATACATGTACATGTATGCGCCTCAGCAGCATTGGCCATTTTCAAGAATTTGCCTTTTGGCCCCGAAAATGTTTTGGTTTTAACCATTTAAATGCTATCGGTTTTTGCGTATTCATGGTTGATGACATCATTTCCTGCCTATACATGTATATTGTGAGTTTTTGGCATGAGCTAAAAAAGGGAGGGGGGGGGGGGGGTGGCGGGATCAATCTATTCCCGCTAGAATGGCTGCTCTGAAGATGGCAGTTGGTTTTTCATAGCAGGTTGGCTTGCTTTTCTCATTTTCATTGCGTGCATGCAGCTCTTATTTACAGCCGTTTTCTGCATCTCTTGGTCCAAAAATGTCGTTTCTGGTGTTAATTCTGTGTAGCCGTGCTCTGGCATTTGTCTCATTCCCGCCATGTGCCAAGTGGGCGTGGCCAGTCGTGTGTAGGTGCCCTTAGCCTGGGGAGTGTCAGAGAACAGTTTTTCTGTGTCTTAGCTACATGTAGGATCAGAGCCTTGAAATGGTGTCTAGCCAGAATTTAATTCAGCAGTTAAACAGTTTTAAGCAAGATTAATAGGTCATTCGGCCCCATCATACACCAAGTAATCAAGTAATTTTACATAATTACAAAGTACTATAATATTATGAAGGGTGCAATAACGATGACTCTTCACCCCGATCGGTTCTCTCCTTTCCACAGTCCCATCAAGATGTAATTAGTAAAAGTGGCTCAATGACAAAGAGCAGATTCACAGTATAGCAGTGAAACTCGCTATTCATTTAGGGGCATTTTTTTGTGGTCTTGTGTAGAGGCAAGGTTGCTCACTCTTGCTACATTAGTACATATCACTATAGCAGGCTAGCTGTATTGTTGCTATTATAGTTGTTGGATTGACATTTTTGCATTTATGCGCACTGCAGAATCTATCACTGCCACTTAGTTATCATCCTTATATCATGTATATTATATTATGCATCTGATTGTGCCATTAAATTTTGTATATCTAAAGTTGCAACTGGACAAAGGATAGTCTCGATCCCAGTCTCCACTCCCATGCCAGCTAAGTATAAAAACGTATCATGAGCTCATTGAACCCACTACAAAGGGCATACTACAAGTGTGTATTTCCTAATGACTAGTCTTGGCTGTTGGTAGCTACTGAATAATTCAGTAGCCATCAGCCTGTCAGACTTGAAAAATTCTTCCCAGGCTTAGTAGTGATAGATAGATGGCTACTCCATACAGAGAAACAACTTAACTTGGAGAGAAAAATAAATAAACTTGGTCAAACAATTCTTCCCAGGCTTAGTACTGATAGATAGATGACTACTTGTGGTATTTCTATAAAGAGAAACAAATTACGTTGGAGGGAAAAAAGCCTAGAAGCCAATAGCATATCTATTAAATGTTATAAAATTCAAATTAATGTTTTTATGGCATTTCTATAAAGAAAACAACTTAACTTGGAGGGAAAAAAGGAGAGGAAACTTAGAGGAAAAAAAAAACTTGAGAAGAAAAAAAAGAAGCAAAAGCCTAGGGAGCCTCCCATCCCTCCTGGAGTGTCAGACACCCGGAGCGCTGGATAGGCGATGGCTGGGAATCACAGGAGGCTCTGTAACGTACCCAGTCATCCTTTTAGTTTCGGAGTCCCGAAGGAAGTTACCGACGTATTGGCTGTAGGCTTAGAAAGCCAAGAATCAGATTGCACGCGTGCGCCTCGAACACGCGACCCGATTAATGGGGAGGCCACGTTCCGACCCCAGTCTAACCGAACGCGCCACCTTGACTTCCCGTCAGATGTGGCAAAAATTTCGCCTTATATACCTGTAACGGTGATGTGCGTTAAATGGAATTGTTCCTAGCGCGAGTACAGCTACATGTCAGATGGCTAGAGCGTCCCGCTATTGTACAAGCACTGGGGATACAGGTTAGGTAGCTACAGATAGCGCTATGAAACTGGCTACCGGGCTAGCCCCACCCTCGCAGAGGTGGAGCTAGCCCGGTAAACATAAACAGCCTCATGGCCCGCCTTGAAATGATTGTTGTATGCATCTGTGAACTGTTGAGAATAGCAGTACAGGCTGTGCTGGTGGAACGTGGATTCATCATCCAGTTACCCACAGTACTGAAAGCCCATGAAACAGTTACAAAACTACTGCAGTGGTGTGGCAATCCTGCTCATCATCCAGCACTCTGCTCATTTTCATCAGAGCATGCACACGAGTTACTATTCCTGGCTTTTGCTTCTTTTTTTTCTTCTAAAGTTTCTATGCGTTTAAATGGAATTGTTCCTAGAATGAGCGCACAGCTGTAGCCAGGTTCTCACGTTTCCGTTGAGAGTCAGGCTAGCACACAACTGCAGTATGTCAGCGTCAGCAGCATGATGGCTAGAGTGTCCCGTTATAGTACAAGCACTGGGGATAAAGGTTAGGTAGCTACAGATACTTGTCGCTTTCTAATACTTGATTTTGGGTTTGTCCACTATGGTCCGGTTCTGAGCCCTTCAATTATAGCCCCAGTCTCAAGCATGCCTACATAAATCCCCTCTTTTAGTCACTTCTTGCACATATGATAGCAGAAAACACTGTATACGTAATGAGGCTGGCCCATGGCTACACGGGGGGAAAAATGGACATTTTCTGATGGAGTTGCAAAATATGACAGGCCAAGATATAGCTATATAAGGTAGCCTCATTCCCAGGCTCCACTGCAAGCAACAAAAGCTGCATATGATGAAGGCCTGGGAACGAGGCTATATATAGGATTGTCTTCTATCAATCACTAGCTAAACTTTCTTGTTTTATGTACACCATCCTCTGCCAGTTGTATGCATGCATGCACCCTCACGTCCCTTTACGAAATAAAACTCTAGGCTGCCGTACACAGATTTTCACAACCGTACGAGAATAGAGTAATTATAAAAATAATATCAACTATGAAAATAGAATATCATTCTATTTACACATTCCTGAATTCAATTTTACTTGACTGAGTGGTGAGAGGCAAAGATAATGAGTTCCACAAAACCGATACATGTACATGCAAAGTTCATCATCTATGTATCGTCAACGACTTCCTCAACACGTTGATAGAAATTATCTGGCACACAGACAGTATGCAAACATCTGTGCGACGGATTACGGTGATGTTTATTGTACTGGTACGCTGCTACCTGCTGGAAAGTTCCTCCGCCCATCAGGATGAGACAATCAGCACGTGTTGCTATGTTTCTTTGTAGCATGGCGATGTAGCCACGTTCAACGATGCCTTTGCTTGCGTTCACAAAGCTGTCTTCCCATTGCTCAATGTTCTCCCATCTTCCATTGTATAATTCACTCAAGGTCCGTTCAACAGCAGCTTGCTTAGCATAGGCATCTTTTGGAAACGTTCCGCTACCAAATCTTCCAACGTCTAAGGTAAGAAACGTACCGCTGTCTGCATAGAGTGGTAGCTGCTTCACTTTATTGTGAAGGTTGACTACCTTTTCAAGACAGGTGGAGATTGTTTCGTTTGAATTCACATTAGCCTTGTTCTTAAACTCGAGAAAACGTTCAATTCGTAACATCACTGCAACAATTCGATTACTTCCTAGGATACTATGGATGTAGTATTTGGTATGCTGTTGAACACTGCTGCTTGGGATAAGTCTTGAAGCAGAGTTTGTTTTTTCGCTTTCCGCACAGTAATTAGGTACCTGTATCCAACTTTGCATGATGTTGAAGTTTCTCCAGTTATTGAACAACACGGTGATCTCTGAGGGTTGTTTATTTCCATATAACTGCCACTGTAGTTCTCGTAGGGGCATGGGCACACGCAAATCTGTACACTGCATGCAGAGGGTCTTTGTAACTACAAATTTATATTTCTTCTGTAAAGTTTCAAGAAAAGCTCTGTACGGCTTAATAAAAGTGCAAGAGCTCGAAAACCTGTAATGAGATTGGCCTTGGTCTCTTCCAGATGATGCTTTACAGCCCCGAGTAGGTGTTTGGACGACTACTGCATTACGTGGCGCGTGCTGTAGAAATTCTTCCCATTTCACCAAGCGTGCTCCTTTAGACTTTTGCGACTGTAGATTGAAATGAGTCAAGTTGTAGTAATCGCTAAATCTCGCTGCATCATGAAGTTCATTACGTTCGACGGCTTCCCAGAATACTGGCGAGTGAAAGAGGTTTGATTCTTGTGAAAATGGTTCAACTATGTAGGAGTCATTGGAAAGCGTTCCTGCCCAACATTGCTGGGATATCATGTTCTTCATAGCTCTAGTCAACTGTCCGCCGTACGTTTGCGTAATTATGAATAGACGATTTTTATACTTTTGGGTGGAAGCTTCCTCTTTAGGTTGCTGTGTTGTAAAATGTCTGTGATCAACTGTGACTGTAGATTTGACTTGTGAATGAACAGTTAGCGGTGCAGTGGGTATACCTTCAGTAGGTGAGTAGTTCGCAGTGCTAATACTCCTAGGCACATCTGTAACAGACAAAAACAATAATTGATTAATAGCAGGAGCCCATAACCCAAAGGGAAGGAGCGTTAAACTTCTGTATCACTTCAAGGAGGATCTCGGTTGGTTCTCAGTATTCATATCGATCAGTTTTTTTCTACCAACCACAAATTGGCTCGCAAACATGATCATCAAATGCATTGATGAGCCAATTTGTGGTTGATCAAATGCTTTGATAATCATGTTTGTGAGTTAGTTTGTGGTAGGTAGAAAGAGAACCTGATGGATATAAACTTCTGTATGTATGCTGATTCCAGCTGTTGTGGATGAATGGCACTTGCACAAAACTCCTTAGATGCTATATAATAAGTGTTATAATTCACTTAGCACTAGAAGTGTAGTAAACCAGCCATGCATAACCACTAGGCACTCCACATACAGAGTTTTCTTGTAGTTTCTTGTAGGTACCATTTGACAACAGGTGGAATCACTACCTCCTTTGGGCCCCTCATGGGCTCCTGATAATAGCTAGCTGGTATACTGCATTTATTGGGATGAGTTCCACATAGACACTGTCAATGCAGATAGGGACCCCCCGTCTCCCTAGCAAGAGTCCCCCTGGCTCCCGGAATTAAGTTGATGTAAGAACGGGGGCTTCTCAGTTGGATGCCTAAGAAAGAAAGGCTCTCTGAATACCAACTTTAATTCGTAAAGAAAATTTGCTGAAGTTTCGACTAGATGCTCTAGTCTTCTTCAGGGGCGAAAGTGAAGTTAGCATGAGAACACCTACTATGTAACAGCCTCGCACGTCACGGTGCGTCACTACAAGTGACCTCAGAGAATGTAAACTTCAAATATTTCCTGGGGGGGCATACCTCTACCACCTAGGGGGCAGGACTCTCTATACATATCCACCCCCATTGAAATATCCTGTATAAACCTGCAATGGGGTTAGTTTTTCTATGTTAAAACTCAAAATGTGGATATGGAAGCATGAGGCTGGAAATCTGAAGCCTGATAGGCATTGGCGAATTATGCTGGCATAATTTGAAGCATAATAGGTACCTTCTAGCATAGCAGCATATGCTGGCATAATAGAAGGGGGTTGTGTCTGCATGATGTTCACATCGCAGCAAAGCAAAAATACACAAATTTTGAACAAAAACCACTCACTTTTGATGTGCTGTATAGTAGCTATACCAAAAACCTTTCTGTTATGCTGTTGCATAGACATAGAGCCATGCTGTCCCACACGTACTGCACATACATATGCGGTAGTCCCGGGTAGAAAACGAATATTACTTCCGTCTCGTATTTCGATTGCATCCGCATGTTCAAAGCGCTGTATCTCTGAACTTCCGATAAGGGCGGGGCTTATACGTACTGCGTAGTAGCGTCAACATGTGAGGCTTCTATGCAGCACGTATAAGCCCCGCCCTTAACGGAAGTTCTGAGATATAGCACTTTGAATGCACGGGTGCGATCGAAATACGCGGCGGAATAATGTTCATTTTCTAACCGGGATTGCCACATACAGGCCATGTGGTCAAGTATAATACTGAGCATAATAGGAGGGTTTTACCAGCAATGCTGGCATAGCACTATAGGGCAAAGATTGAGCATAATTCGCCAATGCCTAAAGCCAGACACTGTATTTGAATATGTCGGATATACGTAGTTCAATCTAAGCAATCTGGCAGAAGTAATTCAGGTTCTAAACTAACTTACAAATTCAAGCGTAAAAAGAGTTGTGTCCTCACAAGGAGGCCCACAAATGAGTGTGCTGGCTATGAGCAAAGGAAGTTGAGATACAGCCTCAGGGAATTCAGAACAGAGTGTAGAACAGCCTGCATGGTATCAGGAGCCTATGCATGAGTGCGGCGATGGGTTCCTAATATGCGGCATTGTTCTCAGGCTCCACTCCCCAGCTTTTCTGGCATGAGGAATGGAACCTGGGAATGATTTACGCGATAATGTTCTGCCTATTCACAATTGTTCTAAAGATGCAACACTTTTGCTAATTAGCCTAAACCACCATTACTCAGACCACCTCCTAATGTTGACCGCTACTATACAAACAATGGTCAGGTGATAAAATCTGCAATAGCCGACAATAGGCAATAGGTGAGTGTAAAACTATATAGCTAGCTAACGTAATCTGACTTTTTATGCTGCTCCTAGTCATAGTTCCAGTGTAAAATCTTTTCAAATTTATGCAGGAATACCGTTAATGTGTGTGTCACCTATAAATAGAGTAGTATCCAATCTTAGAGAAAGAGAAAGTTTCTGGAGCGGTCGAGTTTCGATACTGCGAAAGTATACATGTGGTCGAAATTATGTGCCGCCAGTCGAGTATTGATCGAAAAGTGCTTCGTTGAATTGAACTCACAGGCTATTATCCAAACAGTGTACTGCCATGGAAGTCACAGGTATAGTAGTTGAATAAGCATGCTATAACTCGGATTAAAATGTTGAGTGGTAGGTAGTACGAAACAAAAGGTTCAAGGTGGTCGACATTTTGTGACTTACGCTATTCACTAGCCTCGTGGTAAAATTCGAAAAGAGTGGCCTGGTATCCACTGTTTGCGCATGGTTTTTCTGGGGAACTTGGAAACTAGCGGATACTATGCCGCTTACCCTCGTTCCTAGACTCTTCTAAAAGCGCCGCCATCTTAAATTGTATGTGTGTAACGAACGATAATACGATCACAGAACGAGTGATATTGCGGCATAGTATCCGCTAGTTTCCAAGTTCCCCAGAAAAACCATGCGCAAACAGTGGATACCAGGCCACTCTTTTCGAATTTCGTCATGTAGATGCCTAGAAAGGTATAGTTAGTTCGATTGCTCGATCTCGTTTACCTTGAAGGCCAGATCTGAGATTGAAAATCGAGCAGCTACTAGGAGAGAGGCGCTTCTGCATTTCTATGTTAAGACAGCTACCATAATCCTATCGGATAAAAATAACAGGTAGTTTAGCTATTTTGACTGGCTAGAAGGCCTTTTCAGTTGTAGAAAATAAAAAAATCTGACAGTTTCTAGTTCTTCCGCTTACTATACCTGTATACTGCCTCCGTACTACTCCTCGCCATGTGACTGAGTTCATTTGCGGACACGCTTACGGGCCCTATTCCGTAAATTCTCGCACATGCACAAACAGTGTATACCAGGTTCTACTCTCGATTCCCTCCACTAGAGCCTGGGAACGAGGCTAGCTATTCACCTAATGATGCTTTACCTTTTCCATTTCCAGCAGTGGTCAAGGGCTCTAACCTGTGACCTGAAAATCTCTGAACAGCTAATGACTCATGACCAGATGACGTTACCCGTTTCACTGTGATACCACCTATAGTTACAAAGAAGACATAGCATTAGCACTTAGAGTATAATTGCAGCAATGTACTAGGGCTCTAAATCTCATAGAATTTATTTCGGACTCTATAACTAGTGTTACACAAATGTGCAGGGATGTCCTCGCTTTGCGAGAATTGCTGGGCATGGCACATGATTATTTAGGAGGCACGCCCATAGCACCCACCCACAAAATACAGTGGACCGAGAAAAGTGTCAAACACACACCCACAAAACAGACTGGCCGACACGCCTATCATACCCCACCCACAAAACAAAATGGCTACTTGCCATTATGTGTCTAGAAGACCAGAGGCTGAAGCAAGCTTACCGTGATAGTGATCACTTCCAAGTCTCCCCATTTGGAGTTTGTTTGCGGTGTGTTTGATAGGCTATACCAGGAGAACTGGCTGGAACAGTGGGCAACGAAAAAGGTCAATGGAACTGGAGCCGAGGAGGTTGGAAGGTGTCACGTGTCCGTCAAATATTGCATGATGTCACATACAATTAATAGCGTTCCATGGAGAAGAAGTCATGCAAAGTTATACGGTATCTGGCCCGAAGAACGCTTTATATCTCCACAACCTTCGAGGGTATGGTTGGGTATAACCACTCAAAAATCTTGGCTTGCGAGTGTGGAACTGTGATGCGGAAAGATTCAGCTTGAACACTGTGGATTCGCAGTGAGCTTGAAAAGTATTTCTTGAAGCTATGCTATTAAAGGTAGCGGTTTTACAGCTCAGATTCTAACTATTTTACTTTAGAAAACCGCTAAACTTACTCAAGATCACTCGCGGAGTGGCTAGTCTCGCGTGTCAGCCCGGCTATATTGCTCCTCTCTGCTCGAGACTATTGCATTACATCATCTGACAGTATAGTGCACGTGATGCCTTCCAACCACCTCTGGAATTGGAGTAGAACCTCGCTTCGCTCAGAATTACCATCTTCTGAGGGCATGGACTCTACAACTACAGTCCCCCCCCAGGGTTTAGTTTACATTGTTGTTGCTATGGCATAGGCAGTTCAAAGGCTTGCTTATTTCCAGTTCCGTTCCAGTCCTTTCCCTCCCTTATTCTTCATAATATCTCCGCTTGGGGGGGTGCTTCACCCCTCAAACGCGATCAGTGGTTGGCCAAGGCGGAGGATTCTCCTCCGCTGTTCCGTCCCTAGGCCCGCCCTGCATCCGGTATCCGCAGGCAAGGCCAGGGGTGGGGCATTTTGTGCCGCCACTTCCGCCACACTACTCGGGGTTTTTCCCCGCGGCTTCACGAGGGGGCGGTAAGGTGGAGGGTAAGTCCCGATAGATGTTAATTTCGCCCAAAATGGCATTTACCAAGTCAAAGAATAGTAAGAAGGAGAGTTGTAACTAGTGTTGTAAAACAATGGCTCAAGGTATGCAAAGGCCTACTAAGCCATGCAGGTGCACTTAATTATTTGACCACACTATACAAGTGGTACACATTCAGCAGACACAACTTTACTCATTTAGCAGGCACAACTACTGTAGCCCAAGCAGAACTCCAGGGGGTGAGAGAGTCTGTGGTGCGCGAGACTACCACTACTCATAGCAGATGTTCTATTTTTGGTAGCTCTCGTGATTTCTGCCCAGACGACAGGCCTGTACGGCAGTTAAACACTCTTACTCTCTTGGAGGCGGGGAAAGTCTATTTATGCACTCTTGTTAGCCGGCAACGTTAACTCAGCACTTAGTATGTGGCACCAACAGATTAGCTACAAGAAGTATTTATTCACTGCCTTACTCGAGGTCTGAGAACCACAATTTTCCTCACCTACACACAATTAGGTCCTTTCTATTCTGAATATCACTTAACGTGAGAAAAGATACCAGAAGGGCCTGAGGATCAGGCAAGCCCTAATCCATCATTAAACGCACACAGTATCTGTGGTGCTACAGGTAGAGGTGCACGGATTATACTGGTATTAAAACGAGCATAATGGGTAGATTCCCTGAGGAAATTATGTTATTTTAAGTTTTGCAGAAGCTCAGTCAGGTGGTGATTCCATGATGGCGATGACTAGCAATTTCAGCGCTTGTTAAATTAACAAAGACTTAGACGGCTGGCAGCAGCTTACGGGCCACTACTTCTTAATTCCCTGATGTTGCTGCTTAGCTAACTTCGAGTCCCTACGTTGTCTGAAGTTTAGAGCCAACACACCACAAACAAAAAACAAAAGAACACTGGTGTGAAGCCAGCCATCTAAAGGGCGTGAGTGTGGCGCAGAGAGTGTAGGAGTTTTCAGGTAAGACTCTCTGCAGGGAAGCTATTTTGTTGATAATTTAATGAGGTCAATGGTTAGTCTCATTCCCAGCCGATTTTTTTCATCCTCCATCTGAAAAGGTACGTCTGATAATCCCCCTATTCCATTTTGGTTCAAGTACACCGGAATATTGACATTATTTTAGTATGATGTCACGTAAGACTGCATTGCTGTCAACGTGCAGTGTAAGCAATGAAGACGTGACGCAAGCAATGATTGAAATATCATGAACCAAATGGAATAGGGGGGTTACCAGACGTACTTTTTTCAGCTGAGAACGAGACTAGTTAATAGTTAATAGAGACATTTAGTGAGCATATTAAATTAATGATTGACATAATCGGTAGCTTTTTTAGCGTAATCCGCGTACTTCTAGATACAGGGAATTGAAAGGGTCTGGTCACGAGACCATATGTAATATTAGCTATGTCATGAAACAGAGTCACGCAATACCAGTATTAAACTTACATGTACTACGTAATTCTTACCATTCTGATGGATATAGAGTAACCCTCCGAAAATAACGAACACGAGCGTGACGGTGATGGCGGAAAATGCCTGTTTCTGGCTAGACGTCATCGTACAGCGCTGCCAGTCAGCTAGCGTTTCTGTGTTGTGTCTTCATTAATAGCCATGTAGCCACGTCCACGTGGGTTTTGAGGTAGTCACACCCATAATTTGCAATCAATTTTTAGCCGGAAATAACGTAACGCTAATTACTTTATTATGCATACTATTTCCCTTCGCGCGATGTGTTAACATATTAAACATAGCTATAATATAGCTACTAGCGATGTTATAATGTATGAGTCTCTGTATTTAACTGATGTGTTTTTTTTATTTCTGCTTGCAGCTTATATAACAATGCTATTTTGTACTTACTTATTTATTGCAGCTATTATAGCTGGGCCTGGACCCTTATGTTATTTCGTTTCAGGTGAAGACAAAATGCAAAACTCAGCTTCTATAGCATTAACTGTCCAAAAATACACTTGTAGCCATCAATAACTGCCTAAATGTGTACAAGGTAAAGTTAAACCACAAGTTAATGGTACTAGCTACAATACTTGGCCTAATAACAGTCTTCCTTATAAACAGCTACCTAACAGAAGATAAATTCATCCAATGGCACTCGAGCGTTTCTCACTATATAGCTATTTGCATCCTGCAGCACGATAGGCTGCTTGGGATGCCTTGCATCTTGCCCTCTCTGCCTCACAAATTGGGTTCGGAATTCTGCTCATACATTTGCAAAACTTTAGCCTGGGAAGAATACTACCCTTTTTCACGCAAGTAGACCACAAATTGCAGCTATTTAAATTAATTAAGGTAGAGTATATAATGGTAAACACAAGTAAACATTCAAGTGTAAAGTACCAAGTTAAACATAGCTGCCTCATTCCCTGACCCTCCTGCTGAAGATTTAGTTAGTGATATATCAGTGCATGCTTGTCTAAACATGCAGCTCGAATGAAACTGTGAAGGCTTTTGAGGCTTGGAAGTATATTTTATTATATTAGCATGAGTTAAGAGCTCTTTTCCTCCTCTTAATATTACTACTTACGACTCTTGCATTTGGAGGATCACAGACTCTGAGAGTAGACCGCAGTCTGTCACATATCACTTTTGGAAGCCATACTTTAATTTCCTGTTGTTCGGTTTCTGCATATTCCTGAAGCTGGACTGCTATGTCATCTTTAGCCTCGTTCCCAGTCCACGAAAGAGTGGGGGTGTGGCCTGGGTACGAGGCTATGTCATCTTCTGCTATTTCTAGCTCATCATCGGATTGCCATAGTGTGGGAAAGCCTCCATAGCTCCTTCATCAGGATCATCGTAGCGAGGAAAGGCCTGTACTGTGCAGAATAGGAGTGCTAGTTGCACCACCATCATGATTGTTAGGGAGCCCATGGCTGACTGAGGTGATCAGACTTGCTTCTGTACAATCAAGCAGATAGACAATAATTAAATTAATAACTACGTAACTAGTAAGTAGATAAAATTTTATAATGAGCAAGTAGTTAAGTAATCACCTTTACTCTGAGTCGGCTGTGATATTTTTGTTTTTAAGCTTGCGAGGCTCTGCAGGCACGGATGGAGGGAATGATATCTGAGGCAAAGAGTCACTGTTTATATATGCTTTCTTTAAAGCCATACTAAAAGCTAATATTGAGTGACCTTGGGTAGCTATATATAGTATCCAATTCACCAGCTGGCCTCAGTAGATTGATTAACCTGCATCCCAGCCCACGCATAGGATAATCTGTCAATGCTGTTTCCTGCCCTCAATGTCCTTTTAAAGCCACAGAATCAATGGCTTTAAAGGATGTTGAGCTTATGCAATCTTAGGACCTTCACGTCTTCTGTAGCAAATGCATCATTATAGTTCATTTCCTTTGTGTGTACCCAGTGATACATTGTCTTACCTCCAATCCATGTAGCTAGGCACCATGCACTGCCCAGTACAGCTGTTCATACAGGACTGGCCATAATTGCGTTTACACCGTATAAAATTGCTGGGCATGCAATGGAGCCTGAGACAAATGTCTTGACCCGACATGCATGAGTTAGCCTCACACAGATACACTAACTTTAAAGGGGTTTGTGCATATCTGGGTATGGATATAAATTATAATGCTAAACACTGCATCATGGGTCCATTGTCATTTGACAAGGACTCATGATGCAAATTAATAATATTATTACAGATGTATCATGATCAGTTTGTCACCCTATAGCTACAATCTAGTTTCTTACACCCTGATAGTTACTAAGTATAAGCATGGCTAATAGCTATGGGGGTAAACTTAAGTGGCCTTGGACAACAATGTACATCTAAGATCCATGCAAGTTTTTTTGCCAATAATTATAGAATAGTTTAATATCATGATCAGAGATTTATGGGAACATAAACAAACCTCGTCCTCAGGCTACATGCCCTCAGGCACTCGGTTCACTTACATGTAGCTAAGGGCAGCCCTGTGTGAACTGTACTGGACAGTTCATGGTGCCTGTATGGACCGGGGTAAGACAATGGGTCACTGCGTACACACAAAGAAATGGACTAATGATGCAATTCTACAGAAGATGATGAAGGTCCTAAGATTGCATAAGCTCAATTAGCCTGGTTCCCAGGCCACACAGGACTGGGAATGAGGCTAAAGCTCAATATTCTTTATTCTGTGGCTAAGGACAGTGAGGGCAGGAAACAGCATTGACAGATTATCCTATGCGTCGGCTGGGATGCAGGTTAATCAATCTACTGAGGCCAGTTAGTGAATTGGATACTATATATAGCTACCCAAGGTCATTCAATATTAGCTTTTAGTATTGCTTTAAAGAAAGCATATATAAACATATAAGCATATATATGGACAGGAGGTAAGACAATGGATCGCTCCATACACACAAAGAAATGGACTAATGATGCAATTCTACGGAAGACGTGAAGGTCCTAAGATTGCATAAGCTCAATATCCTTTAAAAGGACATTGAGGGCAGGAAACAGCATTGACAGATTATCCTATGCGTGGGCTGGGATGCAAAATCATTTTACTGAGGCCAGTTGGTGAATTGGTTACTAGCTATATAGCTACCCAAGGTCACTCAATATTAGCTTTTAGTATGGCTTTAAAAGAAAGCATATATAAACAGTGACTCTTTGCCTCAGATATCATTCCCTCCATCCGTGCCAGCAGAGCCTCGCAAGCTTAAAAACAAGAATATCACAAGCCGACTCAGAGTAAAGGTCCATTAGCTTAACTACTTCTACTTCATCGGGATAAAATTTTATCCTGTACTGTGCAGAATTAGAAGTGCTAGTTGCACTACCATGCATAATTGTACAGGAGCCGATGTCTGACTCACCTCAGTCAGCCATGGGCTCCTGTAACAATCATGCATGGTGGTGCAACTAGCACTAAAATAACTGCATGCAGTACAGTAGCCTAAAATTCCTCGCTACGATGATCCTGATGAAGGAGCTATGGAGGCTTTCCCACACTATGATAATCCCGATGATGAGCTAGAAATAGCCCAGAAGATGACATATAGCAGTCCAGCTTCAGGAATATGCAGAAACCGAACAACAGGAAATTAAAGTATGGCTTCCAAAAGTGATATGTGACAGACTGCGGTCTACTCTCAGAGTCTGCGACCCTCCAAATTACGTAAGTGTAATATTAAGAGCTCTTAAGTCATGCTAAAATATCTCCAAGCCTCTAAAGCCTTCACAGTTTCATTCGAGCTGCATGTTTAGACAAGCATGCACTGATATATCACTAAATAAATCTTCAGCAGGAGGGTCAGGGAATGAGGCAGCTATGTAAGTACTTTACACTTGAATGTTTACTTGACAGTTTTGTGTTTACCATTATGCTCTACCTTAATTTGCAGGCTGCATTCCAGGTATTTGTGGTACTACTTGTGTGAAGAAGGTGTTTGGAAGGTGTATTCTTCCCAGGCCAAAGTTTTGCAAATGCATGAGCAGAATTCCGAACCCAATTTGTGAGGCAGAGAGGGCAAGATGCAAGGCATCCCAAGCAGCCTATCGTGCTGCAGGATGCAAATAGCTATAGTGAGAAAACACTTGAGTGCCATTGGATGAATTTATCTTCTGTTAGGTAGTTCTCTACAAGGAACACTGTTATTAGGTCAAGTATTGTAGTACTATTACTAGTGTGTAGCTCTTGTGGTTTAACTTTACCTTGTACATATTAGGCAGTTATTGATGGCTACAAGTGTATTTTTGTGACTATTAATGTTATGCAAGCTGAGTTTTGCATTCTGTCTACATTTGAAAAAAAAATGGGCCAGCTATATATAGGTGAGTATTTAGTAAATTAAATTTCACACTCATATAACATTGCAGTATGTTATGTTAGTGTGGATGTATCAATGGCACTGCTATATCCAAGCATAAACTCTGAATACTCTACTATAACTATTACGTAATATGGATTCTCTTGATATCGATCAGGTTCTCTTTCTACCAATAAATTGGCTCACAAACATATCATCAAAATGCCGACGTTTCAACCACAAATTGGCTCACAAACATATCATCAAAATGCCGACGTTTCAACTGTTCATGGGTTCTGGGCTGCAGTCTTCATCAGGGCAGAACACCAACAGAGGATTGTCGTGGCCACTCTATACTATGTTTTTTGCATTACACTTTGCGCCACATACTTTTGCATTGCATTAAGCTTGTATTGTTTATAGCCATTAGCAACATGCAATTTTGTTGTTGAAGCTTGTCTGGGGGAGGCAAATACCGAGGAAGACAACACCGTCTTCATTCTGAACACACTTATTACACTTGTATTAGGCAAATGCATATTTAAAGCTTCCTGGGCTCCATCTACAATATGTATACTCTGGGCCAGCGACCGCTTTGCATCCTCTATCTCTTTAGAGAAGGTGGGGGCAAGCTCAATATCTGTGGGTTAGACCACTCTTCTAATCAGCACTTCTGCTGAAGCAACAAACATAAATGCCAGAACTCAAGATAAGGTAATGCACATTGACATGCATTTGCTAGCCATCCACATGTTAGCTGTAACAGTTACTTACATCGCTTCATGCATACACACTAGCTATAACAGTAGCTATACTTACCAGTAAGATTCCCTTCAACTGGTGTAGCCATTCTACAGACAGCTGCCGACGGGTGTCAATAAGTCGCAAAATCGTTAACGTCTCGCCCAAGCGGAAATGATACTTGCGTGATGCGGATGTGATCATAGATATTACAGTATCTATGGTGTGATAAACCCGTTAGCTACGTGCTCTATCTATAATGCTAGGTATCGGTACCCGAAAGCTACTGATGGCCATTTCTAGCCGCTAGTATAGTTATCTGTCTCCTGCTGTACGCTGTTCCTGTTTATTAAGAGAGAAATGTCAAATATAAACAGAAGCGTTCAATCTCCTGCTGGCAAACGTAAGCTGTTATCGATAGTAGCTATTAAGTGTTAAATAACGTACACCCTATTATTATCATGCCAAACTCCAAAATTATTGTATGCAGTAGAAATTACAAGTGCTTAGCATGCATACCAGTCTGTTGTAAATCAGTCCCTCTGGGGTGGGGTGGGAGGCTGCAACACATGATGGCAGAACTAGATCAGTAATTTTAATCAGCACACGTACGGAAATAATATGATACTATAATATTATATTTTCAATAGCCTCTCAAAGAGTTGAGACTGCTTCAGACAAGAAAAATACATCACACTCAGGACTTGCAGAGTTGGTATTAAAAGAAGGCCTCCAGATTCAAAGTGATGGACAGAAAAACACAACTGCTGAGATGCCATACATGGAGAATTATAACTGCAGTGATGCAATATGTTCCGAGTTTATCCCTTCTGAACAGTATTTTCATAATGACAACTGTAAGACCAATGGTTCTAAGAAATTAAATGGAAGCTGTCATTTCATGAATGGCACAAACAGAGCTCCTGTAGCTCTGGTCAGCTTTCCCGGCAGTGGAAACACTTGGGTCCGAGGACTACTGGAGCAAGCCACTGGAATATGCACAGGTTATAAACCTAAGAAAACATGTTTCAGTTCTGAATACCACCTCATCCCCAATTGCAGTAAGTTATTCAACTGCAGCAAAAAAAATGCCTACTGCAACTTATCGACATGTATACACATGTACAAGTTATCAATACCAAAAGCCATACTGCTGAATCCAAGTGGTAGAATGTGTTTGTCTTGCCCACCAGATTCCAATGAAGCCAGTTAATAAATTAGTGTATAATTAATAAACAAGTTTGTGGGTAAATTATTACTGCTAGACTATAGTATCAAATATCAGTAATACATTCCATTCTCAAAGTCATGCAGGCATATAGTAACTAGCTATTGATAGCTAGGAATGAAACCATGCATACACTAATCATGCAGGTGAACCACAGTTGGCATGCTCTATAAATCCTGCTTTTGTAGCAGTTAACCCAAAATCACCTATGTATTTTAGAAATATTCACATTGACTACCATTTCATACAATTTCATAATTGGCTTCAAGGTAGGAAGAGAAATTGGCAAAATCCACCCCTCCCCTCACAGCTACTTATGAATAATTAATGAACAATCTGTGAGGTCACATGACCTAGCACAGTTAATTAGATTGATAGTGCTATTTCCCATGGCGGCAACCGGAATCAACAGCAGGGGTGTGTCATTTAAATTAATTTGATGCGGAAAGCGGCACTTTCAAGGGCAAATTTGGCACTTTGAAGTAGCCGAGTGATACTCTGATATTGCCTTCTAACACTCTTTTTTGTATTTATTGCTAGTTGCAACTTCAATATCAAAGAATGTGCGTAGGTAGTAAACAGTTAAGCTAAGTCATGTATTACAGAAATGCTAGAAGTGCAGTTACACTTGGGCCGTTACTTAATTGCAGGAGCATTAGAAATGTTATAATTGTGGCTTTGCTTGTATAATCCCTTTATTGTAGCTGCCTCTAATACGAGACTTCCGTCTGGAATTGGAGACCTAATAAAAAGTGGTTAATTAACAAATGTAATTACCTGCTTGTATGCACATTGTTGTGAAACTCAGATAATGCTAGCTGGGTTGTTTTTGCAGTGAGAGTAAGGAACAAATTGTCCCCCTTTGAGAGGGGAATAATTTTCTAGCTACCTTCATGCTCAGACATCTCAAATTCAGGTAACCAGTAAGTAGCTAGTCAAAACATCATCATTTTATATTGTCATTCGTTTTTATTAATGAACTCTTACTTTGCTTTGTCTTAAGACTTCTACAGTATGACATACCAATTAGGAGTGATTTTTTGGGCAACTGAGTATTGAGCTGTAACTTTCCTGTATTACTACCCCCCAAAAAGTTGATGGACAATAACTATATGCAAAATATACGTAGGTTCGGAAGTACAGTTTAGCCTAACTGAGACTTGATATTGACTATAGTTCTATTGGGTCAGTGAAGGAGGGAGAACGTCAGCCGGTAATGTAGCCAGGACATGGTCACGCTATACGGATGGTCCCACTTTCCTGGAGGTAAATCTTCTGTAGAAAGTAGTATAGCTTCATTAGCCGTATATAGCCATCAACTTGGTTTGGCGATTCACACACACACACACACACACACACACACACACACACACACACACACACACACACACACACACACACACACACACACACACACACACACACACACACACACACACACACGGGAACGAAAAGCAATCTTAGTGCCAGCCAGGCGTGCGCTTCACCCACGCCTGGCTGGTAAATATATGTAGCTAGTCCTATATAGCTGGTTGTGGAATACTTGCAACACCGGCCTAATCATAAATTCCAGCTTTAGCTACTGCAGGTTATATTGACAGCTATTAGTAGTTCATTTCATACACAGTAAGTATGAAAAGTGCAGAATAATGCCATACACAAGAATTCCTGGAATATATGTACAGTAAATACCCTTTACTGTATAGGTGCACTGTACTGTGATGAGAGTCTGAGAGCAGGTGGATTCAATGGAGAGGGATATAGGAGTGGAGCAGTGCTCATCGTGAAGACTCACTACTTACCATTACAAAGGCCGGTGAGCAATGATAATGACCGGTAATACATTCCCAGGGGCTTTTATACGCTCTCCTGCGAGGTGAATTACATTCCCAAGGGAAGGTTTATTTTGTGATGTAAAACCATAGGCCTCCCAGGGAAAACCTGGACAATAAGATTTCCTACAGTCTTTGCTAGGCAGATATTTCGAACCTGCATGTCACAAGAAAATTCCATGATGCAGCTCTTCTCTTGTTTAGATGTACCGGTATACACAAGTCATTGCCTATAGCATAGACTGATGTAATTTACAACTGTCTATTATAATCATTAACAGACAGTGTCTGCACACAGCGTGGACCCCCTTGGGGTCCAGCAATTTTTATCATCAGGAACCCCTCAGATGCTTTAGTGGCCGAATGGACAAGAAAAGTGTCATCAGCTACAAGCATGAATGCACATGTGGCAAATATAGGCGAGAAACATTTTGGTAAGGAACACACATTGACTGTAATAATTGCCAAGTGGGAAGCAAGGCAACTAATTGTGTTGCATTGAGACTCTGTGTATGTATATGGTACAAGAATGCATACACATTTCTTGTGGGCGCGACATTGCTTTCATGCACGTGCTGTAGAGTCAGAGAATGAAGTCGCCTGCCGAGGTGGCAACGATTAGGGAGGCTACGTGCACAGCAGAACAGAAGTAGTGGTAGTGAGGAGAGGAGGGAACATCGGCGGGAGGTTCATTGACAGTGGGTAAGGCTGATTTGGCAGCAGGAAAGCAATGACTACCATTCTCAAAATGTCGGACTGGCTGAACGATCAAGCTAAGCAGTGAAATGCAGCCACAGTACATTTATAATAAACTACCTGCTTGCTGAAATTGATGGCGATAATTGAAATTATATCTTGTGTATAATGGAATATCATGACCTTCAAGTAGAAATCATACTTTTTTGACTATGCAGTATTTCCATTTCCCCCCAGCACTCCAAAAACTCTGACAATTGTAGTGTACTTTTCGGTCAATCTGCTTTCCGCTTTCATGAATAGTGAAATTTAGATGCTGGTTTCAGCTTTTGAGTTAGAGCCCTCACCTAAATATAAAATCCAAAATTCCATCATCTGAAACCTGACATCTGAATATAATTTCAGATTTCAGGTGAAGGCTCTAACTCGAAAGCTGAAATCAACATTTCGGTTTCACCTTTCAGTTATCAATGAAACCTGAAAGCAGATTGGCCAAAAAGTACCCTGACCCTCGTTCCCAGCACTTTTTACTTCAATTTAACGCACGAAATCATTTACTGTATTGTCTATTTCTGCTGCTCAGTAGAGAGCCATTCGGTCCTACATACCTATGGTGTATCTGAAGAGCTTATCACTCTACTGTGAACAGTACTCGTACTTAAATTAATTGGGGTTAGCTTAGCCTTATTCCCAGTCTCGAATCGTTGTTTTTTCACACTTAGTAAGATTTTTTACTATATGCATTTTTTATGAGGTGTACTTATAATTACTATTTACACTCAATCACTAATGAATGTTTCTTCATGCACTTTACAACCATAGATATAACTCTTATGAATTCATAATGCTGCAGCATACTTTACTTGGTATACTTTTGTCAATCTTTCAGGAAACAATAGCAAATGGGAACATTTCATTAAGGAGGGCATCAAAAAATGGGCAACTCTATTCAAATGGATATATGATTCAAAAAACCGATCTGTTCTGATCATTAAATATGAGAGTATTAAAACTGATACGATCAGTGAGGTGGAGAGGATGCTCAACTTTCTAAGTGTTCCACTCTCTAGAGAAGCCTTGAAGAAACGAATGTTGAAAAAGTTTGAAACCTTCCACCGAGTTCACACAAAAGAATTTGAACATTTCACCTCCGAGCAAAAACAGTACATACATCAGCAAGTGGGAAATCTTATAGCAGTTTTGAAGAGCAAGAACAATGGAAACACCTTAGGAATCGAGGAATACCTAAAACTTACTGCATAGTGAATCTGCTAGAGTCATGCATATTGTGTGCTGTGAAAAGTACCTAGCTACATGTAGATTTGTATTGTAATATTATTGTCAACTTAAACTTAACTGATATAACATTTTCTGAATGGGAAGCCACAGTTGTGTACATGGCCCCACGTATAATATGGTATCTGTACATGTGTTATAGCTTAATCAACCACTTCAGTCCTGGATACTATAACTACGTAGTAAGATGGTGGGAATCATTGAGGGGCGAGCCTGATCGAGCGTCGTACATCCACTGATATAATTTGTACATATTCAGGAATAAAACAGGCATACATGTGGTATTAGAAGATGCACTTACATCAGGTTTGACAATACATAATGCACATTAAGGACATAAACAATGGTACGGATGATGCAGTGATATGAATAATGTGTACTAAGGAACAAAGTACAATGTCATAAAGAGTGACTGCTGGTCTTCTCTCTTAATTGTTGGCGCTCCCGCTCCTGTTGGTGCCTGGTCTCCCTCTCCTCTGGCGTACCTGCTGTCTGTCTCTCTTGTTGGCGCTCCCTCTCCTGTTGGCGCTCCTGCTCCTGTTGGCGCCTGGTCTCCCTCTCCTCTGGCATACCTGCTGCCTGTCTCTCTTGTTGGACTATGCTACATTACAGCATGACATTGACACCTTAGCTGCCTGGAGCTCCACTAAACTACTCAATTTTAATCCAGCAAAATGCAAAGCTATGCTACTGTCTTGCGGAAGGTCAAAAACAACTGTACCCTGTCCACTGTTGTTGAATTAACATTGCTTCTGATCTTTCCTAGACCCAACATATTCAGTCTATTGCTCCCAAGGCCAGGAGGTTAGTGGGACTATTGTATGGACAATTGAATTATTTTGCTGATACGCATACACTCAGAAAACTCTATGTGTCCCTTATTCGACCTCATTTGGAATACGCATGCCCAATTTTGGATCCTTTTGCTGGTTGTGTGTGTTTGAAAACTGGCCTGGAACTGTGACTACTCAGAGATGTTAAGCTCTCAAGCTTGCAAGCCAGGAGAAAAGTTCTTAAGGTGGCGGGATACCCAAAAATTGTTTTGTGACCTCAAGTAGCTATATCTACCCAAGGTCGCTCAATATTTAATTTAGCTTTTAGTATGGCTTTAAAGAAAGCATATAATATTATAAACAGTGACTCTTTGCCTCAAATATCATTCCCTCCATCCGTGCCTGCAGAGCCTCGCAAGATTAAAAACAAAAATATCACAAACCGACTCAGAGTAAAGGTGATTACTTAACTACTTGCTCATTATAAAATTTTATCTACTTACTAGTTACGTAGTTATTAATTTAATTATTGTCTATCTGCTTGATTGTACAGAAGCAAGTCTGATCACCTCAGTCAGCCATGGGCTCCCTAACAATCATGATGGTGGTGCAACTAGCACTCCTATTCTGCACAGTACAGGCCTTTCCTCGCTACGATGATCCTGATGAAGGAGCTATGGAGGCTTTCCCACACTATGATAATCCCGATGATGAGCTAGAAATAGCAGAAGATGACATATAGCAGTCCAGCTTCAGGAATATGCAGAAACCGAACAACAGGAAATTAAAGTATGGCTTCCAAAAGTGATATGTGACAGACTGCGGTCTACTCTCAGAGTCTGCGACCCTCCAAATTACGTAAGTGTAATATTAAGAGCTCTTAAGTCATGCTAAAATATCTCCAAGCCTCTAAAGCCTTCACAGTTTCATTCGAGCTGCATGTTTAGACAAGCATGCACTGATATATCACTAAATAAATCTTCAGCAGGAGGGTCAGGGAATGAGGCAGCTATGTAAGTACTTTACACTTGAATGTTTACTTGACAGTTTTGTCCCCTTTAACTGATGTAGCCATTTTACAAGACAGACAGCGGCCGACGGCCCGTGAATGGTCGCAAACTTAGTCACAAAGTCACGCCCAAGCGGAAATGATAAGACTTACTTCCGCCGAAACGCGGAGTGATCAAAGATATGATGTGATAAACCCGTTAGCTACGTGCTCTATCATCATCTGTGCCGCAATGCTACGTATCGGTAACCGAAAGCTACTGATGGCCATTTCTGCCGCTAGTATAGTTATCTGTCTCCTGCTGTACGCAGTTCCTATTAAGAGAGAAATGTCAAATATAGACAGAAGCGTTCCATCTTCTGCAGGCAACCGTAAGCTGTTATCGATAGTAGCTATTAAGTGTTTAATATCGTACACCCTATTATTGTCAAGCCAAACTCCAAAATTATTGTATGCAGTAGAAATTACAAGTGCTTAGCATGCATACCAGTCTGTTGTAAATCAGTCCCTCTGCGCATGCAGTATCTGCAAAATAGAAGGGTTACTTTAACCCAGCTGGGGTTATCTCAGTTGCAGTTTTACGTACACATATTGTACTTGAATACTGTACACATCAGTTGCATGCAAAGATGTAATAAGTATGTGTACTAGCTACTTATGTACAGAGAAACATGTTGGTAGTCATGGTCAATTATTCATTATCATGCCATTCCAGTACCCGGTAGGCAGGGGTGGGGTGGTTGGCTGTAACACATGATGGCATGACATTTTAATGAGCACAGGAATAACATGCTGCTATAATTCATAATTTTTCAATAGCCTCTCAAAGAGTTGAGACTGCTTCAGACAAGAAAAATACATCACACTCAGGACTTGCAGAGTTGGTATTAAAAGAAGGCCTCCAGATTCAAAGTGATGGACAGAAAAACACAACTGCTGAGATGCCATACATGGAGAATTATAACTGCAGTGATGCAATATGTTCCGAGTTTATCCCTTCTGAACAGTATTTTCATAATGACAACTGTAAGACCAATGGTTCTAAGAAATTAAATGGAAGCTGTCATTTCATGAATGGCACAAACAGAGCTCCTGTAGCTCTGGTCAGCTTTCCCGGCAGTGGAAACACTTGGGTCCGAGGATTACTGGAGCAAGCCACTGGAATATGCACAGGTAATACATGTTTCAGATTATTAATTTCTCCATCCTTATCTCTCATGTACAAGTTATCAATACCAAAAGCCATACTGCTGAATCCAAGTGGTAGCTAGGATGTATTGGTCTTATAACCAAGTTTGCGGGTAAATTATTACTGCTAGACTATAGTATCAAATATCAGTAATACATTCCATTCTCAAAGTCATGCAGGCATATAGTAACTAGCTATTGATAGCTAGGAATGAAACCATGCATACACTAATCATGCAGGTGAACCACAGTTGGCATGCTCTATAAATCCTGCTTTTGTAGCAGTTAACCCAAAATCACCTATGTATTTTAGAAATATTCACATTGACTACCATTTCATACAATTTCATAATTGGCTTCAAGGTAGGAAGAGAAATTGGCAAAATCCACCCCTCCCCCATTAATGAACAATCTGCAAGGTCACATGACCTACGTAGAGTTAATTAGATTCATAGTGGTAATTGGTCAGATGGCAACCAGAATTAACAGTGGGGGTGTGTCACTTAATTTGATTGGAAAGCGGCACAAGGGCAAATTTGGCACTTTGAAGTGCCGAGCGATAGCCTCGTCCCCAGGCTCCCCTCCCACGCGCGGAAAAGTAAAGGAGGAGGGGAGCCTGGTCGATTTTATCACGTGAGCGTACACGTCTGACGTCAGATTGTAGCTGGTTTTGCGAAGCGGTCCACTTCAAAGCCCTACACCCACGCGCTTTTTTTTAGTACCAGACGGGCAAAGAGTCAGTGAGTAGAAAAGAGCGACTGAAGGCTTGTTTAAGCTTCTCGAAGAGCGGAAGAGTCGAAAAGAGTGACCAAAGACTTGTTCACGCTTCTCGAAGAGTGGAGCGACCGTTCCGGCTGAGAGAAAAGCCAGCAGCAGAGCAGATTAGACAGGCCTATGTTAGCTAGCGCGTTTTATATAGTATGCATAACCTAGCCGCTAGCTAGCCAGCGGTATAAATAAGCTACGAAGGAGGCTACAGAGCCTGAAACATTGCCGTAGTGTGTAGACCTAGGCTCTTAAAACCGTAGCTCGCTGGCCTATGGCGGCTAGCTTCAAACTTAAACTGTAGTTCCCGTTGATTACTCACCCGCTGGCGTTTCTTTCAGCCAGAACGGTCGCTATACTCTTCGTAAAGCTTGAGCAAGTCTTCAGTCACTCTTTTGGACTCTTTCTCTTACTTTTTGCCGGTCTGCTATCGTACAGTACAAAAAAGCGCGTGGGTGTAGGGCTTTGAAGTGGACCGCTTCGCACATTCCAAGCAAAACCAGCTACAATCTGACGTCAGACGTGTACGCTCATGTGATAAAATCGACCTCCTCCTTTACTTTTCCGCGCGTGGGAGGGGAGCCTGGGGACGAGGCTAGCCGAGCGATACTTTGATATTGCCTTCTAACCCTCTTTTTGTATTTGTTGCTAGTTGCAACTTCAATATCAAAGAATGTGCATAGGTAGTAAACAATTGAGCTAAGTCACGTATTACAGAAATGCTAGAAGTGCAGCTGGACTTGGGCCGTTTCTTAATTGCAGGAGCCTTAGAAATGTTATAATTGTGGCTTTGCTCGTATAATCCCTTTATTGTAGCTGTCAGGGGAATACGTACCTTCATACTCAGACATCTCAAATTCAGGTAACCAGTAAGTAGCTAGTCAAAACATCATCATTTTATATTGTCATTCGTTTTTATTAATGAACTCTTACTTTGCTTTGTCTTAAGACTTCTACAGTATGACATACCAATTAGGAGTGATTTTTTGGGCAACTGAGTATTGAGCTGTAACTTTCCTGTATTACTACCCCCCAAAAAGTTGATGGACAATAACTATATGCAAAATATACGTAGGTTCGGAAGTACAGTTTAGCCTAACTGAGACTTGATATTGACTATAGTTCTATTGGGTCAGTGAAGGAGGGAGAACGTCAGCCGGTAATGTAGCCAGGACATGGTCACGCTATACGGATGGTCCCACTTTCCTGGAGGTAAATCTTCTGTAGAAAGTAGTATAGCTTCATTAGCCATACATAGCCATCAACTTGGTTCGGAGATTCACACACACACACACACAGACACGGGAACGTAAAGCAATCTTTGACCAGCCGTGCCTGGTTGGTAAATATATATAGCTAGTCCTATATATAGCTGGAATACTTGCAACACAGGCCATAAATTCCACCTTTAGCTACTGCAGGTTATATTGACAGCTATTAGTAGTTCATTTCATACACAGTAAGTATGAAAAGTGCACAAAAATATGGATTCCTTGAATACATGCACAGTTAATACCCTATACTGTATAGGTGCACTGTACTGTGATGAGAGTCTGAGAGCAAGGGGATTCAATGGAGAGGGATATAGGAGTGGAGCAGTGCTCATCGTAAAGACTCACTACTTACCATTACAAAGGCCGGTGAGCAATGATAATGACCTTAATATTAATTGGTATATGCATTCCCAGGGGCTTTCATACGCTCTCCTGAGAGGTGAATTACATTCCCAGGGGAAGGATTTGTGTTATGTACTTAAAACCATAGGCCTCATAGGGAAAACCTAGTCAATAAGATTTTGTAGAGCCTTTGCTAGGCAGATATTTTGAACCTGCATGTCACAAGAAAATTTCATCATGCAACTCTTCTCTTTCTTAGATGTATACACAAGTCATTAATTGTCTATAGAATAGATTGATGTAATTTACAAGTATATCATTAACAGACGGTGTCTGCACACAGCATGGACCCCCTTGGGGTCCAGCAATTTTAATCATCAGGAACCCTTCAGATGCTTTAGTGGCCGAATGGACTAGAGGAGTGTCATCAGCTACAACTATGAATGCACATCTGGCAAATATAGGCAAGAAACATTTTGGTAAGGAACACACATTGACTGTAATAATTACCAAGTGGGAAGCAAGGCAACTAATTGTGTTACATTGAGACTCCGTGTATGTATATATGGTACAGGAATGCATACATATTTCTTGTGGGCGCGACATTGCTTCCATGAACGTGCTGTAGAGTCAGAGAATGAAGCCGAGGTAGCAGCGATTAGGGAGGCTACGTGCACAGTAGCACAGAAGTAGTGGCAGCAAGGAGAGGAGGGAACATCGGTGGGAGGTTCATTGACAGTGGGTAAGGCTGATTCAGCAACAAGAAAGCAATGACTGCCATTCTCAAAATGTCGGACTGGCTGAACGATCAAGCTAAGCAGTGAAATGCAACCACAGTACATTTATAATAGACTACCTGCTTGCTGAAATTGATGGTGATAATTAAAATTATATCTTGTGCATAATGGAATATCATGTACCTTCAAGTAGAAATCATACTTTTTTGACTATGCAGTATTTCATCTTTCAGTTATCAATGAAACCTGAAAGCAGATTGGCCAAAAAAATACACTGACCCTCGTTCCCAGCACTTTTTATTTCAATTCAATGCACGAAGCCATTTATTTGTATTGTCTATTTCCACTTTTGAGTTAGAGCCCTCACCTAAATATAAAATCCAAAATTCCATCATCTGAAACCTGACATCTGAATAAAATTTCAGATTTCAGGTGAAGGCTCTAACTCGTAAGCTGAAATCAACATTTAAATTTCATCTTTCAGTTATCAATGAAACCTGAAAGCAGATTGGCCAAAAAAATACACTGACCCTCGTTCCCAGCACTTTTTATTTCAATTCAATGCACGAAGCCATTTATTTGTATTGTCTATTTCCACTGCTCAGTAGAGAGCCATTAGGTCCTACATACCTTACATAGCTTATCACTCTACTGTGAACAGTACTCATACTTAAAATTAATTGGGGTTAGCTTAGCCTTATTCGCAGTCTCGAACTTTTTTTTTTTTTTCACATGTAGTAAGATTTTTTACTATATGCATTTTTTATGAGGTGTACTTATAATTACTATTTACACTCAATCACTAATGAATGTTTCTTCATGCACTTTTACAACCATAGATATAACTCTTATGAATTCATAATGCTGCAGCATACTTTAATCATTGGTATACTTTTGTCAATCTTTCAGGAAACAATAGCAAATGGGAACACTTCATTAAGGACGGCATCAAAAAATGGGCAACTCTATTCAAATGGATATATGATTCAAAAAAACGACCTGTTCTGATCATTAAATATGAGAGTATTAAAACTGATACCATCAGTGAGGTGGAGAGGATGCTCAACTTTCTAAGTGTTCCACTCTCTAGAGAAGCCTTGAAGAAACGAATGTTGAAAAAGTTTGAAACCTTCCACCGAGTTCACACAAAAGAATTTGAACATTTCACCTCCGAGCAAAAACAGTACATACATCAGCAAGTGGGAAATCTTATAGCAGTTTTGAAGAGCAAGAACAATGGAAACATATTCCACGGGGTTGAAAACATGAAGTAGCTAATTAATGCAAATTATTTTGCTGTAGCAAATTATCTATTCAGGTCAGAGTTAAGCCATTGCATATTGCACAAGAATAGTCTCGCGTGGCCAGACCCTTTCCGTGGGAAGGGGCATTTTTTCTTCTATAAATCTTTGTTGTACAAAAAAGCACGTAGAACAGGATGCAAATAATTATAGCTCATAGCTAGTACTTGAAATGCACACATACAACAAGAATAAATAATACTACTTAATGATAAAGTACTACATTCAAGTAAAATTAAGAAAATGCTCGAAGGTGCTCGCTGAGCCACAGACAAGAACACTGTAAGGCAAGTTATTCAATAACTTAATAGACATTTTCACTATGGCAACCTAGTTTAAGGGGCTTTTAAACCTATGCTTATTCCTGCAGTTCTTGAGTCTCTACAGCTATTTAGCCGATGGCTGACTGATGTGATCGGACTTGGGTCCTGTACAGTCAAGCAGGTAGACAATAATAGTCATACCTGCATGCAGTAAGTAGATAAAATTTAATAGTGAGCAAGTAGCTAGTTATTAGTAATCACCTTTACTCTGAGTCGGCTCTGATGTTCTTGTTTTTAAGCTTGCGAGGCTCTGCAGGCATGGATTGAGGGAATGATATCTGGGGCAAAGACTGAAAGAGTCACTGTTTATATTTTCTTTCTTTAAAGCCATACTAAAAACTAATATTGAGTGACCATGGGTAGCTATATATAGTATCCAATTCACCAGCTGGCCTCAGTAGATTGATTAACCTGCATCCCAGCCCATGCATAGGATAATCTGTCAATGTTGTTTCCTGCCCTCAATGTCCTTTTAAAGCCACAGAATAATGGGCAGTTCATGGTGCATGCATGGACTGGAGGTAATGGATCACTGCGCGCACACAAAGAAATGGACTAATGATGCAATTCTACGGAAAATGTGAAGGTCCTAAGATTGCATAAGCATAAGCTCATTATCCTTTAAAATTGTTGGGCATGCAGCGGAGCCTGGAACAAATTTCTTGACCTGAACAGAATGCATGAGTTAGCCTCATGCAGATACACCAAGGGGTTAGTGCATATCTGCATGGGTATGGATATAAATTATAATATGTTAAACAATGCATCAATTGGTCATTTGTAGCTATTAGTTTCAGTATACTACTTGAATACATGGAACAAAATCAAGCCAAAAAACTGGGGTGTATAGGCCTGGAATGAAACTGAGGTTACAAAATATCAATTTGTGAACACATAATAGCATTAAAATCAGAAATTCAGCAAACAAATGAGAACTCAATATTGGTAATAGCAGAGCTCAATGACATGAAGGATGAGTAAGACTACATGTACATGCAAGCTCTCACAAACTGCTCAGTTAAATAGTCGTGCAGGGAAGTGATCTGGACCAAAAGGTTGTGAAGCATCATTACTGCCATCCACTCCATTTTCAAACTCGATATAATCTTCATGCGCTTCAAAAAGTGGAATGTATTGGTTTAATTTTAGAAGTTTGTGACGGATTCTCTTCCACTTGCAAGCAAATTTCAGGGAAATAATAACTGCCATGTAGAGCATTGGAATGTAAATGAGAAGTACCTGAAAACTTGCAGCAATAGTCAGGTTTCTTGGATGAGTAGACGCATGCTGTGACCAGTAGTAATTGTACAGGCTTAAACCATTTATTACAGCAAGATCTGCAAATGTCAGTGCATCAACAATATTATAGTATCTTCTCTGATATGGTTGAGTGATGGCATGTACGGTGAGAATAGAGATAACGATAATTTCTAAACACGTGAAAACTTCAATAGTACTTGTAGCAAATGCAAATGCAGCCGAAATTGCGAGTCGATATATGAAATAGAGCCCAGCAAAGAATCGAAAGCGGTCCTTGTAACAGCCCTGAAAAGAGTCAAGCAGAGGTTTTAGCCTATTTAAGTCACAGCATTTACACATACAGTTATTGCGATCAGCTTTAACACATTTTCGTAGCTGTTCTCTGCTGTTTTGACAGGAGTTGAATAAGGAATTGGCTGCTGGATATAGGATGAGGACCACTGGGGGTATGGTACACAGTGTGAGGAGAGTAAGAATGGCTGGAATGGCATATGCTTGGTGATGGTGACCAAGAAATGCAACATTTCCACTCAAAAACACTACGCTTTCTTTTGCTACTAGTCCTTCGCTTCTTACATCAACTCTCGTAAGAATCTGAAAGGATACTTTCGCACACTGAGCATAGGATATGATAATGAAGGCCGCTATACCGTGTATTACAGAGCAATGTTGTAAATTTCTTCGGAAGAAGGGCCAATATCTAGCACTAAAGATTACGAGCAAGAGCAGAATAAGAGCACATGCAGTAGTTACATATTTGAATGCAAGCATGTCAAGAACTGTTGCTCCTTCCCATAAACAGAAAGAAAATCGGTCAAATCTTAAAAAGTCCATGTTGAAGATCCCAAAAATGAAGCGGTAAACACTTGTCAGAGCACTTACTCCAGTGGGCAATGTAAAAGCTCCAAGTGAGTTCACTTCAAAGAAATCAATTAACTGCATAAATAATACAAAACTGTTTGCGAGGCCAGAAGTTAATCTAATATTGTATACCATAATTATTGTGAACAAAATTGTCAGTGGTACCAGTTCTGACAGGCAGTAAAACAACCAACCCAATCTACCATTGTGGGAGCTACAGTTGCCACAGAGATATCGCTGAGAATGATAATAAACAGACATGCCCTCTTGGCATTCACCACATAACCGACCTGTTCTATTTCTGGGCCCACATAGGAAATTGTCCAGCTCTTCACAAGTCTGTGGAAGTACGAGGAAGGAATTAGTACCCCCTGTATTATGACAGTACCCTGGTGGGCATTTACTGGTGATAACGGTATGATTACTATCATTAATACAACCCATCCAAAAGCCTTTATCGAGGAGTGCCTTAAATTTGGTAACATCACATCTTGTGATTCCATCATACTGGTGGTTGTCTATATTAGCCGAGCAAATACATTCCTCTGGAGTAGAAGAGTTGCTAGGGATAATGAAGCCTGGTGGACAGTTGATTAGTGTGACATTTATTGATGTTGCAGTTTTCCGTGTACCAATTGTTTGAAGATTAAGCTGAAAAGTGGAATCTATACTTCCTTTTATTTTAATGTTACCATCAGACACATACTCAAATACACTGTCTAGTTCCACTTTTGAATCACTCTTTATGTGTGATAGTGAAGCTTTGTAGACATAATTCAAAGACTGATTTAGATCATCCCATGCATGTGGTCGGATATTGTAAATCTGTCCTGGAGAGAATCGCAAACTTTGAGCAGAGTTAATTTGGATTTTAGCAGGGTCACTAGCAATATTAAAATCTCTTTCAGGGTGTGAGTAATGAAATGGATACCAACGAAATACATTTTGAACGTTTACTTTTCTTATTCCATTTGGTCGAGCTGATCTGGCACATGGAAGAAGGGAGGCGGCATAGATAGAGTGTCCATATCTTCCTGCTTCATTGCCTTCGAAATAAAACGAAGCATTCCATTCATTTGGATAAAATGTGGAATCAAAATAGCGAATGAAACAACTGCGTGAAAATACAAAATCAGCCTCAACGCTTGAAGGTATATACATTGCACCTCCAATGTCTGAAGCAGTATTATTAATAAAAGTTAGGATAGAACTGGGAAACATCTGTATTGAGGAGCGAACCAGTGTGAGGGCTCCACCCTGTATGGCACGGTTTTCGGAGAAGGTAACTTCCGTGTTATCCAAAATGTTTATCCCTGCTGCATTAGCATAAACTGAGGTCCCATTGTTCTTACTAAAGGTGACAGAAGAGGTGAAGTTCACAGTAAATGCAGTAATGTGGAGTATTCCAGATGTTAGGAGCAGGTTTAATTGACTATGTATAAAGTCGTTTCCTCTAAACTTGCAATTTTCAAACGGAAGGGTAGGAAGTTCACCATCACTGAGGCTGCCCCAAGCATCTGGAGATAGGTTCACTGCAGCTCCAGTTTCAGCTGAGTTTTCAATCCAAGAGCAGTTGGTAAACTTCATGGTGTTTGTATTTTGATATTCACTACTTAAACGACTACTAAAGAAGTCAGTCCCACCTCCCCATTTCGCTGAATTACGAATAAAATTAGTATTCTGATAGTGCAGTTGGTTGTCTGTCACACTAGGATATCGTACATACCATAATAAACCTATTCTTGTACCTCCAGCACCATTCTTTGCAATATTGTCCACAAAATGGCAGTTAGTTATTGTGAAAGAGTTGTATTTGACATAGTCTTGAAATTGAATATCCAGTCCACCACCAAATGCGGCAGAGTTGCCAGTGAAGTTGGAATTTGATACCGTGAAGTTGTTGTATGCGCTTCTTCCTTTAAGTGTTATACCTATAGCTCCACCTTTTCCTAGCCTTGCCGATGTAGACCTTGTTGGATGAACAATTGTTGAGACCATATTCGGAAGAGTAGTTGCATGGTTGTTATGAAATAGGCAGTCTTGAATAGTGTAAATACTGCGGTTACTAAATGGATTGTTTTCAAAATCACAGTAGTTTAATCTGCCTGGAGTGCAATAGGTATGCTCGATGTATATACCTCCACCACCAGGGTACACTGCACGCTCATCTTTGGGAACCATATTTCCAAAGAAGGTTGAATCAGTAATAAAAACAAACCCATTTGTATCATACAATACTAATCCGATGCCGTTGTTGTTTGCAAATGTACACGATTCAACTACAACATTTGTGCAGTTTTCTACATACACAGCAGATCTAAAGCGAAGGACTGTGTCATTGTCACTGACATTACTGTCTCTGACAGTGCTACTCAGAAGACTCCCACATTGGGTGAAGGTGACATTAGCAATGTTCAGATCCTGTATAAAACTGAATACAAGTCCAGCACCTAGATAACTGTACCCAATACACTTTATAGTGGCACTAGAGACATTTAATCCAGCTATTTTGATATGACCGAGCCAGCCTGTGCTGGTATTCAAGCCTGTAGTATTCACAACTGCAGCAAGGGGGTGGATACCATCTTCAAGTATGATCATTGTGGAGTTACCAATACCATCAAGTGCATAGTTAAGAGTCTGGCAAGCATGCTCATGATTGTTACTGGTGAGAGTGGAGCGAAGCATGTTTCACTAGTACCTATATGCATAAAAAGAAGAGCGTACTTAACCATTGAGATTAGAAGCATTACTTAAGGTGTGTGCATGTGTGTGCATTATCAGCGGCATGCACATGTGCACACACCACTGTAAGTAAAAACAAATTGTGTAAATTTAAAGACTGTTAGTGTCAGTTGCGTTTCACTGTCATAACAACTTCGTGTATTTCTCTTGTTTTGCATAATAATGGCTGACTAGCTATAACAATTAATGGTGTTTGGGCTATGGTTAGGACAGGAGCAAAAACAGAACCATTGAGAAAGGGCATTTGGGAATAGACATACACAATTAGTCCTCGAAGTATTTTGATATCAGACACTGGACAGAATCCCAGTGGGCTTACTGTAATAGTCAATTGAAAATGCATGGTAGCTCTTGGGAATAATATTATTTGGTTTCTAGCTACATGTGTACCACGATAGATTATCTCTTCTATGGTATATACAACTGATGTAGCTAAACTTATTACTTTTTTTTTTACAGTACACAGGGTAAACAACCATCATAGCTAAACAGCCTCAGAGTGATGCATGCTATTCATAAGTCCCCCAGCCCCCTAATTCAATTCCAATTCCTTTACCAATCAATTTCATTAGTTGTTAGGGATGAGAATATTATGCTCCAGACAGTAGGTTTTATGCTATTCTTTATGCTTCGAAATTCTGCAATATATGCTCTGGGTAATGGTTAATAATTTTTGGTCCATGTTCGCTAGCACTTAAAGTCGCAAAACCTTTGATGCCCACATACCCCCCTGCAGCCTTATAGGCTTTACTGCCCACCATATGCCCAAACATCTTAATAAATACTGCATCAATTTTGTTTGTTATGTTGAAGTTGTTAAAGTACATTTTAAAAGAGCTGGAAACAGGGCCTAAATCATCCATTACCGGGACCATTAGGTTAGTTGTACCTAGCTGTTGTATATATACTTCGTTCAATACTGAATATACTTTATGGAGCTAGTCGCCAAAAAACATAATTAATAAGGTAGCTAGTAGTTATTTATACTACATGCAGAACTCAAAAGAACATAATAAAACAACTAGCTCATTGCCGTATTAAAATGGTGGACGACGACACCGACAATAGGAAAGAGCTGGAAATGCCGAGAACACAACTGTTTGTGCGCCTATCAGGTACACATATGCTAAGATATTCAGCGGTTATTATTGTCCGGTGGGAAATAGCACAAGCCATGTACGATTTTAAATAGATGACAAAGCTTCAGGTATAATGCAGCAATCAAAGTTATGTCCCACCCTTCCTAGTAGGAGGAGGATGGGAATTTAAACATCAAGTGCCCAACCCCCAGGGGAAACTTAGATTTACCCACACCATGGGACACAAGTGACAACAAAATACTATGTACCTACTCTGACAAACTTCATGATGTATTACGTACTCTTAAGTACCAGTATAAATTAAGCCAAACAAGAAGCAACTTTAATGTAGCTAACTGTTGTTTATCAATGTATGATCCCTGACAACAGGCAATTAGAATTGAGTTGGACACTATTCACAGCAATGTATACCCTCACCTAGTTAGTGGGTGTGTCTGGTATGCAACAAGAACAGGAGAACACCTGTCTGTGCATTATGGCTAAGAATGACTCTAAATGAGTTGACTTTATGCAGGCAAAGAAATATGCGATAGATAGCTATGTAATTAAATCACTGGAAAAGGAAACGGTTAATATCGAGATTGACGTGGTTGTCTGGCTTTCAGACAGGAGTACAGACAACTACCTGTGGAAGTACATCATGACTAAACTCCTTTTATGCATGTTTCAATTTGCTCCTGAGCTACATATCTACGAATACTTCTCAGAATGGTTAAACTGAGACTCAGATAGCCATGTTTGTTTTAATCCTTACCTTTTTGCAGGTCTAAATTGTATTTAGATCATGTAGCTAGAGATCTTCCTTTGAAATGATAAGGATTCCCGCACTTACATGAAGGGTGTGTCCCACATACGAAATGTAACCATTTGCTGATCAGTTTGTGATCCATGAAGATAGACAATACGAACTGAGTCAAACATTATTCACAACAATGTATATCTCACATGGGGTGTGTCTGGTATGCAATCTGGGAGCAGGTGTAGACTCAGGCTATAAATTCTAGTTAAATATATGACCCTGAATAACTTGAACTGTCCGGCCCTCCCCTTTTTTCCTTTGTGTGAGGTAGCTACAGGTGTGTATATAGTTAATGTGCAATGTATATCTCACATGGGGTGTGTCTGGTAAGCAATCTGGGAGCAGGTGTAGACTCAGGCTATAAATTCTAGTTAAATATATGACCCTGAATAACTTGAACTGTCCGGCCCTCCCCTTTTTTCCTTTGTGTGAGGTAGCTACAGGTGTGTATATAGTTAATGTGCAATGTATATCTCACATGGGGTGTGTCTGGTATGCAATCTGGGAGCAGGTGTAGACTCAGGCTATAAATTCTAGTTAAATATATGACCCTGAATAACTTGAACTGTCCGGCCCTCCCCTTTTTTCCTTTGTGTGAGGTAGCTACAGGTGTGTATATAGTTAATGTGCAATGTATATCTCACATGGGGTGTGTCTGGTATGCAATCTGGGAGCAGGTGTAGACTCAGGCTATAAATTCTAGTTAAATATATGATCCTGAATAACTTGAACTGTCTGGTCCTCCCTTTTTTCCTTTGTGTGAGGTACATGTAGCTAAAGATGTGTATATAGTTAATGTGCAAGGATGTTTGGTAAACACTTTTGTGTAGGCAGAGTACTGGCATATACATGCAACATTGTAGCTAATTCCAGTCCATTCACACATGGACTGATCATGGTCTCATGATCTGGTGCCCTTCCTTTGAAATGATAAGTGTGGGATCACTACGATAGCACTATTTTGTTGTTCACTATGAGGTTGTCACTTTTCCGAAAATGGAATAATGTCCCATGGCCACCCCCCCTAGTATGCCCCACCCTCCTCCTACTAGGGAGGGTGGGGCATAACTTTGATAGATGCATAAATTGTACGCACTACAATCTACAGCTGACATCAGTGGAAGACTCGAAGAGGTATCTCAATTCAAGACTCATAAGAATTATATGTAAGTGGGGTAGGTACCTATAAAAACTCTGAGGTAGGGAAACATTACCGAGAGGTACCAGCATCACAATTTCTGTGACTGTATACCTCAGCAGTCTCCTGCCTGAAATGTGAGGCATTTACTATTAAACTTCCCAAATTTGGGCTGGGAAATGAATGTCGCCACTATCATGCTATGGGCCCCCTGGACAAGCCTCTCACACTCCAAGTCTAATCTCACAGGCCTATAATTTTCACCAAATCAGAGTTTGGGCTGGGAAACAAATGTCACCACTGCGATGCTAGGGGCCTCCCCTTTAATTGTAGGCATCAGCCTCACATTCTCCGACTGTAGTCTCCCAGCCCTATCGTCAAAAACGACTATAGAAGGTTTGGGTTGGGAAACAAATGTCACCGCTGCGATGCTAGGGGCCTCCCCTTTAATTGTAGGCGTCAGCCTCACATTCTCCGACTGTAGTTTCCCAGCCCTATCGTCAAAATCGACTATAGAAGGTTTGGGCTGGGAAACCAATATCACCGCTGTGATGCCCAGCCCTATAGTCTCCCAAAGTCAAAAACGAGTATAGAAGGTTTGAGCAAATTGAAACATGCATAAAAGGAGTTTAGTCATGATGTATTTCCACAGGTAGTTGTCTGTACTCCTGTCTGAAAGCCAGACAACCACGTCAATCTCGATATTAACCGTTTCCTTTTCCAGTGATTTAAATTACATAGCTATCTATCGCATATTTATAAATGACCTTTGCCTGCACAAAGTCAACTCATTTAGAGTCATTCTTAGCCATAATGCACAGACAGGTGTTCTCCTGTTCTGGTTGCATACCACTAACTAGGTGAGGGTATACATTGCTGTGAATAGTGTCCAACTCAATTCTAATTGCCTGTTGTCAGGGATCATACATTGATAAACAACTGTTAGCTACATTAAAGGTGCTTCTTAATTTATATACTGGTACTTAAGAGTACGTAATACATCATGAAGTTTGTCCGGCCCTCCCCTTTTTTCCTTTGTGTGAGGTAGCTACAGGTGTGTATATAGTTAATGTGCAATGTATATCTCACATGGGGTGTGTCTGGTAAGCAATCTGGGAGCAGGTGTAGACTCAGGCTATAAATTCTAGTTAAATATATGACCCTGAATAACTTGAACTGTCCGGCCCTCCCCTTTTTTCCTTTGTGTGAGGTAGCTACAGGTGTGTATATAGTTAATGTGCAATGTATATCTCACATGGGGTGTGTCTGGTATGCAATCTGGGAGCAGGTGTAGACTCAGGCTATAAATTCTAGTTAAATATATGATCCTGAATAATTTGAACTGTCTGGCCCTCCCTTTTTTCCTTTGTGTGAGGTACATGTAGCTAAAGATGTGTATATAGTTAATGTGCAAGGATGTTTGGTAAACACTTTTGTGTAGGCAGAGTACTGGCATATACATGCAACATTGTAGCTAATTCCAGTCCATTCACACATGGACTGATCATGGTCTCATGATCTGGTGCCCTTCCTTTGAAATGATAAGTGTGGGATCACTACGATAGCACTATTTTGTTGTTCACTATGAGGTTGTCACTTTTCCGAAAATGGAATAATGTCCCATGGCCACCCCCCCTAGTATGCCCCACCCTCCTCCTACTAGGGAGGGTGGGGCATAACTTTGATAGATGCATAAATTGTACGCACTACAATCTACAGCTGACATCAGTGGAAGACTCGAAGAGGTATCTCAATTCAAGACTCATAAGAATTATATGTAAGTGGGGTAGGTACCTATAAAAACTCTGAGGTAGGGAAACATTACCGAGAGGTACCAGCATCACAATTTCTGTGACTGTATACCTCAGCAGTCTCCTGCCTGAAATGTGAGGCATTTACTATTAAACTTCCCAAATTTGGGCTGGGAAATGAATGTCACCACTATCATGCTATGGGCCCCCTGGACAAGACTCTCACACTCCAAGTCTAATCTCACAGGCCTATAATTTTCACCAAATCAGAGTTTGGGCTGGGAAACAAATGTCACCACTGCGATGCTAGGGGCCTCCCCTTTAATTGTAGGCATCAGCCTCACATTCTCCGACTGTAGTCTCCCAGCCCTATCGTCAAAAACGACTATAGAAGGTTTGGGTTGGGAAACAAATGTCACCGCTGCGATGCTAGGGGCCTCCCCTTTAATTGTAGGCGTCAGCCTCACATTCTCCGACTGTAGTTTCCCAGCCCTATCGTCAAAATCGACTATAGAAGGTTTGGGCTGGGAAACCAATATCACCGCTGTGATGCTAGGGGCCTCCCCTTTAATTGTAGGCGTCAGCCTCACATTCTCCGACTGTAGTCTCCCAGCCCTATAGTCAAAAACGAGTATAGAAGGTTTGAGCAAATTGAAACATGCATAAAAGGAGTTTAGTCATGATGTATTTCCACAGGTAGTTGTCTGTACTCCTGTCTGAAAGCCAGACAACCACGTCAATCTCGATATTAACCGTTTCCTTTTCCAGTGATTTAAATTACATAGCTATCTATCGCATATTTATAAATGACCTTTGCCTGCACAAAGTCAACTCATTTAGAGTCATTCTTAGCCATAATGCACAGACAGGTGTTCTCCTGTTCTGGTTGCATACCACTAACTAGGTGAGGGTATACATTGCTGTGAATAGTGTCCAACTCAATTCTAATTGCCTGTTGTCAGGGATCATACATTGATAAACAACAGTTAGCTACATTAAAGGTGCTTCTTGTTTGGCTTAATTTATACTGGTACTTAAGAGTACGTAATAGCTACATCATGAAGTTTGTCAGGAGTAGGTACATAGTATTTTGTTGTCACTTGTGTCCCATGGTGTGGGTAAATCTAAGTTTCCCCTGGGGGTTGGGCATTTGATGTTCAAATTCCCACCCTTGCCCCACCCTCCTCCTACTGGGGAGGGTGGGGCATAACTTTGATAGCTGCATAAACGACGGTTCTCCAATGTAGACAGACTGAACATGTCCAAGAGCTCAGAATAGCCGCTGTTCCATTGTTTGGAACATACCCTTAATGCAAATTTCTGCCCACTCTCAAGAGACTGAATGTCTTGTATTGCAAACGGATCCCAAACTGAAGCAGCATATTCAACATGAGGTCGAACTAAAGATGTATAGAGGCGGAGCAAAGTGTTGCTGTCAGCATACTGATAGTAACGCCTATAGATTAAGCCAATTAACTTTCTCGCCTTGCTGCACATATCCTGGATGTGCTGAGACCATGACAAATCTGAAGTAATTAGAATACCAAGATACTTAAACGTTGGTACATCCTCAAGAGTGCTTCCATTGAGGGATAGAGGTGGAGCTGGAGTATGACGATTCCTTTTTCTATCATATGGTTGCATTGAAGGTCATAGCATTCTGAGTGGCCCAGTTGCTTAAGGCATCAATGTCATCTTGTAGGGCAGAATAGTCGCCACTGGTGCGGATGGGACGATAAAGTAGTATGTCATCGGCGTATATGACCAAGCTGCTTCCTGCAGAAAGTCCCATGTCAGCTATGTCATCAATGTAAATTAAGAAAAGAAGAGGACCCAGTATTGAGCCCTGAGGAACACCAGACAATACATGAGATGAACGAGATGATGTACCATTGACGACAACCCTCTGCTGCCTTTCCGCTAAATAGTTGTGAATCCACATGATAATAAGGGGATCTAGTCCAATCTTCTCCAATTTGGATAGCAAGGGCAAATGGGGGACAGTATCGAACGCCTTCTTGAAGTCAAAAAAGATAGCACCTATTTCTGCACCATTTTCAAGGAGTTGAAACCATTCATGAGTAGTATGCAAGAGAGCAGAGACGGTGGACTTCCCTGACTGAAACCCCCACTGGCAATTGGCCAGAGGGTGGTGAGTTGAGAGATATTCAGTTATTAAAGAATGAACGTGGCGTTCCAGGACCTTACTCAGAATGGACAGCAGTGAAATTGGTCTATAATCTGATGTAGACTTGGCTCCAGGTTTTTTAGGTATGGGGACTACTGAGGATGTTTTCCAATCAGCTGGGGGTCGACCACATGCAATAGAGCAATTGAATAATTTTGTGAGTGATGGAGCAATAGCATTGGCAGTAGACCTTAACATGCGCGCCGAGATGCCATCAGGCCCGTTGGCTTTGGATACATCGAGAGACTTTAGTAGCTCACAAACCTCATCTTCAGTACATAGGAAGTCTGGGGGGCAGTCAGAAGTACCGGTAGGTGTAGATGTAGAAATAGGTGGACAGGATGAATTGAAGCAGCTGCAAAAGAATTCATTAAATGCATTGGCTTTGTCCACATCCGAGTGGCAGGTAGTATCACCATGTGCTAAGGTGCCTATTGAGGCATGATGTTTGTTCAGGACCTTAAATGTTTTCCAAAACTGCTTTGTGTCAGAGGTGTTTAAGTTGTAGAAGTACTCCTTCTTGGCTTTCTTCAGCTGGGAAGTTACCCGATTTCGGGCACGTTTATACTGGGACAGGTGCAGAGATGACTTAGATCTCTTGGCCTTCTTGAAAAAAACAGTTTCTCCTGCGCATGGACTGCACCAGAGACTTATTTAACCATGGAAGGTTGCGTCTACGTGGGGGAAGGACCTTTTTTGGAATACACTGATCCATTATAGATAAAAAGGTGCTTTGCCACAAGGAGCAGTATTGGTCGATATCGTCCGAGGCTAATGCATCCCAATCAGTCTCAGAGATCATTTCAGCGGCTTTTTCAAATCTGCATGAGCATATCTCCAGATAGTTCGTCTATGTGGGCCGAGACAATGTGAACGGGGCAACTTCCAACTGATGACAAGATGTATACCATTATGATCAGAGCTAGCAAGAGGTGGGGTATCATTGGTGACAACCTGGGATAAATTAAAAACATCTGCTATAGCACGTGTTCATACTCAGCAAGTATGGATCTTAGAAGAGAGAGAAAACGTTCTGTTAAAGTTCGAGAAATGCAGCAAGCACAGGAAGATGAGAGGAAACGAACCGAATACAGCAAAGTGTCCGTGCAGATACATGTGTGCCGTCTTCAAACTCTTGGCACACGAAGAGTCAGAGATAGTTTTATCAAGGAAGGCTTACTGCAGCTCCCAGGTTAGTAGAGTTTGTGTAGCCGCTTTGTAAGCAGAGACATGAGGGCTGGTGACCGACGGCACTAATCCAACGTAGTTTCAAGTGGCATAGCCACTCTCTCAGCTATCCCGTGGCAGCCATGGTTGAGCCTTTGAAATGTGTTGCAGACAGAGACGTCAGTCTCCACAAGGCCAGTCGTTTAGTTGTAGTTTATCCATCATCATGGTTCCTTGGTTCAGCTGTTTACTTGCGCGACTAGCTGGCTCACGAAAATATCCCCCGTGTGCAGGTGTCGCGAGCTCCATCTCCACATTCCAGTCCCGTTCGCAACCCGCGGGACAATCAGGCAGTGACCCACTAGCTCAGGCATTCAGACAACTGCTACTTCGACTCAGGGATGGCAATGTCAGTCGTAATGATTGGCAGATGTTGCTCCATCGCAGTCCTCAACAATCCAACGGTGACACATTTGACATGAGCAATAGGCAATTTTGCCTAGTGCAAATGCAATTATTCCCAAATGGCACGAGAATCCATGTGATTCCACGTTAATCACATATCATTACAGTTCCTATAGTTACAGCCTTTGTTGAACTAAATAAGTGTGCGATTACAAAAAGTGTGCGATTATCGAAATAATCGCACTCTTATCTATAGGGGTAAATGTGTTGTTACTAATATAGTATGTAATTAGCTATGTATGTATTTGACTTTCTTTTGTATTTATCCTGTGTTTTAAAAACAAAATATTACATGTGACACTTTTCACTCTCAATCTTCAAATAAGCCACAATTATAATTTAACCCACACAGCTACACGAGTTTGTTTAGATATATAGCAGTCCAAGGGCGAAACTCGAGGACTGCTAGCAAACAAGCGAGTGTGTTTCCCAAATTCCCATACATCCTGAGGGCTTGAACTCTAACAATTTGTAGCCCCACACTGTAAAAATAAATATATTGATTTAACTACTGAGAGGTTAGCTATACCACAGTTGCAGAGTGCTAGATGTATTATAATGTTGTAGGAATAACAGCTTTCCCTTGTTAGCTACAAGGGAATTTTTTAAGCCACACAGTTGGTGACTATCTGATTATTTCCCTTGACTGGCTTCCCTAACTGAAAGTATGTGGCTAAACTGTCTAGCTTTCTGGCACCAGTCAAATTATCTGAAAGGAAGTGTTTTTGTGAGGGAAAATCTGAGTTTCCATTGTATATGTATGGTAGCTAGCAACAACTGAAGGGAAACTCTAAGTACCTGCAATATACATATACAATGAGTGACCCATCTAGCACCCATGGCAATACAGATTTATTGATTTTTTAGTGTTCCCAGTAATTGCACTTTCCTGAACAGCTTTCACCTGCTCGTCAGAAACGGGCGTAGGAAAGCTATTTGGCTCCACTTCAGGGATTGCATACTTGCGCTACTACCAGCCAGGAATTTCAGTTTCTGGAATACTTGCAAACAGTTCTTCCAGGTCTAACTCGGCAACTGACTTAAGGAGAATCTGTGTAGATATTCCCGTCAAACGCGCAGCCGTCCATACCGCCAAACAAGCTATTAGTACCAACAGAAGTCAAACAACCAAAACTGCACCAAAAGCTACTCTTTCAGCATCACTGCACACACTTTGCTACTAGTTGATTATGTAATGGGCTATTCCAGATTATAAGCGTACACCCCCATTGAGGAGAATAATTGTGTCTTGAGGGGGTAGCTGGGCTTAATGAAGTCTTGGGGGGCAAAAGCACATTTTAATGAAGTCTGGAGGGCCAAAACCAGATTTTAACGATGTCCTAAAGGGCAAAAAAAGAAAGATTTTGAGTCCAGCCAATAAATCTGCTTCCCTGACCTTGTACGTGTACTATAACTGTAGTAGTGCTAGACAAAACAATCAGCGGTCAGTTAATTGAATCATAGTACAGGGATTGTACCCTGAGTGTAGTTATATGTATTCCCGAGAGCGCTACTTCTGAAAAGTTAGTTGCCCGGCAACCATACACCCTAGGGCATATGGACAGCTCAAAAGTAGATAGATACTGTAGGGGTACCTTTCATCCACCCACGCACCATGGTACAAATAGCTATATAAAGATTGAACTTGAAGCCCAACTAGCTTCAAGTTATCCGCCGAGTGGTATCCGCCGAGTCACTTCCGGTACTATCTCATCCGCCGAGTGGTGTTTTTGGCTGAACTGGGTCCCGTATATTTACACGGACCTCGAAGTGCGCGTTATAAGGAAGGTATAAGTGGACCAGCCACCGTATCTACATCAACGGTCAAGGAGTAAATGAAGGTACAAATTCTTGATTGTGGGAGTAGCCTAATGAAATTATTCAAGTTGAACATAGTTTGGTGTGAGAGTTGGTACAACATCAGATCAAAGCTTAGGACATGGAGTTCCGAGTATTTCTCTTCCATCCAGTAGCGGATTGCTTCCACTTTTAATTGTTATATATAAGAATTAGTTGGGATTGGTATGACTTTAAAACAGTTAAACTAGTTTGGAGTTTTGTATTGTCAGTTTGGGAATCAAAGAAAGATGGTAGTGCGACTCTTTTCCTCTGATTGGGTGCATGGTCAAGGGTGTATTAACTGCTGCAGCAGCGACATGAGCTAGTATTACTTTAACTTGATGACTGAAAACACACTGGTAACCATAATAGTTCATGTGGATGGTAGCTACAGAAGGGTCTCTATAATTATAATCAAGGAATCCCCTGCATTTACATCTTTCACTTCAGATGGCATAATTCCGAGCGAAGCGAGGCTATACTCCAGTTCGATTGACCTTTTTTCGTCGTCGTCGTTGCCAACCTGTTCCAGCCAGTTCTCCTGGTATAGCCTATCAAACACACAGCGAACACTTACCTTCGCTATAAAACTCCAAACGGGGAGACTTGGAAGCGATCACTATCACAGTAAGCTTGCTTCGGCCTCTGGTCTTCTAGGCACATAATAGCAAGTAGCCATTTTGTTTTGTGGGTGTGTATTTGACCTTTTTCGTTTGTGGGTGGGTGTTATGGGCGTGCCTCCTGCATGCCATGCCTAGCAATTCTCACGAAGCGAGGATATCCCTGCACATTGTGTATCACTAGTTTATAATATACATGCAGAAGAGGGTCAGACTTAGTCTCGTACCCAGATCCTCCCCCCGCGTACCAGATCCTCCCCCCGCGTGGGGGAGGGTCTGGGTACGAGACTAGGTCAGACTGTGAAAATCAGAAGTCTGGTGATTCGTCATGTATTAAACAGCTGTCATAGCTGTTAATACAGAAGGCTGACGAGAGTCACCTCACCGTTCTTCCGCTTTCCACAGTCTGGTCCATGAACCCCAAAAGAAAAGCCACCCTATTAAAAGTATTGCAAACCAGTGCAGCTATGCAACAAAATACATGGGCTAGCTCACTGCAAAAATTAATGGGTTAGTTTAACCAATCTGTGGTTAGCTCAGTTGCAGCTTCACTATCATGCTTACCAAGGGCATATTGGTTTTATTTTATGGACTATAGTATTGTAAGAATAAGGGTGGAATGTACACCATCAGACTGGGAGTATGAGCTAGGGATTTGGAGGAGTTATGACTGTGTAACTATACCTTTTACTCCTCCATTTCCCTATCTCATTCTCTCACAACATACTTTACCTTGTAACCAGGAAACATGCATTCCAACACACTGACCATGACTACCAACAAGCTTCTGGTACATAGGTACTATACCTTTTACTCCTCCATTTCCCTATCTCATTCTCTCACAACATAGTTTACCTTGTAACCAGGAAACATGCATTCCAACACATTGACCATGACTACCAACAAGTTTCTGGTACATAGGTACTATACACAACCATTTTGTTTTTGCATGCAACTGATGTGTACAATATTCATTTAGATGCTGCAACTGTAGCTGAGTTAAAGTAACCCTTCTGCTTTTGCAGTGCTTAGAGTCAGGTCGCAGGTAGGTTCCGCTCTGCGTGTGTGAGTCTGGCCCGCGAGACTACAGGTAGGTCGCGTGCTGCCATCACGTGAAAGCGCGGAGTAGCGGATATAGGAAATCAATTTCCGCATACGGTATACGCCCACGCTTTATACCACCGTTTTAAGCAGCGCTACCGAAGGAAATAGTAGTTCTGCTCAAAGTGTCGAAAAAACTGCAAAGGCGGAACAGAGAACTACTACCAGTTCTGGAGCAGTATAAATTGGAGGTATGATTATATTGTTGTCGCTACCAGTACCGCATTGCATGCCGATGCAAAATGCTAGCTACTAGATTTGCATCACTAGACAGTGTTGAGTTTGACATGACAATGTTTTATTTATTTGTTTTCATTTACCTTTTGAATCATCTACACGTGCAGGCCAAACGAAGATGAAGGCTCTGATGCTTGCTACCCTAGCTGTGGCCCTGCTCCTGCAGACGGCGTGGGGTAAGCGATCGCGACTGGCTTCGCTGCAACTTCAGGACAAGCTAGCTCGTGCTAGCGAAGTGGTATTCGCTGTCACCCAAGCTGCTGGCTACCCTCAGAGGTCGCGGGTTGCTCGGCAGTTTGATGTAACGTAAGTAGAATCATGTACTTGCGAACCGATTTTAAAGTTTGCATTATACAGTCATTATTATATAATTTTGCTGTGTATAGTGCGGCTATTTAATATGGGGCTGCAGTTTTCACATGCTATTAAAAACTGGTTAATGCGCAGTGCACTCCTAGGGTCACGTGCAAAATTAGATAAACAGTGGGCCAAGGACATTACACTTAACATTCCCCGGCTATAACTAGTACTACTTCATGGTTCATTCACTTCAAATTATTATGCCTATAGGGGTATCATGGGATACAAGGGGCGAGCGTGAGCTTGGATGAGTGAAAGTGAAGTGATTTATGCCAGTAGCTTCAGCGATTTGACCAGATACCCTTAGCCTCATAAGCTTACCGAGGCCACGCGGGGTGTGTGGCCTGGGTACGAGACTACAGATACCCTAAGTTGTCGCAGTTCTCGGTGACGCTCCAGCCGCCCCTCCCTAGCTTCTGCTAACTCACCAGATACCCTAAGCCGTTGCAGTTCTCAGTGACGCTCCAGCCTTATCAATATTACTTTCGGCCTCATGCATTCAGTCGCGGCGCGCGCATGGAGGTGAAATAGGAAAGTCAGCGTATTTGCGGTATTGGGGCAGCCCCTGTCCGTTCGTTCACGACAAAAATTGGCAACTGACTACACTAAAGGGCTCGCTCACGCTCGCCAATTATCTATGGTTGTATACAGTATATTTGATATAAATATGAGCGGTAGTACGTAAAGTCCAGCCACTTTAATAGTGCGTATAATAATACAGGAGTACACAACATTTGTAATTCTAAGGTAAATCTATCCTGTACAGTACATATAAATTATGCAAATTATGCCAATTATGAATGTAGCTAACTACCGAATTGTGTGTGCATGTGTTTGTGTGTGCGGCAGTAGCTGAATACTTGTTTTGGAATGTTTTGCCGTTCGCAATCTAAGAGCCTCCCCCTCTTGTCCACTGAATCACCTACCCGTCTTCGCCGTTGGCACTCGATCTGTAGCCTTCTCTCCGTAGTGTAGCCGTTGCCTGTACCGTTCTCGCTCGATCTGTAGCCTTCTCCCACTCTGCTCTGGATTTCCGCTGCTCTCCAGCGTAACTGTCGCCGTTCTAGTACACAGCCTAGCTACCACTCACCACCGTTTTTGCCAGGACCCCACAAACGGCAGCTAGCCGCGAAAATGGGCGGAGTCTACGAGATAGAAAGGTCACTCTCCTAAAGACAACTGACTAGAGAAGATTGGATGACCATCTGTCTGGCAAGCTGCCTGCCAGCCTTTCAGCTACACTCACAAACACTACTATAGACTTCAGGCTGGATTTTACACACAAACAGCATACTCAGCACTACACGCGGCCTAAACGGCATCTTATTAAGAAAAAGAGTGTTGAAAGTGAACATCAAAGTACCACTCGGCCACATCAAAGTGCCGAATTTGCCCTTGAAAGTGCCGCTTTCCGGGGGGGGGGGATTTTTTCAATTTCCCTTGCTACCTTAATTAATTTAACCCTTTCCACCTGATAGCGGCCAAATGCGCCCGAAAAACCACATTTGTTTATAAGCCTTTATAAAGCCTATATACATCATGTATGTATCTGGTCTAGTACTTCCCATTTTTCTGAAGGGGGCTGGCACGCGAGACTAAACTATAACGTGTATGACTGCTATAAATGGTATATTTATGTGAAATAGTCGTAATTTATTGTAAAAAGTTTTTATTGCACAAATGGAAAGGACTTGATTGAAATCTCTTCCATAATTATAAATTTTAGCATTATCAGACTTTTACTTTCAATATAACTGGCCACAAGTGTAAAAGTATTTTATGACAAACTTTCAACCTTTTTGTACCTTATAACGGTTGTAAATGCTCAAATTTTGTGAATTCCAGAGTACGCTATCATGCAGTTAGCTGCTAGAGCTTGTCAAAACATAACGTAGCTACATACCACTGTCCAAGCAGCACAGAACTAAGTAGCCTCGTTCCCAGGCCTCCCCGCTCCGTGCGTATTACGTAATGCGAGTGAGCAAAGCGAGTGAGAGGAAAAGCGGGGTAGGACTGGTATCATTTATCACGTGCTGTGAAGTAGGTAGACTTAGGGTAGACTCAATCAACCGGTTGAGTGCACCACAGGCTCTGTGATCTTGCCGCTCCACATGATCATGAAGAAAGTTTCGTTCTAGCTAGCTATCGCAGAAGGCTATAGACTTGTGAGTTGATTGTAAGAGTTGTACCAGCAGTGAAATTGAGCTGAAGCGGCAGGCCTTTGGCGGACCAGGCAGGCGAGCACGATGCCGGTAAGCTTATGGCCGTGTTAAAAACGATGATTTTTACTCTGAAGATGGGTAATAGACATGGTCTTGCCTTCTTTTATACCCTTCGATTGCCAAAGTTGAACATAGAGGCTGGTTTTTAGTTCATTGGTAGTCGGCGGTCAGTCTTAGAGTACCGCTTCACCATAGGTTTTACTCCAAGCTAGGGCTGATCCCCAACTCGCAATCATCGCTGATCTAACTTTCGGAGCAGTCAGCAACTCTTCTCTGCTTCTTTAATAGCTTGTGCAGTTGCATGGCGGCAAGATTAAAGTGTGCACTCAACCAGTTAATTGAGTCTACCCAACGTCACGGCACGTGATAAATGATACCAGGCCTACCCCGCTTTTCCTCTTGCTCGCTTCGCTCGCTCACATTACGTAATACACACGGAGCGGGGCGGCCTGGGAACGAGGCTAAGAACTAAGCTAGCTTGATGTATACTGGTATGGTTCTGCCGAAACTTTCAGTACCTTCCACTGTGCTCATGGCTATTATTGTGGCATAGTAATGTACTTGGCACACAAATGTGGGTTTTCTACTCATATAATTATATATAACCTGCATGGCTAACCACACGGTTTCTGCCCTTTGCAGTTGTGATGAGCGTACACTTGAAAATTTTGGAAACAGTTACCCACCTGAATGTGTCTCAAGGTTTCAAAATTTTGACCTTGCTGGACTTGAATCGGGCAGTTTCACTGCAGTCGCAGGATTTGTGAACTCTTTCTGTGACGCAAACTGTGGTCAGCCAATTGTGGATCTCCTTTATGACTGCAATCTTCCTGACTTTGCACCTATTCTAGTATATGCCTGCAGAGAGAATGACAACGGAGACAGATGTGGAGCGATCCTCCAAACGCTTACTGACACAGGAAATCTTGCCGAATCCAACTGTCTTCCTCGTACTGTTGATTGCTCCCCTGACTGCCAAACCAGCCTCTCAAATTACCGAGCTATGACTGGATGTTGTGGGAATGTTACTGAAATAGTGAATTTATTTGCAACTGGAGTTGAAGTTGAAATTAATAACGCTGCTCTCTGGGATTCCTGTGGCGTAAGTGTGACCGGGCTGTGCACTAGAGGGGCTCTTCGTGGTGCTGGCAAAGCCCTTACAGTTACTAAAGTCACTGTAGGGCTAGCCATGCTGGCCCTGGTGGTGGTGCTGCTGATGTGACATGCAGTAGTTTACTGTAGCTGTAGCTAGCAACTTTTTGAACATTTGTAGGCTAGTACATATAGCATTCACTAAACCTTGTAGCATGACTGCACTCCTGAATACTGTACTTGTCGTGATTTGAATTTGAGTGCTGCAGTTGAAAACAATTGCTATTTCCAGTGCTTCTGACTGTCATAGTAATCTTTAAAATTAGTTTACTTGCAGCAGTGCTTCTGACTGTCATAGTAATCTTTAAAATTAGTTTACTTGCAGCAGTGTACTGTTTTCTATCTATGATTATCCCAAGGGTGAAGCCTAATTATCACTGAGAAGCAACAGTTCAAGAATGTCATTCATCAATGATTATCGAATGAGTACAGTCAAGTGGCGGGTAAAAAGTATACTGTGCATGCAAGCTACTGGTCTCTGATGAAGGGCTATGGAGTTTGCTGGCGCTGTCAAAAATACCAGTTTGGATGACTCTGGCACCTTTTCAGCTCAACAGTAGTCCCTCAATTATTGGTGATGTATTTCTAATTGGAGCACGCTACTGTTTACAATGCTTTCAAGAGGCAACTTGAATGTCCTCTTAAAAGCTTTTATATACTAACAACTACCATTATTTTAATGGTAGAAGTATATCAAGTAGTAGTTGGGGTACAGTATCATAATATATGGCACACCAATAATTGAAAAGCTGTTAAGAGGTTACCTCTTGAAAGATAATAGCTATGTGACCTATATAGCTAGCCTATAGCTACTGCTCTCAAAAATTGGAGATCTATAGTGGTAATCTTGTATGCACACTGTTTGCGAAACTTGTAAGATAACCTAGTCTCGTGACCAGACCTTGGCTCCTCCCCTCGCCAAACGGTCTGGCTACAGTTTTGTAACTTTGTTGCTAAGAGTTGCCTTCTGCACGTACGATTATACAAGAAAACACTTATTTACGTCAGTGTAGAGACCTCAGTAAGCTTATAGAGCAGTTCACACCTCGAATAGTCAATTAAAAAACTCATTGCTCCGCCCATAAACCCCAGAAATTCGACTTCGTGCGCCAGACTGTTCTGCGAGGGGGCGAGCGCACGAGACTAGAGATAACTCTAACCAACCCTTTTGTTTTTGTATCTAATCACTGGGTGTTTAGCTGGGGTATATAAACAACACACGCCTAGCATGGGCTTTGGATAGCGTGCGTAAACTGCAGTCCCATATTGAACAGCCGTACTGTATACACTGTATACAACATTACATGTAGATGCAAAATTGAATCGGTTCGCAAGTACATCCACTTACGGTACTTCAAACTGCCGAGCAACCCGCGACCTCTCAGTGTGATCAGCAGCTTGGGTGACAGCGAATACCACTTCGCTAGCAAGAGCTGGCTTGTCCTGAAGTTGCAGCAAAGGCAGTCGCTTACCCCACACCATCTGCAGGAGTAGGGCCACAGCTAGGGTATAGCAAGCATCAGAGCAAGCATCAGAGTTTGGTCTGCACGCGGACATGCATGCAGAAGGTTAAAAAATTAAAAATAAACTCAACAAATACGCAAATTATCCCGCCATGCATTAGCCTGCCATACATAATCTATGTCCATGCAGTGGAGTGGTAGCGACAACAACTTTAATCTTACCAGAAACTCTGTTTAGCCCTTGCTATTTTCGGCACTTTGAGCAAAACTATACTATTTCCTTCGGTGGCGCTGCTTAATGATCTAAAGCGTGGGTGTATATGCTGCCTGCTTTGCTTCCGGCCGCGCTACATGAATGAAATTTATGTCATAATTTTTCGCTGCTCTGCATGCACTCAGCATGGGGCGCTTGCATGTTGGAGTAACCCGTAAATACTGAAGGAAGATCTACCGTAACTTTATACAACTTTGAAAACATACCCGGTAGTATAATAGCAAATTATATGGGAATGTTGATATCAATCAATCAATCAATCAATCAAATTTTTATTAGAGTGACATGCCCATATATATAAAAACATATAGTGATATGATGCCCAGCCATGACATATTGTGCATGTGTATATAAATGACTGCATGACTGGCCCACTCAGTGATCAACAATTAAGGAATGTCATACTAGTGTTGTAAATGGCTGAGATTGGTAAATTGTTGTAAAACATGACCACTTCCAGTTTTGTTACAGGCAGTCTTAACTAGCTTCAAGTTATCCGCCGAGTGGTATCCGCCGAGTCACTTCCGGTACTATCTCATCCGCAGAGTGGTGTTTTTGGCTGAACTGGGTCCCGTATATTTACACGGACCTCGAAGTGCGCGTTATAAGGAAGGTATAAGTGGACCAGCAATCGTATCTACATCAATGGTCGAGGAGTAAATGAAGGTACAAATTCTTAATTGTGGGAGTAGCCTAATGAAAGTATTCAAGTTGAACATAGTTTGTTGTGAGGGTTAGAATCATATGAGTTGAACATTATTGAGTGTGAGGATGGTACAAAATCAGAACAGTCACCAGCTTAGATGTATAAAATACGTGGTAGTTGTCATATATAATTATAGTAGTTAGCCTGGAGTATTTTCCATGCCATCCAGTAGCGGATTGCTTCCATGTCACTCTGGAGTAAAATCATTACAGTGAAAAAAATGAATTATATGAGGGTATTTGCGGTAACAATATTGTTATGATAGACAATGTGGAAGGAGGGGGGACACAGAATTTGATAGTGCGAATCTCTTTTGAACTTTAGTTATAACGCTAAGAAGAAGGGGAGGAGGTGGCTGAGCTTAGTGTCCCAATGACACTAAATGTTACCATATTTATTAGTAAACACCCACTATAGTTAACTTGATGCCTACCTGTTGAAATGTGTAGTTTACTGAAAACATCTTGTGAAGGGCATACTGACAGAGAAATGAAGATCATGGCATTATTAATATTGCACTTGGCAGTAGAGTAGCAAGACTTCATACCATGCAAGAAAATGGCCCACAGTCATGTCCATTGGTTTGGCCTGGGAGGTCCTAGGTTACGTAATGGGATGCAGAAGGTACAGGAATAGTGAACTAAGCCTTAAAAGTAGCATTAGTGCGTGATTAATGTACATGTACCTCTTCAGAGAAGGTTATAGCCCATTCGGGATGGTTGACAGCCTGTTCGATGGTTTCTCTATGTTTAAGCCAGGCTCTATAAGGATGTAATGTCAATTATCATATCACAATTAAGATCATGATGCACAAATCTGAGTAGCGAACCTGATCCTCTCTGCACACCGTGTTCCCTTTGTAAGGTAGGAGTCCAAATAGGAAACCGTTCTTCTCACAACATCAACAACCTGTATATAAGTATTATGCTAGTAATAAACGCGGATACCGTACCAAACCACTAATGTAACTCACAACACAAGCCCAATGACATCCAAGGTGGATTGGGATGATAACCAAATCATGCTGGAGTACCTTGACCTAAAAATAATATGCAGGTTTATGTATAGGTTATTGCTCTTAGCCGTTTGATTATAGGTATGTATCTAGGACTGGATGAGGTGTCTATTAATCTAAGATTTCAAGCACGTGCACACACACATACACACAAACATACCTTCTTTAGCCAAGTAACATTTTGGGGCTGCTCTTGGAGGAGCTTGATATACAAGTAGGACGTTGTAACGAGAACTTGCTTTCCTGTCTGAAACATCGGTAAATATTGAGGTTGTGGTAATTCACACTAGTTTGCATAGAGGATTGTTTGTACTAAATTTACCTGTTGGTTGCAATGATAAGCTGCTATTTGCAAGAATGTCGTAATAACCTGCATTAGCAAATGAGTTTGCAATCATACATAACATCATTATAATTATATTACTTACCGGGTCAATAAACCACCGAGGACTCTTGAGTGTTCTGAAGTGCTCATAGCAGACCATTCCACCCATAGTTTGGATATTGTCATTGTAGTACATGTGTGTATATTAGTATTGATTATATGTTGATGTCCTTCCAGCCTCGTTACCGTCTGAGTCTTTGTATCGTGGTTTCTTTGTGCCTTGTGTCTTTGTCCAAGCTGAATTCCCTTTGTGTATGTGTCTCTCTCTCTATATAAAATATTATGTCACAGTTTGCCAGTATCTTTATGTTCTGCAATTCAGGCATCAATTTTTAGGACCACCTGTCCGACCTTCCAACATACACGGCTTAGCGCTGGCCACTTGTCAGTAGTGCTAGCTAGAGTCTTATAGGAGCTCACTTGGCTACCTATTCTACATAGCATTATCATATTAGTTGGGTCCACCTGACTACGACCGTAACTCAACACAGGCCTCCCAAGTCACTACATTGTCTACAAGTTATTACACTGGCGACGAGATACCACTATAATTTTTAAGACAGAGTCCTATGAAGTCTTCACAATTTTCTGCATGATGGTAGCAATAAACAAGCATCCACCTGTCAACATTCCTTGCAGCTTGTATTACTAAGCCTTAGTGCACAGAATGTTGGCAAATAGTTGCTCAAGACATTGCATTAGCTTCGGTGTACAGTCTCCTGGCATACCACCCACTCTGCAGGAAGAACAGAACATACGTAAATACTGATGCTGAAACTGTCTGCTTTCAATATTGTAATCTTGAAACAAGTGTAGCTAGCTGCACATGTTGAGAGGGAGGAGTTCAGATAAAGTACTTTACATATACTGCTGTATTAGCATTTTGTACTCCAAGGCCATGTATTTTGTTGCATAGCTGCACTGGTTTGCAATACTTTTAATAGGGTGACTTTTCTTTTGGGGTATATATAAGAATTAGTTGGGATTGGTATGACTTTAAAACAGTTAAGAGTTTTGTATTGTCAGTTTGGGAATCAAAGAAGGATGGTAGTGCAACTCCTTTCCTCTGACTGCAGATCCTACTGGGTGCATGGTCAATGGTGTATTAACTGCTGCAGCGACATGAGTCATGCAGTGTTCCGTAACAGCTGTCATAGCTGTTAATACAGAAGGCTGACGAGAGTCACCTCACCGGTGTACCGTTCTTCCGCTTTCCACAGTCTGGTCCATGAAACAATTAAAAGTGGAAGCAATCCGCTACTGGATGGAATAGAAAATTAATACTCGGAACTCCATGTTATAAATGACGAGCTACTTAATTCCTAAGCTTTGATCTGATTTTGTACCAACTCTCACACCAAACTATGTTCAACTTGTCATTAGGCTACTCAGCCCCACAATCAAGAATTTGTACCTTCATTTACTCCTCGACCGTTGATGTAGATACGATGGCTGGTCCACTTATACCTTCCTTATAACGCGCACTTCGAGGTCCGTGTAAATATACGGGACCCAGTTCAGCCAAAAACACCACTCTGCGGATGAGATAGTACCGGAAGTGACTCGGCGGATACCACTCGGCGGATAACTTGAAGCTAGTGCAGTCTTAGGCTAGGTAGTATGCTCAAATTTTGACAGTGGTTGCAATTTTTTACTTTCTGCTGGTGAAATTGTTTCAGCGTTTGGCATGTAGTACGATATTATGTCCTCTGCTACTATTCAACAGAAGCACTTTATTGCTGTAGGCGCTTCATCATAATACCATACCTTTCCTTTTCAATACAATGACCCTACATTATAGCAAGCCACTTGCTAATATAATTATAAGCCAAAAAAATGCACTTTCAAAGGCTTGCATTGGACTATTGCCTGTGTTGTTACCAGCGGGCGCGCGCAAAGCGCGCTCCTGGCTGGTCCGCTTTACGTTCTGCGTCTGTGTGTTTGTGTGTGTGTGTTGTGTTCCGCTGGTTTTTTCAATGTCAGGAGGGATGGGCCCAATTGCAACTGTGGTTTACAAACGGATTGCCACCCTCATTGCCGAGAGACGTGACCAACCATACAGCAGAACCCTGTTCTGGATTCGTTGCAAACTCAGCTTCTCACTGCTGCGTCCTGCCATCATGTGCATCAGAGGATCAAGGTCCTCATACCATCATCCTGCTGGAATGCTTAGGGAAGCCATTGACCTTACCTGCTCTGAGGGTAGAATTGCCTCCCAGCACTAAAACTATCATTGCTACTTGTAGTCGCAACTTTTTCCCCTTTTTTTTATTGGTTTTGTGCTCTTCTTAACTTTTTCTTTTATGAATTTTGACTGCCCACTTGGTAAAAAAAAAAGAGAAAAACAGAAAAAGAAAGTGTGTGTGTGTGTGTGTTCGTCTGCAATTATCACGTGCGCTATATTACGTAATTCCATTACTATGCCACTATAGCAACGAGCGCAGTGGAATCCGCTGCTGGAAGTTTGCAGGCTCAATAGGCCAAGGTACGTAAAGCTAGATTAGTTTTGTGTTGCCTAGACGGCAAAAGAGTGGTAGGTAATGATAATAATTCTGTTTGCGCAAGTTCTGATAGCTAACTGGAAGGGCTCTACGAAATTGCTGTGTCAGCACTTTCGCTGGAAGCTGTACATGATGAGACTGTATACAGCTCCATTTAGCTTAGACTGGTCAGTTGCTGAGCACAACCTTCAGTTGGATGAAGTATGTATAAAAACACCCGGCTGGTTTTTAGATATGAAATATCAGTCTTGTTTTATATACCAGCCGAGCACCAAAGACCTTTGTAAACCTCCTATTTCACCGAAATTATCCCTTATCTTTGTAAGCATTAATATGGTTTTTACGCATTATTCCCTCAAGGGTGTTCCCTAGGCTCTGGTCTCCTCTGCAGTTTAAGAAAAAGAAAAAGTAGAAGGAAGAATCAATACCCCATCTCTTTATCGCCTCTTCAAACTTCCCCTCCTTCCATCTTGCCTTTATTACATGTATGTTGGTAGTTTGCTCCTTCTCTTGTAACTTGAATTGCTGCACTTGCTGGTCACATGGGCCAACTATGTCCTGTTGCCTTATATAGTTATGGTGGGGCATAAATATTCATTCTTTCATGCATTACCTTCAGTTTACATAGGGCGATGTGCATGGCTGTTTAATTCTAACATTTAGGGTAAAGTAACAAAGGTTGAAGGTAAGATGATATTATACTGGGCAAAGAGAATATTATTGATAAGACCGCATTAGCTAGATACCTTGCTCATGTTTGCCAAATCCTGCATGCACGCCGTTATTTATAAACATGCATATAATTAACACAAAACTAGAAAGCCATTGAAAATCTTTCTGAAAAGAAATTAAAGTTGGTCACATTCTAAGCTATACAAAAGTCTTGCTGTGAACAGTCCTAGCTATGTTTAGCCTATGGTTGGTACAGAAAAAACAAAATGAAATAAAGTCTTAGCACTATAGGTCCTCAGCAATTAATACATATATACATTACAGCAGCATTGCTACCACAGCAAGTACGGCTAGTCCTACAAATGTAATTTTTGTAATGATGAGGCCTTTTCCAGAGTTGAAAACTCCCTCTGAGCACACTCCAGTTACATCCACATTGCAGGTATTCCAAAGATTAAAATCACTAATGCCGGCGGGAAACACATCAAACTGTGTTTGGGTAAGATTACCACAGCATCCAGCATCTGAACGGAGTTGTTGCAGACTAGCTCGGCAGGCATCGGAACAAGAGCCTGATTCAGAAAAAGCATCAAGGCAAGAACTTGCTGCAGAAGTTGCTAAAGAAATGGTATTTTGGCGTATTGCACCACATGTCTGCATGTTAGCGTTCATGCTGCAAGTGTAAACTAGATTCGCAGTGAATTCATCAAGTTCACAGCGTTGATAAAAGTCCAGTAGTGGGCGGCCACATCGTTCAGTGCAAAATGTATTGATACTGTCAGCAGCAAGTCCGGATCCAGTGAGTTCTACTGGTCCACACTCATCCACTGGATAGTCGCTAAGCCTTTGTAAGTCACCAGTATCACACCTGCATGAAGAGAGGCAAATTCAGTAGGTATGGTCCCATCAATACTGTAGGCCTTATATCAAGGGGTAGTGTTGAGGCTATAGGATTACAGTATAATTACCAAGCAGGGAACAAGTCAACTAATTCGTGTTGCATGGATCGAGCCTGACTTTGTGTTTGTAGCTATGATTGCATGGGAGGAATGTAAACATATTTCCAGTGAACATGGCATTGCTTGCATGCATGTGCAGTACACTATCCAAGAGAAGGAGGGCATGCACTACGATGGAGACTGTGGTGATTAGGGTAGTCTGGAAGCCAGCCCACTATAATCAAGGCAGAGCTCGCTTGCAGTATCCCACCACCGGAGAGTGGTCTGGTGAATATGATCGTGAGACGGATGTGCACCTGGCGGGATACTGCAAGCAATCTCCGTCTTAATCAGTGGGCTGGTTTTGAGACTACAATTAGGGAGGCTACGTGCGCAGCAAAGCAAGTAGCCATAGTGATAGCAAGGAGAGGACTGAAAATCGTCAGGAGGTTCATCGACAGCGGATAAGGCTGATTCGGCAGCAGGAAAGTGACTCAGTGACCGGCGTTTTCAAAGCCTCAGACTGGCTGACTTGGTCAGATGAGCAGAGTAATGCGACTCGATTCCTGCGAGGCCCTCTGTATGGTATGTATGCACTGGCATGCATTGCCATGCATGTCAGCGGATCATCATGCATGTCAGCGGATCATCATGCATATAAGGTCATACAGCCAAATCGTCACTGGTATTGCAGTCAGCTTCACTATGATATTATAGTTTGTGAGTCCTACATACTTATTTCTTGGCTGGTAGATTTACCATAATAATAGATCCGATTATTATCTATACATGCTTTTGTATTCTTTGGATTTCTCACGACCCCCTGCTGGTACACAGATGTAGGTATTGTAATTATAAAACGTACATACATGATAATCGCCTTACAATTGCGACCAATCGCGTTTTGATTGCAGCAATTATGCGCAGCTTTAACGCGTGGGGAAAATATCGTATCAGTCTTTTGCAATGCAGGATGCTACTGCTCAATGTATACTCACGTTCCCAGGAAATCTCCTATTTCGGGCACATCGGGCAAATCGATATCGGGTATATCGGGAAAATCGGGTATATCGGGTATCGTCTGCCTAGCACCCAGCGTCCTCTTGTTCAGAGTTCTACCCCATCCCAGTTGCAGAAACGCGATAGCCAGAGTTGCAAGTATCAGCACCTTCATCGTCCTGCAGAAAGAGACCAGACAATATGCACATAAGTTACATGCATAAATATTATTAATGTCAATATAAAAGTTGCAGTTACTGTAATTTTGGGAACCAAAGTCTTGTCGGGGGGAAAAGTTATTTTTATTCGTGAAGAATGCAGCCATTACTAGTGCATACATGGTATTCCATGCAGAGAGTCTCGCGGGAATCGAGTTGCATTTAACGCGCTAGCGCTGCTGAGCTGACCATTCAGCCAGTCCGAGGCTTTGAGAATGGCGGTCATCACTTTCCTGCTGTCGAAGCAGCCTTACCCGCTGTCGATTAACCACCACCGATGTTCCCTCCTCCTACTACTTCTGTGTTGCTGTGCACGCAGCTTCCCTACTCACTGCCGCCTCTCTACAGACGATCCCATCGTAGTGCATTACTCCTCACTTGCTTGGTACTACACGTGCAGCAATGCTGCGCCCACAGGAAATATGTTTGAACAATAGCGTTGCATACATACATACATACATACATACATACATACATACATACATACGCGAGTCTCAATACGACACGATTAGTTGCCTTGCTTCCCGCTCGGCAATTACAAACCTTGCAGTATTGTCTTTCTCAGTTCTCTCTGCTGTTGCGGCACACTTTAATCAGCATACGGTGATAACTGCAGGTTTTCTGCAGCATTGCTTAGGACGGGGACTTATATACCGGAGCAGCGCCCGCGCTAGCGCTCCAGTTCCGCATAGCCTGTCACGTGCTCACCGGATGCACACTGCATCCGGTGAACTCCGTATAATCAAAGATTCAAAGGTCATATCCGTATACTCGCGCTGACGTGTTCCGTCGTCGACATGAAGGTTGCATGTAGAGAAGACTAATGGAGACGGGATAGACTAAGAGGTAAGATTCCATCGGCCAGGAGCCACCCTTCATTGCTTCAATATGAACAGCACACGAAGTAGCGGGCTCCTGCTAGTAAACAGCATTAGCGCTAGCCTCATGTCGAGTCCTCACGCCGTATCTCGCAGCCAGAGAAGAAAACCAGTCTGAGTACTGCTGGGTAACCTTCAGGCCGGGTTTATTGCATCGTGGGTGCAAATAATATTTCTCCTGCAAAACTTCGGACTTGCATGTCTAGTAGCTACCCTACAATAATTACTGTATTTTATTTTTTTTCTCTATAATATTTGATGCAATAGCAATGGATATACAATAGCAGTCGTGCTAATATAAAGTGTATACCCTTTATGATATATAACTTATAACAATAACGCAAAGTAGATAGGCAAGGGGACAGGAAATAAGGAAAAAAAGGTAAAGTAGTATTATTACTAAGTGAATACTCTGAGAGACCGATTAAAATGACGATATGTCGGGGCACATACAATGTCCTCAGGTAGGAAGTTCCACTTTCGTATAGACACACACATCAATTCTATGGTTTATATATGTTCATACCAACACAATTTTGGACAATCGCATCAAAATCAAGTGTAGCTTCTGGTTTGGTTTTAGCTAGGAAAATATTAAGATGATCTTTCATACTGCACAAATAGTTCACCACTAATACTTGAGTCTCTTACATATTATTCAAATGGCCAGCACAGTCATGTTAAATTTTTTGGAGGAATGTCTCCGCTCCCATAGATAGAAGCTTGGCCTCCCTCGTAATCTCCAATGTACCTAGCTATTATCAACTCAGCATGCATAAATACCCACACTGTAATTAGAAAAAAGTATCACGGTATAGCAGGCAAAAGAGTAGCTAGCTACATCCTATTCCCTAGAGGTTGTTTTAACTTACCTTACTAGTCACCTGAAGTCTCAGTTCCCTATAGCGACAATGTTCCCTATAGCGACAATGTTCAAGTTGAATGCACTGTTTGAGTGTATATTCCGACACAGCTGGAAGAAGCTGAAACTGCTTTGGCTTTGTTGGAGAGCTGCTCATATACAATGGGGATGTGTGTCTATACATAGCCAGGACACCCCCTTAGCTAATGGACCTGGGAACGGGACACATGTAGCAGTTTTTACCAGACGGGCGCGCGCAAAGCGCGCGCGCCTGTGCGAATACGTGGACCGCAAGTGCAATGAGAAATTGTTTGAAGTGTGGCGTAGGTCAAGCTATCCTGATTTCACGTTCGACGAAGGAAAAAACTAGCCACCTATTTTGCATGCATGGAGAATCTAGGAAGATAGAGTATAGCGTTCTGGAGATACGCGTCTTTGAAGTACGCGCGTTCAAAAATGCGGGAAGTGTCGGGTTTTCGCAAATCCGATTCTTTTCCTAGCCTCATTCCCAGGCTCCTGCTTTTATTAAAGTCACCTTCGTGCAACCGAATAAAGCAGGGTCCTGGGAACTTTATATATCGCAGTAAAAATAGAGTATATAGGAAGTGGGATCGGCCTTGCTACAGACGGTCACACTCGTTAGTAGAGATGTATGGATAAACAGTAATTTGAACTTTATATAGCAGCATAATCTTCTGCTGCTATTGGGTTACCTCAGTTGCAATACTAGCAACAGAGAATGTACAGTTAATTAGTGCAGATCAATAAGATCACTTTACTCTGATGGGGATAGCTAGCCTCGTTCCCAGCCCCCCGCTTTATTCAGTTGCATGAAGGTAAAGTTATCTTCGTGCAACTGGGGGACTGGGAATGAGGCTAGCTATCCCCACCAAAGAAGCATGGTCTAGCTCGTTTTCCCTGAGTAAAGTGATCTTTTTGATCTGCACTTAAGTGCATTCTCTGATGCTAGTGCTGCAACTGAGGTAACCCTATATGTAAGTTAATAAAAAAAATGACCACTCTATTTTTATAGCAAAATATATTATATAATACATAAAGTGATTGATTTGTTTACTTGTAGACAGCAACTGGCTCAGTATCTGCACCAACAGTACCGTGGTAAAATGGATATAGCTACTTGTATGGCTTCAAAGCAAGCGTATACAAATAGTGACTCTTTGCCCCAGATATCATTCACTCCATCCGCGTCTGCAGGTCCTAACAAGCTTAAGAACAAGAGGACCACATTGTCAAGCTGAGCAGAGGTGATTAACTACTATAAACTTTTCATTACCTATACTGTAGCTATGCAGATATAAACGCATTCTGTTTTCTAGTGGGAATCCTAGTCCCACTGTTTCATCAGACACATCAAGTATTGTTGTGTGCTATTTTCTCTGATAAAAATTTATGTCAGAACAAATATAGCTATTTAAACAAAAACCTATTGTTCGATTTCTTTATATAGGAGACAGTTCATTTGTCGTTTTAGTAGCGGGAAGATGGCTGTATCAGCAGTGAGGGCTACTGTGTTTCTCCCTGCCAAAATGGCAGCAACTGGTCCTTCTCCTAGAGAATAATGAATGTAACAAGGAAATCAAAAATTATGTTCAAGAATACTAAGGCTGAAATTTCATGCAGAGTCTAAGGTGGATCAGAACTTTCTAATACTGAGGCTTGGAAGGGATCAGAAATTTCTAATACTAAGGCTTGGAAAGGATCAGAAAAGAATAGTGAATGTAACAAGGAAAATTAAAAAGATGTTCAGAAAATTAAAAAGATGTTCAGAAAAGAATAGTGAATGTAACAAAGAAAATTGAAAAGATGTTCTAGAATACAGTGAAAAGTCTTGGAAGAGATCAGAAATTTCTGATACTAAGTAGAACTTTCTGATGCTAAGGCTGAAATTCATGCAGAGTCTAAGGTGGATCAGAAATTTCTAATACTTAGGCTTGGAAAGGATCAGAAAAGAATAATGAATGTAACAAGGAAAATTAAGAAGATGTTCTAGAATACAGTGAAAAGTCTTGGAAGAGATCAGAAATTTCTGATACTAAGTAGAACTTTCTGATGCTAAGGCTGAAATTCATGCAGAGTCTAAGGTGGATCAGAAATTTCTAATACTGAGGCTTGGAAGGGATCTGAAATTTCTGATACTAAGGCTTGGAAAGGATCAGAAATTTCTGATACTAAGGCTTGGAAAGGAGCTAGCTAGCTAACTATTATTTTGTTATTATTCAGCTGCATATAGGAACCAATTCTGATCACACCAGTCAGCCATGGGCTCCCTAACAATCTGATGATGGTGCAACTGGTACTCCTATTCTATACTGTGCAAGCTTACCCACACGATGGTGATCCTGCATGACTATGGTGATCCTGACTATGGTGATCTTGATGAAGGAGCTATGAAGGCTCTCTCTTTCTAGCTATGGTGTCACTGATCCCGATGGTCCCGAGACAGATGACGATCTCAATTACATAGCTCAAAGAAACATATACGTAGCTAGCTACCTGTCCGGTTTCAGGAATATGCAGAAACTGTGCAACTTTCAACAGAGATATTATGTGAAAAACTGCGGTCTTGTCTCGGAGACTGCGATCCTCCAACTTGCCCAAAGAGTAAGTCTAGCTAATACTGAGCTATGTTAATACGATGAAATAGCTATAGCAAGCCTCAAATGCCTTTAAAGTTGTAGCTATCTGAGCTGTTTTATTATAGACATGCATGCACTGATAGCTATAGCTACCTCCTGGGGCAGGAAGGCTACAAGTAGGTGATGAGGCAACTGTGTTGACAATTATAAATTTTGTACCTTAATTTGCAGAGTGCGTTCCTGGTTATTGTCGAGTTTGCAGGCAACGTTCACATAATTATTACATATAAATGCCTAAAATGCCAATGTACGAAGAGAGAAGCAGATAAAGAATGTGTGTCAAAGACGGCAAAGTGCAACAGAATTCAAGCAGTCTAGCTATCCTGCTGCAGGATGCAACTAGCGGCTAAGCGAGTGAACTTGACTTCTGTTAGCTAAAGTATCTAGCTAGGTACTAAGTTGTTTATAAGGTAGACTGCTATCAGTGCAAGTCGAGTAGTAACTACAAGTGTACATGTGCAGCTTCTACAATTTAATTTTGCCATGTAGCTAGCTATTAGGCAGTTGTTGATGGCTAGCTAACTATAGCTATGTGTGTTTCTTGTAGCTACTGTTAATGTTATAGCTACAAGTCAAGTTTTGCAGTTTGGCTACAACTATTGTATTAGCATAATAGCTAGCTATTATAGGTCGGGAGCCAGTCTCTCAATAGAATTTTAATTAGTAGCTAAGTAATATTTTAAGTAGCTAGCTAGCATTGTACAACTCCTTCCTAGGCTATGCTATATACCGCTTGAGTAAGCTAATGTACTGTTAGTGTGTATTCTCCTTTGTTGACTAACTCCCGGCAACTGGAAAAGCAGGGAACGGGAAATGGGAACGAGAACTGGAAATAGAAACGGGACGTGATACAGCTTGGGTGTATCTAAACACTGGACTGGAATCTCCATTGGAACATGGGACTGGAATGTGGGACTGGATTATTGAACTGGAATGTGGGACTGGAATATGGGACTGGACTAGTATATTGGCTCGTGAACAAATGTTAGCATATCAAACTACTTCTAATAGAACTTGGCTATTGTAACAAGAACTGATAATAGACGTAAGGCAAGGCGGGGTGTTTTTAATTACGAGTTTAATGTTGATTTATCTTGAGAGATGAGTAACTACATTCTTGTAGTGATAGCTACTAAACCTTTGCCTGCATAACGTATCTAGCTACTAAAGTTGCATTGCCAAAAGTTTGCACATGTCAGTTTGAAGCACCAAGCACAAAATTAATCCGTCAAAAACTTGCCCACCTTATTGCCAGTATCGGTACCCCTCAAGAGCAGTGGAACTTAGCAGTTCCTTAGAACTCCCTTGCCCCTGCTTAAGCTTGGTGCTCAAAACTGATAACCTTTTGTGTCAATGCTGAAGTTTCGAGAGTGTAGTCACTCATCTAAATTTAACACTAAGTTTGTAATTTAAAATACCCTGCTTATCAGTCCCTGCTAACATAGCCAATACACTATTCCAGTCCCACAGTCCAGTTTGATAATCCAGTCCCACGTTCCAGTCACACATTCCAGTGGAGAATCCAGTCCAGTGTTTAGAGACACCCCTACAGCTTGACCAGAGGCTCTAGCAGTCTCGCGCGCCAGACCTTCACACCCCCGGGCTGGGTGCGAGGGTCTGGCGCGCGAGACTAAGGCTCTAGGAGGTCAAGGAACGCATATTGTTGGAATCTGCTCGTGAAGAGCTTTCATGAAAGCGAGTGAACCCCCGGTCAACCCCTGGGTAGTTGCGGTGCTACTATCTAGCTAGCCGTCGGCAAGGCTCATGAGACTGAATGAGGCTGGAGTACCTACGTGGATTCGATGGAAATACAGCAAGATGATGCCCTTCTAGATCTGTACAAACTATCTTACATCTATCTACAGGCTACACAGCCAAAAATATTCTTATATGATACAGTTCTTGTGACAACCATATACGATACAGATCTGTTTGCTGTAGCGTATCAGCAGATTAGTATCAGATCAGTAACTACTCATCTGTATCATTTCCGTACGAATAGCAAAGCCATGAGAATGTACAATCTGTATCAGAACTGTAAAACAGACATGTTCCGGCTATGTACAATTTCGGGTCAGTCAAACGAGCTATATTATTATGCTTACCGTTTGTAGCATATCTATGGCCGCACCCATTAATTTGTAGCCGGAAATTACGTCATTTCAGTATTCATGCCCATATCGCGTATCGGTCTCTGCAATAGTAAGGGCTGTGTCGTAGTCGTATCTCCTAAAACCGAGGGAATTAGAAGTCCAGTGACAGAGGAGAGACATCCACCAGGTTAGGCCTCGGGCTATATAATTTATTAGCTAATACATTCGCGTGGGTTTCATAGCCTTCTAAGAGGGGCAGCCTTCCTGGATGGAACCCCCCCCCCCACCACCCCTCAGGGAGTCAGTACAACCTAAGTCTCAATGACTCTCCAAATGTATGTATACAATCCTCGTCAGCCCCACCCTCAGAGTCGGCATCCAGCAGTCGGGAAGGGCTGAGGTTACTGGAGGGTAGGGTAGTCTCGTTCCCAGCGTATGTAATGCGAGCAAGTGAAAGTAAAAGCGGGGAAGGCCTGGTATCATTTATCAGGTGCTGTCTAGACTGAGGGTAGACTTAATTGACCGATTGAGTGCACAGCTTAGCATGTTGCTAAGCCGTGTACTCAAACAGCTAATTCAGTCTATCCTACGTCACAGTATATACCAGATCTTCTCCACTTTTCATCTCGCTCGCATTACATAACATGCACGGAGCGGGGAGGCCTAGGAACGAGGCTAGTATAAGACTATGATAACATTAAGTGGATACATGTCCTTTCTGTCCAAAGTAGTTGTCCAGTAGCAGTGAAAATCCACATGCAACTGTATTACTTCCCATCATACATTAGACAATGTACAGTGGCAGAGACAGTCATTTCTCGTTTGTCCTCACTGTTCACTGCTAAGCGATTCAACCCCGGGGAGATAAGTGATTCGTTCCTGGGGTCCTAAGCGATTGGCCTAAGCGATTGGCCTAAGCGATTGGCCTAAGCGATTGGCCTAAGTGAATCACTTAGGCCAATCGCTTAGGCCAATCGCTTAGGCCAATCGCTTAGGCGAAACGCTTACATGTAGGCCAATCGCTTAGGTCAATCGCTTAAGCCAATTGCTTATACCCCCAGGAAAATTAGCCCCCTGGGGTTGAATCACTTAGCGGTGAACCGTGAGGACAAATGAGAAATGACCGTCTCGGCCACCGTAACAATGTCATATACTAAGGTGTATGAGAGCAAGGAAATGTAGCCTCGTCCCCAAGAACGGGGTAGAGCCTGGTATCTCACATGAGTGATGTTCGGGGTAGACAGGGGGTTGAAAGGGCTTAGGCAAGCACAGTTGTAGTTCTCAGACACCGAGGGAAGACAGCTAGTCGATCAACGCTTCTTGTAGCTAATATTTATGGCCCGTTGGTGCCACAGAATAAGTGCTAAAGTAGTGTCACCAGCGAAAGGTGATTTTAGTGACAAGGCTACATTGAAAACTGTCAGTCATTGTATAACATCCTCTACTTTGTAGATTGACAGTTTTGAAATTCCTGAACACTTCGTCATAATCAAATTCTTTGTCAAATTCTGTGACATCTGACAGAATGGGCAACAAGGAGGCCAAGTTTGAGGAGGACACCATGAAAGAGTTTGAGGTAACAAGAGTATAATTATAGGGACATCCTTTACTTATGAATCGTAAATACCAACCAATCTGTATACGTAGCCTCGTTCCCAGGCCTCCCGCTCCCGTGTGTGTTATGTAATGATGCGAGCGAGAGGAAAAGCGAGGAAGGCATAGCTGGTACATGTATCATTTATCACATGCTGTGACGTAGGGTAGACTCAATTAAGCGGTTGAGTGCACAGCTTAGCAATATGTCCACGATTTCCGTCCCCTACAAGATCCTCTCAAGAGTCAGGATCTGGGAGGGGCAATATAGTAATAAATCTATGCGTATTAAAACTGTGAAATTGGTTGCGTAGTACGATCGTACTACAAATACAGAACGTAAACTTTTTGTTGACCGGTCCCTACTGTAGTGTGACCCTCTACTCTTGTATGTATTGATGCCTCCTGTAAAAACAATCCATGTTTCATTTTGATTACTCAAAACATTATGTATATACAGATCTTTAAAATGCATGTATTTGAAAATGTACGAAGTGGACCCTTTTCTAATACCCGTTCACACATTAATTGTATTTTACCACTGGAGATTACATTCCTTGACACATGTACAAATAAAGCGCCACCTGAAATACAAGTCTTCACTGTAAGGTTGCTTTCCTCTTGCAACAAGCCTGGATAGGTTTTCCAACTATTTGAAGATTCTACTCTTGATTAGATGTACACGTGTATGAAATGTCATTCTGGTTTCTGTATTGTACTGATAGTAAGGCTTTAGTTTGCAATCACCAGGTCAGTCTAGGCTAAATGCAGCTGTAGAATGGATCAGCTTGGCTAGACAGTCTCATCATGTATAGCTTCCAGCGAAAGTGCTGACCAGTAATTTCATAGTGCACTTCCAGTTAGCGATCAGAACTTGCGAAAACAGAATTATCATCGTTACCCACCACTCTTTCGCCGTCTAGGCAAGCATTTACCGTTAGCTATATTCTTTTTCCTGATTAGGCAACAACACCATTCAACAGACCTGAGATATACCAGTGAGTTTATATGACACATGAATACAACCATTATATTATGTAGGTTGATCACCTGCATTAATTCTGGTCATATATGTCAGCAGGTCACCACTACGGCCATGCGATATTCAAGGCTTTGGAATTTCTTTTAACTCCATGAGCTTCAGTAAACGAGTCAACAGTAATATAGTCATGACTGAGAAATTGTTACGTGTATGTCACTGACAGTACAGATATTTCCGTGATCAAACAGTGCCAGTTGTCACCCTTGAATTGTAGCCACACCTCCAAAATGCTTATTATTAAATCACCAAGTAAAGGCCCCAAAACAGCTAGTACTCAAGTACAATGTGAACAAACCTCAGATCAGCAAAATATTGCAGCTGCAGGTAAGAGTAGAGTAAATTTAATAATTATCATGAGCTCATCTTGGTCTTCTGCAACGTCTGAAGGAGTTGGAGCCCAACTGCGGCCACCTGCGAATCTATACTTTGAACTCCTGCTTGAAAAAAGGGCTAGCTTAATAATGCTTTTTGTGCATCACTTTACAGGGGTTCATTAAGGAAAATCCCCAAGGGCGGGCAAAAGCACGTTGGAAGATATTTTCGGGGGAGGAGGCGTACGTATAATGAGCAATATTCTATTTTGAAGGGTTGAAATCCCTAGGGGGGGCACAAATTTCCAAGGGAGGGCGAATGCCCCCCCCTAAATAAAGCCCTGCTTTGTAACTAGCAAAATGTCAGGTGTATTAAATGCTGCCCTTGAATAGTAGCCACAGAAAATTGTGTGATGAATAATTAGTAACTGATCGTGGACATACGGTATGGTATACAATATTAGATTACATGTGTGCCTGTCCCAGGTAGAAAACGAACATTATTCCGTCACGTATTTTGATCGCATTCGTGGATTCAAAGCGCTGTATCTCTGAACTTCCGTTATGGGCAGGGCTCATACACGCTGCATAGTAGCCTCAATATGTGAGGCCTCTACACAGCACATAGTGAGCCCCACCCTTAATGGAAATTCTGAGATATAGCGCTTTGAACGCATGGATGTGGTCAAATACGCAACGGAATAATGTTCGTTTGCTACCTGGGACTGCCACATGTAATACCATGACGACAAAATTTAAGTGATAATTGTTGTCCTTATTTTCAGTACATACAGAGTGTTTCAGAAACTGCGAGCAGAATATGATTCGCGTCCCAATGAAGACTCCATTCAACCACATCAGCTGACTGGTGATGGGTACATCGATGCTGACATTTCTCTTCCTGTGGCGTTCGTTGCAGATAATCTTCCTCAGCTACGAGTGAGGGTGTTGTGTGTGTGTGTGTGTGTGTGTGTGTGTGTGTGTGTGTGTGAATGTGTGTGTGTGTGTGTGTGTGTATATGGACATGGGTCTGCATGGTGTGTGTGCTACATGTATATGTGTATGATTTTGATGATGCATATTTCAACTGCGTCACTGCGTTCAAAGCGCTGTTATATCTGAACTTCTGTTAAGGGCAGGACTTACATGCACTGTGTAAATGCATCAATATCTGATGCATCTGCGCTGCATGTATGAACCCCGCCCCGGAAGTTTAGCGATACCCCACTCTGAATGCAGTGACGTGATTGAAATACACAGCGGACCTATAATATTCAATTTCTACACGGGACTGTCACATATGGTTATAAAAATGCATTGTTTTTGTACTTGTAAGCCAGCATTGGCTTCAGCTAATTTTAAGAGACTTTATGTGAATTGCCTTCCCGATGCTTAGTCGCATTATATGATATGTATCTTGTGTGCCTTATTCAGAGCAACCCATTCAGACATCGGATTTGCAAAATATTCGTCACATCTGATCTCGAACAAATGACTTTTGTTGAGTTTCTGGATATGGTCTCAGCCTTCAGCCCAAAGGTACAATACAATACCTCTACGATATAGTACTGTGCCCCTTTACATTGTATAAAGTGGCTGGAAAGATTTAATAATGAATGTGAGGTGGCTAACTTAATGCTAACTAGCCAGGGCTCCATTTACGGAGGGAGGGGTTTCGCCCCCCTCCCCCTCCCCCTTGTAAAAATTTGTGCCCCCCTTAGGAATTTCAACCCTTCCAAATTGAATTCTGCTCACTATACACACATCCCCCTCCCCCCTCTCCCCTCTCCCCCTCCCCCCTTCACCCCCCTTCCCACCTCCCCCCTCCTCCCCCCTCCCCCTTCCCCCCCCCTCCCCCCCCCTCCCCCCCCCCCCCCCCCCCCCCCCCGCTCTCTCCAAATATCTTCTGACGTTCTTTAGCACCCCCATGGCCTGTTGAGTGTAGTACTAGCAGCTTTAGTAGCTTGCCATCTGTACCACTGCTCCAGTGGCTGAGTGGGTAAGAGCTTCTGCCTATGGCAGCATGTCCCGGGTTCCATCCCCTGGTTGGGCCAGGATTTACTTTACTCTGTCGTGATTCTCCATCTCTGGATCAATTTGCATGTCAGTGCCTCCCTCATACATGTATGTAAGAATGTGGCCCAAATGAAAGGACAGCACTATAAGTTTGACTCTCAGAAAACACTAGTCTCGTGCCGAGACGTCTACTTGCCCACTGCTGAAGAACGGTCTGGGGACAATAGAACATTCCGCTCGACCCTGTGACGTGGATGTCTGGTATGCAGGATGACCAATTAGAGCGAAGCTAGAATAATAATTACCTCATAGTACCACGTGCGGTAGTATAGTACATGACTGATGCCAGTAGCGACTGAAATAGTCATTTTCAAGAAGTTCAATCGACGGATTGGTTATAGAAGCGGTGCAGAACCTCCGCTACAGCAGAACAACAGAAAACCACTGTAGCCACCCACGTGGTCTACTGCACTACGTCACTTTGGTCACGCCCCTCAAAGTTCGGCCGGCGTGTTCTATTGTTCCCAGACCGTTCTTTGGCAGCGGGTGAGTAGAGGTCTGGGCACGAGACTAAGAAAACAGCTGCTAATTAATTCAAGTATTTTGGGCAGGTATGTATGTACGCCTTTCCTCCCTTCAGAATTCTATACAGCAGAAAACATTTCATGCTTTTCAAATATTTGGTAAGTTACCAGAATACTATGTGTGGTAGTCCCGGGTAGAAAACGAACATTATTTTGTCACGTATTTTGATCGCATCCACACATTCAAAGCGCTGTGTCTTTGAACTTCCATTAAGGGCGGGGCTCATACGCGCTATGTAGTAGTGTCAATATGTGAGGCTTCTACACAGCATGTATGAGCCCCGCCCTTAACGAAAGTTCTGAGTTATGACACTTAGAACTCAGTGATACTTTGTGACATTTACAGCATAGTTTTTATTTTTTCCTACCGTTTAGACAAATTTTTTTAGTATAATAACAGAAATGCACACATACACACACACGTACACACACACAACACACAAATACACACACACGTACACACACACACACACACACACAACCAGACATTGATCAGGATGGAATAATCAGTAGAAAGGACATTTTCGACATGCTGGACATGTTGACTGACGAGGGAATGACAGAACGTCTAAAGAACAGAGTTGTGGATGAGGCAAGTAAACGATACAATACATCCAGAAAGTCTCTTAATTAAGCTTAATAAAGCATTGAGTTAATGAGCCACCAAACTGCTGCGCTCGTACTCACATGTTAACATCAGTCCTCCTCGTAAATAAGTTGTCATGTAAATGAGGTGGTAGAAAATGTACTTCTAAATTTACCTCCTATTATTGTGGGGGCGATATGGTATATTAAAAGTTTGTAGCACATACTCTATTGTGTGTAGGCTTTATTTCTACTTGTCATCCCGAAAAGCAGTGTTGTATGTTTATAGAAAATAGTATTTCACTCAGGAAATATTTGTACATGCATCTGCAACCGGATTTGCGAAAAGGGACCATATCCCGCATTTTTATAAAATTTGTGTCAATTTTCACACTGTCATATCTCAACAACCATTAACGAGACACGAATACTTGTTGGTACAGTACAAATACCAACCTTCAACTAAAGGAATCCCACGCTAGAGGTCTGTAGCTCTCTCCGTTCCAAAGATATGCACTTTGGTAGCATCGCCATTTTTGAGAAATTGCCCCGCGATCGAAAATCCCTTGAACTCCGCCCCATGTCTTCCTCGTGGTTTGGCAGAATGGCTTTATTTCCGAGTTATTTCTACAGCAACACTAGTGTAAAAGGCCTAGAGTAAACGGGGCTTATGGCAGAGGTATCTTGGGTAATTAACATTTCATCGCACTTTGCGTTTTTTTTAGGTATTTCGTGAGGTGAACAAGGAAAACGGTGCAGATGGTTTGAGCACTGAAGACTTTCACTACGCCATCAGCCGTGCTCCAGATTTTCAAACGTAAGCTTCTATTGTTGTTCAGCACCTTGTAGCACATGCACAGAATTATACCATAATCAACGAATTCCTATAAAGTCGATCCCAACTTCAAACCACCTGAGTTTAAAAGGCATCGCTTTGAAGTGCACCAGAAGTGCATATAGGCATTGTACGTACATGACAATCAGTGAACCACATATCTGGATCAAAATGTTACCGACAGGTCCGTACATTCGGGTTAATAAGTGCATGTGCTTCACTCTATAGATGGAAAGGAAGCAATGTATGCTTATTACAATATGGCCGCACCCACCACTGTAAAAATATAAATTATCTAATTGCTACTATGTACATTTTCTTTACTCCTCACACAGTACATTTGGATTCAGGATATGAAATCACAGAACTCTCAGAATGATTATTATTGAGAATATTTTTACACAACAGTGATGGTTTCTGTCAGAGCTTCGGCAAGATTTTTAATTCAAATTCCATTCTATAACATTACTTGTTTTTGTAGCTATATCGCTCTATGCCGTGTATAATAATAAATATGTGTGGATTGCTACTAGTTCGTTTTCCGCATGCACTGACCTCATTGCAATCTTTAAAGGGCCTCACTCCACTGCCAGGCAGTTTGTGCATGGCCCCACTGCCCAGTGGAAAGGCATGGGCAGGGTGTATTTTCTACCATGCAAAACAAAGGGGCACTTTGAGCCTGGAACATTATAGCTATATTTTTTTGGATCAGAATGGATTGGATGGACACTAGCCTCGACCCCAGCCACATTCTATAAAGCCACCTTTTATTATAATAGTAAAAGATTAATTAAGTTATACAAATCCAATTAATATTGACCACAATTTGGGGTGGAGGGAAGATTCTCCCCCCCAGTAGATAAAGCCCTGAGTAGCTATAGTGTATATAGTAGCTAATCTTTTGGATGATGTCAATTCGAACAAAATAATATTATATAATATATAATATTATTTTGTTCGAATTGACATCATCCAAAAGATTAGCTAGCTATACACTATAGCTACTCAGGGCTTTATCTTATAGTTCCTTGATCACAATAAATACCAGCTAGCCAATATACATTCCCAGCTGCAATGTATTTGGCTGTTGATACCAGTTTTATGGCAGTAGGAAAATCATAACTGGGAGGTCTGAAAACATGTAAATTATCTCAAATAAAAATAATCACTGAGCATCTGCATTATCCATTTGAACCACTTGAGCTGCATGCAGTCACAATCAAGAAATACCACTTGAAAGGTAAGGTTTTCACTTTCTTAACAAGCAAGTTGGTATATTAAAGGATGTATGAATGGTAACCATAAACTGACCTAAAAGCAATGGAGTAACTTGACAATGGATGAAGTATTATAGGAAGGGGTGTGATAAAGTATATATGACAACTCCATCCTGAATTCACTGCATGCATCTTCACATGCACATGCACAGCTATTCATGAACAAATAACAGTTAATGAATATTTCCAGAAGATTATAATTAGCTACTGATAAGTATTTTACAACTCATATTTTTTTAAGAAAACTTATTAAAGGCACCACTAGCTATATATACAACGGATAAAATCTAACGATACATCCCAAAGCCTCAAGTAACACTACTAGCTCTAAGCTACATATCAAACTGTTAAAGGAGTCATCTAACTTTATAACATGTAGCTACATTGACTAATAAATGTCGGCATTATTTTCTAATGCACAAATCAGGATAGTTAGTGTATTATTGCAGTCTGACTTTTAATTGCAATCAGCCAATGAATGAAGAGAGACCATCAATAGTTTCTTCAGCAAGCTGCTTTGCTACTGAGGTTATGTCATGTGTATTGATCTCAACATTGATATTTGCGTCAAATCCAAGAATTCGTGCTTTCACAGCCACAGGAAATGCACCACTGTTGGCAACACTTAGGCTGACACCAAATGTCATCTCCTTTATACTGAAAAGGTCCCTCAGAACAAACTGAGCAATGGCAGTTCCAACCTTATATGTTTGTTTGGCAGCCTCTAGAGCAAACTTGGCCACATCGAGTGTATGTTTAGCAGCGCTGACAGCACCTTTAGCCCCTTCAAGGACACCTTTTGCGACTTCAAGTGTCCATCTACTGTTGTCAACTATTTCTTCGGCTGCTTTCAGTGCAAGTAGTCCTGTTTCTCGTAGGGCAATGCATCCAGCCCTTGCAGCCTCACAGACAAGATCTGGAGCTCTGAAGCAGCATGAGAATGATGGAACACCAAAAACACATTTTCGAAACCATCTCCTTAGACATGTCCAGCCACAAGGAGAAGGAATACAAACTGCATGAAGGGGAAAAAAATTACGATTATTACATTACCGCTACTACCGTTCTAACTTCACTACACGTGCAGGTCTGAAGTGTATAGCTATAACCAGAGTACTGAGTTTGGACAAATCTGCCACATTTTTATGTAAAGAAGGATCACTACAGCCATAATGTTTGCATCTGTGTAATGCATGTATAGGGGAAAGAAAGCAAGTTACCACAGTCTTGGCAGGCACGCAATGTGACGCGTGCATACTCATGTGACCACACCCAAGTACATACTCTGTGCAAAAGACCTAAAATCTAGTAAGCGACTAGCTACAACCCTTCAGTGGCTTCTCGAGGGGGCTATGTTGTCAGATGGCAACAAACGGTCAATACATCACTACACAAATGCGTGCAAACTACAAACTCCAACCTCAAAGTGACCCTTTTAAATGGGTGGAGGTTTGCAGTTACGAAAACTGCACGTAGACCCCTCCAGATCGGTGTTGACTTTATGGCCCATGGACAGTGTTTGTTATTTAAAACACAATCAAATTAAACACATAAAAACACAGTCCGTGCTAAGGCACTGCTAAAATGCAGTGGAACTTTGGGACAAGACTAGGACTGTCCGAAAAATACATAAAGTGGTTGAGATGAGTTGCAAAAAAAAATGCTACGACTCTAAATCCAAACAACTGAATCAAACACAATGTCAAACAAATTCCAAAGATAGCAGAGAAGTAGCAGCTATATATTTTTTTTTATTCAAAGAAAAATTGCTCAATAGCATTTAGCTAATATAAAGAGCAATGGAAATGCAAAACAACAGAATAATAAGTAAATCTAAAAACAAATGAATATCACAGCAGTTGGAAATTATTCAAATTATACTTAAAAGATCCGATAGAAGAACAGTCTTTAAGGTGAGGAGGCAGAGAGTTCCAGAGGGAGGATGAATGAGGCACGAAGGAGAACAGGAAGGCAGAAGTACGAGCACGAGGTACAAATAGGTTATTTGGGTGGAAGGTGCGGGTAGGCATAGCAGGAACATGAAGCAGGTATAGGAAAGAGTGAGGAGGAAAGAACATGTAGCCATTTAGAATTTTGAAAAGAGAAGTGAGTTTAGATTTCTTGCGACGAGAAGAAAGAGAGGGACAGTTGAAAAGTCGCAGAAGAGAAGGATAGTTAGAAGACCAACTTTTAGCGGAGAGCTTTAGAGCAAAGTGTTGAATTTTTTCGAGCTTGGAGATGACAGCAGGAGAAGAGGGGTCCCAGACAGAAGAACAGTATTCAAGGTGAGGGCGAATAAGAGAAGAATAGAGTTTGTAAAGAGTAGAGGGACTAGAGTGACGATAGAAAAGGCGATATAGCATACCAATTAGTCGCCTGGATTTGCAGCTAATAGATTGGATGTGGGCGGACCAGGATAAATTAGAAGTAATCACTAAACCTAAGTATTTAAAAGAGTTGACACGGTCAAGAGGAGATCCATTAAAAAAAAGAGGTGGGAAAGAAGAGAAATAAGAAGAAGGTTTGAAAGAAATGAACATGTATTTAGTCTTAGAAGAGTTAACAGTAAGATGTTGAGAAGAAACCCAGGAAGAGATGGCATCAATGTCTAATTGAATAAGTGAGATATCAGAAGAAGAATTACAATGACGAGAAAAAAGAATATCATCAGCATACAGAATTAGTTTTGAGGAAGGAGAGAGGGAGTTATCAGACAGACTATTAATAAAGAGGAGAGGACCTAGGATAGAGCCTTGAGGCACACCAGATGAAGCATGAGATTTAGGAGAGGCAGAACCATTAAGGATGACCTGCTGAGAGCGATTGCATAAATAGCTATGCAACCAAGAAGTGAGGTGAGAGGGAAGGCCGATGGAAGAAAGAGTTTGCATAAGAGGTTGATGGGGAACAGAATCGAAAGCTTTGCGTAAGTCAAAGAAAGTAGCACAGATAGAGTTGTGAGAATCAAGAGAGGATAGCCAAGAATGAGTGATGGAAAGAAGAGCAGACTCGGTGGAGCGGCCAGGGCGGAAACCAAATTGAGAATCAGAGAGGAATTGATTAGTGGTACAAAAATCATGCAAATAATTAAATATATGACGTTCTAATACCTTACTAATTATAGAGAGAAGGGAGATGGGACGATAATCAGAAGGAGAGGATGAGGGGGATTTAGATTTAGGGATAGGAACAATATAAGAGTTCTTCCAGTCAGATGGAAATATACCAGATGAGATAGATGTATTAAAGATAAGGGTAAGAGGAGCAGTAATAGAGTGAGCGGAAAGTTTCAGCATACGAGCAGAAATACCGTCAGGGCCGGTGGCAGTATCAGAAGAGAGATTTAGAAGAAGGCGAAGAAGTTCGTCTTCGGAACAAAGAAGATCGAGGGGACAAGAAGGGGAAGGAGGAGAGTCAGAATGGGAAGTAGGAGTGAGAGGCGGTGTGGAAGAATTAAAGCAAGTAGAGAAAAACTGATTGAGAAGATTGGCTTTAGGTAAATCAGAATGAACAAGGGAATTATTATCAAAGAGAGGGGGAATAGAGGTAGCCTTCTTGCGAAGCTTCTTAACAGAAGACCAGAAGTGGCGAGGGGTAGGAGAAGAGGACAGAGAATGAAAAAACTTGAATTTTAGGGAACGAAGGCGAGCAAGGGTAGAGTTTCTGAATGAGCGATAGATGGACCAATCATGAGGAGAATTGGTAGATTTGGCCCGCTTGTAAAGGAGGTTTCTACGTCTGAAGCATGAGAGGAGGGAACGGGAAATCCATGGAGGGTGAAGAGAAGGAGACACTATCTTACTAGGAATGGTGAGGTGCATAACTTTAAGAAAAATATGTTTAAAGACTTGCCAGGAATGGTTAACATCAGTAGTAGAGAGAATTGAAGTCCAAGAGATAGACGAAAGCAATTTATTCATCATAAGAGTGTCAGCCTGGTAGTACAACCAAACCCGACGGGAAGATGAAGGAGAAGAAGGTGCAGGTGAGGAAGTAGCAGGAAAAGGAAGTGAGAGGAGAATGGAATGGTGATCAGAGTTGGAGATGGGAGGAAGAACGTTACAGGAGTAGGAGGAAAAGGAAGATGGTACAAAAACGAGGTCAATAAGAGAAGGAGTGCCAGAAGGAGAGAAATGAGTAGGTTGGGCAACAATTTGATCAAGAGAAAATAAATCTGAAATAACATGTAACTGATTTAAGAGGGGAGAGGGAGATAAATAATTTACATTAAAATCACCAAGGAGAATAAGATTATGAGAGTAAGAATGAGCTAGAGAAGTAAGAACACTGTGGAGAGAGCAGAGATCATCTGGGCAGGAGGGTGGGCGGTAGAAAGTAGCAAGAGAAAAAGGAACATGTCTAAAAGTTATGGAGAGGAGAAGAAGTTCAATAGGACTAGAGGTAGGAACAACAGTAGCAGATAACGAAGACTTGACATAGACCAGAATGCCACCACCATGGCGAGAGCGATCTAATCGAAAGGATTGGAAATTAGGGAGAGACAGTTCAGAATCGCAAATATCAGGGGAGAGCCACGTTTCAACAATACAGACGATGTCAGGTGAGTATAGAGAGCAAATAGCAGAAAGTTCATCTAACTTAGGAAGAAGACTACGAGCATTGAAAGAGAAAATTTTTAAAGAGTTTGGGTGGGAAGAGGACAGGGTGCTGGGTGATGTAGAGACTGAATACCGAGAAGGAGTAAGGCTAGATATACTTAATAGTAACATCACAGCATCCTACTAAAAATACTATAATCTCACTAAACAGAGTCAAGTATCTAGCTACTTACTGGCAGTCAGGCAAAAGTGGATTTCTCCAACAATACGTTTGGGAGCTTTAAGTGTTTCAAAACTAAAATCACACATTAACCTACTATAGTATTACAAAGCGGTATTAATAAACTCCAGTAAATACAACTGTGAAGGAGTCATCCCCATGCACTGGTCAACTGTTCCAGAGCCAGAAGTAGCAAAATTAACTGATTCCCAGTCATCTATATTTGTTGTGGAAGCTCGCCATACAGCCGGTGCTTGCTATCCATACAGTACACGTCTTCAACACTCTACCAGCTGATGAGTGGGCTACGTGCTTGTGCTCGGGCTAAACTATAAGCACCCTGATTTCCTAGATGAGGAGTTTGTTTTGCTGTGTTGCAAGGTACGTGTAATTATAACTTTTGTGCATGCAACCAAAGTAATGAGGCTGAGGCTAGCAAGAGTAATTGACTGGTCACTGGAGGGTTATGACTATTTATGAATAGAAAGGTTGTGTTTTTTTAGCCATCTCATTGCAGAAACTGATTACACTATTTTTACTGAATGGTATACATAAGTTGACCCATTTTTACCCCTTCTTTCATAATATCTTTCTCAGTCATATGCATGCCCAAGTTGTGATCCACATGCCAGCTAGCCTGCTGTACTTACTCATCATTTCTCTTATCTTGCAAGGCTACAAAATTTTGATCAATGCACATGACTATTCATTGCACAGTTAGTAATTGTTATTAAGGAATATAAATCACATTAATGGAAAAGTGTATGCATGTATATATAGACCATTATGGAGAAGATACACAATGGTGGTGATGAAACGATAATCATTGGTAGGTGTGGTCATGAGAAAGCGATATTCAGTTACTAGCTGTGTCCAAGAATGTGGTAGGAGGTAAATCATTAATGAAAGTATGGATGTATATCATCTCATCACCACCACCACTGACCACCTCAAAGTTGTCAAACTGGACACCCCGCACCCAGTCACTGTGTTCCTGCAGGGACAAAGGCAAAGTCAACCTGATGACAGCACATCAGTAGTATAAATAATACAGCCGATAGTGGTCATGTGATCCCCTGGACTTACGGTATGGACAGTTCATCTTTGCATACACTGCTCTATTAATTTCCACCCACACAGCTAAATGTGATTTTGGTGTTTATGAGTAAGCCCCTTATAACTAATCACATCAGTGGGTGGATGCATAAAGCAGTTGGAAACTGGGCTAAAACTCTACACTGAAGTATCATTGGCCTACACAAACACAGATGAGCTCCATGAACCTCCAGTAACTGAACATGATGTACTGTACAGTGGAAATATTTGTGGGGTAAACCCTTCATGATTGGGCTTCCATGTGAGAAATTTGTGGTTAGTATATTTGCAGCAAGAAATTTAGAAATCCATAATTATGCCTGTGTTATTTACTGTTTTCGAAACTTGCAATTGATTTAATGTGGTAAAAATCTATACCGTGTAAACACCTCCCACTATGCAGTATATTGCAGTTATCTAAATTCATGTACCACTGCCTCACTCTCTGTCACCTGCTAATTTCATTTCCAGCCACCCACTAGTTTCATTCCCAGACTACCACTAGCCTCATTCTCAGGTGCCCACTACCCTCATTCCCAAGCCCTCCTAGCCTTATTTCTACCACCCCACTAGTCCCATTCCCAGATTCCACTAGTCCCATTCCCAGGTTCCCACTAGAGTCATTTGGAACCTCCTATGAACTAGCCTCCTTCCCAGACCCAATTCCAGGGGCCCGGTAGCCTCGCGAGTTTCCAGACCCCAACAAGTCTCATTCCTAGGCCACAGTCTCATTAGCACTACACGGCCCATGGCCAGTAATTTTTTTCTTATAAAAACACAGCCTGTGCTTTGTCACTGCTAAATGCAATGGAGCTTTGGGACGAGACTAGGACTATGCAAAATACATATAGTGGTGGAGATGAGTTTGGGAGCTTTAAGTGTTTCAACACTAGAATAACATATGAGGCTACTATAGTATTACAAAGCAGTATTAATAAACACTAGTCAATACAACTGGGGAGGAGTCAGGCCCCTCCCCCACTGGTCAGCTGTTCTTGGATCACAACTACAAAGGAAGACTTACCAGTACATTGCTGCTACATGAAGGCCAGACGGGATGCAAGAAATCTTTAACAGGAGTGCCATTCACCAACTAGAAACTGCTCAGGTGAGCACAATACTAAGCTCCAACACTACAGTCAGCAATGGCAGGTGTTCTGTCTTTGGTGCTATTTGTATACACAGAGTAGCCTTGCTCCCAGATTCCACTCCCAGCTTTTACTACATGCAAAAAACAAGCTGGGATGGGAGACTGCATACAACAATATCTCTACACGGTACATAGCTACATGTATATCAGTGCTTAGGGTAAATACTAACGCTGATTAGACACACATTTCCATCGGGCGTGTGTGGCAATTCTGTGTTTCACTATTCACAAAGGGAAATAACAGGTATCTACCTCAAGTATACTATTATGCCCACTTGGTATGGAAGGAGGAGAGATTTAGAGCAGCATATTTTACTGTATTATATCATATTGCATGGGTGTATGAAAGAAGCTGTCATGGCTACAACTGCCATGCACACCTACCGGCTTCCAGGGGTAGACTAGTTGCTAAGCAACACTGCAGGGCTAGCATTGCTGTGCAGTCAACCTTGAAAACTAGCTGGAGTCTATTACCAAATAAGGCAATCCTCCAAGCAACAACAATTATGATACAAGCCAGGTGTACACTGGCTTCTTAGAGATGCCCTTGGGGGGAATACACGAAACTGCACTCAGGGTACAAATCCCATACACACTTCATAGCCATGGTAGCTACAACTATAACTTGTCCTATACCAGCACTCACATAACCACTGATGGTATTTCACCCCACAATACACTAACTACCACACATAGTGAGGCTACAGCAAATAATGATTTGTCAAACCATACAAAAAAATTACAGCTGCTATTTACAGCTGGATCACTGTCCTCATTCCCAGGGTCATGTGCATGTTTCCCTCTAGTGACCTGTGGGCCTGGTACTTTTTCTCACGTGTGCAACGTGTAGGGTAGAAGGGTGGCAACGTTTTGTGTGGGGAAGGACAGCTGTAGTTCTCAAGCAATGAACGAAGGCAGCAAATCCATAACTGGTTTTAGCTACTCTTCATAGCCTGTTTGTAGCTACCACAGAAAGACTGTCACCAGTAAACAGTACAGCGATGCAATGCTGTATTTCGATCAGTCCATGTCCACGTGCAATTAAATCTGCTAAATCACATGAGAAAATGTACCAGGCTCTCCCGTGCAAAGTCAAACACACACACGAGTCTGAGAATGAGACCAGTCCTCTAGTCATCCTACCTTTAGGGTCGTAGTGTTCAGAGTATCAGTGGATGAGCTGGGCTCAAGGACGGCAGACATACTCCAGACCTTCACAGTCCTACATGGAGAAGATGGGACAGATCACACCCACTGCATGAGGACATGAGTGGTGAACAATACTGTACAAGTAACAAAAAACATTTTAAAAAATGAAAGAACATATAGGGATGGAATCCCCAAAAAGCAACCAAACAAGGTAGGAATGGTACCACAATACCCTTACGGTTTGTCATCCCTATATCTTTTGCCATTTTTCTAACCTCAACACACACACACACACACACACACACACACACACACACACACACAGACCAATCCCTGCCATACCACACCAGCCATATCCACAGCCAATAGAATGTGCATGGCAATTGCAGCACTTCACAATGCAACACACATCACCCCCTCACATTACAACTTATCCTCCACATGCAGCAATACACACTCGTAGGCTATACTACATACATGTACCACTTACCCCAACAATACTGTATATGTACAGTTAGTGGGAGGACAACAGACTGAACAATAATACAGTTACAGAATGTGTCATCACTCACTTATCAGCACTTCCAGTCACTATTCTGTTATCATCAAAAGCAACAAAGCTGTGGGAGGGAAACCACACCCACTAACAATGCTACCTTCACACAGTCATGGTACCATAACACTATGATGCCACTTTCACATGTATCGACATCTGGAACAGCCACTGAGTACAGTAATGGAACACTGGTTTAATCAGCTAGAAAAGTGACAAGCTGTGATGCTGTACACTAGACCCCTCCCACCTACTGGATATAGCAGTACCACATAAATAGTTAACTAAAATTCTTATTCCCAGTCCACCTTTTACTACTCGGAAAACCAAACACTATTTTGGCCATGATGTCAAGATATGCAGTGGCTATTTGGAATGAAAGTAATAAAGACCTGTGCTCATCTTTAAAATAGTAGCTATAAGAGGTTCTTAGCTATATTCATGGGGTGCCTTGTCCTTCATACACATGTATGACCTTTACAATTGTGGGGTTGGTGCTAGATTGGCCCAGTACAATGCCAAGACAGGAAGTGGGGCACAGCTAGCGAGAAATACTTCAACTTGTACAAAGAAACCAGCACTACTGTATAAGGGGGTGTCTCTAAATACTGGATTTGATTCTCACTGGAATGTGGGACTGAAATACAGGATTAGAATAATATGAGTTTCTAAACCGTACTGTCTGTCATAACAGTTGGTTGTGTATCAATTTTCATAAATCCTGGTCTATGATTGTCATTATTTGCAGCCCACATCGCAGGACTGTTCTTTACACACTTGCTGTTTGTACCTGTGACCTCTGTAGGCTCTAGTTGATAGCAAGGCTTCAAGTTGTGGAAAGCTTATTGTTCCTGGTAAGTGCTGTAAAGGCTGTTGCTACCTACTCTTGCTTTGGGTGCCTTGTTGCTGTGGGGTGCTTACCATTGTGTGAGTATCAATGATTGGGATGTAGTTGCTGTAATTCAATAGGGAATTTATATTCATAGGATGTCACTTTCTATGGGTAGTGTTATCCCAATTCCAATCCCACATTGTCCCCTTGCCCAATAGAGTATGCTATACTCACATAATTCTAAGCCCATGTACTTACCGGATGGCATCCTCATGTCCTTTCCACTCCGTGATACAGGCTCCGGTTTCCAGGTCCCATAGTCTGTTGGAGTAGAGAAATGCATGTTATTACTTGCATGCCCTACAATAGGAGGAGGAAGCCATGTTACTGCTTATTGTATATATAATTACTAGGGCAGGACATTGTGGGGTGAGCCTGAGCTAGTGCATGTGTGTAACGTGGAGTAGCAGTCAGAGCAGTGAGAGCAGGGGAAGACATGGAAGAGAATGAAACATTCATCCTGGTAACCAGGTCTAATTTTAAAAGTTATGTGGCCAGTGTGTGATTGACATGTGATGGCTGGTCTCTGAATTTAGTTAAAGTACTTGAAAGTTAGCCAGTCATGAGAACAAAATTTATATAACCATGTCAGTTGCACTGAAGAAGGTACAAATAAACAAATGGCCTTCAGAAGTTGAGATCTCTGCTACACATATCCAAAAGCTCAGCCACGACTACTATGGGTGGCAGAGTGATGGGCCCTGATACTTATACTACTGTGATGCAATTGGAGGCACAAACAAGTCACTAGTTTGTGGCTCACTCAGGCACACCCCAAATATAGTATTTTGAATTTACCCCATGAGGATCTCTATATAGGCTTGTTCATAGTATTATTGAATTTAGGTCATCTATATAGGCTTGCTCATTATCATCATTCCCAGCTAGCTGGTATTCACTGACTACACACTTTGACACTCTAAACAGGGAACATATTCTACTTCCCTCACTAGCCATAGAATGGCATCATACTGTACATGAGTTCTGGTACCACTGTCCCATTGTTGTTGTGGAGCTACACCAAATAAGGAATAGTCATACAAATGTAGAATGCATGCTTTAATCTAATTACACACAGCCATTGAACTGTGGCAGTGCAGTAATTGACATGACATAACAGATCACAACTCCTTCCAACTGCAGTGCTCAATAAGTATCAGTTACAGTCCACCCAGAGGGATATTATAAACATGAGGCCCAACGATGAAGCCTGAGAGCTGAGTACATATAAATCACAACTGGCCAGGTTATAAGTGATTTACTTGGCTTCCTCAGTAGTAGCTGGCTTTCTCAAGAGCAGTGAAGACAATCACGGTGGTTACCTGCAGTTGGTGGCTGTTAGGAGTGGTACTACATGAGCCAATAGATGGATACCCTGTGCAGCAGTAATAGCCCAGTCAGCTAGTGGACTTTGATATTGAGATGCCTAACCTACTTACCGGACATTATCAGCCAAATTTGGCACTGGTAACACTATGGTATCGTATGTAAATTGTCAGTCTCCAAAAGCAACAAAGCATTTCCAGCTGTGCCTACATTTGGACTTGCCGGTGTAACTGGCTATGTTCCATTATTGGGGCGAGCCTGAGCGAGTCCCACACTAGTCATGTCAGCGGTGCATTTTCTCTGAATGAAATATCGTACGTACGTCGTGCCGCATATTCAATGTTCACATAATTTAACGCTTTGCAATCTAATTTTAGCAATTCCAATTTCTCGTGCTCTCACTTGGCAGCTGAATTTCTCGCGTTTCCACTACACGTACGTACAAAACAAGTGGCAAAACCACTGGTTCTTCCTCGGCTATGGATGCTACAAAAGCGCAAACTACTTCCTCAAAGGGAACTACTGAATCTTGCAGTGCAGAAAGAGAATAGGCTACGCCATAGAAGAGAACGAGAGAGGGCCTGCCGTGCTTCCGAAAATCAGGAACAGAGAGAAGAAAGGTTTCAGAAGTGGAGAGTAAGGGATAGGACTAGGCACGCTGCTCAGACTGCCGATAGAAGAGGGGCAGACCTGCAACAAAGAAGGCGCAGACTGGCAGTCGAGACTGACGAGGTGAGATAGGCTAGGCTGCAGTCTGACAGACTTGCCGATGAGACTGCTGAGGAGAGAGAAGCCAGGCTGCGGCAAATGACTGCTTCCAACCATGTGAGATTGGCTGCTGAGACTGCTGAGGAGAGCGAGGCCAGGCTACAGTCTGACAGAGTACTAGTGAGGCAGACAACAACAGGTAATGCAGGCACAGCTCCCATTGTTTCAACAATCTTCTATCCGAACTAAGATGCTTAAATTTCATGCACACCACATGGCTACGCTGGACGCGCTGAGATGTACATGAGATTCCCTGGTCTCAAGATTCACTCACATTCTACTGAGTGTCTGCAATGTAGCCGGGACGAGCATACACCTAAGTTATAGCTACTCCTCTACCAACATGGATCCTGCCTGCCCCTATACCATCTAAACTTCAGGCTAGCACATGTATTGCATTCTAGATGAAGTACAGTGGCATTGAAGTATCAATTTTGTATTGATTAGTATGACATTATCCTACATGTTGATGATTCCATTGGAGGGTGTGAATTGACGTATCAATATTGTGTCTATTAGTATGACATCATCCTACATGTTCAACATTTCCATTGTAGGGTTTAATACAGGTGGAGGAAATGTTAATTTCAAGGGGTTTTCCAATCATGTTTACCATTTGCCTCACGGACAGTATGGGTACCGTGGACATGTCACCAATCTGTTGCAAGATATAGCCAACAGCTCCTTCACATTCACAATTCTCGCGAAGGCTCGCCCCACAATGCCCTGCATTTACCTAGTATAGTAGCATGGATGCGCTGAGATGTACGTGAGATTCCCTGGTTTTAAGATTCACACACATTCTACTGAGTGTCTGCAAGTTCTGTGTGGCCTACCATAGCATAGATAGTTCAGTTCCCAGCTCATCTTTCCATTGCTTGCACCCACTACAGTAGAGTCTCTACCCACTACTAGTCTGTGCAGACCCCACTGGACTACGTACAGCCACTCAGATGACTGATGTAATGCCCTTTCTACTATTAGTACACTGCCCTGGGTGGCTTGTGGCTTGGGTATCCAGCAAAATAATACTATAGCAACTTCACATGTATGGCTATACAAAGCTATGGAGACAGCTAATTAAGCTAGCCATGTTCATCTACATTGCCTACAAGAAAACACACATTGTATGTCAGAAATAATTACGCCCTTATGAACTATGAATACAATAATCATGTATGACCTCTCGAACTATTGAAATATTGCTCAATACTGTTCATTCTCAGTAGATGTAGACAGCCTTGATATGTATTTAGAGGTATGTAATTTGGTCCAGTTAGTGATTGATTACAACAGGATGGCATGAGCCACCAAAGGTGGTGAAGGAGTGTTCAACTTCTGACTAATACTGTTAATAAATGGATCACAGCCTCTAAGAAGCAAAAGCAATAGACAAAGGATCCCTGCAGTCCACTAAAGGTTCACATCTGGAGATGTGGGCTGTAGGCTATGACATCATGGAATGTTCTAGAAGTGGCATGGGTCTACACTTCAACAGAACTAGGTGGAACACAGTTGAGTGCTCATTTATTTACTGCTGAAAGCTGATGATGCAGACCCCATTAAAGCCATAGTGAAGAATGACTATGGCTCAATGGATTTATAAAGTATTTCTGTCGAAACCTTTTCATCCTGTCCACTGGATGTGCTATCCATACTGTCACCTAAACACTACAACTCTGTCCTCACAGCAATACCTTCACATGAATACATGTGTACAGTCATGTGAGGACATGGCACAGCTCACCTAATTGTATGCTCATAAAAATGAGGTGAACTATGGCAGACTATACCCTCTGGGTACTGTGTACCACTGTCTGTCTGTATAACAATGCCACCACATGATTACATGGATATTACACCAGTCATGTAATACCATTATTAGCTGACCTGATTGTTCCATCAAGACAGCCACTGATGATGACCTTTCCTCTGCACTGTAGGGACCACACCAAGTCACTGTGTTGGAGGGTGTGGAGGAGTTCTCCACTGGAGCTGTCCCAGACCTAGGGCAATGTACAAGACAAGACAGCAGTACATCAAGTCCACTATCACAACAAACAAGAGAGATGTCAGTGATTATGTCAGGACAGCCAAACAAATTAAGATACTCATAATCCCACCAGCTACACAATCAGTATAGTGTTCAGATATTGACACATCAAATGGCACACCTCACAAACTGTAGTATGGGTCAACAGTGTACATGGACATACATTACACATGCCACAACCAAACTGCTGATGATTACCTATTGCAACTGCTTTGAGATGTACATGCAAGTGATTACTTATTGTGACGACCACTTTTGCTGCCTACATGTATGTGTGTATACACAGCTGAGTCTGTCTGTCTTGTGTTCTGCTGTTACTGTCACTCACATTAGTCACTGCTAGAGTTAGAGCTGGTCACTTGTGACCTACAAATCAATATACAAGGTGTGCCTGTACTATGATGACTGTACCTTGATGGAGTGATCATCAGATCCTGATATGATGAGTGTCCCAGATATGTCCACTGCCCGAACCCAGTCCTTGTGACCCTTCAACACCATCCTGAGAGTGATGGCAGTGGGGGACTTAAAGTCCCACACTGCCACCGTCTGGTCCTGTAGGAGCAAGCACACACACCACAGTAATATTATTTCACATTTGGTTTGTCCTTGCTAGCTACCCATGCACTGTATGAGACATTCCAGGTTAAAGTACAGACTACAAGTGACTACAGTAGCTGTCATGGACCACATGTTTCTGGAACAGTAGGACCAACCATGCCTGTGAGACAGTTGAAACTGGCTGGGAAGCAACGTTGGACTAAAACAAGCTCAAAATATAGGTATCCAAAAATTAATAAATTTCTGCAAACTCTCTTGTAACAGTTTGAGTAAGAGTGAAGGTGTGGTTGTGTGGGTGTGGGAGGGAGTGACTGGAATGGCCTAAAGACATCCAACACTGAGCCACGTGAGCCAACCATCACTTCTGTATACAATTAATGGCTTCCCCAGTCTCCATGTAGAACAACAGTAGCTACACTGTTATACTAACGTGACCTGATGGACTAGTTACAGCATATGTACAAGTCAGATCGTTTGGCCACACCCACTACTACAAGATCTAATGTACACAATTGCATTCCTTCCTGACTCACACTTCTGTTAACTCTAGCAACAATCCACCTGAAATTCATCAGGCTGAGGTCAAGTGTTTAGTGGAGGACTAGATAGAGGTAGTGGTAGTGGTTTTCTGATGCTCTGTAGACATAGCCATGCACTGATGTACTAGAGCCCATACAAGGGCATGAAAGCAGCAAACATGACACTCAAGCAGAACACAGCCATTGCGTTTCTTAGAGGGGATAATTAAATTACAAGACTGTACCCACTCACATAGGAGCCAGTAACCAGCAACTCCTTGTTGAACTTGAGGGATCTCACAGTGTCCTTGTGGTGTTGGAGGTCATTCACTATCAGTCCTGTCTGGATATCCCACACCCTACAGGGAGCACAGAGAGTCAGACATACAGTGGGGGATTAGAACAGCATGGACTGGCATAAAGCACAAATTACATTGTGCAGGCATCATTAAATAGTTGGTAGACAGAAGATGAGCAATTAAAGGTCATCGATATCACAAAGGGTCATTCTGTAGAAGTTATTTCTGTATAGTCAAATCTACCATACACCTAACAAGATGTAGTGGCTACTTAGCTTCTGAATGCTAGCCATGCATGCATGGTTTGACTGGGATGAAGTATAGCACACTCAGTGGCTGAACTAACTTGACAGAGTGATCATATGCTCCAGAGATTATGACCTCTTCATTGAACTGCAGACACCACACCGGGTCCTTATGGCCCGTTAGCGTGTTTAGGAGTTGTAGTGTATCCTTGTCCCAGATCTGTATGTGTAAATGTGTGTGGGTGTGTAAATGTTGTTGTGCATAGTAGCATATGCATCCACAAACATGCATGTACATGATGTGAATGTGTATGTGCATGCATATGTGTGTGTGTGTGCATGCATCCATGCATGTGTGTGTTGGGGAAGGGGGTGACTATATCTCCATCCCTGTCAGTCACATGACAGTGAGGGGTACATGGGAGAACACTGCACGTCCAACAGGGAAGATAATTTCCATACAAAGCACAACATGTAACAAATGTACAGACATAGCACTCTTAGGTAATGACATCACATGTGTGAATGCAGTGGCTGGTGGGAGCATGTTAGGATTGGTCAGGCATGACAGAGGCTGTGCAGTGGTTAATTTTATCCACAAAGCGAGAAAAAGTTCTTATTAACATCTTCAATAGTAAGGCAGCAGCTGTGATAGCCTCTCAAAATTAGCATTCATAGCCCCGGAGCTAGTTCATATTCAATCACATGCAGACACCTTACCATTATGGCTTTACAATGACTACTAGCTAGTAACCAGGGAGTAGCTATTGCTGTGGAATGAGCTGTGTGGACATGCTTCATGAATATTGATGACTCTCCCTCTGTTTTTTCGTCACTTGAAATATGAAATATGATGGAAAGCTGGAGAGAGACTGGGAACGAGGCTACTCACATGACGAGTCCACTTACATACCAGGATTGCAAGGTTTAGAGTAATGGCCGGGGATTAGTCAAAACCCACACATGTGTACCACATGATCCCCCCACACACAAATGGTACGTGTCTCACAAATGGCTGGTTGAAAAATGAGTTGAGATAGAAGAATCAGACAATAGTACCTGCTACTGACTGCATGAGCCTTTAAGCACCTGATTTGCATCAAAATATTCATGTGGTGGCAAGGACAGTATTGCTGTGGACATGCACTTTATACTGGACGAGGCTGGTGTTGCTGTCTGATTTACAGCTTACCTAGACTGTAAAAGCAGAAAAGTGGTCCTTCAACTGCCACTAGATTCATTTTGCAAAAGCTGTTTGTAGCTCAGTAGTGGTCATGTGCAGTGCACCCACTGGAATTCAATTACATTGTTCTGCAATCATATTCATGTTCTACAGCTTCCTGTTTATCAGTACTGTAGGTTGACTTCAGTCTACACTCTGCAATGGACAGTCTACTTTGGATGGCATCACACCATTGTTTCTAGATCACCTCTCTATCGTGGCAGAGATAGCCACTCATCCCACAGCACATACCCCAGAAAACCCTTAACTCATTCATTACATGCAAGGGAGTGCTGTATTTTATGTGTCCTGCAAACCACCACACATTGCTGTCATTATATTCTTCAGACTTGCTACAGTGCTCACACCCACTCCATTGCATGTAATCAATAATACCCCAAGTCTTAGTGTTGAAGCAATATGCTCCTCCTGCCCTCCATCATACTCTCACTGACTCACTACACACATGTGACACTGCTTCACACTGGAGTGACCCAACACCCCAGCAGCTGCCAACCTTTATTGTGTGGTCAACATGTCCTGATACTATCATCTTGGAGTTGTACTGTAGGCAGTACACAGGACTGCCAGTCTCAATGTTGGAGAGGGTGTAGTGGCCTTGGGTCCAGTTGGTCTCCAGGGACTGATAGAAAACATGCAGACACAAAAGATAAGCCCTTGTACTCAATGTACAGTGACTAGCTAATAATATAATGCAGCTGTGTTATTTGAAAGAGACTGCAGCCATATAAATGCTGTACATTACAGTAGTAGTACAGAGCATGCCCAGTATGATACACCCATCATGCTACATACTGTCAGCATTCATACTAATAAGCAATTTCTGTTCCACTTACATGAATGTCCCTAGCAACAGCCCTGTAGAGCTGACGGTACTGGTAGTTGATGGACACAGAGTGAGGGATTTCCTGAGAGATATACTTGTGCCTGTGACAAAGGACATTGTTGAAACTGTGACAGTATTGCCTGAGTATGTGTGAGCTCCTTGGAGTATACACAGGTCATGTTCATGTGTTAGCAACTATACAGCTACACTCATACAAGTACCACTGTTTGCTGTAATTGCATACATGACTCAATGAGTACAGTTCAGAATGCATAACTTCACAAATCATTAGTTCCTGAAGGTCAGTTTTAATGACATCTGTTTTGTGTTGTATGGCTTGGGCTAAGCGGGCATAACCTAATTAGCCGAATAATGAAAGCTTTGTATGCACAACGCTTCAGGGGTTAATTAACCCTTCAAGTGTTATGTACTAAGAGCATAGATTAGAGTACAGTGCATTCCAAGAGGTTCTCCAGATGCTGAAATATAATGGTGTATGTATCGAAAATGCATAAATAAATCTTGTATATACCGGGGGTGAACTACACCAGCTAGCTACCAAGTGTAACGTTACAAATGCAGAAAACTATATGCACATGCACACAACCATACACAGTGCCAAAGAGCTTTAATGTTTGAACATTGGCATCCACATTCATCTTCTCACTTAACTGTGCTGCTGATCCTGTCTCAGCCCATATGATACACAGATACTACAAATAATCGGAACAAGAACAAGGTCTGAAGTATTTTCTTTTGTGGCCATCCTTCAGCAGTACAAAGATATATGGCAGACTTGACTTCATTAGAATCTCATATCTAGGGCAGCTAAAAACAATTTCTATACTGTTTGCACGCCATGGAATGTGCCATTCTATTCTGTTCATATCCCCTCGCAAAAACTGAAACTGGAGAAGCTTCAGCTGCTGTTTCTTAGATTTCACCCAAATATCACAATGTCAGCTGTGTTTTGTCCCTCTGTGACCCTTTCTTCGTACTAAACATTACATTATATACACTCCTATTCCCTGAAATAATATACCTGGTAGTGTGTCTAAATGGGAGAATTATATTATTTTTATGTTAATTTGATACGATAGTCAAGTAGTAGTCTAGTAGATAAATGAAAAATGTTTGAGTATATACAGCTAATTAGCTATAGCTACTCATGTACTTGACATAATTGCGATTACAGATTACACCATTGTCACTACTTTTCATTGAGACATTAAATGTCTTCAAAGTCTTTATAGTGTTACAGTAATGTAATCAGACTCCTGACATCCATGATATGTTATGATTGCTACTGACTCACCATCCTCGTTTTTTAAACATGTCTCTCCATAGGGGACTGGTTTCAAGATTTCTTTTGACCTCTGTCTTCCAAATGGGCAATCCTTCAATGATGGACCACCATTCAGGCGACACACGCTGTGCAACTTCCAGGGTCTTCAGGCCCACAAACGACATGATCAGTTCTACAATGTGGGGGACTCCTGCATCTGTAGGCATACATGTGAGGGAGGGATAATGAGGTGAAAGGTACAGAGTAGGACCTAAAGGACCAGTGACTAGAACCAATATTCAATATGTCAATATAATGCATGCCATCATGTTGCCTGTAGCTGTATGTCAAATAGCTATGCAATGCAAAATCTAACACTTATATCACCTATAGCCATTCAGACCTTTATAAGGATTTTTCAGCAAGAAACATTTCAGTTTTCAATAACACCTAACCATGTAACAGAGCAGAACGTTTTCACCTACAAAATGCTGCAGCTTTGAATTTGATTTACATGAGCATATCTACTTCTTACAGCATCTAAATCATTAGCTATTGTCATTGTTACAGCAGTGTAAACTTGCCAGTTTGCTGCAGTTTAGTATACCCAAACACAAGTCTTGTTCCCATTATGTCTCTGTCCTACTCACAAACAGGAGGCAGTAATAGGAAAGAGTGAGAAAAGTGGAGAGAGCCTGGAATGACTGCGCATGTATGGCTTAAAGTGAACCAACCATCTGCTGACAGTATTGTGCCTTTTTCTGACATAAAAAGCTCTTCATGAAGACCGAAGGTACAATTAATAGAGGTCTTTCCAAGGCAGCAGCTTGTGAATACGGTAGACAGCACCCTGAATGTAAGCCAAGCTAACAGAAAATGTAAAAGGATACCACAGTTCATACCCTGCCGTGAATATCTACCTTTATGTTACTCAAAAAAGCTTGTCTAAATTTGAGGGTCTTTTCAAGGGAGAGCCGGGAACAAGGCTACCTAGCACATTTGTCCAGTTGGTAGTTTGTGCAACTTTATCTTGGTAGACTAACAACCTTCAAGAATACTTACTCAAAAGGGCAAGCCAGAATTCGAAGCGTTCAGGGTTCTGTCCTGTCCTCTCTGGTGGTGATGTTTGTGGTAGAGGTACTTCTGATGGAAGGGTCTGAGTGAGTGGATTGCAATTGGAGATAGAGAATTCACTATGACATTGTGTATCACTCATCTTTTCTGTCACTGTACCCGATATGATTATCTTGTGATTTTAAACCTGATAACAAATAACAAACTGTGGTAGAGATCTAACCATTTATTGTACCACAGCAGCCATATAGTTCAAAGGCACCGCCTGCAGTGTATATCCCAGAAGACAGCTGGCCTGCTAACCAAAATTGCAAGCTCAGCCATACACTAGGTGGCAAAAACTCATACACCATGCTGAGTCAGCCATACACTCCTTGTGGTCAGCCATACACTACGCTGAGTCAGCCATACGCTCCTTGTGGTCAGCCATACACTACGCTGAGTCAGCCATACGCTCCTTGTGGTCAGCCATACACTACGTTGCTGTGGTACAAATCGGTTATACCACTCCCACTCAGAGGTTTAGCGGATACACTACTCGGGCTTCGCCCTCGTAGTGTATATGCGCTAAACCTCTTCGTGGTTGTGGTATAACCTATATTTAATACTTAGACTGCAGCTTCAAGCTCTGAAGCAAAATGTGGCTGCTTTGACTTAGTGACTTCTTACTGTGCTGTGCTCCAGAGGCTGTGTTGTAGCCGTGAGTGCTGTTGGAGGAGGAGGAGATGGGGTTCCAAGTTCAATGGTTTCAGGTGTGCTGTGCTGGTCATGGGAGGGGTCATGGAAACTGGGAGGTGTGGATAACTCCACCTGGTCTGCAGTGAAGTGAATGGTGGATAACACCATTAAGCAACTGTGCTACTCCTGTGAAGGTTGTGACATGTATTAATCAAACATATATCCCACCTAGTATACTTTTTCCATGCAACAAATGGGGTTTAACCGTGATATTTTCCCTCCCTCAGGGCTACAAGGAAAATTATGGTTCATAAATTCCTCCTTCAGGCACTTATTACCATACAGTTAGAGAGAGAGTATAATACAGCCTTTGTATGATACATACATGCAACTAATATGTTTGCTGATTACGTATAAAGAGTAAATCGTCCAGATGAGCGTGAAGGGTGGGGCTCGGTTCGCGTTGCGCTGGCATTTTATGGGAGGAGCTGTAGCTCACGTTTGGGGTGTGGTTCTAAATTAACCAGCATTTCCAGGACAGTCAGTCCAAGAACACATGCCAAGACAGTAGGCATCCACGGAACAAGCGAACGTCTCTCTTGTCTCAGTCTCGCTTCCGCAAGCCATCGTTTTTTAGATTTTCAGTTCTATTGCTATAGTGGCTACGAGCATGCGCATTTGTTTAGGAGCAATGAACCAATCAGGTGGGATATATAATTGGGGCGAGCGTGAGCGAGCCCCACACTAGTGATGTGAATCGAGATTTTTCTCTGTCTACGTACGTCGTGCCGAATCTATGCCCATTATTCTGAGTTGAAAAACCGCCTCCCCCGACATCTACAACATGCGGCTAACCTGGCTAGCGAAAAGGGTGCATCAAGCTGGCTAACTACATTACCCATAGATGCACATGGCTTCGCTCTTCACAAGGGCGGGTTCCGGGATGCGCTTTGCCTACGTTACAATTGGGCACCCCCCCATCTGCCGACTAAATGTGCTTGTGGCTCTAACTACACCATCGACCATGCCCTTTCCTGTCCCTCAGGGGGGTTCACCATCATCAGGCACAATGAGGTGCGTGACCTCCTAGCCAATCTCCTCACTGAGGTTTGCCACGACGTCTCCATAGAACCCCACCTCCAGCCACTCAGTGGTGAGTCACTCTCCCTCCGCACTGCCAGCTCGGAGGACAACGCGAGGCTAGAAAGGAAACGTGTCCCTCCATTAATCTTTTCTTTTTATAGCACTCTTATTTATTTATTTATTTTATCCTCTTTCCTCTCCTTACGTTGTATTATATGACATATGTACTTATTATGACTGTTAATAACCATTAAAAAATAAAATAAAATAAAAATTTTTCCATTTTTGCGTACTATGAACACGTTCGTGCGCTTATCGAAATATTTGCGTCCGCGCTCGACACAGACGAGAGATCTCAACTCCCACCCTCAGTTACCGATGCAGCGAGAGAGGAGAGACTTCGAAGACGGCGAGAACGCGAGAGGGCTCGCCGTACTTCCGAGAGACCAGAAGAAAAGGAGGCAAGGTATGTAAAAAAAATAGCACCATTCTGAGGTTTTAATGGACACTTGCTAAATGTAGGATGTGCTTATCTATAAAGGTTGAGAAGACGGAGGGAGAGAGACAGGGCTAGACACCGTACTCAGAGTGTGGAGCATAGGGAGCCTAGGCTGCAATACGACAGAGAGCGCCATAGGGAGGCACGATCTGATGAGAGACTGGAGCATAGGGAGGCTAGGCTGCAACGTGACAGAGAGAGCCATAGAGAAGCACGATCTGATGAGAGGCTGGAGCACAGGGAGGTTAGGCTGCAATGTGACAGAGAGAGCCATAGAGAGAGCTACAGGGAGCAGCGAATGCAGGAAGTAACATTCAGTTCAAACAAAGATGCTGAAATTTCATGCACATTTTGCTACTATGGAGTTGCTGAGATGTAGCACATGCTCAGAAGCATTTCCTGGTTTGCACCTTCACCCTGGATCAAGTGAGTGTGTACGCTGTGGGCGGGACAAGCGTACACCCAAGCTGTACTCCACTGGCAATAACATGGACCCTACTAGGCCCCATTCCAACAGTTGAAGACTTCAACTTTTGGGTTAATGTACTACAATTGGTCACTATTATTATCATCTGCTATTTATTATTTAGTTGTCCTTCAACATTTATATCGGCATTGTTACTGTCAGTACACACACACCACTTTCTGCTTTTTCTTACAATGCTGTATTTTGGATGTGGAAACACTGCATGACATTGCAAGTTAACACCATTCGCAGGTATTTAATATTGATAGCGCTCTTCCTCGCTCACGCTCGCCCCCACAATGCCCTGCATTCCCCTAGTAGTTATAGCACGGGTTGCCAGGGATTTATGGCTTAGTAAACAAACCTCGTCCTCGGGTATGTTGATGGTAACTGTGAATTAGCAGTGTAGAGATTGTGGTGTGTGGTGATGTTTCTGCAATTGTACCACTGAAGCCATACTTTATAAAGGCACTGCATGCAGTGTATATCACTAAGACCACGGAAAAGCGGAAAAGCGTGGTATTAGCAAGTCACTAAGACACTGCCCTCCTAATTCGATTACAGGCCCGTGATGGCTCATCTCTGCTCTCCTAATTTGATTGCTGGCTGACCTCTGTCCCCCTAATTCGATAAACGAAGCCATTCATGTGGTACAAGTTGGTAATACAACTGTACTGTGTCTGTGGTTTAGCCATATACACTCCTCCGGCTTTGCCCTCGAAGTGTATATGGCTACACCACCTCCACCTTGTTGTATTACCTTAACCAAGAACGTATGCACTCTATAGTCAGACAATGTCCTATATATTCAACTCCCCTATACCTTCAGTTCTGCCTTTCATACAGAATACATGCAATTCCTATAATGCAGTAATGCAGTAAAATAATTTTTAAAGTTATGGCTATAGCTACTGCATTGATCTGTACCTGTGATGGCGCTAAAGGGCTCAACATAAGATTTCAATATTCTCTTTACATGTACATACTCTCTGATATCTAGAACATACGTTTTTGCCGTACTTGACTTTCAGCACTTGCAGACATCTGTGCTGCCAGTGGCTGATAAGAGTAGTGAAATTATACTTAAAGACGAGCTATTAAGTTACACCCTTATAATTATACAAACATACCTCTGGAGGCTGGACGTAGCTATAGCTCCCACAGGTGAGTCTAGTCACTCCAATAGGAACAAGTGATGTCTCTTGTTCCTCAGACAGAGGGAATATGTCCTCCTCTACGAAGGAGGGGACCTGGAACAGTAACTCCACACACCCTTTATCGATTCGCCAGAGATAGAGCGTCTCAGACTCAACTTCCAAAATTTCGGCAAGAGAGTTACACAAACGTACGACACTTTCCAGAGAGCATCCATCACTGGGATCCCAGCTTTCCTCAACCTTCACGACAAGGTTGGTCTTTCCCTTGTTGACAGCACGACCAAATATATTGGATGGGCATTCGAATGTCCGTCGCTTGCAAAACCTCTTGAAATGATTCGTGTAGGTTTCAAGTCGCTCCTTGTCCTCCTGTGTGCCAAACCAGCCAATGATCTTCTCAATTATGCCATAGTTGAAGAACGAGTAGTAGTCATCCAGGATGCTAAACACTTCCTCAACGTCTTCTGCCCTCTTAATTTCATTCAACTGGTTTCGCAGAAGAGGCACTGGGTCACGAGTCGGCCGGTAGGCTCCAAGGTTGCTTAAGCGGTTATGAAGTTTCAAGACTGAAACACGGATAGCAACTATGGAGTTGATCGTGTAGTGAATTAGATCACTAAACTCCGAGATAATATCGTCAGAATCTTTTAGTAGCTTGCTCTGGAGAGCAAGCCTGTCTCGCTCGCTCAGTTTCCCCATGTCAAGGTATGGAAAGCTACTGGAGGTATCTCTTTGGTCTCGGGGTACTAAAACTTCACGGTCACTTGCACTAACACTGCCAAGCGTCAACTCAGGTAACAGTGACACTGCCTCTGATGATGACATAGAGAACTCTCTAGCATCATCTCCACACATAACTTTGGCTATTTGAGGACCTAAAATGGCAGGTTGAGGTACATAATAAAAAAAACAGTGCTGTAGTTTCCTGCCCACTACCCCATGTATTGATCGAGTTGAAAATGAGTCAACACATCACGTATATGGACGCAGCTATAATTACGTATGAGTATATTGGTGAACTACGCCTGGTCATCATCATCACTGTAGACATATACATGCTTACATATACGGAGAGGAAACTAGACATTCTAGCGATTGCAGCACACAGACTGTTCCAGTGTTAGTCTCAGGAGGAAGCAAGATGCCCAATACGTTTGTTATGATATCTGAATATTATTATGGTCATGCATGTGACCTTTGACCCTAAGATACCTGCAATAAGCATTATAACTTTTGCTGAGTCTGTGCAATACCTTTTCCATCCAATGCTGTAGGCTAGAATTATAAGTGAAGATTCACATTAGAAAAGGCATCTGCCTAGAAATTTTAATAAGGGCGCTGATAGAATTATGTGATAAGCTACATCAAGTGGGTGTGTTCAGGGGGTGGAGTTCAATGGTACTGTACAAGTAGGTTAAAGAGATATTCCAAATTTATACTGTCATCCTCTCCTTAAGTACCAGACTACCCACCTACTTATTGTAACTATGTAGAAAGTAGAAATAGCTAGCTACATGTAAATCACCTGTTCACAGTTTAGCTACTGTGAAGACGGGAAACTAAAATATATGCCGTATGCACATGTACTATATAACTTACAGTAGGCTTCCTACGGTGGCCCTGAAGGTCATGCGATACGACGATGGACATGCGATGGCGTGTATACGACAGTAGACGAAAATGATGCACCGATAGGCAGTATCGATGCACTGATAGGCGGTATCGATGCAATGATAGGTGGTATTGATGCGACTTTTCTGTTAGCTTGGCATACATTCAGGGTGCTGTCTACCGTATTTACAAGCCGCTGCCTTGGAAAGACCTCTATTAATTGTTGTCATTATACTTAACCATGCCAATGAATGTAATACTACTGCTGGCTTGGACATAGCTAAGGCAGCATGATGAGAATACTAGCTACCTCACTAATCTTATGAATACAAGAGTTTGGCATGTCAGTTTTAGGAACATAATACACACTTTTACTTACTGATTTTGCGCTTGCGAGTGATGTTAAGTTGTTCCTGAATGTTTGCTGGACTTACTGGTGGTGTCAGTGAAGGGGCAGTACCAACTAAAGTAAGACAGAGTGACAATAACATTATAGTACAATAAAGACACTGTAAAAGCTGTAGGTGCCCAGGGTAACGTACTTGGTTTGTCTCTCTGTCTATCTCTCATACAAAAAAATTGCCTAAAAACATAAATAATCAAAACAGTGGCATTTGTGTACTTAATAGAAGGCAAGGCGATTTCCTCTCTGTTAATTTAAGCTATTCTTACTTGTTTATAACATTGGCTCCATACTCAACAATAGTTTGAATGATTGATATTTGATTAGCATGAACAATTCTTTTATCCTTAGTGCAACAACATATATTTGAGACGTGATTAAACATATGTAGTACGGTTACAGCATTCTATAAATAGACTAATTACCTTGCTCTAGAGCATTACCCTCAGGAAGTGCCATTGTTACGGTAGATCTGTCATCAGGTGGGGGTGAGAGAGAGGGAGTGCTCACCATCACACCAGTGGATACGTCAGGAACAAACTTATCAGACCCTATTTGGGCAAGGTAACGTAGCTATTATCCATGGCTGGCTAATACAAATCGTGATTGGATGACACACAATTGCATTGTAGTATGGTCACATGCTGACTGATTACGTATACAATCTTTTCTGCAAGAACAGTTATACTAAACAGTAACAGTCATCTAGAGTTAATTGTTCATACCCTAGCTACACCTATACATCAGACTTCAGCAACAATGCTACAGTCATCTATTAGCTATGAGAATTAACTCTTTGAATGCCATGGGTACATTTAAGAGCAGAGGAGGTCAGCAAAGGTAGATCTTTAGTAATCAATGTCGCTGGTTAGTCACGTGACAAGTAGAACTGCAGCGGTACTGATATGTGAAGCGCTCGGTTTCTAGATTTAACTATTCTTCCACGGAGGACAGTCATCCATAAACGAACAACCTACCTCTGGGACGTGCTGGAGATTTGAGCGGTCGCAGGTATGAAAGTCAGTAGCTGCCTTAGACTACAAAATAGCACTTGAATAGATAGTTAGCAACAAAAAGCCTCCAAATAGCTAATACAAGCAACTTTCATCAGCAAACTGTTAGTTATAAGCTTACACACTTTCTGCCATTTTGAGCTTCACAGAGACAGCCAACTTTCTGCCACCAGAGCCAACAAAAGCCTCAAATTCGTGAGGAGAAAACTTTAAAAAGTTATACCAGAAATAATTTGTCTTTCTTCCAAGTCTGTTCTCGAAGATATAGCTAGCTAGAACAGGGAAAAACAGGCGGAAAATATCCATTCTTTCCCTATGGCATTTGCAATACTTAATGCCTCATTACTGTAAATCACATGTAATTTTGCCTTTTGATTGCATATGTCATGTGATTTTAATGAGACCTGATTTTGAAAGGTCAACCGAGGCTGACCACCTCTGAGTCAGGAGCAAGTACTTTGTAATAACATCTATATAATAAATTCACATAAGCCTTATGGATGTAGCTAGCTATTAAAACTTGGCTAGCAGTACATTTTGTGGCTTATACATAATGCATGTACACCACTCAGACTTCAGGAGTTTGTATACAATTAAATATGTGAGTGCATCAGGAAGAAATTCACAGAATCCAAGATCACTGCAGCTGTATAACTTATTACTTATCAGTACTTCTGTCATTCGACTTACTGGAGTTAACAGCATCCATAGGAGGTAGAACTGACTGTGGAATACCTGTAAATTAAAGCAAAGGATTGCAATTGAGTAAGCATTTAAAAATAAAGCAGTGCATTTGTGTGGATATATATTTGGTACTTTGTGTCTACCTTTGTTAATGCAAACTGACTCAGCCAGGCTCTTCTTCCCAATAGCAGCCAGTACTTTGACCAGTGTTTCATAATTTGGGTTAGTGTCACTTCTCAGCCACTCGGCAAACATCTTCACTTTGCACATGTTGGTATCTCGTGAGTATTTACCTTCAATTACATCCAAGGCATCTGGCCTGACTCCCAACTGTAACCCCAGTCGATACCACACTGTAGCAACAGGGATGTTGTCCAGCTCCCGAAGCTTGGGATTGTGGCCACCTTCATTGAAGGATGGTAACACATGTGAAATACTACTTTCATAGGCTACCCACTGATATACAGTCTAGCTACTAGTACAGAAGGGTATCACCATAATCAGATATTATTTCTACTAGCTAACCAATGCCATGCATGCTGTTTAGCCACTGGTGTAGTACATACTAGTAGGGTATCGCTATTAGCAAAATCTAGTAGTAAGCACAACTAGCTAGCTAAACAGAATGACAGCATCCATATAATGCATGAAATACTTGTAGGTTCTGATTAATGGAGAACACAACCAGGGCCTCTATTTACTATTAGCCTATTAGCTCATATCCACCACTAGGGTAGGGGTCAATTTGCATGTCCCCCATTCCAATTGGCATAAACACATTACATTTTGCATGTTTCTGAGAAGCTATAGGTATTTGGTGTTTTGCACAACAGCACAACAGCATGCATGCTTCTCAATGTTCTGCTGCTGCTCCTCTCAATTCTCCATTCATGAAGATAAAAGTGTAAGTTTTCTCAAAATTCACTCACATTTGAAGGTTTATGTTTGGCTATATACTGGTAACTAATTTCTTATATCATTCTTCTAAATGCTTGATTTCTGCATGTTTTTCATCTGACTGATTCTTAGGACATATTTGACTATTATAGAGAAACTGCCACAACTTCTTGGAAAGCATTATTATGACCTAAATGCAGAGCTGCTAGAGATGCACAATCATTTCAATATGACATTAATAATGAGATACTCAGTGTGGTGGTGGCCATTATTAACTCTATAAATGCTATGGGCATATTTTGTGCCCATATAAAATCAAAAAATTATGTAGCTATTATAATTATATTAATGCCTAATAAAAAAAAGCACGAATAAATTCAAATTGTTCGTTACAGATGCATTAAAACGTAGGGAAAGAATTAAACTGTAGTCACATTCCAGCTACATACTACAACCTTGCCAATGATTCCTTTTGGAAGAAAAACAGTGTAAAACTTGTTAATGTTGTTGCCTTGGACCCAAAGTAATGTAATTATGACAATTATACATTGTACACAGTACCAATGTAAGTGTGTTATCCTAACATGTCACCATAAACAACACCATCCACTATCTTAGTTTGCACTTACGAGCTTCGTGCTTGCAAGTGGTATTCAGTGGTTCTTGATCATTTGCTGAACTCACAAGCAGTGTCAGTGGAGGGGCAGTGCCAACTAAAAATGAGAAAATGGCTCAGTATGAACAGGACGCCTAACACAAATTAGCTAAATGTGTAACTAGACATTCTCATCCAAACACCATTCAAGGAAAGGTAATGATATTTACAAGATGGAAGTGCCCATTATAATTATTGGTGAAGCTGAGCCCAATCTACTACCCTAGGCATGGAATTCACTTCCTTTAAGAGTAAAGAAGCCAATATGCATGCCATCTAGGGCTCAGAGTTTTAGCTATTAATAGTGTTTGTTTAATAATTAGGGATGAGCTTTTCACTAAAATAGGCACTAGTTACAGCTTTATAATAGGTCCAGAGTGAGAAAAGAAGGTTGACTGCTGCCACCTCAGTTGAATTGCCACTAAGAGCTTCAGTAGAATAACATAAGTGTATCAATATTAACTAGACAGTAATGTACATGTACTTTGCAGTTGAACACTCAATAGTGATATTTATAATAATAATGTAAGTAATGAGCGTATAAAATAATAATCTATAACACTCCCCCTACCGCCCATAAACCAAAGAAAACACACACTATTGACTAAAAAAATGTCTCTTAGTTTTGTATGGTGACCTGGAACTAGTACTTCCTCTGTGGTAACATCACCTATTTAGCTAGTAAAGTGTTCAGTGAGCAAGGACAAAGAGTTGTTTGTTGTGCTATCGTCTCGGAAGAAAGAAACTGAAAACGATTTGCCGGTTTAGCGATTTGCCGATTTGGCACTTCAGCGATGCTCTCTGACAGCGTTAAGAGTCTTGTTACTGATGAAAACACTCGAGAATGACAGGTAGGGTTCATAAAAGTTTATGACTAAATCTAGGGCAGAGTTTTGAACATATCACTTTGTACACATACAATGGGGCAGCCATTCTTTGGGGGGCCATCCCTATATATGGAATACTACCGTACTCCATAATACTCATACACAGATTATGGCAATGGTGGCCCATTACACATCACGTTTTCCTCAGACACATTTCTCATAGCACATTTCTCATTTCTATGGAATTTATAGACACATTCCTAAAAAGAAGAGGAAGTGGCCACAGACAGTCGAATTAAAGGTTTGTGTAGCTTTCAAATTGGCTGTCTATATGGCTGTATTGGGGGAACCTGTAAGTTTCTAAGGAGTTTGCTAGCACTAAGAAGCATGCCCGGCAGGTACTAAGATTGCTTTACGTTCCCAAGTCTGTGTGTGTGTGTGTGTTTGTCCGCAATTATCACGTGCGCTAAGTTACGTCATTTCATTTACTGTGCCACTATAGCCATGAGTGCAGTGCCAGTGGAAGCTACTGGAAGTTTGCAGGCTCAATAGGCCAAGGTACATCAAGCTAGTTTAGTTTTGTGTTGCCTAGACGGCGAAAGAGTGGTAGGTAATGAAGATAATTCTGTTTTGGCAAGTTCTGATCAGCACTTTTGCTGGATGCTGTACATGATGAGACTGTCTAGCCAAGCCGATCCATTCTACAGCTGCATTTAACTTAGACCGACCTGTTGTTGAGCACAACCTTAAGTAATAATTTATGAAAATAAAACACCTGGCTAGTTTTTAGATATGAAATATTTTTCTTCCATTCACCTGATAAGTTCATTTGCCAATCCATATACATGCTATGCACAGTCAACCGCTCAGGCTTGCCCCCACAATGGCTCGTGAAACTGAAACTGTCCACGTCTTACCACACCCAGGTCATAATTTGCATCTCTGCTCACCCGGAAGTACTTATGGTACACAGTCTGCTTGCCTGCTTGATAGAGTGGTCCCCCCCCCCCAGATAAATAACGTAATATTCAGCATGAAGGAGGGGTCAGTAGTGACCCATATAGCTTTGTGTGAAAACTAAGAAAACATATGTGAAGCTTTTCTACTTTCAGTTTCTGTTTCTTTGTGCAGAAGAGCAACCATTTGTGTGAGTGTGGCTCACTCATGATTCATGGTCAACAGGTGTGGTCAACATCAAAGGTAAGTGGTGACTGGCATTGAAATTCTCTCAACATGGAACTGAACTAATACACCCTGGTGAAGTATTGAGTCTAGATCTAGTAAAACACTGTATCACCAATACCCAACTTTACTGACCTTTATTCTTGGATTGTCTAGACCGTTTTGGATTTCTTGGAGCAGCTTTCAGATCAGGGCTCTCCTCCCCTCCTGCTTCCGTCTCCTCTTAGGATTGCGACTCACATCTGTAGAGAGAATTCCAAAGAATGACCAAACCAAAAAATTATGCCATACCCTTGGAATACATGGTGTTGCTTCAGTGAGGAAAGAAATCAAATATTCTACTGCCTCAAAGGTATATGCCGTGTTCAGTATCATTGCCAATAATTTGCATGCACTCGTTTTCTATTATCATACTCATACACAGACTATGGCAATGGTGGCCCATTACACATCACGTTTTCCACAGACACATTTCTCATAGCACATTTCTCATTTCTATGGAATTTATAGACACATTCCTAAAAAAGAAGAGGAAGTGGCTACAGACAGTCGAATTAAAGGTTTGTGTAGCTTTCAAATTGGCTGTCTATATGGCTGCATTGGGGGAACCTGTACGTTTGTAAGGAGTTTGCTATCACTAAGAAGCATGCCCGGCTGGTACTAAGATTGCTTTACGTTCCCAAGTCTGTGTGTGTGTGTGTGTTTGTCATGTATACCATCATGATATAATATTATATTATACAGATGTGGGTTTTGAACTAGAGAGAAAAGAAGGTTGACTGCTGCCACCTCAGTTGAACTGCCATTAAGAGCTTCAGTAGAATAACATAAGTGTACAATATTAACAAGACAGTAATGTACATGTAGTTTGCAGTTGAACACTCAATAGTCTATATGGCTGCATTGGGGGAACCTGTACGTTTCTAAGGAGTTTGCTAGCACTAAGAAGCATGCCCGGCTGGTACTAAGATTGCTTTACGTTCCCAAGTCTGTGTGTGTATAGATATTTATAATAATAATATAAGTAATGAGCATAATCTATAACACTCCCCCCACCGCCCATAAACCAAAGAAAACACACACTATTGACTAAAAGAATGTCTCTTAGTTTTGTATGGTGACCTAGAACTAGTACTTCCTCTGTGGTAACATCACCTATTTAGCTAGTAAAGTGTTCAGTGCCAGTAGGACAACTTTCCTTTCTTTGTCTTGCATCCCTTAAAGCAGCAAGACACATTATAATTAAAAAAGCATATACAGTGGCTTGTAGTTAAATGTGCTAATGCTTGACCCTCACCATTAATAGAATGGTTAATTAGGAACATGCACACAGTCTTTGATGCAACAAATGTATCAGAGGTATGATGAAACATACGGTTATCATTATTCTATAATACATTATTAGCTATATACCTTTCCCTGAAGTATTGTCAGGTAGGGCAGTTGCTGAAATAGTAACCCTGTCACCAGGTAGAGAGGGGGTGCTTGCAATCACACCAGTGGATGCACCAGAAACAAATTCATCAGACCCTGTTGGGGAACAACTTTCATAACTACCATTGTATCAAAATATTCCCATAATGCTTAATATTGTTATAAAGTCATGTTGACTGCTCGTATGTATAAGTATTCACGTGGATTTGAGTGCAGTTTGGGAATACTTTAATGAGCAATAGACAAGGTAATTGCACGAATGAAGCAGGTGCAATAATCATATACGTATTACAGGCAGTGTACTGTAGACACATAGAGAAAAATGCATATTACAGTCAAATTGCATGGTTACTCACCAATAGGAAGCGGATTTCACTTTTTTGCATGAATATCGCTCTTTTGCACAGCTAGCGTGCCCCCAGGCTAACCGTCTGTGCAAAATGTGAAATCCGCAATCTGATTGGTCAACTGCGGGTTACTAGGTAGCGTTAGTAACGGAACAATCCAATCTCAAGGCAATGGCTGAAAGTGTAGCGTCTCCAAGCGAGTTTTTTTCTCAGTCTATTCTCGACTTTCTTGCAAGTAGCGATAGTTCAGACCAAGAGTTCGATAGCATTGTTGGTTCGCTTCCGTTCGACTTCGAATTACCGACGTTTGACCCTCCCGTCGCCCCGCCCCCACCCAGCTCCACCCTCAATACTGCCTCTGCAGCCAGCGAATTGCAACGGTTGAAGAATAAGAACAAGAATAAAAACACTGAAAAGTCCACAAATACTTGGGCAAAGAGGTTCACCAAGTGGCAAGAGCAAAAAGGCCTGGATGTTTCTGTTGGAAAGGTGTCAGCATCTGAACTAGACAAAGTACTCCAGCATTTCTTTGCTGAGCTGAAAAAGCAGGATGGGAGTGACTATGAGCCAGACTCGCTGCGCACAATGTTAGGAGCTTTGGACAGACACTTTAGAAACATCGGGCATGAGTGCAGGATCATAAAAGACAAAGAATTTGCAGAATGCCGGCAGGTGCTGAATGGGAAGGCAATAGAACTGAGAGAGATGGGCAAAGGAAAGCGAAAGAACAAAGCAGATATTATCACAGAAGAAGAGGAGGAAATTATGTGGAAAAAGGGTGTTCTTGGAGATGGTGATCCAGCAAGTTTGAACTACACTGTTTTTTATACCAGCAGTCAGCAGTTTGGAACACGAGGAAGGCAGGAACACCACCAAATTCGCCTCGAACATTTAAAGTTTGTCAAGAGTGCAGTGACAGGTGAGACGGAATACATAGAGTGGGTTGAAGGCTTGACAAAGACCAGGCAAGGAGGCTTGTCAAAAAAGCAGAGGAGAGTTCCTCAGCGAATGTTTGCTGTTGGTGGGGATCGCTGTCCAGTTGGAATCCTGGAGAAAATGATTTCAAAGCGACCCAAAAAATTAGCTCAAAGTGGTCCTCTTTACCTGACTCCACTTCAGAAGTTTAAAGACCGTGCTGTGTGGTACTCTGAAGCCCCACTTGGAGTCAATAAAATAGATGCCTTCATGAAGACAATGGCAGCACTTGCTGGACTTGACACTACCAACAAAAGTTCACAAACCACTGTGTTCGCAAAACTCTGGTGAGGAAACTCCAGACACATGGAATTTCGAATGATAAAATAGCTTCCATCACCGGTCACAGCACTGAACAGAGTTTGAGAGACTATGCCGATACAGGATCTTCATCTCACTCTACTTCTGTAGCCTCATCATCTCAATATGACTCATCTTATTGTGCTCCCATTCCTCAGTATCACCCCCCTTACTATACCCATGTTCCTCAGTATCAATCCACTTTTTATTCTCCTGTTATACCGTATCAGCCCCCTTCTACATCCTTTCCTCAGCCACAATATGTTTTCAACAGTTGCAGCAACCCATGCTATCACAAATTAATCATTATAACACTATCTACCAGTTTGTGCATAGAGGAAGTACTGACTTTAATATGGCAGTGATGACTCTGATTAGTTTCACTCATGTATGTATCACTGCCATATTAAAGTCAGTACTTCCTCTATGCTAAACTATGGGAACAATGGTAGATAGTGTTATAATGATTAATTTGTGATAGCATGGGTTGCTGTGCAATTTTGGGATGAATTGCACTCGTAATGCAGCCAGGAAGGTAAATTGCGCTCGGCTTCGCCTCGTGCAATTTATTTCCTTCCTGGTTGCATTACAACCCATGCTCTTACATATATATATTGTCTTCGTGCTCGACAATGTTAGCTATAGTTCAAATGATTGATATTTAATTAGCACAAATGATTCTTAATCCATGGAGGAATAAATGTAGCTATCTGAGTTATGGTCTAACATATTCACTTCCATCTTAGCATTATATGAATTTAATAAGCTAACTTGAACCTATTATACCTTGATCAGGAATGTTATGCTCAGATGGTGTCGCTGTAGCAGTAGCTCTGTCGTCATGTGGGGGCGAGAGAGAGGGGGTGCTTACCGTCACACCAGTAGACACATCAGAAACCAACTCATCTGAACCTGTTTGGACAAGATCACTTTAATAAAAATTATAATCCATGCCTAGCTACAATACACATTGTGATCAGCAAGGGTGGTCACATTTTGAATGACTATACACTTTTTCATGCAATTTACAGCTATATTATTATAGTGTTTTGACCATGTTGAGTTACATACGCTAACCCAACTATAGTTACCTAGAGGTTGATTGTTTTTGCCTACACAAGGACATCCTTACGTACCTTTTTTCTCAGATTTGAGAAGTTTGCAAACATCTTGTGCATGGCTAGCGTTGCCAACGGTTAGAAGGGCCTCCACCAGCCTCCTGTAGGTGGCTTTGTAGGCATACTTCTCTTTCCACATCTGCAGGGTCTTTAGCCTTCTTTCAGATTCCACCTTCTTGTCAAGTTCGATCTCTTCGATGTCTGCCGCACTGAGGCCCAGGTGAGGAGCTACAATTCGCCACTTCAAGGAGATTGACAGCAATTTAATATGCTGTTCGGAACAACTTTGATCGAGTATCAGCTCTGAAATGCCTTCATACTGCAACAGTTCAGTCAGCCGTACAGGCTCCATAATCAAACTGATGGGGGGAAATCAGAGTGCAGAGACCACAGTTACAAAACACAAACAGTGACGATATTCCACTGTCTAATAAAACACTAAAAGAGCCTTAAAGACATTTTATGATTATGAATTCTAACTTCAGGACACAACTTGAATTCCTTTAGCTTAAAGTAGATAAAGGTCTTTCCTAAGGTAGTGTAGGCAAGTTAGATCCAACTAGAAGTGCAGATGATTTGAAAATGAATTTAATTTCTTAGTTACCTGATTGTTAAGTGTAGTGGGTGGGCTTGACATTTATAAGTATTAATCACGACAGGCATTTTCAGCTTACGAATCTGACCGTTTTAAAAACGGTTGGAGAGGTGATTAAACATTAGTCTGAGAGCATTATAGTAATTATAGAAATTTCCAGTGCAAGGGACTGGGATCGTACCAATTACAATTCCCTAGTATAGCAAGTTTTGGCTGCTAATAACTGTTGTTGAATACATTACGTATTACAGGCTTTCATTCATATGCTGCTTCAGACATCAAGATTCTACCCTTTTAGCTACAGCCAAGTTTGCAATGTTTGAACTGTAACTCTTTTGTAAATAATAGAAATTAACCCTACAATTTTGCATCAAGAGGTTTGATATTAAACCATCATGTATTGCTTTGGCCACTGAGATAATGCTTATAGAAAATTTAACCCGATAGATATTTTGAGGTCATGGGACACGACTATAATATGTACTTGGACATAGCAGGACAGCGGTTTAGTATTTTATCTCAACTAAATTGGAACCTGTTAAGTTGATATTATACAACTCTTAGAAATTGCGAGCTACGCCCACTGTCATAGGCTCGCGTGCACACGTTCCAGCCCCGCCCAATCAGCGAGCCAGGAGTGATACGTTTATCTCAGAGTGCGGTACTGGATCTAATGTGAATAGGAACCGCCTTATCAGTTCTATTACACTTGCTGTACAGTTGCTTAAACTTTGTGAGCCACGCCCACTTTTCTAAGCTTGGGTGCACAAGACTGGCTCGCTACCAGCCCCTCCCACTTATCGAATACCAAACATAGCAACGCAGCCAACTGAACTCAGTCGGTAGAAGAAAGTATAATAGCTATCTTGAAATGCTGGGAGATCGCAAAGTGCAAAAGTGGTGTTGGTATATCATAGATACTGGGTGGTATAGTGTATATGCAGACCTCTAATCGAGACCGTGGGAGGAGCCGAGATGGGGCGATGACATTAGGGGACGATGTCATCAGTTTTTGAGTAAAGTCTTATGGCTGGTTCATTGTCGACGTTTGGATTCTTTGAAAACCTGAAGACAGATGCCAGGGTGAGCCAACAATGTCAGCAATGAAGTATTAATTAAACGTTTAGGACATGTAGGTGGACTCGGCCACAGATAATACAAGGATACAGCTAAGCTGTTAGCAAATCATAGATAGCTAGTAGAGTAGTCTCGTTTCCCAGACCGTCTACGCGCGCTCCGTCGGATACTGCAAGCGATCACGGTGCTGGGTTGATTAGGTCTGGGAACGAGACTACTAGTAGAGTAGAAGCAAAAAGAGCCATACTGCCATAGTCTCGCGGGTCAGACTCACGCACCCAGAGCGGAAGAGTGAGTCTGGTCAAATTCCCATCACCGTCTCGTGCTTAACCCGCCAAGAATTTCTTGGCGTGTTAATTGGGTATTCAAAGGACGTGATATCAAAACATCCAGGCGGTGCCTCTCAGGCTGCTTGGTCAATGTTACTACACACACGTCCCAATTAGTGTGAGTCTGGCCCGCGAGACTAGTACCGCCGTAGCATGTACATGAACAGTTATTGCGCGTTCAGCGGTTGAAGCTGTTGAAACTAGCAATTACCTTACAAGTTTAAGAGAATCAGAGCAAGCCAGATATGTGGCTAAGCTAGAAGCGGCTGGTTTGAGCCTTCAAGACAACCCTTATGCCTCTACATCATGAGACTGTCTAGCCAAACTGGTCTATTCTACAGCTGCATTTAGCTTAGACTGACCTGTTGATGAGCACAACCTTCAGTTGAGTGATTTATGTAAAAAAACACCTGGCTGGTTTTTAGATATCAGTCTTGTTCAGCCTATACCATATTCGTTCTAATTACAGCACCACCCTAACTTAAGCGCCACTTGAACCTCAAAGTTTTTTTGTTTTAAATGGCGCTTGCAAACCGAAAAGTAAAAGCTATTTTTAGCTGAAAGTTACAGATGTACTAGCTAGTGTCTAGTAGTATAAACGCTGCAAGTTTGAGCCCTGTCCGCTGTGGAAGATCGGCGATCTGGGGCTAAGTCCGTTTTCAAAGACGCGAAATACATTCTATATAAAAGCACCACCTGTGATTTTATTGGCGCTATAATTAGAACGGATACAGTTACCGTAGATTTTGCGGCAAGTTCTGTGGGTAGTGTTTAATTAAAGAAATATAGCTATCACGCCTGACAGTAAGAGTATAGCGAGGTTATTACCTGGGCCATTCTGAGCCTTTCGAAGATGTTGAGCTTCCGCGCCCAACACCCCCCCCCTTCCATTCCCTCTCCCTTCACTCCCCCCCCACCCCCCCCCGTCTCATTCCCAGCCGACTTTTTGCCCTCCATTGGGAAAAGTACGTCTGGTAACCCCCCTATTCTGTTTCGGTTCACGGTATTTCAATCATTGCTGCATCACGTAATCATTGCTTACATCACGTTGTATACTGCACAATGACAGGAATGCAATCTTACATGACGTCACACGTTAAATTAAAATAATACAGCCAACATTCCGGCGCACTTGAACCAAAATGGAATAAGGGGGTTACCAGACGTACTTTTCCCAACGGAGGGCAAAAAGTCGGCTGGGAACGAGACTACCCCACTCCCTCTCCCCCACTCCCTCCCCTGCGCTGATAGACCTCCCCCCACTAATGATTATGTTCCTACGCCTATGAAACGAGATCGAAGATTCAAACTACTGATCACTTTTTAAGCATCTACCTTGTGAAAAACCATCACTAAGCCTGCTACCTTTATTTACAGCTTAGTGACACAGAAGCATTTGGTGATTCATGAGCAAACGTGACATAGTCATACACGGATAAAACACGATAATATCCAATTCCCAGAATTGTGAGAATTTGGACACAAATTACATGCATGCACAAACACTCTATACCAACGCACTTTTTCGGGATGTGTGGCCTGGGTACGAGGCTAACCCAGATTTTTGTGGCTTTCCATGGCTGTGTCACAAGGGGATCGAGCCCTTGGTATGAGCAGCTCCATAACAGAGTGCAGTAGAACCATAGGACTTGTGCAATCAGAAAAAGAAACAGCAGTGATTCTAATCATTCTTTGTGTCTGAACTATAGACCATTTAACTTGGGTGTTGTTTAGAAGTACCATGCACCAAAGCAGCCAAAGAGTTTAAATAATACAATTATACTATGATGATGTGATGATGTACGACATTATGCGGCGAGCCTGCGCTCTTCTTTGCCATAAGTGCGGTGATTGGATAAGTATTGATTAACCTTTTGAACCTTTACACATGTTCTTGTGTGGGGAACGGAACTTCACACCTTCCTAACGCACATGCAGGGGAGAAGGGCAGGTTCAGCTGAAATATTCTACTGAAAATCTTTTTGTGGTTGGAATAAAGGTCACGTGTCAGGAAGCTATTTACTAAGCCCTACCACCTCAATCTTCAATTCCCAAAATAATTCAAATATTCCAACAGTAATGATATGACATGCTCTGTTATTTATTATCATACTTCACAAGTTACACTGGGAGATAATATTTACAATTTTGTTGAATTTCTCGGAGTTAGTTGCAATGATGCCAATTGCCTTTGATTCTCCCGATCCTGGCCTGTCTTTGCACTGGATTTCTGCTATTCTTCTGCATCGTTGGCACTCACTCTCCTGTTGGTACCTGGCCTCCCTCTCCTCTGGGGGACCTGCAGTGTTTATTTTAGGAGTTTTAGCTCCAAACTTGTAGCCTCCCCCCTTCCCTCCAAAATTACTAAGGTGATCATTTCAGTAGCCTTGTTCTCAGTCTCCACTACGTACCTGCTATTTTCAGCTGGCTGCTTTATTCCCCCTCCCCCCCCCCCCCCTCAAAAGAAATTAAACACTCAGTACCTGCTAGCCTTCTTCGTCCATGGCACTCCCTCTCCCTTTGGCGCCTGCCCTTCGTACGTTGTCGCCCAGCAAGTACCCTAGCTGTGACAGTCTCTTCTTCGAGTTCTTTGTCCTTTACTTGCTATCGATTAGCCGTCGAAACAAAGTCCTAAATTGTCTTCACTTATAGAGCCAAAAACTTTATGGAAATACGCATGTGGAATTTGGCTGCGGATATTTGGAGCATAAGCGTGTATCCGGTACTTGCGTGCATAAAGAACATGTACACAACAGAAATTTTCCACTGTACACACTAGTGCGGGGCTCACTCCGGCTCACCACAATAAATTCATATAAAGTGCTAGAAATTACTTCATGGCTCTACGTGGAATCCTCCTATGGAGCTACAGGTGTGACCCGTACCCGATCTTGCAGAGCTTTTATGTAGTTTCCATGGCTGTGTTGTGAGGGATAATACTAGCTCATCAGCCTCACACAGGTCGATGAACCTCCCACCAATGTTCCCTCTTCTCTTCGTTACAAGTACTTCTGTGTTGCTGCGCACGTAGCCTCCCTAATCTCTGCCGCCTCTTTACGGACGATTCCATCGAAGTACAGTACTCTTCATTTGTTTGGTGCTACACACTGGCTCCTCCCTTTTGGCAAACGACCATGATCTGGTGCACAATGTCTAAACATTTTAGGCCCATACCGAGGTGTGCTGCAGGAATGCGTAAGTGTCCAAGGAGATTGCAGCTCTTATACTTTCTGCTTCTGTGTTGCTGCGCACGTAGCCTCCCTAATCTCTGCCGCCTCTTTACGGACGATTCCATCGTAGTGCAGTACTCTTCATTTGTTTGGTGCTACACACTGGCTTCTCCCTTTTGCCAAACGACCATGATCTGGCGCACAATGTCTAAAAATTTTAGGCCCATACCGAGGTGTGCTGCAGGAATGCGTAATTGTCCAAGGAGATTGCAGCTCTTATACTTTGGTCACGAGGTACAAAGATTGCGGCATTTCATCTACATGTTTGTTCTGAGATACAGTCCACAAAGTTGGGTACGATCGTTACTAGGGCACGTATACAAAGATATATAGTTGTAATTTTTCTCTAACAGAACTGTACTATATTGGAATCCATAAAAGTTGATTTTATCAGCCATGTTACATCTGTTATAGAGCTTGCGTCAAATTTGTGAGCCACACCCACTTTTAGCGAACACACGACTGGCTGGATACAAGCCCCTCCCACTCAGCGAAATTACCCAAAACAATTACACACTAAAGTTAAAAGTGCCTAAACTAATTCGTTACCAGGAAGTAGTTGCCTTGAAATGTCTGGGGAATTGCAAAGTGCTGTTTTATAACTGATAGCATTACAATGATAACATGAATAAGATTACCTCAGTAGTGGGAGGGACAGAGTCTGTAGTCTCGTGCCCAAACCACATCGTACGTGCGTGTGGTCCTCCCCTTTTCACTTTTCCTTGTTTTTCGCAACGGGGAGGGTCTGGCCATGCATGCGAGACGAGGTTAGCCTATAGCCACGAGCACAGCAGGCGCTAGTAGCAGTTTGTAGCGAAGGCACATCAAGCTACCTTGTTTTGTGTTGCGTTTATCCTGATTTGGCAAGTTATGGCTGCTATTAGCTACAGTGTAAGCACTTTCGCTGTAAGATATAATGAGCAGCCTGATGTGTTCTACAGTTTCATTTAGTTTGTCCTGACCTATTGCTGAAAATAATATTACATTAGATGAACGTGCAAAATACCCTGGCTGATTTTTAGATATGAAATATCAACATGGTCAAGAGCCCATTAAAAGTTTATTATGTGCTCTTGACCTGAGAGATTGGACTTGTTATATACAGTGTTATCATCCTAAAATATAATTCACAACTTCTTACCGTTTTCAAGACTTTGGCACTTAGCTATACCGCCAAAACAATGTGCTCTGCACTTGTAGCTATATGGGGGAAAATAATATTGAATAATATTTGTATTACTTGGATATGGTAAATCCACTTGCAGCATTGTATCCCTGAACTTCCAGTAAGGGTGGGGTTCATATGTGACACATAGTTGTTGCATATTCCAGCAACTATGTCTCACTAGCCCAACCTGCGAAGTTCAGTGATAACACACTTTGAACACAGCAAAAACATGAAAACATGCACACGTAAAACAACATTCCAACTGGGACTACCACAAATACTATCTGCATTGGGTGCTACAATGTTTTATTCTTTTACGTACATCCTGGAGCTTTTTATAACGGTAATTTCAATCTGACTATTTGTTTCTTTGTAAACCATGGCCGTGATTAACAATAGACGCCCAGCTCACCCTAAAAATCGAGACAAAGATCACCCCCCTTAGTTATAGCTATCCACAGCTACCACGGAACAGCATAGGCTAAGAGCTATTTACACATCTGAACTTCACTTCACTTGATAATAATACTTGCTCTTGTGAAACCGTACAATTAGCTCTACAAGCAACGTGAGGGTCCTGACACTTGTATTTAATTTAACATTATGTTATCATGTCTTACCTTGACCACTGGCCTAAACTAGGGGTAATATTCCTAACCCAGTCTCCATACCCAGTCGCACGTAGTTACGACTACGTGCTAATGCACAGAGGTAGCTAGCTAACTCGGAAGTCAGTAATTTTAACCAATAAAAGTACTAAGCCAAAACTGTATCTTTTGTATCTGAAACTCTATGGGCCTCTAAAGTTCAGAGTTTAGGGGTGTTTTTTTTTACTAGCCGGGCACGTGTAAAACGTGTACACAGCCGGTACTGAGATTGGTATGGAGTGCAGTTATGATGTGCTAGAAAATACATCATACGTTACCATGCAACAACCATAGCCATGAGCACAGCAGGCGCTAGCTATAGTGGAAGTTTGCAGTGAAGGCACATAAGGCTACCTTTGTTTGTATTGTGTAGAAAACAGGCAGGTGGCAAGGATAATCCTAATTTGGCAAGTTATGGCTGCTATTAGCCTACTATAGATTACTTGCAGTTGATGAGCCACGCCCACTTTTTAAGCTCCCCAAACAAGAATTAAGGAGGTGGTTAGCTTATAGCCATGAGTACAGCAGGCACTAGCAGAAGTTTGCAGTGAAGGCACATCAAACTACCTCGTTTTGTGTTGCGCATACGGCGGAAAACAGGCAGGTGGCAATGATAATCCTAATTTGGCAAGTTATGGCTGCTATTAGCTGGAAGTACAGCTGTATAAGCACCTTCGCTGCAAGATATGATGAGCAGCCTGATCCGTTGTGCAGTTTCATTTAGTTTGGCCTGACCAATTGCTGAAAATAAGATTGATTACATGTACGTGCAAAATGCCCAGGCTGACTTTTAGATATGAAATATCAACCTGTCAGATCATTAAAAGTTCATTATGTGCTCTTGACCTTGTTTATGAGAGATTGGGCTTGTTATAAAGCTAGTGTTATCATCCTAAAATATAATTTACATCTTTACTTCTTACCGTTTCGAAGACTTTGGCACTTAGCTATGCTCTCCAAATGTATTCTGCACTTGTAGCTATACTGGGGGGAAAATATTTGGAATAATACTTGTATAATACTTGGTTATCGTAAATCCATTGTATCCCTGAACTCCCAGTAAGGGTGGAGTTCATACATGACACACAGTTGCTGTGGATATCCAGTAACTATTTGTCGCTAGCCCCACCTTCACCGGAAGTTCAAAGATACTGCATTTTGAACACAGCAAAAACAGCAACAAACGTAATAAAACATTCCAACTGGGACTGCCACAAATGCTATATACAAATGCTATCTATCAAAGGCAGAAAATAGGTCACAGCTGCCTTCCCTTCGATGTTGCGCCTATTCTTTGGAGAGCAGCACTCCACAGAACAAACTTTACAAACCGTCCATAGAATAAAAGCACTACACGTGATTCAAATATTCATTAGTGGTTACAACATCTATGCTAATTGATACGGATGGTTGACATTACTAGAATGCACTTCCGCCTCTACAGATGCACAAAACACTCCTGTCTTTACTTTTCCTCCCATTTTTCTGCGCACGTGGAGAGTCTGGGGATGAGACCAGGTATGAGGCTACAGCTATAGGCCAATGATAGAGTGTAATAGAAATATTTAACAATTACTTTATCTAATGGACAAAACGTCACCTATTGTAGCTAATCCTTGCCTGTGAGGGCTTAGTTCTGGAGCTATATTGACGTTTGAAATTCAGATTTGGCATAATTTACAAAAGTAGCTTCAGTTGAAATCAGCACGTAATATTAGAAGGTAGCTAAGAAGTCAGTATTTCAAATGAAAGAACTAGGCCAAAACTGTAACTTTTATATCTGAAACTCCCTTAATGTACCCAGACCTTGGCTCTTCCCCCTTGCGAAACGACCATGATCTGGCACACAATGTCAAAAAATTTTGCGCACACCGAGGTGGACTGCAGGAATGCGTAAGTGTCCAAGGAGATTGTAGCTCTTATACTTTGATCACGAGGTACAAAGATTGCGGCATTTCATCTACATGTTTGTTCTGAGATGACAGGTGTTTCAATTCCTCGGTTGAAGTGCAACGTCCACAGTAAGGGTATTTATAGAGCCACTATGAATATTTATACAGTCCACAAAGTTGGGTACGATCGTTACTAGGACACGTATACAAAGATATATATATAGTTGTAATTTTTCTCTAACAGAACTGTACTATATCGGAATCCATAAAAGGTGATTTTATCAGCCATGTTACATCTGTTATAGAGCTTGCGTCAAATTTGTGAGCCACATCCACTTTTAGTGAACACACGACTGGCTGGATACAAGCCCCTCCCACTCAGCGAAATTGCCCAAAACAATTACACACTAAAGTTAAAAGTGCCTAAACTAATTCGTTACCAGAAAGTAGTTGCCTTGAAATGTCTGGGGAATTGCAAAGTACCCGATAGCATTCCAATGATAACATGAATAAGAATACCTCAGTAGTGGGAGGGACAGAGTCTGTAGTCTCGTGCCCAAACCACATCGTACGTGCGTGTGGTCCTCCCCTTTTTACTTTTCCTTGTTTTTCGCAATGGGGAGGGTCTGGCCATGCATGCGAGACTAGGTTAGCCTATAGCTAGCCACGAGCACAGCTGGCGCTAGTAGCAGTTTGCAGCGAAGGCACATCAAGCTACCTTGTTTTGTGTTGCGTTTATCCTGATTTGGCAAGTTATGGCTGCTATTAGCTGGAAGTGCAGTGTGAAACTGCTGTGTAAGCACTTTCGCTGTAAGATATAATGAGCAGCATGATCCGTTCTACAGTTTCCTCTAGTTTGTCCTAGCCTATTGCTGAAAATAAGATTACATTAGGTGAACGTGCAAAAATTTTATGCCCTGGCTGATTTTTAGATATGAAATATCAACATGGTCAAGCGCCCATTAAAAGTTTCATTATGTGCGTTTGACCTGAGTGATTGGACTTGTTACTTATAGTGTTATCATCCTAAAATATAATTCACAACTTCTTACCGTTTCCAAGACTTTGGCCTTGGCCACTTTGGCTTGATTTTTGCCAAAATAATGTGCTCTGCACTTGTAGCTATACGGGGAGAAGTAATATTGAATAATATTTGTATTACTTGTATATGGTAAATCCACTTGGAGCATTGTATCCCTGAACTTCCAGTAAGGGTGGGGTTCATATGTGATACATAGTTGTTGCATATTCCAGCAACGAGCCCAACCTGCGAAGTTCAGTGATAACACACTTTGAACTCAGCAAAAACATGAAAACATGCACACGTAAAACAACATTCCAACTGGGACTACCACAAATACTATCTGCATTGGGTGCTACAGTGTTTTATTCTTTTACATACATCCCAATGGCGGTGGAAGCATGAAAAAAGTGTTGGGGGTGAAGGAGTCGGGCTACGAAGCAGCCCAGCGCGCCTAGTGTGTCCCTCCGCCGAAAATTTTTTTCACCAAGCTTTTTAAAGGGGTCAGGAATCGCTCTCATGGGGTCTCTGAACTAACTCACCGTAAATCTGCTTGCTCGCGCACGTAGCGCTATTCAGTTGGCAATGCCAAAGCTCAAAGATACCAAAGACGTCATCCAATAGACTACGGCTCAGCCCCACCCTCTACGAGTTTTGCACGGCTACAGCCGCCGCCCCTGCCAGTGAAATAGATGGCTCTAAATAGAGTATTCTTCAATATAGTGGATGACCTCTATATAGCTCTGGCCGTGAGTTTTGATCGTGAGAAATGTAGTAAGCTACTGCATGATTGCTACAACAGCTTTAGCACTATGTGCATTTATGACATCACAGAGCTACCAAAGTGGGGGGGGCTCTAGCCCCCCCTGCCCCCCCTTCTCCGCCGCCTATGATACATCCTGGAGCTTTTTATAACAGTAATTTCAATCTGACTAGCTATTTGTTTCTTTGTCAACCACGGTCATGATTAACAATAGACGCCCAGCTCACCCTAAAAATCGGGACAAAGATCACCCCCCTTAGTTATAGCTATCCACAGCTACCACGGAAGAGCAGAGGCTAAGAGCTATTTACACATCTGAACTGCACTTCACTTGATAATAATACTTGCTCTTGTGGAACTGTACAATTAGCTCTACAAGCAACGTGAGGGTCCTGACACTTGTATTTAATTTGACATTATGTTATCACGTCTTGCCTCGACCACTGGCCTAAACTAGGGGTAAAATTCCTAACCCAGTCTCCATACCGAGTCGCACGTAGTTACGACATGAGGAAAGGGAGCGGAACTGAAGACCGAAGCTCGTCCCCTTTTAAGCACATTCTTATCCAAAGCAAACATACAGATAACCAATACGTATTCTGAGTTCATGATACGACTCATGCCATGACTGCACTTGACAGTATTAAATACCAGGACAGTAGCTAGCTACGCGCATAAAAGTGAAAGACTGGCGTTTTTATCTCAGATCACTGTACTGGTTCGGAGTTTGGTCTAAATTGGGACCTGTGAACTTAACTTTATCAGCCCTGTAACGCCTACTGCGCAGTTTACGAACCACGCCCACTTTTTTATGCTCGCGCAAACAAGACTGGCTCGCTACCAGCCCCCTCCCACTCTTTACAACTACCCAAGACAACTACGTACCAAGTTACAAATAACTGAGCTCACTCGTTCGGGGAAAGTAGTTAAGACTTACCTTACAATGCCTGGGGAGTCGCCATACTCCAAAGCGATGCGATTAAAACTGATAGCATTCCGGGAATTCCAATGATCGCATGAATAAGACTATTCATGTTGTGCAGTGGGAGGGACAGCCGGCACCAGGGCTAGGGCTGGGGTACCGGGGACGTAGTGATGTCATGGCTTAGCAAAGGCTTTAGCCTCGTTCCCAGACCCTCGCTTTAATCGATTACACGAGGCTTTAATGCGGGGGTCTGGGAACGAGGCTAGGCAAGCATATTGAAATCGAGTGTTTGTCTTAATTGACGCTACGGCTACAATCGCGGTCAGGGTAAGCCAAAAGGTCGTGTCCAGGTTTCCCCTTGTAGGTTTTGATGTTTTTGTTTTTTTCATGGTTGCGTTGCGAGGCAGGGCTTGGATATGCATAAGGTACTCCATCCACGCGCGCAGAAAAATCGAAGGGGGGGGGGGGGGGAATGGGGCATCAATATAGCCGGAAGTGGATCCGAGGTTGAAAAGCGGGTGCCAATGTTGCTTCATGAACTGGAACTGTAATTTTACGAAATGAAAGTACTACTGTATCTTTTGTATCTGAAACTTTCTTCTAGCTATGGGCTTCTAAAGTTCAGAGCTGTTTTATAAACTGGGCACGCGCGAAGAGTCAAAACAAAACGTCAGTGATTGTAGCTTGTGGGGCCTTTGCTATATTATGGATGTTTGAAGTTAAGACAATTATTATTATCTTTGTATCTGAAACTTCCTTATAGCTATGGGCCTCCAAGTTTAAGGCTTTTTTTACTAGCCGGCAACGTACTGAGATTGGTATGGAGTGCCGTTTACTAGAAAATACATCATTCTTTACTATGCAACAACTATAGCCAGAGCACAGGAGGCGCTAGTGAAGGTACATCAAGCTACCTTGGTTTTGTATTGCATAGCTATATGGCAGAAAACAGGCAGGTGGCAAGGATAATCCGTAAGTTATGACTGCTAACTGGAAGTGGAGTGCAAACTGCTTTGTAAGCACTTTTGCTGTAAGATATGATGAGACAGTCTGCAGTTGCATTTAGTAATTGGCCTGGTATATTACTCAGAATAAGATCAGTCTAAGATTACATGTACATATACAATACCCAGGGTGATTTTTAGATATGAAATATCAACCTGAGATTGGGCTTGTTATGAAATGTTATCATCCTAAAATTAACATCCTTACTCCTTACCGTTCCCAAGACTTTGGCACTTTACTATGCTGATAAATTTCTCCGAATGTGCTCTGTACTTCAGTCACTACTGAACTTGTAGCTATATGGTGGGGGGGGGATATTGAATAATGTTTTAGATATGATAAATTCACTTGGAGCGTTGTATCTCTGAACTTCCAGTAAGGGTTCATATGTGACACATGGTTGCTGTAGATATTCCAACAACTACGTGTCGCTAGCCCCACCTTCACCGGACATTCAGTGATACTGTGCTTTGAACGCAGCAAAAACAGCACCACACAAAGACCGCCCAGCTCACGCACTAAAGTCAGCATGGAGCTCAACCTCCTCAGCTTAATCTGAACTGCACTTCACTTTACTTGCTCATCTGAGGTTGGTTTACAGTGCATGGGACCTGTAAACTTTACTTTATGATTATCAGCCCTGTTACGCCTACTGTCCAGTTTACGAGCCACGCCCACTTTTTTATGCTCGCGTAAACAAGACGGGCTCGCTACCAGCCCCTCCCACTCTTTACAACTACCCAAGACAACTACGTACCAAGTTAAAAATACCTGAGCTCACTCATTCGGGTAAAGTAGTTAAGACTTACCTTACAATGCCTGGGGGGTCGCAATACTCCAAAGCGATGCGATTAAAACTGATAGCATTCCGGGAATTCCAATGATGGCATGAATAAGACTATTCATGTTAGTGGGCGGGACAGCCAGCGCTAGGGCTAGGGGTGGGGTACACAGCGGAATGGTGCCTTGAGTATGGGTGAAGCTAGGAAACCGATTATTTTGTGACACCGGAGGCGTAGTGATGTCATGGCATAGCAAAGGCTTTAGCCTCGTTCCCAGACCCTCGCTTTATTCGATTACACGAAGCTTTAAAGCGGGGGCCTCGAACGAGGATAGGCAAGCACATTAATATCGAGTGTTTGTCTTAAGTGACGCTTGGGTATGCACGATGTAGTCCATCCACGCGCCCAGAAAATCGGAGGGGGGTGGGGGGAATGGGGCATCAATATAGCCGGAAGTGGATCCGAGGTTGAAAAGCGGGCGCCAATGATTGCTTCATGAACTAGCTAACTCGAAAGTCAGTAATTATAAGAAATAAAAGTACGACTGTATCTTTTGTATCTGAAACTTTCTTATAGCTATGAGCCTCTAAATTTCGGGGCTTTTTTTACCAACTGGGCAAGCTCGAAGCGTCCAAACAAAGCGTCAGTGATTGTAGCTTGTGGGGCCTTAGCTATATTATGGATCATCTTTGAAGTTAAGAAAATTATTGCCAACAAGCTTATCAAAACTTTAACCAATGAAAGTATACTAAACCAAAACTGTATCTTTGAATCTGAAACTCTAAAGTTTAGAATTTAGGGCTTTTTTTACTAGCCGGGAATGTACTGAGATTGGTATGGGGTGCAGCTATGACGTTTGCTGGAAAATACTACTATGCAACAACTACAGCCAGAGCACAGGAGGCGCTAGTGAAGCATCAAGCTGTAGCTATACCTTGGTTTTGTATTGCGTAGGCTAGCTATAGGCAGGTGGCAAGGATAATCCAAATTTAGCAAGTTATCACTGCTAACTGGAAGTGGAGTGCGAAACTGCTTGTAAGCACTTTTGCTGTAAGATTATGATGAGACAGTCTGCAGTTGCATTTAGTAATTGGCCTGGTGTTTAATGAGAATAAGATTTGTCTAAGATTACATGTACATAGCTATACACTACCTAGGGTGATTTTTAGATATGAAATATTAACCTAAGATTGGGGTTGTTATCATCCTGAAATATAATTCACATCTTTACTCCTTACCGTTCCCAAGACTTTGGCACTTAGCTATGCTGATAGCTAATTTTCTCCAAATGTGCTCTGTACTTGTAGCTATATGGGGGGAAATATTTTGATAAGGTATGATAAATTCACTTGGAGTATGTATCCCTAATTAAAACTTCCAGTAAGGATGGGGTTCATACATGACACATACAGGTAGTTGTTGTGGATATTCCAGCAACTATTTGTCGCTAGCCCCACCTTCACCCGACGTTCAGGGATACAGCACTTTAATCAGAGCAAAAACAGCACAATACGTAAAAGAACATTTCAACTGGGACTGCCAAAAATGCTATCTACACAGCGTGTTACAATGTCATCCTGGAGCTTTTTGTAACAGTGATTCCAACCTGACTATTTGTTTCTTCGTCAACAATGTCCATTACGGTCATGATCAACGTTACATGCCCAGCTGCTCACTCACTAAAGTCGGCACAGGGCTCAACCTTCTTAGTCATAGTTATCCACCGCTACCATGGAACAGCATGGGTTCAGAGTTATTTACACATCTGAACTGCACTTTGCTTGAAAATAACACTTGCACATGCATGTGCAACTGTACAGTTATATAGCTCTAGTGAGGGTCCTGACACTTGCAGGATGAGGTTTAATTTTAAATTATGCCGTCGTGTCTTGCCTTGACCACTGGCCTGAACTAGGAGTGAAATTCAGTTCCCTTCTACTCACGTTCCCAGTCTCCATACCCAGCTTTTTCCACATGTAGCTAGTTACGTCATGTGAAAAGGAACTGGCTAGTCCCCTTTTAGGGAAATGTTTATCCAAAGTGAACATACATGCAGATAACCAATAGATATTCGAGTTCATTATGAAACTACTTATTGCCTAACTGCACTTGGCAATATTCAATACCAGGACAGTAGCTAGCTAAATGCATGAAAGTGAAAGGCTGACGTTTTTATCTCAGAGCACTGTACTGTACCTGAGGTTGGTCTAAATTGGAACCTGTAAAATTGACTTTAGCTGCCCTGTTCCACCTACTGTAGATCGTTTGCAGTTGATGAGCCACGCCCACTTTTCTAAGCTCGAAGATGGCTGGCTACCAGCCCCTCCCACTCATTGCAACTGCCTAAGATAACGGTTAACCACAAACCCAATGCAAGTTTCAAGTTAAAATACCTGAGCTCACTCGTTCGGGCAAAGTAGGTAAGACTTTCCTTGCAAAGCCTATGCGCCTGGGGGGTCGCAGTACTCTGAAGCGATGCTATTAAAAGGGATAGCATTCCGGGAATTCCAATGATCGCATGAATAAGATTATTCATGTTATTTGGCGAACGTACAGGTCGTGGGTGGGGTGATTCTGATAAGGAGCTAGACACCAAGGGTACCACGACTGGAACAACCACTGTCATTAATGTTGCGTAGTATGATAACCGTCACGGTAAATGTAGAAAAAGGGCAATACATGAAAATGTATCGTTTATTTACCTATAGCTGTGAATTCTAGCTCGGGAATAATGCGAGAATAATAGGCAGTAGTCTCGGGAATAATGGGGGTAAAATTATGGGAATTGGGGAATAGAATAATAGGTAAATTTTCGAGCATAATCCGCCCAACCCTACCCGTTGACGAAGTTTTGGCAATTGCTGCGATGATGTCATGGCTCTGCAAACGCTGTCGAGTATGTCTCAATTGTCGCCTCGTCACCCTGATTTATGACTGAGTAACGGCTTTTGGAAACCGGAAAGTGGAGCCAGGGTAAGCCAAAAATATTAGCATCCATACCGAGGCCTCCCTGTAGCTGTTGAGTTTTTCGCGCACGGCTGCGTTGCGAGGGGAGGCCTGGGGATTTATAAATATCGGTGGGGATTTACGCAAATGCCATCATTTGATGTTATTTTTTCGTTTTCATGAATTTTGACACAAACGGCACCCCATACTAGAAACTTTCTTATAGCTGTGGGCTTCTAAAGTTCAAAGCTTTAAGGTTTGTTTTTTTTACCAACTGGGCGAGCGTGAAGCGTCAAAACAAAACGTCAGTGATTGTAGCTAGTGAGGCCTTAGCTATATTATGGATCTTTGAAGTTAAGACAATTATTGCCAATAAGCATATCATTAGAGCACATAGCTAATGCACAGAGGTAGCTAGCTACCTCGGAAGTCAGTAATTTCAACCACTAAGCCAAAACTGTATCGTTTGTATCTGAAACTTCCTCATAGCTATGGGCCTATGAAGTTCAGAGTTTAGGTGTTATTTATTTTTTACTAGCCAGGCACATGTAAAGCGTGTACACAGCCGGTACTGAGATTGATATGGAGTGCAGTTATGACGTGCTAGAAAATACATCATAGCTATGTTACTATGCGACAACTATAGCCATGAGCACAGCAGGCGCTATAGTGGAAGTTTGCAGTGAAGGCACATACGGCTACCTTGGTTTTGTATTGTGCGTATGGCAGAAAACAGGCAGGTGGCAAGGATAATCCAAATTTAGTAAGTTATGACTGCTAACTGGAAGTGGAGTGCGAAACTGCTTTGTAAGCACTTTTGCTGTAAGATACGATGAGACAGCCTGATCCGTTCTACTGTTGCATTTAGTAATTGGCCTGATGTATTACAGAGAATAAGATCAGTCTAAGATTACATGTACATATATACAATACCCAGGGTGATTTTTAGTGTTAACATCCTAAAATGTAATTAACATCCTTACTCCTTACCGTTCCCAAGACTTTGGCACTTTACTATGCTGATAATTTCTCCAAATGTGCTCTGTACTTCAGTCACTACTGTACTTATATATAGCTATATGGTGTGTGTCTGTGTGTGTGTGTGTGGGGGGGGGGAGGGGGGGGGGGGGGGGGGATATTGAATAATGCTTTAGATATGGTAAATTCAGTTGGAGCATTGTATCTCTGAACTTCCAGTAAGGGTGGGGTTCATAATTATGTGACACATGGTTGCTGTAGATATTCCAATAACTATGTATCACTAGCCCCACCTTCACCGGACGTTCAGTGATACTGTGCTTTGAACACAGCAACAACAGCACAACTCGTAAAAGACCATTCCAACTGGGACTACCACAAAGGCTATTTACACAGCGTGCCACAATGTCATCCTGGAGCTTTTTATATCAGTGATTTGAATCTGACTATTTGTTTCTTCGTCAACGATGTCCATCACGGTTATGATCAACGTTACATACCACTAAAGTCAGCGTGGAGCTCAACCTCCTCAGCTTAATCTGAACTGCACTTCACTTGAAAATAACACTTGCTCATCTGAGGTTGGTTTACAGTGCATGGGACCTGTGAACTTGACTTTGTCAGCCCTGTTACGCCTACTCTGCAGTTAACGAGCCACGCCCACTTTTGATGCTCGCGCAAACTACCAGCCCCTCCCACTCATTGCAACTACCCAAGACAACCACGTACCAAGTTAAAAATACCTGAGCTCACCCGTTCGGGGAAAGTAGTTAAGGCTTACTTTACAATGCCCGGGAGGTCGCAATACTCCTAAGCGATGCGATTAATACTGATAGCATTCCGGGAATTCCAATGATGGCATGAATAAGACTATTCATGTTAGTGGGCGGGACAGCCAGCGCTAGGGCTAGGGGTGGGGTACACAGCGGAATGGTGCCTTGAGTATGGGTGAAGCTAGGAAACCGATTATTTTGTGACACCGGAGGCGTAGTGATGTCATGGCATAGCAAAGGCTTTAGCCTCGTTCCAAGACCCTCGCTTTATTCGATTACACGAAGCTTTAAAGCGGGGGCTGGGAACGAGGATAGGCAAGCACATTGATATCGAGTGTTTGTCTTAAGTGACGCCTGGGAATGCATGAGGTAGTCCATCCACGTGCGCAGAAAAATCGGAGGGGGGTGGGGGGAATGGGGCATCAATATAGCCAGAAGTGGACCCGAGGTTGAAAAGCGGGCGCGAATGTTGCTTCATGAACTAGCTATTAAACTCGAAAGTCAGTAATTTTAAGAAATGAAAGTATTACTGTATCTTTTGTATCTGAAACTTTCTTATAGCTACGGGCCTCTAAATTTCAGGGCTTTTTTTTACCAACTGGGCACGCTCGAAGCGTCAAAACAAAGCGTCAGTGATTGTAGCTTGTGGGGCCTTAGCTATATATTATGGATCTTTGAAGTTAAGAAAATTATTGCCAACAAGCTTATCAAAATTTTAACCAATGAAAGTATACTAAGCCAAAACTGTCTCTTTGTATCTGAAACTTCCTTATAGCTATGGGCCTCTAAAGTTTAGAATTTAGGGATTTTTTACTAGCCGGGAATGTACTGAGATTGGTATGGAGTGCAGCTATGACGTTTGCTGGAAAATACATCATATTTTACTCTGCAACAACTATAGACAGAACACAGGAGGCACTAGTGAAGCATCAAGCTGTATACCTTGGTTTTGTATTGCGTAGCTATATAGCGGGAAACAGGCAGGAGGCAAGGATAATCCTAATTTTGCAAGTTATGACTGCTAACTGGAAGTGGAGTGTGAAACTGCTTTGTAAGCACTTTTGCTGTAAGATATGATGAGACAGTCTGCTAGTAATTGGCCTGATGTATTACTGAGAATAAGATTTGTCTAAGATTACATGTACATAGCTATACACTACCCAGGGTGATTTTTAGATATGAAATATTAACCTAAGATTGGGGTTGTTATCATCCTGAAATATAATTCACATCTTTACTCCTTACCGTTCCCAAGACTTTGCCACTTAGCTATGCTGATAGCTAATTTTCTCCAAATGTGCTCTGTACTTGTAGCTATATGGGGGGAAATATTTTGATATGATATGATAATGATGAATTCACTTGGAGCATGTATCCCTAATTAAAACTTCCAGTAATTAAGGATGGGGTTCATACATGACACATAGTTGTTGTGGATATTCCAGCAACTATTTGTCACTAGCCCCACCTTCACCCGACGTTCAGGGATACAGCGCTTTGATCAGAGCAAAAACAGCACAATACGTAAAAGAACATTCCAACTGGGACTGCCAAAAATGCTATCTACACAGCGTGTCACAATGTCATCCTGGAGCTTTTTGTAACAGTGATTCCAACCTGACTATTTGTTTCTTCGTCAACAATGTCCATCACGGTCATGATCAACGTTACATGCCCAGCTGCTCACCCACTAAAGTCGGCACAGAGCTCAACCTAGCTCCTTAGTCATAGTTATTCACTGCTACCATGGAATTAACAGCATGGGTTCAGAGTTATTTTACACATCTGAACTGCACTTTGTTTGAAAATAACACTTGCACATGCATGTGCAACTGTACAGTTATATAGCTCTATTGAGGGTCCTGACACTTGCAGGATGAGGTTTAATTATGCCGTCGTGTCTTGCATTGACCACTGGCCTAAACTACGAGTGAAATTCAGTTCCCTTCTACTCACGTTCCCATGCCTCCATACCCAGCTTTTTCCGCATGTAGCTAGTTACGTCATGTGAAAAGGAACTGGCTATAGTCCCCTTTTAGGGAAATGTTTATCCAAAGTGAACATACATGCAGATAACCAATAGATATTCATGAAACTACTTATTGCCTAACTGCACTTGGCAATATTCAATACCAGGACAGTAGCTAGCTAAATGCATGAAAGTGACAGGCTGACGTTTTTATCTCAGAGCACTGTACTGGACCTGAGGTTGGTCTAAATTAGAACCTGTAAAATTGACTTTAGCCGCCCTGTTCCACCTACTGTGCAGTTGATGAGCCACGCCCACACTTCTAAACTCGAAAAGCTACCAGCCCCTCCCACTCATTGCAACTGCCTAAGATAACGGTTAACCACAAACCCAATGCAAGTTTCAAGTTAAAATACCTGAGCTCACTCGTTCGGGCAAAGTAGGTAAGACTTTCCTTGCAAAGCCTATGCGCCTGGGGGGTCGCAGTACTCTGAAGCGATGCTATTAAAAGGGATAGCATTCCGGGAATTCCAATGATCGCATGAATAAGATTATTCATGTTATTTGACGAACGTACAGGTCATGGGTGGGGTCCCGTTGACGAAGTTAAGTTTTGGCAGTTGCTGGGATGATGTCATGGCTCTGCAAACGCTGTCGAGTATGTCTTAATTGTCGCCTCGTCGCCCTGATTTATGACTGAGTAACGGCTTTTGGAAACCGGAAAGTGGAGCCAGGGTAAGCCAAAAATATTAGCATCCATACCGAGGCCTCCCTGTAGCTGTTGAGTTTTTCGCGCACGGCTGCGTTGCGAGGGGAGGCCTGGGTACGAGGTAATCTCGTCCCCAGACTCTTCATGCGCACAGGAAAAGCGAGTGGGGGGGGGGGGGGGGACTCAAGTATTAAAAGAAAGGAGGGTCTGGTGTATCAGTATAGGCGGAAGTGGATCCGAGGTTGGACGAGATCATACAAGTCACTCAGTGACACACTGTAGAGCCCTTTGCATTTCTGTTTGAGAGTGCGAAACAAACTCTGAAGTACATAGTATACCTGCAGAGGGGGAGTGGGTTACCCTGTAATTCCCCTCCCCTCCCCCCCAATCAAGCGTTCAGGTCCACATAAGTCACTACAAGCCTCCTCAAGTTTCAGGGTTTCCAGATTCACCCATATTCAAGGCACCATTCCGCTGGGGGTGGGAGGCCATTCTCCCATCTCCTTCCTTGCATGGCTAACAATTTTTATTGTGTGGCATCACAAGTTTAACTGCTGTTGACTTGTTTTACATATTCATGGTTTATGATGTCATTTCCTGCCTAAGTATTGTATTGCCTGGCTGGTACTAAGATTGCTTTACGTTCCCACATCTGTCTGTGTGTGTGTGTGTGTGTATGTTTGTCCGCAATTATCATGTGCACTAAATTCCGTCATTTCATTACTATATAGGCCACTAGCGCAACTGGAAGTTTGCAGACTCAATAGGCCAACGGTATATCAAGCTAGGTTAATTTTGTATTGCCTAGACAGCTAAAGAGTGGTAACGATAATAATTCTTTTTTGGCAAGTTCAGATTGCTAACTGGTAGTGCACTACGAATTTACTGTGTCAGCATTTTCGCTGGAAGCTGTACATGATGAGACTGGATCCATTCTACAGCTGCATTTAGCTTAGACTGACCTGTTGCTGTGCACAACCTTCAGTTGAATAAAAAATGCCATGCTAGATTTTTAGGTATGAAATATTAGCCTTGCTTAGCATGTGCCAAAAAAATTGAGAGGGAGGGTTGTGGGTGGTAGGGTCACCCAATCCCCACTTGAATGGCTGCTCTGAAGATGGTAGTTGATTTTTTATGGCAAGTGTGCTTGTTTGTATCATTTTCAGTGTTCCTAGTGGGGAATGCAGCCTTATTTAGGCTGTTTTCTGCATTTCTGGGGTGAATTCTGTGTAGCTGTGTTCGATCTGGCTGTCGACTATTCCTAGCTGTTCAGAAGCTCACAGCGGTTTTTCTGACCAGACTGAAAACTGCAGCTGTTCATTACTACAGCTGCTGGGGTGTTAACTTTACTACCATGGTGCGTAGTAAAATACACCTATAGCTTTGACAAGGAACAATGCCCCATGTTGACATGCCACAAGTCAGGATACAGCTAGCTAAGACAATTTCTGATACTCATGTGACCATTATAGCCATGTATAGCTAATGACATTTCTGCTAGAGGTCATAGTCAGTAGTGCATGCAGTCTTTACAGTGTAACCCTAATGCCAAACCACTCTTTAACAGTGTATAGTATATCAAAGTGTTGCAATATTAGCTGTTCATATTATACTAGTGAATGATTGGAGAGTGCAGTCACTGGAGAATAGTGTATTATGCTAAGCGGTATGAGACTATGTATAGCACTTGTCATTGCTGCAGCATCTGTCACAGCCTCCCCCTCCTGTCCTCCTGCGTTTGTGCCTCAGGGCAACAGCTGTGTTTGTGCAGACTGGCCAAATAGAATGGTCATCTGTGATGAAGACTCACCAACTGCCTCAATGCAGACGGGGTACTGCATGACATATGACTACAAAACTGAAGACGTGAGAGCTGGAAGTTGCACAAATACCGTTTTCAGAAATGACTCCTACGAATCCTACTATCCACTTCCAACAAATGCATCTGATCTCAATGATCAAGTGTGTGGGTCATCCAATAGCAAAGGTCTGCTCTGTGGAGAGTGCCAGGATGGCTTTGCAGTTCCAGCGCTCTGGACTTTTTTCTGCCTTAACTGTACAGGAGCTTCCAATGGCTGGATTAAATTTGTTGCTGCTCAATACCTTCCACTCACTGTAATCTTTGTGTTGATTGTGATCTTTGCCATCAATTTGGTTTCAGGACCCATCAATTCCTTCATCTTTTTTGCCCAAGTTTTTGCCCTGGCCCCACCGCTAATATATATCGTTATGTATGCAGAGTTACATGATAGTTCTACTTTAAGTAGTCGTATAAATTCAGTGGACAGATCACCAGGAACAGTAGCTATTACCTTCTACGATGCTTGGAGCTTAAATTTCTCCCCGCGTGCTTACAGTCCCTTTTTTTGCCTGATAAACCACCTCACAAGGTTTAACGGAATGTCTCTGGAATATTTTAAAGCATTCTACCCCTTGGTCCTGATTGTTCTTCTCTATGTTGGTATTAAACTATATAATTGGAATTTCAAGCCTGTTGTTTACTGCTGGAAGCCTTTCCTAAAATTCTTTATCTGTTTCAGAAGGATTGTTCAACCAAAGACTTCACTGACTGATGTGTTTGCAACTTTCATCCTTCTTTCCTATGCAAAATTGACACTTACTGCCCTGCTTTTCTTGATCCCTCAACCCTTATACAATGGTCAGGGACGAAAGACTCAGAAGTTCAGTCATGTTTTACAGTACAACCACTCTATTCTTCGACAAGGAACATCTCCCACTTGCTATTTTCTCTATTTTTGTATTACTGACATTCGTTGCTGTACCCCCCATTGCGCTTCTTTTCTACCAAGCTTCATTTTTTCAGAAGGGTCTTACACTATGTAAAATGAACTCTCAAGCTCTTCGCATATTTGTTGAGATTTTTCCAAGGCTGCTACAAGGATGGCACAAATGGCACATGAGGGACCTGTCGATATTTTGCAGGACTCTATTTCATCTTTCGCATTGTTTCCCTTATATTCAGCCTTACCGATTTAGTTAATGAATCTGTTCTCTTTTATTGGTTCATAGCACTCTTGTTTGCATTTATACGGCCTTATAAGGAGTATGTACACAATGTGATAGATGCCAGTATGTTTAGTCTCATGGGCACTTATATTTGCTTATAGCTCCGAGTGCTATGACAGAAAAACAGTTGCATATTCAAAAGCTGAAGGGTATAGAGCAACTACTCTGACTTGACTTGACTTGCAAGACCTGTTGTAATGGCTTCCATTGAAATATCTGGACATGTTTATAGCGTACCGAGTGCTTGTACAGAAATATACACCCTTGCATTCAAAAGTTTTTGTATTATGTAGCCAAGAGTTATCCGAGACTTGATCTAGACTAGCTAAGACCTGTGTAATTTGATCCTCAAATTTGGATCATGTACAATTTGTTAACATTATAGCTATTGTCATAATAGACACCCTTTTCGTTACTGTATACGTAGCCAAGAGTCTAATTGTTCAAATCCTCCGTTTACTAAAAAAAAAGTTAATATTCCCATTAAAAAATTAGCTGCAGATCTCAAGGTAATTTCTTCATTTACTCTGACACTTCCACAGCCTCGAGTGGTACTAGTATTTCCCACTTGCATTAAGAAAGCACAATTGAGTAAATAAGGCATTTCTAACTCAAATTCTGTACTGCCATGACATGTAGCTACTCAGCATTCTCTGACTGCTTTTCAGCTGTTTCTGCTACTCCACGACTCCTGTTATAGTAATACAAATGACAATGGTGGCATGCAGACTACAGACAACAATCAGACTACGTATACAATGGCTGCTAAGTTCTCAAAAGGGCTGCTATCAAAGCTGACAATAGCCTCATTCCCGGACCATGCAGTCAGAGAAGTGGCCTATATAGGAACAAGCAAACGATACTATGCTAATTGTTCAAACATGCCTAATTTCCTGGAATGTTTATAATTAAATTATGAAATTCCCATGAAAATGAGAATTTACTGACTTAGCTACTATGGTAATCTATGGAGTGTGGCTGTTAAACCGGACCACTTCAATGATAACATATTATTATAATAATCCCGGTCTCCACTCTGCAGCTCTTAAATGCAGCACAATAAATATATATACTGCAAGCAACAGATTTAGACTCTGAAACTTCTTAAAAGACAGCCAGTAGCTATACTGTGTCCATATAACACACTGAATACATGCTGGCTTAGCCTAGGTAGCTGACTGAACAAATCAATCTTGGATTGAACATACTGTCAGTATCTGGCATACACATTGCTATAACCTGAAAAAACTCAATTCTATTGCAGCGTAGATGTAATTATGTCTATGATTACAATTACCTAACTCCACTATCGTTGCTTCCAGCAATCCTAATTTTAATGCAGGTGAAACATACACATTTGTACATGCTAGGACATGTAACACTGATAGGTGCCGTCGTTTTAGTAATCTTTGCAACAGTAAGTGAAAAGGAAAAATTGAAAAGCGAAAGGGACGCAGGCATGAACTAGCCTCGTTCCCAGTCTCTCTGCTCCAGTTTTTACGTCACTTGTAGTTTTTCGTACTGCAAGCGACGTAAAAACCGGAGCGGAGAGGCTGAGAACGAGGCTAGGCATGAACCACTTAGGATGTGTTTGATTTTAGATTGCCCATAAAAAATATAGTTCCTGAGTTAATGGAATAATACCCGTAGTCCTAGTGAGGTCCAGATCAAGGTATTCCAAAGTGAGCCACACTTTTGCTGTTCACTGTCGGTGTTACAAAGATTACTAAATGGACGGTATATAGCAGAAGGGTCACGAAGGGTCAGCCTCATATGGAACATATAAGATCTAACAATAACGCATAGTCTTCAGGTGGCTCTGGTTTCATTAATTCAGTTCTCATTTTACCTCCCACCGATCAGATAAACAAAGAGATACCTTTTGTCCCTTATTTCAAATGTGGTAGGACTCATCAGTTTGGCAACTGCAACTCATTAGCAGGGACTACTATGGCAGCCTATTACGTGGCAGAGATGGTACAATAGCTAGCTAACAGGCTACCATATAGTAGTCCCTGTTAAGTGCTTCATAGTAGTCTGTGCTACTCAATATGATCTCAAATGCTCAAATAGTCTGACCGGACTGGAAGTTGTAGCGCACTGCCATCTCGTTAGCAGGGTCTACTATGGTAGGCTATTACCTGGCAGAGTTGCAGTTGTGAAGTGACGAGTCTCACTGCATTAGAAACAAGGCACGAAAGGTACGTCTTGGTTTGTTCAGTCTGCAGCTGGTCAGTGGTAGCTAATTTGAGAGCCAAATTACTGAATACACTCTCCCGGCTTGTATCTATACAGTGCATCAGTCCATTCAGAGGGAAGGCATGCAGGATCAAGATCATTTGGCTGTACATTTGGATAGCCACTTTCAACTGGGCTTCCTGATTGAATATTGGAATTATATAGCTAGCTAAGAACCGTGCAGTTGCATATAAACCAGCTAAGTTTAATAGCATTACGAATATCTTATGTTAAAACCTCTGCGTCTTCATGGAATGGATGTTGTTTTCGATGACAAGATCCAGGCCACACCTCCACAAAAGAAACTTTTGCGGCGGTGGTGTGGCCGGGCTTTTATGCTAATTTCCTGCGAAAATTAGTCTATGAATTTGGCGGTGCCTTTGATTTTTATGGCCTGCCGTAGTATAAGAGCCTCGCTTTAGCCCGCAAATATTAAGCTGGTGTATCTGTAATGGATCAAATCATGGACCGACATCGCTTTGAAAGAGTCGAGGATGGACAGAAGGAGATGGAAGCTCCTGCGCAAAACGAAGCTTTATCTATTGAAATGAAAGAAGAGAAACGCAGCGATGAAACCGAGGCCTCTGCGGCGAACAGTGCGCCTACTCTACACCTGGTAAAATGAATGCCTGTAGCTAACAGTATTAGTTGGTAATTTACAGGACCCGGATAACTAAAATGGAATGTTAGCCAAAGAGCCTGCAAGATAACAGAGTGACTTGGGCTTACCATTGCCAGGAGACAGTGATTATTAATAATAGTCATTTTTGCCAGCTCACCATCAATTTTCCTGATAACTCTGCCAGGAGAGACCTTACTCCAGAACACATATTTGGTATGTATACTCCGTTGACTGCTTTTGATAACATTCCCAGTGATATAATTTATAAAGCATCTTGTTCGGGTGGCTAGGAATATACGCATGTATAAAGCCTCATTCCTGGCTCTTTTATTTGCGCAGTAAGAGCTTTTGGAAGGATGCATACGAGCTATCATTGGTAAGTGAAGTACAAAGAAACTTGGGGAATGAGACAGGGGCTGAGGCTGCAGTACTAGTCTGGCAAAATACTGGCTGGCTAGCTAATAGCGTAGCTTTTATTTGCTGTCTAATTATAATTTGGCCCACTGCTTACATCTAACAGCTCAACATTAGCATATGGGAAATGCGGGTATTTCAGAACTCGGAACACCTACTAAATTGAAGCCTTCTCCTGACTGGAGTGGTTACTAGACGTTGCCAACAGCTGGATGCACTTCCTGTCTGTCCGGTCGGCAACGATTGCTTTTATATAGTCGCACATATTCGCATCCATATGCATGCATCGACCGCATCGACGATTTAGTGTAGCTTGACCACTAGACTAGCTGCCTCCCAAACAGCAGACTAAAATAGTATTAGTAGATACTAAGTTAGTCTCATACCAGTTACAGCCCTCCACTGCGCCTTTGCAGATCAGTGGGGTGTTCTGAAATACCTTCGGGTGTTCTGTATTACCCACAATAGGGTAGTGTAAGATTGTAATTTATTTGCATTGTGCAGCGCTACATCAATGAAACTTGATTTGTAGTTAGTGCATTAGCTGCTGTTTATGTACTATTTGTAACTTGTATCCATGAGCTAGTTTGTTGTTGACAGGGCCGTCGGAAGCGGGGCGGCTGGGGCGGCCCGGGCCGCCACACTTTTCGTGCCAATTTTTTTGTAAGCAATTGAAGTTTAAATTTTTACCACGTGTATGTCATCGAGATGGCTTCATCATCAGGTAGCGGCAGCCAACTGCCAACGCCGGCGATTGGTGACAAGGCGCACCAACCGTCTTCTTTTCGCTTTCCCCAGCGCGAATTTGGAAAGACATCAGTGGTCAAGCGCTCGTTTCAGCGGCAGTGGTTTGCTAGGTGGCCATCGAAGATCGAGACCTTGCCTTCTGTTTCACTTGTGTCGTTGCTTACCAAAATAAGCAGCTGCCGTCTGTCCCTTGCTTGGAGCAGACCTTTATTTCTTCCGGCTTTTCGAACTGGAAAGACGCTACTGCCAAGTTTGCCAAGCACGAAGGTAGCCGGTGTCACAAAGATTCTGTGCTGCAGACGATTACTCTTCCCGCTACAACAAGTGATGTTGGCGAAATGCTATCTTCACAGCTCGCAAAGGAGCGTCTGGACCGACGAAAGTGTTTGCTTAAGTTGCTGTCAAACGCTCGCTTCCTCTCAAGGCAAAGCCTTGCCTTTCGTGGTGACGGTGATGACAAATTTCATGCGGCTAATTTATCTCCGTTCTGAAGACAATGCCAAGCTTGTCGACTGGATAAAACAGAAAACCGACAAGTACACGTCAGGTGACATGCATAACGAGATGGTGAAAGTAATGGCTTTGCGTGTCTTACGAGAGATTGCTAGGCTACCATATAGTATACTAATGTATTGTTAGTTGATGGTTGATGAAACGACGGACGTTTCAAACGTGGAGCAGGTTGTAATTTGTCTCAGGTGGGTGAGCGAAAAGTTCGGAGTTCAGGAAGAGTTTGTTGGATTATATGAAGTGGCATTGACTGGAGCTGATACCATCTACGCTGCTATCACTGATGTACTCCTGCGGCTGAATCTTGCTATTTTAAAGGTGCGCGGCCATTGCTACGATGGAGCTGCTACGATGTCTGGTGCAAAATCTGGTGCGGCGACGAGATTGTGTGCAGCTGAGCCCAGAGCAGTTTTTACCCACTGTTATGGTCACTCGTTAAATTTGGCCTGTGGTGATACCATCAAGCGGATGCAGGATGCGTTGGATACCACGCATGAGATCACGAAATTGATCAAGAAGTCACCTGCTCGTGCACGTGATGCGATCTTCAAGCGGCTGATAGTTAAAACAGGAAATGTCCCATCAGCTCACAGGCTGGTCCTCCTGGGAGTCCTGTATGACATACAGTACATAGTATACAAAGTAACTACAAAAGAATTGATAATCAAATGATAATAGCTATAAAATGAAAAAAAAAAAATCCGTAATTAGCTAGGAATAATGCAGCCTCAAACGTCTTTTGAAAAGTTCACGAGAACTGGTTTCCCTTAGCTCAGCAGGGAGATTATTCCAATGCTTCATTTCCTTGGAAACTAAAAGACTTCCTACCATACTCTGTGTTCACCGCGTCCATATGCAGCTTCCTGTATCCCCTCGTCATCCTACAGCCAAGATCTGCATTAGACCTAAACCTCTGACAGAGATACTCCGGTGCCTGCTTTATAATACATCTATGTACAAGCAATTGTCTAAACATTTCTCTTCGTTTTGTAAGAGGTACTGAAAGAGGAAATGGGCAGTGACTCTCCCGGAATTCGTGTTCTATGTCCGACCAGGTGGACTGTCCGAGCTGATGCCTTGAAGAGCATTATTGATAATTTCAAATGTACTTTTGCAGCTTTGGGCTGAGTCGTTGGAGCGTGTCAAGGATACCGAAATGAAGGCGAGGAATCCAAGGTGTCGCTGCTCAGATGATGAAGTTTGACTACTTCTTTGGCGTCTCTCTGGGTCTGCTAATCTTACGGCATACTGACAATCTTAGCAAAACGATGCAGAAGGCAGATATGTCAGCAGCAGAAGGTCAAGCTGTAACAGCATGACCCCTTTCACATGCACCTGGCTAGTCTTAAGGTCGTATGATATAGTTTTGGCAGAAGATCACTGGTTCAGCAGAAAATCTTGACGTTGACAAGCCTGCTTTACCTCGCCGTCGCAAGGCTCCCCGCCGCCTCGATGATAACCATTGCTAGGCTACCATAATATAGTATACTAATGTGTTGTTAATGTGTGTTCTGCATTCTTGATGAACTCCTTCCAGATACTGCTACCGTCTTGGTCAATAATCTGATAACAGCTAACTCCTATTAAGCTACCATTTCCTTGTAGCGCTGTCCCATGAGTAGATGTTAGTATAACAACAATGCAATTCACTGTAAGTGTGTACCAGGTAGTGATATGTGGCAGGCTTTGTAGTTGTCAATAATCTGATAACAGCTACATATATATATGTGTCACGCTTAGGAATTTCTAATAAGCTTAGGAATACAATTTTGCTGCAAGCACGTGTTCAAGATGATGCCGCCTTTGTACTTCTGGCGCACGAAGGACTAGAGATCAGGACAAATCATTCACTTCTTTTTTACCCAGGTAGGCTTACTACAGCTCCAAGGCGATCAGAGTTTGTGTAGCCTCTGTTTCAGCAGAGATCTGACCGCTGGAGACGGACGGTACGCGGATCGATCGCAAGCAATACGAATGTGAGTTTCAAGCAACTCTGCTCTCCTGTAGCAGCCATAACTGGTCCTTGGAACTGTGTCAATAATCTGATAACAGCTAACTTCTAATAAGCTTCCGTTTCCTTGTAGCGCTCCCAAACATTCTAGTGGGTGTGGTTTTGTGCTAACTAACATATGCAATTCACTGTAAGTGTGTACCAGGTAGTGATATGTGGCAGGCTTTGTAGTTTTACAACTCCGAGTTGACGTATATTACCTCACAGAAGTTCAAGAAAATATCTTGACAACATAACTCAGAGCCTACTCTATTCTTCATAATGCTGATTTGCCAGTAGTTGCTCTGTCAAGTGAACCTGAAGCTGTAGCAAGGACCGCCTTCATTTTCTTCAGGCTTTGTAGTTTCTCACACATCAGACCTGTGTTGTTATTATTTTTGAATTATGTGTTTAATCATTTAGTCTTTGCCCTTTTGGTATACGCATATTATCACTAGAGCACTTTGTGGTCCTCATATGTGTATAAGTTTTGGTTAAATGGTGACAGCATTCAATATATTTAGGAAGAGTTGTTCATTACAATAAGCACACTTTTGATAGTATTATCAGATGCATAATGACTATACCATGCAGTATTATCCCGTACAGCATTGGAACATGTGTGATAAAATATTGATAATACATGCATATTCAGATTATTTTCCTCTTTTGGACCACTTCCCTGCTAACTCTATGCCCCACTCTGGAACAAGATAGAAATTTAATGCCTAAAAAGCAGCTGTCTATTATCATACAGCTAAACATTAGTCCAAGCTAAATGCAGCCATGGAACGAATCAGGTCGTCTCATCTTGCACAGCCATCGAAAGCATTAACTTGGTAATTTTGTACACTGTCATTAGCTGCAAGTGCTTGTCAAAACAGAAGTATGATCCATACCTACCACTTTTCGCCATCTAGACATAGACAAAAGAAAACTAATTAATCTAGCTTGGCCTATTGGGCCTGCAAACTTTCAGTAGCTTGTGGTTGACAGTTGTATAGTGACGTACTAACGTACCTTGGCTCACGTGAGAAGTGTGGATGGACAGTTACAAGCAGGCAAACAATCAAATAGGGCTGTATGGTATATATTGCATGAGTGTGTAACCCAATTATAGCTAAATCAGATGCATCATGGCTATTACCCTTTTAAGTTTGTGAATTTTTTTCAATTGTTTATTCCCTTGCAGGCTGCAAGGAATGGGAATATTGGACAGGTCACCGAGATATTCCTTCGCGAAGAAGGCAGATGAAGCAGTAGTGAATGCAGTAGATGATAAAGGGTTTACAGCCTTACACTATGCTGTTTCCCACAGCAATCACCTTTTATTTACTATCACAGTACAAGTCATACAGTGTTGGTAATGTCATCATTTACTAGAACGTCCCACTGGGCTTTGCCAGAGAGCCTGGTACATTTTCTCACGTGATATTGACTTATTTAATTACGTGTGGGCAAGGACCACTAGAAAGACGGTTGCACTTCTCTACCTTCTGCTGGTGACATTGTTTCAGCACTTCGTCTGTGGTACAAACTGGCTCCCAGTTATAGTTAAACCACCCATTCTAGGGCTGTATGGTATATATTGCATGAGTGTGTAACCCAATTAGAGCATCAGGGTGAATCTCGATTGCTCTAATTGGGTTACGCACGATTGCATACAGCCATAGAAGGGGTGGTTTAACTGGCTTGTAGCCCTCACATGGCTTCACTATTCAAATATCATTTTTAGTGAATGCTACATGTTCATTGCTAGCTATAGCGCTTGTGTAGCTTGCTAGTTTGAATGAAAGTTTGCTGGGATAATCGGTGTAGCAAAGTACGGTAGGTTATTGTCTGCCTGTAGCCTAGTAAATTTAATTTACTTTCCATTCAGTCTGTACCTATAGACATGCCGCTGGCCTGTTGAAAGTATACAGATGTAGCTAAGCCAGGGCTAGATCACTGTGCTATTGAAGCTACTGTATCCAGGGCATTTGCGCTGGTACAGCTATAGTTTCTATGCCACATTTTTTTACTTCCCGTAAGCCTACAGATAGTAAAGCCTGCATTGCTAATCGCTGGTTTAGCTACTAGTCTCTGAAAATGGTACCTTCTGACAGTCTACCAGGTACTAGTCGTCCTAGCCTGATGAGCAGTACTCGGTTTTTTGTTGAATCAGTGTAGCCAAAGGTGCTAGCTTCTTTTACCAGCTGACGAGTCTAAAGGTCTGGCCCACCTGGTACTCAACTGCTTCATCTTCCGTTGTACAGCCCATGGCACACACGATATTAAACATTGTAGTTGCCAAGAGTATTGTCCATGTTGAACATTCCTAGTAAAAGATTGTTCTTAAAAATGTTTCTTCTTGAATAATAATTTTCTTAAAAATGTGTTTACACAACTACTACTGATTGAACAAGACTGATATTTCATATCTAAAAACCAGCCAGGTGTTGTTTTTTTACACAAATCATTCAATTGAAGGTTGTGTTCAGCAACAGATTAGTCTTAGCTTAATGCAGCTGTAGAATGGATCAGACAGTCTCATCATGTAGCGCTGCCAGCGAAAGTGCTGACACAGCAATCAGAACTTGCCAAGACAGAACTATCATCGCTACCTACCACTCTTTCGGTCTAGGCAACACAAAACTAACCTAGCTTGACGTACCTTGGCCTATTGAGCCCTGCAAACTTTCAGTAGCTTCCAACTGCGCTCATGGCTATAGTGGCATAGTAACGGAATGACGTAATTTAGCGCATGTGATATTTGCGGACGAACACACACACATACGGAAAACATGAATGCAATCTTAGGAGCATCCGGGCGTGCGCTTCGCGCGCGACCGGCTGGTAAAAACCACAGTGATATATTTGCTTTGCAGTGCAATATGGCACTGGCGGTAGCTTTGATACGCCCACGCAGCGGGCTACAAAGAATAGTTACAAGAAGGATAGATTCGCTGCCTTAAATTCTGTCATTGTCTGAAAACTGTAGCTTTCTCTTGCCATGCAAAAATTTACCCTTTTACTACCCTTCTACCCTATGCGTCACGCAAGTGAGAAAATGTACCAGACCCACGAATTGAAACACACATGCATGTGGGCCTGGGAACGAGGCTAATACAACATAAATTTGATTGATTATCCTTAACGACTTCAAACTTGATATAGATCTTGAAATTGAAAGTGAGCGTGGACATAGGACTGCTCTTCATATTGCTGCTAGTAAAGGCTACCATGGAATAGTCAAGTTACTACTGGAGCCAAAGTTAGTGTGCACTGAACATTGTTATTTTATTTGGCTTTGGCATAATGATTGAGATTGTTTGATAAAGCGTTTAATACAGTGCTTAAATGATGCATATATATTTACGGTTGTTCTGCCATGATGTATTGAACGTGAACTTGTTAATACTACATGTACAAATGACCAATAGGTTTGAACTGTTCTTATTTTGTGAATAAGAAACTCTATATGAAAATTATATTTGAGTAATCACTAGTAAGTTGTATCTATACTAAAGTTATAGCAGTTGCGTCAAAGATGGGGGGGGGGGGGAGCAGGGGCGGGGGATGGCAGGCTGGGGAGGGGCTAGAGCCCCTCCATTTTGAAGAAGGGGGCATAAGGCATGTAGTCCTTCAGCTTCCATCGGAATGAGTGAGACACCAACAGTCCAAAGGCAGGCTGTAGACTAATTATTCAATCATTGATCGAGCTTTCGTCAAGGCTGCACCCTTTATTGAATGGGAGGGGCTGAAACACGTGGATTGTGCTCTTGTTTGAACTTTGTATGTTATGCTGGCGTTCATCAGGTAAAGACATCTTTCAAGACATTCTAGCTTCAATTTGAACAGAAGAGGGTGGTGTAGCGCACACCAGGTGCTACAAGAGCACTTCCTGACCAGTGGAAATTGGATTTGCGAAAAAATTTCCACGCTGCATGCAGGAAATTGCAATCCGCTGCTGTGCAGCCTTTCTGCATAGCCCCCCACTTTTAATCTCCTTCCAATGCCTCTGTATAGTCAGTGTTTTGTATTGAAGAGGAGAGAATTGAAAGTTTTAGGTGCATGGTACCTCATTTCCCTTTGCGCAATGAAAATTGATTGTGCCATTTTATCCGGTATAAATTTTATAGTCACTGTAAATGAATTGGTAGTCTTGACTGCCAGATGTTTGTTCATCCCAAAAATGTAATGATGATATTATCTGCTCCACCTCATTCTGTAGCGAAACAAGTCCCGCCAATGTTCATCCTCAAGATATACACAGGATGGTATGTTTGCATATTCCAATAAAGTTTTAGTACCTTTGGAGATGTATCAATGCCCTTCTTTTCCCTACCACCTCAGTGTAATTACATGTGGTAGTCCCAGGTATATCTGTAGCAACTACGCATCATGCATGAGCCGCACCCTTATTGGAACTTTGGAGATATAGTACTCTGAATGCAGCTACATGCTCAAAATACGCAATGAGATAATTGCAGAATTTGTAGCCAAGTCCCAAAGTTTAAAAACACAATGAATAAATTATTGTGCGCATGCATCCTGTGGCTGTGTAAACATCTGCTGTTCTCTTACAAATGCAATTACCTTTCAAAATCAATTTTATTACTACTGTTCAGATCAGTCTTATGGCACCAGTGGTGGATCCCGGGGGGTGGGGGGGGGGGGGGGGGGGGCCCTCGGCCTAGTGTATTTTTTAGTAGTATTATATCAATGCTAGCGCTTATGAGCATAGTATACTTACTGTCAGTGTGAAGTTTGAAATTGGCTTCAGTTCTCTCCTACAGTCGTGGCTTGTGAATCGATTATTGCGCTGCCGCACAAGTGTTCGATTACGTGCTTTTCCTCTCGCTCGGTTGGTTTGGTTCGTTTGCATTATGTAACACACATGGAGTGGAGAGGCCTGGGAACGAGGCTACATAATACTATTAAATCAAATAACAGTCTGAAATCCATTAGCAATGACAATTATAAGGTAGCTAACTAGTATGATTAATTGTTCTGATGTCCCTGCAGACACCGCTCCACTTAGCATGTAGGAGTGGCGATGAAGGGACCATCCAGAGTCTCCTGGATCATAGGGCAGATGTCAAGCAAAAAGACAAACTGGGACAGGTGAGTATGATACGTAGAGTAGCTTAGCTCACTGATATTCGAAAATCTAACTTGGTGGCGCCGTATCTCCGAAAGTAAGTAATGCCCAACAATCAAACAAAGACCTCTGAACTATGCTCGTTCAGCGCTATCGGTATATAAGTATACACTAATAGTGCAATTTTTATTGTGACGAGGGCAGAGAAAAAGATTTCCGGTATTACCAAAGATCGATTGCCGTCATGTATTATCCACAGAACTGTTGCCACTGCTGCAGTTGGTCCGGACTGCTTTCGTGCGGAAGTATAGAGAAAACCCCTCGTGAGAAAGCGCAATGCACTATGTGCCTTCATATACTAAATTTATTGCGGAGCGAGTCATGCCTTCTCAAGATCTCGAGCATTAAGAGAGAGTTTATATAATATTATAGCTATAAAGGAATATGACTACGCTTTGCAGCAGGTTGTCCTAGCTACTCTTGCCAAAATTACATCACAAACAACCTTAGAAGGCCTGAAATCTCAAATTTTCCTGGCTATTGGGCATGCCCCCAGACCCCCCTAGCTTGGAACAGCCTACAGGTTCAGCCCCCCCCCCCCCCAAATGAAATTACTATGCCTATGCACTCAACCGAGTGTAACAAAGTAAATTAATTAATTGCTGTAGTACAATTCCATGGCAATGGGGACTGTACCCAGGTGGTTGTGACTGGATTCACATTTGCTGTATGACCTTGTTGAGTTAGTGGTCTTGTCTAATAATGTAGAACCTTCACAGAGAATTCTATCCCACATCTATCCTGTATTATACTATACCTAAGTCATTCTAACCAATCAAACTTCAGCCATGCGGGTATATAACAGGTCGCACCTACCGTGCGGAAAAATATACTTACGTAAAGCGGGTGCCCGATTCCGTTCCAGTCATTCAAACATTCAAAAAGCTGTGGTAGGGCTGGTGGCTAGGGGAGCCTAGGCAAGACATATATTATGGCATTTTTTTGTCCGTAAATCGATGTGGGATAGCATGGTAAGCTACTGGTCTCCGTCTGTAGCTAGTTTTGTTGTGTTTCTGTGTGTTTGTACATGTGGCCACGCTGCCAGCCTACCGCTTTTTGCCAAAATGGTGCTAGGGTCGGGCTAGACAGGTAGCCACCATGGCTATTAGCTGTTGTTCATGTTTGTTACAATTGCTGGGAGTATTTCGCCACTTGTAGTTACAATTTTGCGTTGTGAAAGCTTTCTAGCTACCCAGTTTATCACGTCATGCTGAACGGCACCTTTCGAACCTTTCTGGCAAGCAGTAGCTTGCCCTGCATTTCTTGATGCTTTGGCAACTGTCAGAATGTCTTAGGCATAGTACAAGATAGATACATAGATCAATGCGTAGCGGGGTGTATGATCTGTTATCTACTTTGGGAAAAATTATCTCCCTTGGAAGCCTCGGAAGTACCTTGGGCTTCGCTCTCGATACTTCCTTTGCTTCCACGTTAGATAATTTTTCCCACGGTACATAACGGGATCATACACCCCGCTACGCAGTGATCTATCCTATACTTATACAATTTTACATATGAATGGACATTTAAAATGCATGTTTTTATTTAGTTCAATTTAGACTTTATAGGGAGCTCATAGCCATAATAATAAATTTATGAAAACTGCCCTGCTGGTTATTGGGTTTTTCTTGTTTTATTTTTATTACAGACCCCATTACATTTGGTGGGTTCCCACGCACATGTTGTCGATATTCTCATGTGTCATGGAGCAGGTATCAATGACCAGGATAACAACGGAGAGGTGAGTGTAATTTCATTGCCAAGCGCAACAAGGCTATAATAATCGTGACAAATGGACTCAGAATCTCAACTAGCATTTATATTATATGTAGCAATATATGTATGTTTATATCGAGGGTAATTGCACTGCCAAGCGTAAAGTGTGGCTGGTGAGTAGAAGTGGAAATAATTGAATCATAATTTGACTGGATCGCGAGCCAGCCTGTCATGAAAATAACAACTAACCTGGAACCATGCATAACCAGTGTGCTGGAGTAGCTACAAAAAGCAAAAGGTCTTTGGCAGATTGTTGTCTCTCTTTGCAACATATATTTAAGGATCAGCCATGGCTACTACGTGAGAGTGGAGAGACGAGCTGTGCTGCTCGAAATTTACATTCGCATCACTTGATCATGCCGTCCATTAATAGCTCTCACATCTCTACTTGCACAACACTCTATTAACCTGGGAGCTGTAGCAAGCCTTCCTTGGTAAAACTGTGTAGTAAACATGTCTAGATCTCTGACTCTTTGTGTGCCACAAGTTTGAAGACACAATCCATGTAACTGCCAGAGACACCATTTTCAACACATGCTTGTAGGGGCCCCATAAATACTATGCAAACAATTTTCTGGCCACATCTTCTTGCAAAAACTGAAAAGCTTGACAAATCTATTACATAATTTATACAAAGGAAGGCTTTGTAGGAACGCAAATGCAAAAGCAATGCAATCACAAAACTAATGCAAGTGTAAAACTGCAGCAGTGCAGACATACAATAGCGCTTGTAAATAGAGGCATGCACATCATCAAAGAGAGAGCTAAGAAGCTTTCTAACACGCCATCTTCAAACTCAGTATACTTCTCGTAATAATATCCGATTATATGGTGCATTTCCACTTGGAATAGATAGGCCACCTTAGTAACGGTGTGAGTTGGCCTGGAGCAATGCCATAAGATTTATTGGAACCAAATATTATTTGACTTTTACAGACCCCTCTATGCATGGTAAGCCGTTCTGGTCACAATGAGACTGTTGCTGCCCTCCTCAAAAATAGGGCAGATGTAACGATACAGGACGATCGTGGAAGGGTAAGTAGTGATACTAACTCAACATTGCCTAGTTAATAAAATTAGCAAAAGGAAACATAACCTATTTACTTACTGAATCTTTTCAGACCTCACTGCATACTGCTAGCCACAATGGCCATAGCAACACTGTTACTATGCTACTTGAGCATGAAGAAACAGAGATAAACAAGATGGACAACAATGGAGAGGTAGGTATAGATAATAAGTATCTATTTCGTATGTAATCTCATTTACTTTTTACTCATCATTCTACTCAATTGGATAATTCTATGCAATTCTATAGACTCCTCTTCACCTTGCTAGCCGTTTTGGACATGTAAAGACTGTCATTCTACTTTTGGGGAAGAAGGCAGAAGTAAACCGAAAAGAAAATAAAGGAAAGGTAAACAGAAATTCATTATTATACTTATACAGTGAAGTTTTACTGTAGCTAAAGCGCTATAACCTAATTTGTTAATTCCTCAGAGTAGCATTTTACAATATTTTTTATTATGTTTATCATAGACCCCTTTACATGGAGCTTGCCGGTATGGCCATCTGGAGACTGTTACAGTTCTCTTGCGTCATGCCGCAGAAGTTAACAGGAAGGATGACGAAGGCAGGGTAAATGCAGGGATCATTATTTAGACATTATTTAGTTAACACTAGTCTCAGAGTGATTTTTACCGCGTGTGAAGTGCATCTTTCTGTGTGTGTGTGTGTGTGTGTGTGTGTGCATCTTTCGTGTGTGTGTGTGTTCGTCCGCAATTACCACATGCGCTAAGTTGCGTCATTCTGTTACTATGCCACTACAGCCACGAGCGTAGTGGAAGGTACTAGAGGTTTGCAGGCTCAATAGGCCAAGGTACGTCAAACTAGATTAGTTTTGTGTTGCTTTAGACGGCAAAAGAGTGGTAGGTGACGATAATAATTCTGTTTTGGCAAGTTGTGATCACTAACTGGAAGTGCACTACGAGTTGCTATGTCAGCACTTGCTGGAAGCTGTACATGATGAAACTGTCTAGCCAGCTGATCCATTCTACAACTGCATTTGGCTTAGACTGACCTGTTGTTGAGCACAACCCTTCAGTTGGATGATTTACATACAAAACACTCGGCTGCTTTTTAGACATGAAAATCAGTCTTGTTTTATATGGCAGACCAAAGTATTAGGCTTTTTATTGCTACCACATTAAGGACTAGCATTTCACACTTTCTTTTACAGAGTCCAGTGCACCATGCCTGTTATTATGGCAGAACACAAGTGGTTGAATTTTTACTGTGCAGTAAAAGAGCTGACTTTGCAGAGTGTGACGACAAAGACTACAATCCACTAATGCTGGCCATTCAACAGGGACATGAGTAAGTATTCGCTTAGACATTATGTCTGCATTGGAATAAATAAATAAATCATGAGTTAGACAATGTAAACAGTTATGATGAGAATGTATCAGAAGAAAACGAACAATCTTCTGTCGTGTATTCAGGTTGCAGCTCTAAATTTTCCGTATGGCTGGTGCTCATAGTACGTGTTGCAAGATTGCTGTGGAAATTGCAGAAACTATGAGCCCCATCCTTACCAAAAGTTTAGAGACACAGCAGTTTGAATGCAGCAATGCGATCCTAATGACAGAATATTGTTTCTACCCGGGACTGTAGCATAATATGTGACCAGATTCGCGAAAAGGGACCATTTTTACAAAATTTTAAATTTTTGACAATTTTTACACAGTCGTATCTTGACCACCATTAATGAGACATGAATGGTTCTTGGTACATTACAAGTACTGTCCGTCAGCTTAAGGAATCCCACACTAGAAGTCTATAGCCCTCTCCGTTCTAGAGGATGCGAACCTCAGTACCATCACCATTTTCAAGAAATTGCCGCGCAATCGACAGTTCCGTGAACTCCGCCCCATATCTTCCTTGTGGTTTGGCAAAATGGCTTCATTTCCGAGTTATTACTACAGTAACGCCTACTACAATGTATAAAAACCACCCACGTTTGATTTTGATCGTGCAGGATATGGTCTCTTTTCGCAAATCCGATCACACATATTGCATAAAATAGATAAAATGAAATCTTTTAGCTTAACAAAAAAAGACTCTCTAAATGCCAACTTTAAATTGGGAAAGAAATTTTGCCAACATTTCGACTAGGTGCTCTGAGTCATCTTCTGGGACACCCACCAGACTTTGGTGAAGCTAATTAGGTGTTAGAACACCTGCAATATTTTCATTACCCACGCAACGTCAGCGAACACATCACGTGCTGTGATGGATGCAAGCTTAGCTCATCAGCGAACATGCAGCTGAAAGAGCTAAAAGTCTGGGGTTGGCTACACAATGCTGTCCAATTCGTTTCGCTTCCTAGCCTTTCCAGAACCTGCTTCGACCATCCAGCTTAGACCAGGAAGCCTTTCCACTTCTTCTTCCATACATGGTTGGCAGGGGTGTTTCTGTCCTGGACAGCTACTGAAGTCTCCTTGCACTACTGTATTGGGGTTTACATGTACTGTTCCTCCGATATGCTATGTGTCTGCAGCAGGCCAAGCTCTTCGCAATGTTGCGATTAACCTGAAAACATTGCGGTATAACACGTAATTGTCGCCCATCTCTGTGTCTCCACTCCTGTTCAGTTGACCAGTCTCCTGCAAGCAAAGGTCTGGACACACGAGACTAACAACACTTCGCGTCACAGTACTGCAGGGAACGTCATGGGAAGTCTGGGGTATAATTTTAGAGAACTCCAGTCTCCTCAGAGTCGCCATCCAGTAATGAGAAGCTGCACCTCCTTCCATCATGGTTGAAATAGCTCTTCAGCTGGGGTCATCTGGCCTGGATTTCAGTTACTAAAGTCTCCTTCCATACAGATTGGGTGATGTTCCAGTCCGATACATGTTGTGAACAACAACCAACTGGTGGAAGAAACTCTTCTCAAAGGCATCTCTGCAAGAACCAAACGACTCCTCATAGTCTCCCCGATGTAGGCCACCTTGCCACAAACTGCCAGGGAATTAAAGTTGGTACTGCAAGTTCCGCTGAACGCTTCTTAGGTAATATGCAAGACCCAAATGAGAAGCCCCCTCTTCATATTTTAGCTTTGTATGTCATCCATAAAATTTCAGTTACTAATCCTCTTTCCATACAGAGACACAGTCAAGGCTGTTGTGAACAACAACCACTGATAGTAGGCATACAGAAGCTCTTCAAGACTTGCAATATTATGACTCCAATGCGAGAGGCCATCATACAATATGCTTAGGTAAGTGTACTGCAAGTTCCATATCAACGACTTAGGTAACATGCAAGCATAGTGGCACTGGAGGCCAAAAGTGCTACAACTATGTATATTTCCATATCATACACAATTATGTACTAAGTTTAGCAATAGCGACCAACGAATAACTTTAGTGAATATCTTATGGGTTACACCAAGATCTCGCATGTGGCACTGGAGGAAATGCTACAGCTATTACTTGTGTCACCCTTTATTGTCTGCCCAAGAATAACCTCCTTTAGAATTTTGATTCTTACATGCCAAGTTAGAGTTTCGAGCAATTAATGCCGGATAACAACAACCGCCTTTAAATTTTAATTCTACACCCCAGATGTTAGATGTTTTGATCTATGATACTGCCTGATACCTAGCTGAAGATTAATTAATGCCATGTCATGTGTTACCTTTACATTCCGATTAAATTTTGATGTTATGGCTATTATTTGTTTGATTAGATGTAGCAGCTCTGGTTTTGGATCGTTGCATTTCTCACAACAAAGCGAAACACTCTGTTAAATTTCGATTATCAGCTGATTGAAGATTTTCGAGATGTTAAAGCAAAGCCATCAATCTTCAGCCCTGTGATTTCTTTGATGGAAAAAGGTGGTCAAATCTTCTATCCGTTGAATGGTGGCAAAAGTACGGACTGGGGGCCTACCGAAGGATATGACCAGTCGAAACATCCTCTGAAGCTTATGGTAAGCCTGTCCCTATATATCATTGCAATAGTATTATTGATCTTTTTTTTTGAATAAATTCTACACTCTTAAACAACACAATAATTGATGAGTGTGAACAATCACATACTAACTTATATTTGGTATATTTTAGGTATGTACGCAGTACCTGGTCAGACACAATTACCACTTTCTCCATGTTTATCAGGCAGAGAGTGGAAATCTCAAGTTAATGGAAACATCCTTTGGTGACTAGATTGTTGGACAGCAAGTGGAAGGTGACAAAGGTTCTTTTCATTACAATCCTGCTGTTGCACTGCTTGTTTCTGTCATTCCTGACTGCCTTGGCCCTCACTGCTCCTAACCCCCTTAGTGAATCTTGTAAGTGAAAACTTATATCTAAGGATAAACTTTAGCTTAATAAGCTGTCGCTTTATCTGTTTTTGGTATCACATTTATTTGAAATTGTTATTTACTTCTTAACTTGTTGGAGTCTAAAGAAAGTAAGTTCACAATCTCCACCAACGATTGACTTATTTCGAATAAATTAACCATATGAAGCATTGAAAATTCATTAGACAATTGCAACCATTTCAGTCGTGCTCTCTTTCCAAGCCTTGGTTGCCCAAAATATAACTTACCATAGAACTTACCACTTGTGTTTGTGTGTGTGTGTGGGGGGGGGGGGGGGGGTTGTAGAGAGCAAACTGACTTCTCTTGCTCACTCAGTACTTGCTGAGAGAGTGTTATAAAGAATCATTGATGTACTTATTCATGCTGTTAATTAGCTACACTTTTGTGCTTCTACCTAGTATGAAAACGCTAATCCTATTAGAGTTTCTGGACCCTCTGGAAGATAACCTTTAGTTCTGTGGCCCTTATAGAAGTCCAAAAAGGTTTTTTGTGTAGTTAATGCCCTAATGATGGGAGTTCATTAATACAGTTCCTTTACACATTATTGACAGGTCAGGCTGCATTCAATAGAAACCATTGGAAACATCACTGATGGTGGCAACTGTGGTGAGTATGTAAGCTCCACTTGTAGCCTACTTGCATTGCAGTACGTTCATAGCCGTTTATTATTTATTAAATGCAAAGTACCTTCTCAGCCATCTTGTACAACCTTCAGTAGCCAGTGCTAAAATGTTATGGACTGTGGTGTAGTAGGTACTAGCCAGTTGCTCTAGGTAAATGGTTTTCAGTTGAGCCAACAGTACACACATTTTACTGAGCAAATTTTTAACTTTTCGTAAGCTATAATAACCTGCCGTAAGATTTTAGTTTAGGATTGGCAGCCATCTATATACTAATCATGGAGTCTAAATGCATATAGAAAGTTATGTATTTCAGGAAAGATCAGTTCCTTTAACTCCATTTGTGAGTGCATCCTAAAAACAAATGCCTTGTTTAAGTTCGGATTGTACGGACTTTTGCACTTTCCATTAATAAAGGAATTTTGAGGCTTCTCTTTTCTTCTTACCAGAGCAAAGTTACAGCCGACGTCAGTTCATCTATGCAGCAGCTGTGCTTGTGATTATGTTTGCCATCTTCCGATTGTTGATGGAAATATCACAGGTGTTCAACTACAGAGATACGGAAAAGTCTCATGGATCTCAAACAGAAGAAGCAGAAGGGTTATTACTGGCACAACCTTCAGTGTTACTGGCGTTACTGGCAGTACTTTCACGACTGGGAAAACTGGATGGAAATTGTCATGATTTTATTTGCCATTATGTTTGCCTCAGTTTTCAATGCAGAATGTCTGTGTGCTCATCAGTGGCAGTGGCAGATAGGGCACCATCGCCGTTTTCCTAGCCTGGTCTGACTTCATCCTTTTCCTTCAAAAGATCCCTGCTCTAGGAATCTATGTTGTGATGCTGGTAGACATTGTGAAACGGTTCATCAAGGCAGTCCCCATCATACTGATGCTGGTGCTGGCATTTGGGTTTGGATTCTTCATGCTCTTTTTTGAGCCAGGCAATCTAGTAAGGCTCTTACATGCCGCATGGATAGTATTTTTTATGGTAGTACAGTGGGTGAATGGGTTAATAATTTATAATAACCATATTTAACATGCCTTCTTTGAGCAAGCAGTAGATAGATGTTCCTTGTAATAATTTTTATCCCTGTGTACTCTTTCCAGTTTTTCTCTTTCTGAGCATTGGAATGCCAGTGGGGAGCTGCCGCATAGTATACTAAAACAGTGCATGTATCCTCTTTCTGTAGCGCTCTCCATTTTCCACCGCTGCACGAAGTCTTCTGAGTATCGTTACTTTCTCCGCTGGAGGGTTTGATTACAATGGAGTGTTCCACCTTGGTGAAACTGAAGAGGACAATGAACTCAAAGAGATTGCATTCCCTGAAGTTTCCTATATCCTCTGGATTGTTTTCATCATCATTATGCCAATTTTATTGAATAATTTGCTGGTAAGTATAACCAGGAGCCCATAAGGGAAGGAGCGTTGAACTAGTTATTCCACCTGTTGTCGAATGGCACCCACAAGAAAACTCCATATATGGCAGCTATGCATGGCTGGTTTACTACTAAACTAGTGCTAAGTAAATTATAGCGCTTACATAGCACTTACCATATAAGGAGTTTTGGGCAAGTGCTATTTGACAACAGGTGGAATCAGCATACATACAGAAGTTTAATGCTCCTTCCCTTTGGGTTATGGGCTCCTGGTATAACATACTACGCTTTAGAGTCATAGCTTGTTTATATTTGTAGCTTTCAACTACATTCAAATGGGAATATAACTGCTGTATGTATTTGCAATCACCTTATACAACCTCTTCATTATGGTAAGCTCTGGGCTCAAACTCTGGTAGCTATAATGGAGTGCCCAAAAGTTTCTTGAATAAAATAAGCTCACACATTTATTGTGTATGTCTCTTTTACACCTCCCTCATTCTTATTCCAATTATCTCGATATTTTGCCAAAAATAACATATGTGGATATCTAGATAATTAATGTGAATGGGAGAATCAACATACACAGCAGTTATTGAAGTAAGGAGATGGGTTAACTTCACTGCTTCTTCATAATATAATAACCATACAGGGCTTCATTATGAATTCTACAATACTCAGCTATTAAATGTTATTCAAGTATTCAATTAATGCAAATTCATAGGGAGTGAGTTCCATTATTATACATTCATTAATGCCTACACTAATGTCTGCCTAAGATATATAGGTATTTAGAAATTGTGCATTATAAACATATTGTTTTACACAGATTGGTCTGGCAGTTGGGGATACTGCAGAAGTACTTCAAAGAGCAGAAAGCAAAATACTGTCATTGAAAGGTGAGTGAATCATAAGAGTGTAGATTTTGGATAATGATGCCGGTCAGAAGCAATGTTATTTTCTTGGTCACATACTGTATTAGTAACAATACATTTTCCCCTATCCATAATCGCACCCTTTTTGTAATCACACACATTTTTAGTTCATCAAAGTCTGTAACTATAGGCACTGTAGTGATATGTAATTAACATGGAATCACATGGATTCTCATGCCATTTGGGAATAATTGCATTTGCAATAGGCAAAATTGCACTCGCTTTGCTTGTGCACTTACCTTACCTATTGCTCATGCAGTTATTCCCAAATAGCACTCAAATCCATGTCATTACCCATACTAGCTAATAGTATTGCTGTGTTCTATGTAGAGACAGTGAATACTTAATAACTTCTTCCTGCATGCAGATTGAATTGATCTTGAGTGTGGAGGCCAAATTACCTGACAGAATTCGTCGCAAACTGATTGTTCTAGAATCTGAGGAGGATGAAAGTAAAGATTTGCTACAGGAAGTAAAGGTATGTACGATTAATCTTGAAGCCTCAAAGTATATAGCTCCAAGAAAGCAAAAAGTGAGCTCAGTAATGACTGCAACTCAAGAAACAGTGTACTGATAGTTGAACATGCAGAATTATGTTTCTGCCGATGTGTAATCAACTAGTCCTGTAAAATAGAACACTCCTCTTCCAGGAACAGACAGAATACCAAACTATCTCCCTGGAACTGAAAACTGTTCAGGACAACAAGCAAGAAATATCGCAACTAATGAAGGAGGTTCAAGAAATGAAACAGACATTGGAAAAGGTTCTAAACCTCTTGGAGAGACAGCAGTGAAGAAATGTATTTGAACTTGGAGCTTACAACTATTTTTATAGGTATTAAGTTGGTTAGCATTGATTATTTTGTATCTGAACCCTTTGGAGAATAAGCTGTGCTGCAAAACATGAACTTTTCCTAATTACTGGCATGAATTGTACGATTTGTTGCATTCTATACCCTGAAATTTACCTATTCTAGATACCACACTAAGATTGTGTTGTTTTTTGCATAGGCTAATGTGGTTCGAAACATGGACATTTTGAATACTTGCATGAAGTGTATAATTTGTTCTGAAATTTATCTGTTCTAGATTATCGTACTGCATTGTTTTTTATATGACGGTATTGATAGGTGTATTATTTCGGCTGACGCAGCAGTAGCTGATTACTTTCCTAACTGCATGCACAGTGCAATAGATTAACAGTACTGCTTCAGTGAGCCTGTTCACTGGGAAGAACTGAATTTATAGTAATCAATTGCAGCATAACAATTAGCAAAACACAAAGAGAGCAGCATGCAGTTGCAACTCTATTGCCACGTACCACATACACCTAACATAATTAAAACCTATAACTGGTCAGGATGTTGTTGACATTATCATGTGTGACAGCAAAATTCCTGTGAGTCAATTATAATTTAATTAATATAACACCCCAGGAAAAATATTGGTGTTACGTGTAAGCACAAGACCTGAGCTTTTGGGTGAGTGAGGACTCATTTGTACTCTTGTAGCACGCTACCAATTGCTGTGTAACTACTGCCCTTTTTATTTGTGGCATTTATATTAAAATGGGTATTATAGTATATGCTCGCTGTTTCCTATCATTATTTTAATGTTATGTGATGATTACAAGATACCATAGCTATAAGATGATCTAGTATCCTCACCAGCACACATGATAGCATGTTTAGCTATGATTATGCTTGGTTTCAATATCACTGCCAATCAGTAATAATTATTAAAACGTTATCCATTTAAAAATAGCACCAAGTTGCCTGACAGCTAAGAGACCCAACTATAAGGATGAGTTTATTCCAAAAAATGGAATAGTTTGCTGATATTAGAATGAGTTTTGAACCATGCATGCATGGAAACTCTGCAACGTAGGGATTATAGCTATGCCTTTTTCTTTATTGTACAGGCATAGCTCCAAGCAGCAACGTTAACCTAGCCAACCAGTGTACTTTAAGGCCATGACTGTCATTGGTTTTTTGTAACGCTTTCGTTGACCTAGTAGCAAATCTTTCACTCCCTGTGATAAAGAAATAGCTAAATCATTTCAGCACATGCATGATACCATGTTTTCATGATGGTTCCCTATCCTTGGCTATAGCTACCCAGGCCTTCAACTCTAATGTATAGTTCTGAATGCCATACATTAGGACATAGGAACCTTTGTATTATTTGAGCCCCCCAGAGGGGGGGGGGGGGGGGGGGGAGAGAGGTGGTGGGGGTGTGGGTGGAGGGGAGTGGGGAGGGGGGGGGGGGGGGGGGGGGGGGGGGGGGGGGGGGGGGGGGGGGGGGGGGGGGGGGGGGGGGGGGGGGGGGGGGGGGGGGGGGGGGGGGGGGAGTGGTCCATGGGGGGGGGGGGGGAGGATCAAATGTAATATAACGTAACAGGACAAGGCTGAGGGGAATGTGTAAGTAGCTAGTTGCTTTTCATTGATATACATAGGCGACTTAAAATATGGAGTTGTAGCTACATGTGGCTAGTACAGAGCTAGCTACAACAGCGAGGGCTCATCAGTGGATTTACTTTCCAACACATATAACGGTAAGTGTTGCATGTCCATGCCGTGCCTGTCTATCTCAAACAGGCAGTTGCCCAGAATGTAATTTTTTTTTAACTTGGAGGTACTATCATATCCACATCAGACAACATTAATAGCTGCTCTTGAGGAATGTTCTAAAAGTTCTCATTTAGCCATGGCCAATCCAGTTATGTTGTGGCAATCAGTCTTCCCTCGGGCCCGGCACAGCCTAATGCTGTCAGCCGCGGTCTCCCTGAGCCTTCACGTGGCATGCTATATACCATCTGGTCGAAGATTAAGACTCTCAATGTCGTCTTCCCAGTGCTGTACTCCACCATGGGTCTCTTGGTCCTGTTGACCCTCTCTGGGATGGATCGTCCCCACCCACGGCAGGTCCTAATCACCACTCTCACCATCTTATAATTATGTGTCCTGAGACTGGTTAGGGTACCTGGTCTTTCGGAGCATTTTCATTGCACACTACACCGTCAAACCCAATGAGTAGCCCCTGCAATTTGGGCTGCATGTGTCTTCATGGTGGTAGCAGCTAAGATATTCATTTGCTTTTGTTAACTCTAGATCTCCTGCTGTGATCAATAAAGGCATGGGTGCTATAGATGTGGCAAGTTTCTAGTGCTTGTGGCTGGTCGAGTGTGTGAGAGTGTTGCCGATTACCAAAAGCACACTGCTCTGGAGCAGTCCCCAGAACAAGGGGAAGTGGGTTGACACTAGACTCTATAAGTATCCCTGGTGAACTGCTTTGGAGACATTTGTACGTGGTGGGGTATGTACCTTATCAGTGTTGGAGCACTGCAAGGCTGCCAGTGGAGAGCAGTGATTTTTGTCTCCTGTCTTCAACCCAGCTATTCTTTTGGTTGATGGTAGCTACCTCAAAGGTTGAGCGAATCTATGATCTCTAATTTTACAGTGAGATGATATTACCATACTAGAGTAGCTATTAATTTTACTATGACCATTTGATATGCGGTTTGAAAGAACTGTTAAAACGTGAACTAAATGTTCTTTATAGTAATAGTTTTGACAGAGCTGCGCTGCCAGCTACAGAAGGATAATGGACAAGTGCATCCCTGCATGTTCTAGGTCCAGTACTGCTGCAGACTAAGCAGCTGTGATATGCAGCTAATGCTGTAACCATGCCCTGAATACACTGCCAAGTGCTATCTGTTCCTGTGGTTGGCTGGTATTCAGTACTACAGAGGGCAGTTGGGTATTCAGTACTACAGAGTGCAATTGGGTATTCAATACTACAGAGTGCAATTGGGCAACTGTTACAGTGGTACACCTGGTTCAGAATTAATTAATTACTGCACTGCATACAGAGTTTAATAGGGCCAAACATTTACCCACTGTGCTGACATAAGAACAGATGGGTCAGACCCAGACAAGTATAAGAGACAACTGTCTCAAATCCTCATGTAGGATTGAACCCAGAAACCAAACTATGATATCAGATAGCTATTACTATGAGTCTGTTGTAGTCTGTTGGGTTCAGTGAGGCCACAACTACATAAAATACAGAGGCTAATTGGGTACATGATCTATTTCTATGGTTCACTAGACTTAATTACTACTGTACTAGTGGTTGCATGGTCAAAGTAAACCCTAAAAGATCTAGGGTTCAATGAGAGCACTACAAATGTTGTGGTCACATTGAACCCTGCGCTACTCTGCAGCAGCATACACAGTGCAATAACAGGTAATTACTTGACCTGTACATCATAATTTTCAAAAGATCTTTACAGTTGGGATGCTCTGTACATCTGCCTTACATATACCTATGTATACTTGCCCAATCTTTGTATTACACTTTGTTGCAGGACCTGTAGCTTGTATTGAGCATGTTCAAAAAATCATATTAATTTTATTATAGTCACGCCTGTATTGTTTTATATAGTATAGCCTAAAGCCATATAGCTAGCTGCAATGTTTTTTGAAGTTGTTAGTAGGTATTAATTGTTGTTTGAATTGCTTGATATGGTAGTGACTATACTAGTCATACTTGAAAGTTTCTTAATCTGTTTCCGGCAAAGTTGGAAATCACTGCACCATATGGGAACTTTCAATCAACAAAGTTTAGAGTCAGGGGTAGTTTTGAAAATGATTTATTCACTAGACTGGAAGATTTGGTCGAGAAGGCGCTAAGGAGATCAGCTAGTCAAGCTACTGCTGCTATTAATGCTGCTCAACGAGATGTTGACAATGCCAAGGGTGTTTTTGAGGATGCAAACCGTAAACTTTCCAATGCGCAACGTGCTTTTGATAGCGCTAATGGAAAATTCAATTCTGCTGTAAGGAGCCTCCAAAAAGCAGAGCGTGATGTCAGAAATTTATGTACTCCTCCAAACTGCGGAAGTGGTAAGACTGCTTATAACAGAATTTACAATAATATTGTGTCTGCATGAATGTATGTACTGTTTACTGTCTTTGGAAAAGAATATAGCATCCGGTCATTATGATGTGTTAGCTAGTTATACACACACAAAAATGTATACAATGGTTCATCTGAGTATATTTCCTCACAATTCTTTAGTATGTGTCCCATCTCCCTGTGGTACCAAATGTATTGCAAAGGCATGGGCCCTTTTGCTGGAAATGTAAGAGCACGGATTTTTGGGAAAGACATTAACTTCTATCAGTATTCGTATAAACGTACGTGATATAGCTTCTATGGCGAAACAACTTGCTGAGAAAGGTTATTCGTGGTCTTTCTTCATTTTTTGGCCGGTGAAACTTGAATTTATTGAGACTGCTACGCTAATCCATGCACTAATTGCCGATTGATTAATTCATACATTGTATTTTTTTGACCAGCATGTTAATTTTATCCCATGCACATGGATACTTTGATTTGTGGTCTTAACTTTTAGCAAGATTGTTTGTAATATTCATTGATTTGCTGTTGAGCTGTATGTGTTATAGGCTGTTTGTGTAACCATTTTGTAAAAATCGTAACTCAATTGCTACATTAAAATTTGATTTGTTTCATTAGCAACAAGTGTAGTATGCGAGTTCAAGCATATAGCATGTACAGTGCACATGCACATGAATACAAACATGAATATGAATATGAATATGTGTATTGAAAGTTTTTGGTCACACCCAGGACACCAAGGCGATGTATTGGCATTAAGTTTGGTTCTTGTTCAGGTCGGTGAAAAGCAGTCCATCTGATTGGTTTTGGCCGGACTGCCTTTTCACTCGAGGACCTTGTAGGCTTTGATCAATGATTCGCAGAAAACTTATCAAAATAAAGTACTGAAATTGTAAGTGCCACAGTCCCTAGTCACGATCCATGCAGGCCCACGTGACTCGGTAGTACAGCGGTGTAGGTATATGATGAGACCAGCACATGATTCAGTGTGCTCGTATAACATGTACGTAGTAGTAGGAGCTCATATGAACATCTACCTCATACACCAAGTTCATCCACCCCAACCATTAGCATTTAGGGCTGTTTTGGAAAGAAGAATGTTGTGCTGAGGCTATTCCAGGCATCTTGGTTCGGTCAGTGGACTAATTCATAGCTACATTATTGTGTAATGAGTTTCCTAAGACACACCAGAATCAATCTCAGAACATGTAAATTATATATCTGAAAGTGGGAGTGGGGGTGTATGCCCCACTATCCTCCTAGATCAAGAAGCTGTACACTTTGAGAGTATTGTGCAAACTGCATGCATATTATACTCTTGGCCTGACCACTCAAATTTAGCTCCACCCACCCCCCAGGCCTGAGGTATTCATGAAATACTATCTATACTTACGATTGGTTTTGTCCGTCGGTGAGCGCTCCCGGATGTACTTTGACCTGTGACCGTCGGGGTGAACGCACGTGCCCTCAGGACGAATCCGGCCATATCCAGCCATGACAGGTAAATAGTGTTCGAGCACTTTCCAGCGATGACTGGCAGTGATCAGTGGTGTGTATAATTGTCGATGACAGGCGCTGATAGTCTGTTTTCTAAGAGAGTATAGAATGGACCAACTGCATGCTTTTGGGGACCGGACAGGCGCATGACGAGGAGCATGACGCTGCAGCGAAGAATGGCGTCCGAGCGAAGCTACCAACCGGCCCTCCCCGCCTCCCACCACCGCTACCACCTCCGCCGAGCGATAGAGGCGGCATCAAGACCAAGTGAGAGCCGTCAGGGCCAGTCGGACGTCCACGGAGACCGCTCAGTGCTGTGCGGGCGCAGAATCGAGACCAAAATTATGAGAGCTGCCAGAGCAGTACGCAGGCAAGACCAGGTACAAAATAATATTCACCCCATGATTGTGCCAATAAATGATTATCTGCTCCATGGCTCTGCAGGTAGACACTGAGCGCTCCAGGAACACAGACCGAGAGCAGAGTATAGTATCCACTCTTCTACTGTCCAGGTTGGCACTGCGATCTGCTGACTCTGAATCCAGATCATTCAGCACGCAAAGTCAGCAAGGGAAGAAGGAGCCCAGCCTCCAAGATGGTGATGAGGGGCAAATCCAGCAGCCCCTCTTCTGACAGGAGAACTCATGTCACTGCTGCTACTTGAATCTTGACATTCTTTATTCTATAATATTCTGAACCTTTATTCCCTATCCTATATTATAATATGCACTTATTCATGATTTAAAAAAATGGATTGAACTTATATTTAATACGCAACACTACAGATAATCTAGATGTAGCTCTATATGCACATTTATGCAGTGACAAAATAGTTGACGGTATACTGCACTGAGGCCTACCATTTATGGCAGGCCTCAGTGCACGCCGCGAAGCAAGTGCGGCCGAAGGCCACACTTGCTTGTACTCCTAATGGCTATATCCATGTTGAATCTCCAATCCAGGGACTCTATCATCACATGCCTTGTATTTTACCATCCTATAGCAGCTTTGACTCCTCTAGCATGCTCTTTCTCATTGTCTAAAATATTTCCCTTGCATTCTATATTACAACAGTGCATCTGCAGTGGGTGGGCAGGATAGACATCCTCCAGAATTGTCCAAAGTCCCATCACCTTCCGGATTCTCAACCATGTCAGAACAGTAACCCACCCATTCTTTGAGGAACCGTTTATAGTTCATTGTCAATGGGGGTACTTTCAGAATACCCGTAGCTATAGGACTGTATACGCATGAATTTCAGAAACAATGCCGGGCTCCATTACATACCGAACAATGGATGGATACTTCCATAAAGGATACTTCCACAAAGAATGCTCTCATCACAGACCTAAAGCTCATAATTTCCCGACACAGTACAGTAGGTTAATGAGTAACAACAGCTGTCTTCGGTCATAAGTCGCAATATTCTGTTGTCTACGCTGTTACTCAAATGAACTAAGGATTTGTTTTTGTAATTATTTAACTAAGTAGCTACATCAGCTTTGTTTTAGCATTGATAGTAGAGAACTAACTACTGGCTTGCATGAGCTATGAGCTATGTATGTCATTGTAGGTTTACCATTGCTGGAATATTATTTCTATTGTTGGCCTAACACTTAAAGTATTTGTTCATGTGCGTAGTGCATGCACATGTGTGCTAACATTGATATGTGAATGCAGCAAGATATAGATACTATTGCTTAGTGGTTGCAACCAGCTTATTTTGCCTCTTTGCTTGCCCATAGGAGAGTTTTAAGAAAGGTATATCTGTACCTAAAGTCCAATTTGCATCATGTCCAAATATAATTTCACAAGTACAGTTAAAGCTCCACCCAGGTTGTGATATATCACACCTACAGCTTAGCTCACTAATCATATTTGCATTGTTCTGTATGCATACCTATATTGCTACTTGGCAGTATAAATTATAAGTTTACTATACTATAAGTGTGCGCTGGAACATCATGGTTGTGACGGATGTAGCTATATCACATTAGTATAACCAGACACACTACCATACAAATATACAGCAGTATTAAAGTTCGGAGGAGTGAATATTCATTACTTTCTATACTTTGTTGGAAGCGGTATTAGCAATCAATATTGTCCTGGGCACCAGACAGATCACAATCATCAAAAGCACCTTTTGTACTATAAATGGTTCACTAAGCTGTACCAATTGCAGCAGTTATCTGCTCATAGATAGATAGACAAATATATTATATATATCGATAGATAAATAGATAGATAGATTGATAGATTGACAGACAGACAGACAGACTGATATTTTTATCCATAATAGGACTACCCCATCAGCCTAAAGAATAATCCATGAACACCATTTTTTGTGATTGCCACAAGATCAATGCCTGCAGTATTTAGCTAAGTAGTGTGCGTGTAAACTGACTTGTGGATGGACAGTGTGGTTGAGGCGCACTTGGTCAACTGCAGTGGCCACCGTCTCGACCGCCGATAGTAGCAGTGCACTGAATAGTGAGCGACAGCTTTATAGAAAATAGTAGAAGCACAAAAGTGGCCATAATCTTGTATGGATTGATACTACGTGCAGACTGAATAGGCGCGTGAATCGCGGACCAGCGGTCAGAAAAAGCGGAAGAGTGACGGCTGTTCGCATTGCAACGTATAAGGAATTGTGGGGCAAGCCTGAACAAGTACATAGTATACATGCATGGTTATTGTAATGACATGACCGTAGATTCTGATCACTAAAGATCATTAATCCAAATGGCCATACACGAACATTTTATGCATTAGTCTAATACATAATCGCTCCCTAGAATCAGTTGGCTTATGTGTATGCTACCTACCTCCTAGTAATTCCTCCAGAGGTGACAATAGCCTTGAATTTTTTAATGTTCTAAAAATGTTGGTACTTAAAATGCAGATGTATGATGCTTTTATGTTATGTGGGGATTTTAATGCAAGATGTTCCAATAAGTCCGATACTGATACATCACTCTGTCCAACAAACCTTCCTGTTAGAAGTTACACAGACAATGCTCCAAGTAATTCATATGGAACATCCTTGATTGAATTTATGATTGAATGTGACTTATGCATGCTAAATGGAAGATTTGGTGACAACTCCAATAGGTTTACATGTGTGTCTACTAAGGGTGCATCTGTAGTAGATTACACACTTGTCCCAACCAGGAACTTCCATAGCTTTACTGATTTTAGTATACACTATATGACTGATGAAATCATCAACCTTAGGGAACCCTTAGACAGGATGATATCTGACCACTCCTTGTTAAAATGGAAATACAAGTTCACACCTTTAATCACTTTTACCCCAGCTTCAGAAGACATGATAACACACAATATATATCCAACTTCTCGTCTCCATAAAGTAAAGGTTCCAGATAATTATCTTACTAACCCTTTGACCCTAGAATCCATAGTGCAATTGACATCTTGTATTAATAATGAAGCTGCTGACACAAACACTGACCATGTATACAACACTTTTTGCTCAATTATATTGATGAATTACCTATAAGTGATAGGAAATCTTTTAATGTGAGGGTAAACAAACAGTGGTGGGACGACGAGCTGAAACAATCTAAGAGTGATTTAAGGAAAGCTTGCAGAATATGGCTGAAAAACAAAGGAAATTCTCAGCTCAGAACAGCTTATGTGGCGGCACAAAAAAGATTTGATAAATTAGTTAGGAAAAAGAAAAGGGAGTTCAACAGGACACAAAGAACTCAATTGCTTTTTAAACAAAAGAGGCCCCCAAGACAGTTCTGGAGAGACATAAGAAGCTTAGGTATCTCAGAAACTGGCAAACCCACAAACATACCTGCTGAAGTGGAACTGGAAGATGGGAGCATTTGTTCAGATAAAGGGGTAGTAATGAATATTAAGTGGTATACTTGTTTCAAATCTCTCTTAAACAATGATCACTCAGATAGCAGTTCACAGTGTCAACTTGATTTGGGCTTGAGTGGCATCGACTCCAGTGAACTTAATGCACAAATTACCAGAGAGGGTGTTGACTCTGCTCTTGCACATGCTCCCAGAAATAAAGCAATTGGGGTAGATAGTTTGGACCCTAGTTACCTCAATCATGAGGCTCTGATTACCTTTTTAGTGTCGTTCTTTAATCATTGTTTCTTAACTGCTACATGTCCTACTGCATGGAAAAGAGCTATAATCTTCCCTATTCCTAAGCCTGGACAGAATAACAAGCGTGATCCCCTTAATTATCGTGGCATTAGTTTGCAGAGCACAGTCCTGAAACTTTTCACATATATCCTTAATAAACGCTTAACAGTTTGGCTAGAATCTAATGAAGTGCTCTCTGACTTACAGAATGGTTTCAGACCCAATAGGTCTTGTCAAGATCACATGATCACTCTCCATAACATTGCCATGAATCGGAAGTTGAATGGGGAGGACACCTTCTGCTGCTTTATAGACTTTCGAAAGGCATTTGATAATGTAAATAGAAATCTCCTTTGGCAAAAACATTTCCATTATGGAATTACTGGGCCTTTTCTAGACACCCTTAAGAGATATATGTATGCTGGGTTTGAATGTGCAGTAGAGGTAAATGGCTGTTGTACACCTTGGTTTAATGTCAGAAATGGAGTTAAACAAGGCTGCCTGCTATCTCCATCGCTCTTTAATCTTTTTCTTAATGATTTGCTGCTTACCCTCAGTGCATCAGAGTATGGGATAGACTGTGGTGATACTAAGATTCCAGCATTAGCGTTTGCCGACGACATTGTTCTGTTGGCTTCAAACCCTCAAAAGTTACAAGCCCTTATAAATATGACATTTTGTTGGTGCACAAAGAATGATATTCACTTTAACCTGGATAAAACCAAGGTGATGCACATTAGGCATAAAAGATGACCACGATCTTCCTTTGGTTTTCAATGTGGGAATAATGAAGTAAAATATTGTGATGAATACAAATATATACTTAGGACTGTGGATTAACGAACACCTAGACACCAAAGAAATGGTTAGTAAAGTAAACTTGGCTGCTCGTCGTGCATTAGGTAGCTTAGTAGGTTAAAGCCAAGGCATTGGGTGGACTTAGTTATACTATATATATCACAGTAAAATAAGAATTGTCATTATGACTACAGATGTTTGTTATGGATGAACACATTACGTATATCGACACAGCAAGATAGTAGTTTTGTGGGAGGAGTAGGTCAAGAACTCAGAAAACACATTAGAGCAAATTGCTGTGGAGAGAGTTGGTCAAAATACATTAAAGTAATTTGGAGGGAGTTGGTCCACATATCAGAAAATGCACAGAGCACTTGTTCTAATGTGTTTTCTGCATTCTTGACCAACTCCCTCCACTGTGTTGTTGACGAACTCCCTCCATAAACTCAAACCATCGAGGTTTGTCCACGTATGTAACGTGTTCATCATCAGAGTGTAACTTGATAACAAACAACTGTAGTCAAAATGACAATTCTTATTTACTATGTACCTACACATATCTCTATGACACTTTGGTTGCTCCTGTTATGGATTATAGTAGTTGTATATGGGGTTTCGAGGATTACAGTACATTAGAAGCAACCCAGAATAATGCCCTGAGATTCTTCCTTGGAGTTGGTAGGAACCATCCCATTGCTGCCTTACAGGGAGACATGGGTTGGATTCCTGCAGGATTTAGACATAATCTCCAATTTATTAAATGGTGGCTTCGAACCCGTTCTCAAGAACCCAATAGGATAAGTAAAAAGGTTTATACATGGTCAATGAGACTTGCTGAAGGTGATAAAATTAGAAATTGGTGTTGGCAAGTTAGGAAGCTACTTACCTGTTTGCAGTTACCAGAAGTTTATTCCACCTGTAATCCTCCTGTTAACTGTCTTAATCAGATATTACATCTCGTAAATGATAGAATTTTTAGGGTTGCTAGTGAAAGATGGATTGAAATATTACACAAACCAGTCACTAAAGACTCAGAATCAGGTGGTAAGCTGAAGCTTTACAAACTTTTTAAGGCTGCACCCACTCCTGCCAGTTGTGTCTTGTCCCCGCTTGATCCTGGGCCAAGGTGGGTGATGGCTTCGCTCCGGGCTGGGTGTCTGCCCTTGGGGGTGGAGACCGGGCGTTACCGGATTCCTAAGGTTCCCCTGGAGAAGCGGGTCTGTCTGGTTTGTAATACGGGTCTTATTGAAGATGAATTTCATTTTGTTATGGTTTGTAATACGCTTAACCAAGAAAGGAATAGCTATATTACTATATCATATCACACAAACAGACCCTTCATTCATGCAACTTCACCCTTTTGATAAACTTCTATATATATATTAATGAATGAAACATGTTCCCAGAACTTAATTGCTAAATGTTTATATAAAATGTTTAAAATACGTTCTTCGGTTTTGTATCACTCATAAGGCATAATATTATTCATTTATACAGTGACTTATAAGCCATGTCATGGCTGGGCACCATATCATTATATGTTTTTATATATATGGGCATGTCACTGGGGCAGATTTATGACATGTCCGCTGCAGCAGTACTGCCCATATGGTAAACGGTAGAGTGACATGATGGGTAAAACTGCAGAAATCAGCATCTCCTCCATGCACTTGGGTCAAACCCTGCAATACATGTACAGACAGATACACATAGTGGTTAAATTACAAACCTTTACAATTAATACAGGTATGATAGTTGATCTTTCACGTCTCACCCCCTTCCACTCCAACCTGGAAGACAGGCGTGAAAAAGTTGGTGGTCATACTTTAATTATATGTATTTTACCTTCAAGGAGTTGTGTGCACAAAATCATGCTGCTTTTGTGTTTTGTGCAAAAGCAATGTTTTCTTTAGCTTTACTATGGTATTGCTATGGGAATTCTAACGGTCAATCAAAAATGCCATCGACGCCTTCCTCCTCACTCAGTGCACATTTTCCTCCTCCTCCTCCTCACTCAGTATACTTTCTGATTACACTGTTCCATCCCAAAGTTTACCGTCTTTCTTGGGTTACGATTGTACATGCTAAATTCGAGGAGGCCTACTTGCAGATGTGGTAAGTGTATAATGCAGCTTGAAGATGCATGGTCATTGCAGTTCGTCGTCGGTGGGGACGGTCCACCTCAGAGAGGGTGAACAGGGCCAGGAGACCCTTGGTGGAGTACAGCACAGGGAAGAGTGCATTGAGAGTTTTAATCTTCAGCCAGGAGCTGATGAGGTAGCCTGCCACGTGAAGGCTCAGGGCGACGGCGGCTGTCGTGACAGCAACAGGCTGTGTTGGTCCCAAGAAAAGACTGATTGCCACAACGTAATTGGATTGGCCATCAATGAGACCTTTAACGAGTAAAGGTCAACCGGTGTCGTAGGACATTTCCTCCCGACGTAATTTTCTTCAATGTACTGCCCCCCCCCGGATGTAGCCAGAATTGGGTGGAGCGAAGCAGATATAGAGATGTAGACGTAGCATCCCCCACACATGTATTTTACGTAACCGAGCGAGGGCAGTAATGTGCATGTATAGTTAGCTGCCAAATATTAGTATGATAGCTAGCTAGTGTCATGTCTTTGTACCAATGAATGAAGTTCTGTGGACATGTGTAACCCCGCCTACTACTGTAGAGAGCCCACCTTCTGTGCATTGAATGACAAAGATCTAGATCTTCAATGATCTCAAACCGCTTTTTGGAGGCTTTATTCTGTTACTAGTTTGATCATCTACTAATTACACACTCCTTGGCAATAGCCTCATTCCTAGGGCTCCACCAGGCTTCTGTAGTATGCAGTAGCTACAGGGGTGCCTGAGAACAATGCTACCTCATGATAGTATATATAGGGATGGCTCCAAAAAAAAGGCTACCCCCATTGAATGTGTACAAATGGATATGTTCAAAACTCTGCCCTAGAGGTGGTCATAGGCTTTCATGAGCCATACCTGTCATTCTCTAGTGTTTTCATCAGTAATAAGAATGTCAAACATTGCTAAAGTGCCACATTGGCAAGTCACTAGCTAGCTAAATGGGCAAATCGACTATCTCATTTTGGGTGGGTGGGTTGGGTGGGTGGTTAGGTAAGTAGGTAGGTAGGTAGATTTATCTATAACAGGACTATCCCATCAACCTAAAGAATCGAATAATTCGTGAACAACAAAGTTTTTGTAATGGAAGGGATTGCTACAAACCCATGCAATGCCTGCAGTATCTGAGTAGCTAGCTAGCTAGTGTGTGTGTAAACTGACTTGTGCATGGCACAAGATACACAGTGTGGTTGAGCAGTTTCAATCAGCGCATTTGGTCTCTGCTCGTATATGCCATGGGGAATTCAAGTATGTTAGAAAAAATAATAATATTATATCACTATAATTACCTGCATATGAATCACTACAAGCAATTATAGGATTCAGCTACACCCAGATTGTAATTCACCCACAGTACTTACAATATATCTGGTAGTGTGGGTACCCTTTCTGTCAATTGTCAATGAAAATGTAGGTAGGTATGGGGCTACTTAAGGAAATGTAGTTAGCATTGACTGCCTCGAAGAGGGCCTTTGTTATCATAACTACTCAATGCTATTCTATTCGAAAGCGCTCACACAAAAGGTATAAGTTACACATGTCTTACCTCACCTGAAAAAGTAGACATGAGGCCCTCGACATAGAGCATCATGCTAGACTGCTGTCATGGGTACAGACAATGGGAGACAAGGGCGGCGGAAGCAGGGGGGCTACGGGGGCTTTAGCCTCCCCAATTGCGAAGGTTGGGGGGCTGAGCCCCCCCAAAATTGAAGTTAACACCCCTTCTACGTACTTTGAACTTCGACAATGCCACCAGGTAGTAGGGACGTCTGCAGTTGAATTCGCATTTGTTCATTGATACTGTGATTTCACTTGTACTCTGGACGAGCCAAGACTTCACAGCCAATCTGGCGCTACGTGCGCTGTATGCGCCGGGCAAGGAGATTTTCTGGGTGAGGTAGCGAGGTCTACGGCCATGGGCCTATTCCTGCATGCTCGACTTACCAAGAGCACTTCCAGTACTGATTTGCAGAGACCCCATGAGAGCGATTCTTGACCACTTTAAAACGCCAAGTGCAAAAAAAATTCGCGCGCTGGGCTGCTACGCAGCTAGGCCTTGGCATATAAGGCGAGCATTAAAACGAGCATTATGCATAGTTGTGAGCATCGAGCATAATGCGAGCATAATCAAGCAATTTTTGAGAATTACATCATTTTTGATCACGTGTTACACACAACGTTGGTATCCCGCACGCTGCTAAAGAGAGTGACTGTGACAGTGAGAGTGAACCTATTAGTGACAGACCCAGTGCTAGTCAGACTTCGAGTCCGACTCCTACGAATGCTGCAGTATAACAACAGAACGTAAATTCGCAATGCTCTCACTGCTTTTTTGTCGTTCTCATGCTTTTTAGACGTTATTACTGACATGTCATTTGTATTGTGTGATGCCAATCCATTCATTTGACTGAGCATTATCTGAGCATTATCTTTTAAACTCTGAGCATAATTGGCTAATTTAACGAGCAGTGCTGCATAGCATTATTTGTAAAAAATTGAGCATTAGCTATATGCGCAGGCCTATACGCAGCCCGACTCTATCAGCCCCCCCACTTGTTTCATGTTTCCGCCGCCACTGCCATTCCTGAGTTTTTAACCCCCCTAACGTTTCCCCACGTGCAACCACAGAAAGCAGAAACATTGTACTGAGATCCACTTTGTAAGATACAGGAAAGAAGCCTGCGTGTAAGGCTACTCACTCACTGTCTGTAAGCTCTTAGCTCCCTCAGTCACATATTATCGGTCATTCAACCTGAGGCCATCTTACTACAAGACCTTCAAACATCATGATCACATGTATAGGTGTTCACACATACCCACCCACAGTTAAATGCAATTTTTGTGATCCATTGATAGCCTCGTACCCAGCCGTCCCAGCTTTTTTTCGCTTCGCTTTTTCTTACTGGAAGCGAAACAAAGCTGGGACGGCTGGGTACGAGGCTAATCCATTGAGTTGTTCGCTTTGATTGCCATCAAAACTTAATTTTATCACATGTGCATTGCATGGTACAACTGACTCTAAGTGAAAGGACATAATAATACAAAGTAAAGTGTAGCAAAGCTTACAGAATCCATCAAGCAATTAGCTGTGACCAACGTATGTATCAAAATTCAAATGTCCAATTTACAAAATTAATGTTAACACTGATTGAAAGGTAAGGTGTACGTATTATTTCGTTATGCACGAATCAGCATAGTTATTGTACTATTGTGTCTGAATTTCAGCCAAAGAATGAAGAGAGACCATCAATGGCTTCTTCAGCAAGCTGCTTTGCTACTGAGGTTATGTCACGTATGTTGATTCGAGCATTGACATCTACGTCGTTTCCAAGAATTCGTGCTTTCACACCCACCTCAAATGAACCACCATTGGCAACACTTAGGTTGACATCAAACATCATCTCTTTGATATTGAAGAGGTCCTTTAGAGCAAATTGGGCAACAGCATTTGCAGCTGCAGCTCCAACCTTATACGTTTGCTTGACAGCTTCCAGAGCAAGATTGGCTACATCGAGAGAATGTTTAGCAGCGCTAACAACACCTTTAGCCCCTTCAAGGACACCTTTTGCGACTTCAAGTGTCCATCTACTGTTGTCAACTATTTCTTCGGCTGCTTTCAGTGCAAGTAGTCCTGTTTCTCGTAGGGCAATGCATCCAGCCCTTGCAGCCTCACAGACAAGATCTGGAGCTCTGAAGCAACACGAGGAGAATGATGGGCCTCCTATAATACAAGATCCCCATGCACTTGCATAGCACGTCCAGCCACAGGGAGCAGGAACACATACTGCATATGGAGGAGAAAATTATTACATTACAAGTACTGACTGAATTATATTGCAATTGCAAAACTTCACTATCACAATAATTCAACAACAGATTTTTCAAATTGTATTACAATGTGTGAGTGTATAACAAAAATCTTACCATCTCCACAGTTTGGAGGAGTACATAGCCCTCTGACATCTGCTTGTGCACTTTGTAGGCTTCTAATGGCAGCATCAAAATCAGCATTAACACCATCAACATCACGTTGGGCCTTAGAAAGTTCCCCGTTAGCATCGTCAAAAGCACCTTTCGCATTGTTGACATCACGCTGAGCAGCACTGATTGCAGCAGTTGCCTCTTCAGCAGATTTTTTTATTGCATTGTCAACTAAATCAGCAATACGTGTGAATAGATCATTTTTAAAGCTACCTCTGACACGGAAACTAGCAGAGCGGATGTCTCCATAGGACGCAGTAATTTCTAATTTTGCTTCAAATAGGCCTAAAAACCTACCAGAGATACTATAGAGGTATTCAGTGTTTGTTATTCTTAACTTAGCTTCTGCAGAAAAACCAAGAACAGACACATACCCACTGGCCTCAACAAAGACACTTGGACGTGGCAGGAGAGTGATATTGACAACCAGATAAGGACCTTTAGATCTATCACTGCTAGATGCGTACATGGAAAGCAAATTTCCAGCAAGGTTTAGAGGAGGCAGTGAAACATCCATCATTATACCTTTTGGAATACTCATAGTGACATCAACACTTGCCTCCAGTCCTAAGATATTGATCGTACCTTTTAGTCGAAAGCCTTGAGGAATGCTAATTCCGGCGTGTGGGAGCTCTTTTCCGATGAGAGAAAAGGAGGAGAGAAAACCTTCAGGAAAGCCAGAGTCAGCAACTGGTTTGGGCAGATTCACATTAACACAGAATGCTTGCAGAGCTGATCCTACTGTAAATTTACCAGGAATGTTCACATAATAGTAATTTTCCTGAGGGCTTAGAGGGTCAATACCTACGAACCCACTAGCTTGTATCTGATTTCCACAGGATGGCTTGCCTAGTTTTATCTCTCCTCCAAATGCAAAGCCTGCTAATGGAACTCCAGGTTTGAGAGAAACTGAGATCTGAAGATTACAAATGGTAAGCCAGTCCGCTCCAAATGCTTGTTCCCAGCATCCACTCATCGTCATCTCTAGAACCACACCTCGTGTTCCAACACGAATTGCACCAGTAAGCGTAATAGCTGGATTTGTTAGCTTTACTGAGCCAAAAATACCAACTTCTGCTTGATTACCAACTGTTACTTTAAGACCAGCATTTGCAAGAACCACACTACCTAGACGAACATCTGTTACAGCTGCAGTGAGGGTAAATGAGCGGGCATTTGCAATAGTACCTTGAAGGCTAAACTTGGCATCTGCTCCAACTGCTGACTGTGCAACTGCACAGAATGCATCAGAAGAGCATCCAGGAGGCCACTGCATTACAGCTTGGAAGGAGACTCCTTTACTGATCGTGAACTTACTGAGCTTTGATCCAATCAAGTTGACACCTGGAAGTGTGACTGGTGAGATAAGGATTGCAGCTTCCAATTCCTGGTTGAGTATTGCAATGCTACTCACACTATGTCCACTGATCGATTGAATGAGGTCTGAAATTTTTACTCGGCCCAATTACGTGACTTTCACCATGAGTAGCTCATGGGACCACCATTTACGTGTTTTCTTTTTTTAATACGTAAAATGCCCCCAAGTAGTAAACACAACCCTCTATACAGGGAAGGTTTTAAGAACATACTTACCCGTACTTTCCATCTCTGAGTATGTCCCTTGATTGCTTAACTCTATGAATACAATGTCCAGATGCAGAGGTGTACCCTGTAATGTCAGCAATGTTGCATAAATCCTTCCCACATAGTAGCCATCTGTGTCCCTCTCAAGCATGGTTTTACATGATGCTGGAGGGTGAGGACTTCCCTATCAATATGTGAAAATTGAAGAATTAATAATATTTACCAGCACATACTTTCCATCTCTGAGTATGTCCCTTTTAATGACCACTTCACTCCATGAATACAATTATGTCCAGCTAGAGCGGTGTACCCTGTAATGTCAGCAATGTTACGTAAATACTTCCCTCATAGTAGCCATCTGTGTCCCTCTCAAGCATGGCTTTACACGAAACAGGAGGGTGAGGACTTCCCTGTGAATAGGTGAAAATTGAAGCATGAATATGATTATCTACACTATGCTGTAAATATGAAGACTTTTCTATCATTTATGGAACTTCACTAAAAAATTGTTACATGTATTTTATAATCTGTTACCTGTTTAATCAATCGCGTTCCAGCTCGAGCGCTCCAGGTGGCCGATCGTACGTAATGCCTGCAGTTCCGCCCTTTAGCTAGTGGGAGGAGCTGCACACATTCCGTAGGCGCATGCATACGCATAGCGGGAAAGATGAAGGTGTGTGCTTTGTTGTTAGTCTTACTAGTGCTTTTCAGCACTCCTTGCCGAGTAGGAAATGGATATAGTACTCCAGAAGAGTCTACAAGCGTGTGTGTTTATCTGGTATCTCACTAGTTCAGACTGCAAGCCTCCCATGCACGTCTAAAAGGTTAGGTCAAATTTATATTATATGCACGCATCCAATTTCAATTTGAAACATAATTTTCTTTTACAGGAAATCCGCTAATGATACCTGCAAAGGGGTAGCAACCAAGCGGGTCAAAAAAAATTCTCAGTGATAGATATAGACGGTGATGCAGATGATGACTTTGCAGAAACAAGGACGTCCCATAGCTCTTCTACCATCTCCCAAGATCTTGCAGCTGAGACATCACATAATAGCATGGATTCACTGTAAGTGATGCTATGATCATATTAGATTTTCACTTTAGATATCACTACTGCTAATTTCATGTTGCTCTGTGTGAATTTAATTCTCTTCCATGTACAGTGAAGAAAATAAGCAGTTCACTTATAAACCGCCTGATATGAGCAACATGGGACGAAAGCTAAAAATGAAGTTTTATGTGAAAGACTCTGGACAGCATCAATTCTTTAGTGGTCAGATTATAAAGTATGATGGACTGACTGGTAAATACGGAGTGTATTTTCCTTTTGATGGGGAAGTTGTTTACTGAAGATAGGGATGTAGTGTACATCTCTTGACTCCATCCAGTAAACTTAGCTACTGCTGCACTGGTTACTAATTCATGCATGGATACTTGTTACTGCCACATGCCAATCACTATAATGATCACATCTTGTATCCCTTGTAATTTTTTTACATAACATTGCTGACATTACAGGGTACACCTCTCCATCTGGACATAATTGTATTCATAGAGAGTTAGGTGATCAATAACAGGGACGTACTCAGAGATGGAAAGTGCGTAAAACCTCCCCTGCATAGAGGTTTGTGTTTATTAGTTGGGGGCATTTTACGTAAAAAGAAAACATGTAAATTGGTCCCATGAGCTACTCGTGGTGCAAGTTACGTAATTCATTCCCATGAGTCACTCATGGTGAAGGTCACGTAAATCAATCCGACTCATGGTTTTCTCATTCACTTTAAATACTTTTCTATTTGCCCCATGCATCCGAGCGGATATAGACAATTAGCTAGCTAATAGGACCGTTGTTGTGCGGGATAGTCATGAGAACTGGCACACAGGTAGAGATACTCATCTGATTGAGCACCGTTTATAACCGCTTGCAACCGCTACAGTGGGTACAGCGGGCGGTAGTACAGATCGCTTACTAAAGCGATTTCTACATGCAATAGCGCAGCAACTCGCTACTATCTTCAATGACATGGAGCGCTTTTGCCAACCAAGGGGCGTGTCTCACACCTCCGCTCGAGACGCTAATGAGTTAAATGGTCTCACCGAAATCATCTTTACTGTGCCGATAATGTCGATACTTGCCAACTTACGCTCGCAATGTAAAATTGAAGCGCAGCGAGGATTCCAGTAACTGCATGCAAATTTAATCCTACAATATTCAGTCGCATCCAGAGAGTGAGAGGCCAATGTCAGAAGATCTCTTTGTCGCTAGGCAAAATGCTCAATTAACAAAAGATTTCAGCTGGAGACGGGACTCAGGAGCAATGGGGATAGATGCCTTTCTCCGCCACTGGGGCAATCTCAAGACATATGCGTTTCCCCTAATCAGTCGCTGCCTAAGGAAGGTGATATAGGACAGGGTCAACCGGATGGTGATAATCGCACCTGTCTGGGAAACACGGGTCCTGGTGTGGTATCCAAGTTGATCCAATTGCAGCTCCTGTAAACCTCGACATTGATTTTCTTTTTAGCAGAAGCAAGGAAACCGATATTCACCACTTACTTCATAGCTAGGTACTAGTCAGTGATCTTCCTCGGAGGCATCCCAGCAGGCCAACATTGATATCCATTAGTATGCAGATTGCTACATGATATTTGCAACTCGAGACCACCACAACTAAATACAAACTACAAACTCAGATTAGAGAAGATATAGCCAGTGTATGTACAGTGGTGATGATAAAACACAAGACTCAAAGGTAGATATGGTCATGAGAAAGTGATATTCAGTTACTAGCTAGTGTCCAAGAATGTGGTGTGGAGATACCGGATCTATGAACTTGTGTAGATATATCATCGCATCATCACCACCACTGACTAGCTCAAAGTTGTCAAACTGGACACAATTCACCCAGTCACTGTGTTCCTATAGGGACAAAGGCAAAGTCAACCTGATGACAGCACATCAGTAGTGTAATAATACAGCAGATATTGGTCATGTGATCCCCTGGACTTATGGACAATTCATCTTTGCTCTATAAGTTTCCACCCACACAGCTAAATGTGATTTTGGTGTTTATGAGTAAGCCCCTTATAACTAATCACATCAGTGGGTGGATGCATAAAGCAGTTGGAAACTGGTAAAACTCTACACTGGAGATGAGTTTGGGAGCTTTAAGTGGAGATGAGTTTGGGAGCTTTAAGTGTTTCAACACTAGAGTAACATATGAGGCTACTATAGTATTACAAAGCAGTATTAATACTAAACACCAGTCAATACAACTGGGGAGGAGTCAGGCCCCTCCCCCACTGGTCAGCTGTTCCTGGATCACAACTACAAAGGAAGACTTACCAGTCACTGTTACTACATGAAGGCCAGACGGGATGCAAGAAACCTTTAACAGGAGTGCCATTCACCAACTAGAAACTGCTCAGGTGAGCACAATACTAAGCTCCAACACTACAGTCAGCAATGGCAGGTGTTCTGTCTTTGGTGCTATTTGTATACACAGAGTAGCCTTGCTCCCAGATTCCACTCCCAGCTTTTACTACATGCAAAAAACAAGCTGGGATGGGAGACTGCATACGACAATATCTCTACACAGTACATAGCTACATGTATATCAGTGCTTAGGGTAAATACTAACGCTGATTAGACACACATTTCCATCGGGCGTGTGTGGCAATTCTGTGTTTCACTATTCACAAAGGGAAGTAACAGGTATCTACCTCAAGTATACAATTATGCCCACTTGGTATGGAAGGGGGGAGAGATTAACAGCAGAATATTTTGCTGTATTGTATCATATTGCATGGGGTGTATGAAAGAAGTTGCCATGGCTACAACTGCCATGCACACCTGCCGGCTTCTTTGAACTCTTAGTTTGTAGTCTAGCATTGCTGTGCAGTCAACCTTGAAAACTAGCTGGAGTCTATTACCAAATAAGGCAATCCTCCAAGCAACAACAATTATGATACAAGCCAGCTGTACAATGGCTTCTTAGAGATGCCCTTGGGGGGAATACATGAAACTGCACTCAGGGTACAAATCCCATACACACTTCAAAGCCATGATACAACTACAACTTGTCCCATACCACCACTCACATAACCACTGATGGTATTTCACCCCACAATACACTAGCTACCACACATAGTGAGGCTACAGCAAATAATGATTTGTCAAACCATACAAAAATTTTACAGCTGCTATTTACAGCTGGATCACTGTCCTCATTCCCAGGGTCATGTGCATGTTTCCCTCTAGTGACCTGTGGGCCTGGTACTTTTTCTCACGTGTGCAACGTGTAGGGTAGAAGGGTGGTAACGTTTTGTGTGGGGAAGGACAGCTGTAGTTCTCAAGCAATGAACGAAGGCAGCAAATCCATAACTGGTTTTAGCTACTCTTCAGAGCCTGTTTGTAGCTACCACAGAAAGACTGTCACCAGTAAACAGTAGAGCGATGCAATGCTGTATTTCCATCAGTCCATGTCCACGTGCAATTAAATCTGCTAAATCACATGAGAAAATGTACCAGGCTCTCCAGTGCAAAGTCAAACACACACAAGAGTCTGGGGATGAGGCCAGTCCTCTAGTCATCCTACCTTTAGGGTCGTAGTATTCAGAGTATCAGTGGATGAGCTGGGCTCAAGGACGGCAGACATACTCCAGACCTTCACAGTCCTACATGGAGAAGATGGGACAGATCTCACCCACTGCATGAGGACATGAGTGGTGAACAATACTGTATATGTACAGTTAGTGGGAGGACAACAGACTGAACAATAATACATTTACACAATGTGTCATCACTCACGTATCCTCACTTCCAGTCACTATTCTGTTATCATCAAAAGCAACAGAGCTGTGGGAGGGAAACCACACCCACTAACAATGCTACCTTCACACAGTCATGGTACCATAACACTATGATGTCACTTTCACATGTATCGACATCTGGAACAGCCACTGAGTACAGTAATGGAACACAGGTTTAATCAGCTAGAAAAGTGACAAGCTGTGATGCTGTACGGTAATTAGCCCCCTCCCACCTACTGGATATAGCAGTACCACATAAATAGTTAACTAAAATTCCTATTCCCCGTCCACCTTTACCCGGAAAACCACAAACCATTTTGGCCATTTTGGCCAGGATATCAAGATGTCCAGTGGCTACTTAGAAAGAAAGTAATAAGGACGGGTGCTCATCTTTAAAAATAGGAGCTATAAGAGGTTCTGATATTCATGGGGTGTCTTGTCCTTCATACACATGTATGACCTTTACGCTTGTGGGGTTTGTGCTAGATTGACCCATTACAATAATGAATACCACACAGGAAGTGGGGCACAGCTAGCCAGAAACACTTCCACTTATACAAAGAAACCAGCACTACTGTATAAGGGGGTGTCTCTAAATACTGGATTTGATTCTCACTGGAATGTGGGACTGGAATACAGGATTGGAATAACATGAATTTCTAAACCATACTGTCTGTCATAACAGTTGTTTGAGTATCAATTTTCATAAATCCTTGTTTATGATTGTCCTTAATTGTAACCTACATTGCAGGACTGTTCTTTACACACTTGCTGTTTGTACCTGTGATCTCTGTAGGCTCTAGTTGATAGCAAGGCTTCAAGTTGTGGAAAGCTTATTGTTCCTGGTAAGTGCTGTATAGGCTGTTGCTACCTACTCTTGCTTTGGGTGCCTTGTTGCTGTGGGGTGCTTACCATTGTGTGAGTATCAATGATTGGGATGTAGTTGCTGTAATTCAATTGGGAGTTTATATTCATAGGATTTCACAATCTATGGGTAGTGTTATCCCAATTCCAATCCCATCCTGTCCACTTGCCCAATAGAGTATGCTATACTTACTTGATCCAATTCTCATGTCCCTTCCACTCCCTGAGACAGGCTTTGATCTCCAAGTCCCAGAGTCTGTTGGAGTAGAGAAATGCATGTTATTACTTGCATGCCCTACAATACGAGGAGGAAGCCATGTTACTGCTTATTGTAGGTATTGTGTATATAAATACTAGGGCAGGACATTGTGGGGTGAGCCTGAGCTAGTGCATGTGTGTAACGTGGACTAGCAGTCAGAGCAGTGAGAGCTGGGGAAGACATGGAAGAGAAGGAAACATTCATCCTGGTAACCAGGTCTAATTTTAAAAGTTATGTGACCAGTGTGTGTTTGACATGTGATGGCTGGTCCCTGAATTTAGTTAAAGTACTTGAAAGTTAGCCAGTCATGAGAACAAAATTTATATAACCATGTCAGTGGCACTGAAGAAGATACAAATAAACAAATGGCCTTCAAAAGTTGAGATCTCTGCTACACATATCCAAAAGCTCAGCCACGACTACTATGGGAGGCAGAGTGATGGGCCCTGATACTTACACTACTGTGATGCAATTGGAGGCACAAACAAGTCACTAGTTTGTGGCTCACTCAGGCACACCACAAATATAGTATTTTGAATTTACCCCATGAGGATATCTATATAGGCTTGTTCATAGTATTATTGAATTTAACCCGTGAGGTCATTTATATACGCGTGTTCATTATCATCATTCGTAGCTAGCTGGTATTTACTGACTACACACTTTGACAATCTAAACAGAGAACATATTCTACTTCCCTCACTAGCCAGTGAATGGCATCAGGACTGCTACAAAAGTTCTGCAAACTACTTCCTCAAAGGGAACTACTGAATCATGCAGTGCAGAAAGAGAATAGGCTACGCCATAGAAGAGAGCGAGAGAGGGCCTGCCGTGCTTCCGAAAATCCGGAACGCAGAGAAGAAAGGTTGCAGAAATGGAGAGTAAGGGACAGGACTAGGCACGCTGCTCAGACTAAGTATCAGTTACAGTAAGAGGGGCAGACCTGCAACAAAGAAGGCGCAGACTGGCAGTCGAGACTGACGAGGTGAGATAGGCTAGGCTGCAGTGAATGACTGACAGCCTTGCCAATGAGACTGCTGAGGAGAGAGAAGCCAGGCTGCGACAAATGACTGCTTCCAACCATGTGAGATTGACTGCTGAGACTGCTGAGGAGAGCGAGGCCAGGCTACAGTCTGACAGAGTACTAGTGAGGCAGACAACAACAGGTAATGCAGGCACAGCTCCCATTGTTTCAACAAACTTCTATCCGAACTAAGATGCTTAAATTTCATGCACACCACATGGCTACGCTGGACATGCTGAGATGTACATGAGATTCCCTGGTCTCAAGATTCACTCACATTCTACTGAGTGTCTGCAATGTAGCCGGGACGAGCATACACCTAAGTTATGGCTACTCCTCTACTAACATGGATCCTGCCTGCCCTATACCATCTAAACTTCAGGCTAGCACATGTATTGCATTCTAGATGAAGTACAGTGGCATTGAAGTATCAATTTTGTATTGATTAGTATGACATTATCCTACATGTTGATGATTCCATTGGAGGGTGTGAATTGACATATCACTGAATATTGAATATTGTGTCTATTAGTATGACATCATCATACATGTTCAACATTTCCATTGCTAGGTTTAATACAGGTAGAGGAAATGTTAATTTCAATGGGTTTGCCAATCATGTCTACCATTTGCCTCACGGATAGTATGGGTACCGTGGACATGTCACCAATCTGTTGCAAGATATAGCCAACAGCTCCTTCACATTCACAATTCTCGCGAAGGCTCGCCCCACAATGCCTGCATTTGCCTAGTATAGTAGCTACAATAGTATACTACCGTAAGTACGTACTAAGTGCTGCTATAGTTAGGTTAGCTATAAGCTTCTGTGTGGCCTACCATAGCATAGCTGTAGTCTAGTTCAGTTCTCAGCTCATCTTTCCATTGCTTGCACCCACTACAGTAGAGTCTCTACACACTACTAGTCTGTGCAGACCCCACTGGACTACGTACAGCCACTCAGATGACTCATGTAATGCCCTTTCTACTATTAGTACACTGTCTTGGGTGGCTTGTGGCTTGGGTATCCAGCAAAATAATACTATAGCAACTTCACATGTATGGCTATACAAAGCTATGGAGACAGCTAATTAAGCTAGCCATGTTCATCTACATTGCCTACAAGAAAACACACATTGTATGTCAGAAATAATTACGCCCTTATGAACTATGAATACAATAATCATGTATGACCTCTCGAACTATTGAAATATCGCTCAATACTGTTCATTCTCAGTAGATGTAGACAGCCTTGATATGTATTTAGAGGTATGTAATTCGGTCCAGTTAGTGACTAATTACAACAGGATGGCATGAGCCACCAAAGGTGGTGAAGGAGTGTTGAACTTCTGACTAATACCGTTAATAAATGGATCACAGCCTCTGAGAAGCAAAAGCAATAGACAAAGGATCCCTGCAGTCCACTAAAGGTTCACATCTGGAGATGTGGGCTGTAGGCTATGACATCATGGAATGTTCTAGAAGTGGCATGGGTCTACACTTCAACAGAACTAGGTGGAACACAGTTGAGTGCCAATTTATTTACTGCTGAAAGCTGATGATGCAGACCCCATTAAAGCCATAGTGAAGAATGACTATGGCTCAATGGATTTATAAAGTATTTCTGTCGAAACCTTTTCATCCTGTCCACTGGATGTGCTATCCATACTGTCACCTAAACACTACAACTCTGTCCTCACAGCAATACCTTCACATGAATACATGTGTACAGTCATGTGAGGACATGGCACAGCTCACCTAATTGTATGCTCATAAAAATGAGGTGAACTATGGCAGACTATACCCTCTGGGTACTGTGTACCACTGTCTGTCTGTATAACAATGCCACCACATGATTACATGGATATTACACCAGTCATGTAATACCATTATTAGCTGACCTGATTGTTCCATCACTACAGCCACTGATGATGAACCTTCCTCTGCACTGTAGGGACAGCACCCAGTCACTGTGTTGGAGGGTGTGGAGGAGTTCTCCCCTGTAGCTGTCCCAGACCTAGGGCAATGTACAAGACAAGACAGCAGTACATCAAGTCCACTATCACAACAAACAAGAGAGATGTCAGTGATTATGTCAGGACAGCCAAACAAATTAAGATACTCATAATCCCACCAGCTACACAATCAGTATAGTGTTCAGATATTGACACATCAAATGGCACACCTCACAAACTGTAGTATGGGTCAACAGTGTACATGGACATACATTACACATGCCACAACCAAACTGCTGATGATTACCTATTGCAACTGCCTTAAGATGTACATGCAAGTAATTACTTATTGTGACGACCACTTTTGCTGCCTACATGTATGTGTGTATACACAGCTGAGTATGTCTGTCTTGTGTTCTGCTGTTACTGTCACTCACATTAGTCACTGCTAGAGTTAGAGCTGGTCACTTGTGACCTACAAATCAATACACAAGGTGTGCCTGTACTATGATGACTGTACCTTGATGGAGCCATCATCAGCTCCCGAGATGATGTAAAGATCTGAAATGTCCACTGCGTTAACTTCTCTCTCATGTCCCTTCAACACCATCCTGAGAGTGATGGCAGTGGGGGACTCAAAGTCCCACACTGCCACCGTCTGGTCCTGTAGGAGCAAGCACACACACCACAGTAATATTATTTCACTTTTGGTTTGTCCTTGCTAGCTACCCATGCACTGTATGAGACATTCCAGGTTAAAGTACAGACTACAAGTGACTGCAGTAGCTGTCATGGACCACATGTTTCTGGAACAGTAGGACCAACCATGCCTGTGAGACAGTTGAAACTGGCTGGGAAGCAACGTTGGACTAAAACAAGCTCAAAATATAGGTATCCAAAAATTAATAAATTTCTACAAACTCTCTTGTAACAGTTTGAGTAAGAGTGAAGGTGTGGTTGTGTGGGTGTGGGAGGGAGTGACTGGAATGGCCTAAAGACATCCAACACTGAGCCACGTGAGCCAACCATCACTTCTGTATGAATTAATGGCTTCCCCAGTCTCCATGTAGAACAACAGTAGCTACACTGTTATACTAATGTGACCTGATGGACTAGTTACAGCATATGTACAAGTCAGGTCGTTTGGCCACACCCACTACTACAAGATCTAATGTTCACAATTGCATTCCTTCCTGACTCACACTTCTGTTAACTCTAGCAACAATCCACCTGAAATTCATCAGGCTGAGGTCAAGTGTTTAGTGGAGGACTAGATAGAGGTAGTGGTAGTGGTTTTCTGATGCTCTGTAGACATAGCCATGCACTGATGTACTACTAGAGCCCATACAAGAGCATGGAAGCAGCAAACATGACACTCAAGCAGAACACAGCCATTGTGTTTCTTAGAGGGGATAATTAAATTACAAGACTTTACCCACTCACATAGGAGCCAGTAACCAGCAACTCCTTGTTGAACTTGAGGGATCTCACAGTGTCCTTGTGGTGTTGGAGGTCATTCACTATCAGTCCTGTCTGGATATCCCACACCCTACGGGGAGCACAGAGAGTCAGACATACAGTGGGGGGTTAGAACAGCATGGACTGGCATAAAGCACAAATTGCATTGTGCAGACATCATTAATATAGTTGATGGACAGAAAATGAGCAATTAAAGGCCATCAATATCACAAAAGATGATTCTGTAAAAGTTATTGCCATAAAGTCAAATCTCCCATTTTATCCACCTGAGTAGCTACTTAGCTTCTGAATGCTAGCCATGCATGCATGGTTTGACTGGGATGAAGTATAGCACACTCAGTGGCTGAACTAACTTGACAGAGTGATCATATGATCCAGAGATTAAGACCTCTTCATTGAACTGCAGACACTCCACATATTCCTTATGGCCCGTTAGCGTGTTTAGGAGTTTTAGTGTATCCTTGTCCCAGATCTGTATGTGTAAATGTGTGTGGGTGTGTAAATGTGTGTTGTGTATAGTAGCATATGCATCCACAAACATGCATGTACATGATGTGAATGTGTATGTGCATGCATATATGTGTGTGTGTGCATGCATCCATGCATGTGTGTGTTGGGGAAGGGGGTGACTATATCTCCATCCCTGTCAGTCACATGACAGTGAGGGGTACATGGGAGAACACTGCACGTCCAAAAGGGAAGATAATTTCCATACAAAGCACAACATGTAACAAATGTACAGACATAGCACTCTTAGGTAACAGACAGGTAATGACATCAAATGTGTGAATGCAGTGCCTGGTGGGAACATGTTAGGATTGGTCAGGCATGACAGAGGCTGTGTAGTGGTTAATTTTTGGTTAAAGCGAGAAAAAAGTTCTGATCAACATCTTCAATAGGAAGGCAGCAGTTTTGATAGCCTCTCAAAATCACACATCATAGCATTCATAGTCCCAGAGCTAGTTCATATTCAATCACATGCAGACACCTTACCATTATGGCTTTACAATGACTACTAGCTAGTAACCAGGGAGTAGCTATTGCTGTGGAATGAGCTGTGTGGACATGCCTCATGAATATTGATGCCTCTCCCTCTGTTTTTACGTCACTTGAAATATGAAATATGGTGGAAAGCTAGAGAGAGACTGGGAACGAGGCTACTCACATGACGAGTCCACTTACATACCAGGATTGCAAGGTTTAGAGTAATGGCTGGGGATTAGTCAAAACCCACACATGTGTACCACATGATCCCCCCTCCAACAAATGGTACGTGTCTCACAAATGGCTGGTTGAAAAATGAGTTGAGATAGAAGAATCAGAGAATAGTACCTGCTACTAACTGATTTGCATCAAAATATTCATGTGGTGGCAAGGACAGTATTGCTGTGGACATGCACTTTATACTGGACGAGGCTTGGTGTTGCTGTCTGATTTACAGCTTACCTAGACTGTAAAAGCAGAAAAGTGGTCCTTCAACTGCCACTAGATTCATTTTGCAAAAGCTGTTTGTAGCTCAGAAGTGGTCATGTGCAGTGCACCCACTGGAATTCAATTACATTGTTCTACAATCATATTCATGTTTTACAGCTTCCTGTTTATCAGTACTGTAGGTTGACTTCAGTCTACACTCTGCAATGGACAGTCTACTTTGGATGGCATCACACCATTGTTTCTAGATCACCTCTCCATCGTGGCAGAGATAGCCACTCATCCCACAGCACATACCCCAGAAAACCCTTAACTCATTCATTACATGCAAGGGAGTGATGTATTTTATGTGTCCTGCAAATCACCACACATTGCTGTCATTATATTCTTCAGACTTGCTACAGTGCTCACACCCACTCCATTGCATGTAATCAATGATACCCCAAGTCTTAGTGTTGAAGCAATATGCTCCTCCTGCCCTCCATCATACTCTCACTGACTCACTACACACATGTGACACACACTGGAGTGACCCAACACCCCAGCAGCTGCAAACCTTTATTGTGTGGTCATCATGTCCTGATACTATCATCTTGGAGTTGTACTGTAGGCAGTTCACAGGACTGCCTGTCTCAATCTTGGAGAGGGTGTAGTGGCCTTGGGTCCAGTTGGTCTCCAGGGACTGATAGAAAGCATGCAGACACAAAAGATAAGCCCTTGTACTCAGTGTACAGTGACTAGCTAATAATATAATGCAGCTGTGTTATTTGAAAGAGACTGCAGCCATAAAAATGCTGTACATTACAGTAGTAGTACAGAGCATGCCCAGTATGATACACCCATCATGCTACATACTGTCAGCATTCATACTAATAAGCAATTTCTGTTCCACTTACATGAATGTCCCTAGCAACAGCCCTGTAGAGCTGACGATACTGGTAGTTGATGGACACAGAGTGAGGGATTTCCTGAGAGATATACTTGTGCCTGTGACAAACGACATTGTTGAAACTGTGACAGTATCGCCTGAGTATGTGTGAGCTCCTTGGAGTATACACAGGTCATGTTCATGTGTTAGCAACTATACAGCTACACTCATACAAGTACCACTGTTTGCTGTAATTGCATACATGACTCAATGAGTACAGTTCAGAATGCATAACTTCACAAATCATTAGTTCTTGAAGGTCAGTTTTAATGACATCTGTTTTGTGTTGTATGGCTTGGACTAAGCGGGCATAACCTTATTAGCCGAATAATGAAAGCTTTGTATACACAACACTTCAGGGGTTAATTAACCCTTCAAGTGTTACTAAGAGCATAGATTAGAGTGCAGTGCATTCCAAGAGGTTCTTCAGATGCTGAAATATAATGGTACATGTATCTAAAATGCATAAATAAATCTTGTATAGAACGGGGTGAACTACACTAGCTAGCTACCAAGTGTAACGTTACAATTGCAGAAAATGATATGCACAGGCACATTACCATACACAGTGCCAAAGAGCTTTAATGTTTGCAAACTGGTATCCACATCAACTTCTCACTTAACTGCGCCACCGATCCTGCACCGTCTATATGCTACACAGATACTACAAAAATCGGGCCTGAAGTAGGCCATCCGTTACAAAGATATATGGCAGACTTGACTTCTTAAAATATACAGCAGACGTAGAGAAACAATTACTTCAAATATAGATTAAAGTGCAAAATACCTACATACCTAGTTATTAGCAAAGAAAGAACAAGAACAAGGTCGCATTACACTGCAAAGGATTTTCTTTTGTGGCACTGTTCATCACCTTCAGCAGTGACACGTGCCCTTGATAAGAAGAACGAAGAGCTAGCTACAACAACAGCAAAAAGGGTTTCTGCTGCAGGATCAAACCAAGGCTCTCTGTTTGTCACTGGGTCATTAGAATCTCATATCTAGGGCAGCTTTAAAAACAATTTCTATACTGTTTGCTCGCCATGGAATGTGCCATTCTATTCTGTTCATATCCCCTCGCAAAAACTGAAACTGGAGAAGCTTCAGCTGCTGTTTCTTAGATTTCACCCAAATATCACAATGTCAGCTGTGTTTTGTCCCTCTGTGACCCTTTCTTCGTACTAAACATTACATTATATACACTCCTATTCCCTGAAATAATATACCTGGTAGTGTGTCTAAATGGGAGAATTATATTATTTTTATGTTAATTTGATACGATAGTCAAGTAGTAGTCTAGTAGATAAATGAAAAATGTTTGAGTATATACAGCTAATTAGCTATAGCTACTCATGTACTTGACATAATTGCGATTACAGATTACACCATTGTCACTACTTTTCATTGAGACATTAAATGTCTTCAAAGTCTTTATAGTGTTACAGTAATGTAATCAGACTCCTGACATCCATGATATGTTATGATTGCTACTGACTCACCATCCTCGTTTTTTAAACATGTCTCTCCATAGGGGACTGGTTTCAAGATTTCTTTTGACCTCTGTCTTCCAAATGGGCAATCCTTCAATGATGGACCACCATTCAGGCGACACACGCTGTGCAACTTCCAGGGTCTTCAGGCCCACAAACGACATGATCAGTTCTACAATGTGGGGGACTCCTGCATCTTTAGGCATACATGTGAGGGAGGGATAATGAGGTGAAAGGTACAGAGTAGGACCTAAAGGACCAGTGACTAGAACCAATATTCAATATGTCAATATAATGCATGCCATCATGTTGCCTGTAGCTGTATGTCAAATAGCTATGCAATGCAAAAACTAACACTTATATCACCTATAGCCATTCAGACCTTTATAAGGATTTTTCAGCAAGAAACATTTCAGTTTTCAATAACACCTAACCATGTAACAGAGCAGAACGTTTTCACCTACAAAATGCTGCTTTGAATTTGATTTACATGAGCATATCTACTTCTTACAGCATCTAAATCATTAGCTATTGTCATTGTTACAGCAGTGTAAACTTGCCAGTTTGCTGCAGTTTAGTATACCCAAACACAAGTCTTGTTCCCATTATGTCTCTGTCCTACTCACAAACAGGAGGCAGTAATAGGAAAGAGTGAGAAAAGTGGAGAGAGCCTGGAATGACTGCGCATGTATGGCTTAAAGTGAACCAACCATCTGCTGACAGTATTGTGCCTTTTTCTGACATAAAAAGCTCTTCATGAAGACAGAAGGTACAATTAATAGAGGTCTTTCCAAGGAAGCAGCTTGTGAATACGGTAGACAGCACCCTGAATGTAAGCCAAGCTAACAGAAAATGTAAAAGGATACCACAGTTCATACCCTGCTGTGAATATCTACCTTTATGTTACTCAAAAAAGCTGGACTAAACTTGAGGGTCTTATTAAGGGAGAGCCGGGAACAAGGCTACCAAGTACATTTGTCCAGTTGGTAGTTTGTGCAACTTTATCTTGGTAGACTACCAACCTTCAAGAATACTTACTCAAGAGGGCGAGCCAGAATTCGAAACATGCAGGGTTCTGTCCTGTCCTCTCTGGTGGTGATGTTTGTGGTAGAGGTACTTCTGATGGAAGAGTCTGAGTGAGTGGATTGCAATTGGAGATAGATAATTCATTATGACATTGTGTATCACTCATCTTTTCTGTCACAGTGCCCGATATGATTATCTTGTGATTTTAAACCTAAGTAACAAACAACAAACTGTGGTAGAAATCTAACCATGTATTAATACTTAGACTGCAGCTTCAAGCTCTGAAGCAAAATGTGGCTGCTTTGACTTAGTGACTTCTTACTGTGCTGTGTTCCAGAGGCTGTGTTGTAGCCGTGAGTGCTGTTGGAGGAGGAGGAGATGGGGGTCCAAGTTCAATGGTTTCAGGTGTGCTGTGCTGGTCATGGGAGGGGTCATGGAAACTGGGAGGTGTGGATAAATCCACCTGGTCTGCAGTGAAGTGAATGGTAGATAACACCATTAAGCAACTGTGCTACTCCTGTGGAGGTTGTGACATGTATTAATCAAACATATATCCCACCTAGTATACTTTTTCCATGCAACAAATGGGGTTTAACCGTGATATTTTCCCTCCCTCAGGGCTACAAGGAAAATTATGGTTCATAAATTCCTCCTTCAGGCACTTATTACCATACAGTTAGAGAGAGAGTATAATACAGTCTTTGTATGATACATACATGCAACTAATATGTTTGCTGATTACGTATAAAGAGTAAATCGTCCAGATGAGCGTGAAGGGTGGGGCTCGGTTCGCGTTGCGCTGGCATTTTATGGGAGGAGCTGTAGCTCACGTTCGGGGTGTGGTTCTAAATTAACCAGCATTTCCAGGACAGTCAGTCCAAGAACACATGTCAAGACAGTAGGGATCCACGGAACAAGCGAACGTCTCTCTTGTCTCAGTCTCGCTTCCGCAAGCCATCGTTTTTTAGATTTTCAGTTCTATTGCTATAGTGGCTACGAGCATGCGCATTTGTTTAGGAGCAATGAACCAATCAGGTGGGATATATAATTGGGGCGAGCGTGAGCGAGCCCCACACTAGTGATGTGAATCGAGATTTTTCTCTGTCTACGTACGTCGTGCCGAATCTATGCCCATTATTCCATTTTTGCGTACTATGAACACGTGCGTGCGCTTATCGAAATATTTGCGTCCGCGCTCGACACAGACGAGAGATCTCAACTCCCACCCTCAGTTACCGATGCAGCGAGAGAGGAGAGACTTCGAAGACGGCGAGAACGCGAGAGGGCTCGCCGTACTTCCGAGAGACCAGAAGAAAAGGAGGCAAGGTATGTAAAAAAAATAGCACCATTCTGAGGTTTTAATGGACACTTGCTAAATGTAGGATGTGCTTATCTATAAAGGTTGAGAAGACGGAGGGAGAGAGACAGGGCTAGACACCGTACTCAGAGTGTGGAGCATAGGGAGCCTAGGCTGCAATACGACAGAGAGCGCCATAGGGAGGCACGATCTGATGAGAGACTGGAGCATAGGGAGGCTAGGCTGCAACGTGACAGAGAGAGCCATAGAGAAGCACGATCTGATGAGAGGCTGGAGCACAGGGAGGTTAGGCTGCAATGTGACAGAGAGAGCCATAGAGAGAGCTACAGGGAGCAGCGAATGCAGGAAGTAACATTCAGTTCAAACAAAGATGCTGAAATTTCATGCACATTTTGCTACTATGGAGTTGCTGAGATGTAGCACATGCTCAGAAGCATTTCCTGGTTTGCACCTTCACCCTGGATCAAGTGAGTGTGTACGCTGTGGGCGGGACAAGCGTACACCCAAGCTGTACTCCACTGGCAATAACATGGACCCTACTAGGCCCCATTCCAACAGTTGAAGACTTCAACTTTTGGATTAATGTACTACAATTGGTCACTATTATTATCATCTGCTATTTATTATTTAGTTGTCCTTCAACATTTATATCGGCATTGTTACTGTCAGTACACACACACCACTTTCTGCTTTTTCTTACAATGCTGTATTTTGGATGTGGAAACACTGCATGACATTGCAAGTTAACACCATTCGCAGGTATTTAATATTGATAGCGCTCTTCCTCGCTCACGCTCGCCCCCACAATGCCCTGCATTCCCCTAGTAGTTATAGCACGGGTTGCCAGGGATTTATGGCTTAGTAAACAAACCTCGTCCTCGGGTATGTTGATGGTAACTGTGAATAAGCAGTGTAGAGATTGTGGTGTGTGGTGATGTTTCTGCAATTGTACCACTGAAGCCATACTTTATAAAGGCACTGCATGCAGTGTATATCACTAAGACCACGGGAAAAGCGGAAAAGCATGGTCTTAGCAAGTCACTAAGACACTGCCCTCCTAATTCGATTACAGGCCCGTGATGGCTCATCTCTGCTCTCCTAATTTGATTGCTGGCTGACCTCTGTCCACCTAATTCGATAAAGGAAGCCATTCATGTGGTACAAGTTGGTAATACAACTGTACTGTGTCTGTGGTTTAGCCATATACACTCCTCCGGCTTTGCCCTCGAAGTGTATATGGCTACACCACCTCCACCTTGTTGTATTACCTTAACCAAGAACGTATGCACTCTATAGTCAGACAATGTCCTATATATTCAACTCCCCTATACCTTCAGTTCTGCCTTTCATACAGAATACATGCAATTCGCAGTAATGCAGTAAAATAATTTGTAAAGTTATGGCTATAGCTACTGCATTGATCTGTACCTGTGATGGCGCTAAAGGGCTCAACATAAGATTTCAATATTCTCTTTACATGTATATACTCTCTGATATCTACAACATACGTTTTTGCCGTACTTGACTTTCAGCACTTGCAGACATCTGTGCTGCCAGTGGCTGATAAGAGTAGTGAAATTATACTTAAAGATGAGCTATTAAGTTACACCCTTATAATTATACAAACATACCTCTGGAGGCTGGACGTAGCTATAGCTCCCACAGGTGAGTCTAGCCACTCCAATAGGAACAAGTGATGTCTCTTGTTCCTCAGACAGAGGGAATATGTCCTCCTCTACGAAGGAGGGGACCTGGAACAGTAACTCCACACACCCTTTATCGATTCGCCAGAGATAGAGCGTCTCAGACTCAACTTCCAAAATTTCGGCAAGAGAGTTACACAAACGTAGGACACTTTCCACAGATCCATCCCTGGGATCCCAGCTTTCCTCAACCTTCACGACAAGGTTGGTCTTTCCCTCGTTGACAGCACGGCCAAATATATTGGATGGGCATTCGAATGTCCGTCGCTTGCAAAACCTCTTGAAATGATCCGTGTAGGTTTCAAGTCGCTCCTTGTCCTCCTGTGTGCCAAACCAGCCAATGATCTTCTCAATTACGCCATAGTTGAAGAACGAGTAGTAGTCATCCAGGATGCTAAACACTTCCTCAACGTCTTCTGCCCTCTTAATTTCATTCAACTGGTTTCGCAGAAGAGGCACTGGGTCACGAGTCGGCCGGTAGGCTCCAAGGTTGCTTAAGCGGTTATGAAGTTTAAAGACTGAAACACGGATAGCAACTATGGAGTTGATCGTGTAGTGAATTAGATCACTAAACTCCGAGATAATATCGTCAGAATCTTTTAGTAGCTTGCTCTGGAGAGCAAGCCTGTCTCGCTCGCTCAGTTTCCCCATGTCAAGGTATGGAAAGCTACTGGAGGTATCTCCTTGGTCTCGGGGTACTAAAACTTCACGGTCACTTGCACTAACACTGCCAAGCGTCAACTCAGGTAACAGTGACACTGCCTCTGATGATGACATAGATAACTCTCTAGCATCATCTCCACACATAACTTTGGCTATTTGAGGACCTAAAATGGCAGGTTGAGGTACATAATAAAAAAGCAGTGCTGTAGTTTCCTGCCCACTACCCCATGTATTGATCGAGTTGAAAATGAGTCAACACATCACGTATATGGACGCAGCTATAATTACGTATGAGTATATTGGTGAACTATGCCTGGTCATCATCATCACTGTAGACATATACATGCTTACATATACGGAGAGGAAACTAGACATTCTAGCGCTTGCAGCACACAGACTGTTCCAGTGTTAGTCTCAGGAGGAAGCAAGATGCCCAATACGTTTGTTGTGATATCTGAATATTATTATGGTCATGCATGTGACCTTTGACCCTAAGATACCTGCAATAAGCATTATAAATTTTGCTGAGTCTGTGCAATACCTTTTCCATCCAATGCTGTAGGCTAGAATTATAAGTGAAGATTCACATTAGAAAAGGCATCTGCCTAGAAATTTTAATAAGGGCGCTGATAGAATTATGTGATAAGCTACATCAAGTGGGTGTGTTCAGGGGGTGGAGTTCAATGGTACTGTACAAGTAGGTTAAAGAGATATTCCAAATTTATACTGTCATCCTCTCCTTAAGTACCAGACTACCCACCTACTTATTGTAACTATGTAGAAAGTAGAAATAGCTAGCTACATGTAAATCACCTGTTCACAGTTTAGCTACTGTGAAGACGGGAAACTAAAATATATGCCGTATGCACATGTACTATATAACTTACAGTAGGCTTCCCACGGTGGCCCTGAAGGTCACGCGATACGACGATGGACATGCGATGGCGTGTATACGACAGTAGACGAAAATGATGCACCGATAGGCAGTATCGATGCACTGATAGGCGGTATCGATGCAATGATAGGTGGTATTGATGCGACTTTTCTGTTAGCTTGGCATACATTCAGGGTGCTGTCTACCGTATTTACAAGCCGCTGCCTTGGAAAGACCTCTATTAATTGTTGTCATTATACTTAACCATGCCAATGAATGTAATACTACTGCTGGCTTGGACATAGCTAAGGCAGCATGATGAGAATACTAGCTACCTCACTAATCTTATGAATACAAGAGTTTGGCATGTCAGTTTTAGGAACATAATACACACTTTTACTTACTGATTTTGCGCTTGCGAGTGATGTTAAGTTGTTCCTGAATGTTTGCTGGACTTACTGGTGGTGTCAGTGAAGGGGCAGTACCAACTAAAGTAAGACAGAGTGACAATAACATTATAGTACAATAAAGACACTGTAAAAGCTGTAGGTGCCCAGGGTAACATACTTGGTTTGTCTCTCTGTCTATCTCTCATACAAAAAAATTGCCAAAAAACATAAATAATCAAAACAGTGGCAAGGCACTTTCCTCTCTGTTATAACATTGGCTCCATACTCAACAATAGTTTGAATGATTGATATTTGATTAGCATGAACAATTCTTTTATCCTTAGTGCAACAACATATATTTGAGACGTGATTAAACATATGTAGTACGGTTAAAGCATTCGATAAATAGACTAATTACCTTGCTCTGGAGCATTACCCTCAGGAAGTGCAATTGTTACGGTAGATCTGTCATCAGGTGGGGGTGAGAGAGAGGGAGTGCTCACCATCACACCAGTAGATACGTCAGGAACAAACTTATCAGACCCTATTTGGGCAAGGTAACGTAGCTATTATCCATGGCTGGCTAATACAAATCGTGATTGGATGACACACAATTGCATTGTAGTATGGTCACATGCTGACTGATTACGTATACAATCTTTTCTGCAAGAACAGTTATACTAAACAGTAACAGTCATCTAGAGTTAATTGTTCATACCCTAGCTACACCTATACATCAGACTTCAGCAACAATGCTACAGTCATCTATTAGCTATGAGAATTAACTCTTTGAATGCCATGGGTACATTTAAGAGCAGAGGAGGTCAGCAAAGGTAGATCTTTAATAATCGATGTCGCTGGTTAGTCACGTGACAAGTAGAACTGCAGCGGTACTGATATGTGAAGCGCTCGGTTTCTAGATTAACTATTCATCCATAAATGAACAACCTACCTCCGGAGCGCGATGGAGATTTGAGTGGTCACAGGTATGAAAGTCAGTAGCTGCCTTAGACTACAAAATAGCACCACTTCAATAGATAGTTAGCAGCAAAAAGCCTCCAAAAATAGCTAATACAAGCAACTATCATCAACAAACTGCTAGTTATAAGCCTACACACGTTCTGCCATTCCGAGCTTCACAGAGACAGCCGACTTTCTGCCACCAGAGCCAACTAAGGCCTCACATTTGTGAGGAGAAAACTTAAAAAGTTATACCAGAAATAATTCTTCCAAGTCTTTTCTTGAAGAGATAGCTAGCTAGGACAGGGCAAAACAGGCGAAAATTATCCATTCTTTCCCTATGGCATTTGCAATACTTAATGCCTCATTACTGTAGATCACATGCAATTTTGTCTTTTGATTGCATATGTCATGTGATTTTAATGAGACCTGATTTTGAAAGGTCAACCGAGGCTGACCTCCTCTGAGTCAGGAGCAAGTACTTTGTAATAACATCTAATATAATAAATTCACATAAGCCTTATGGATGTAGCTAGCTATTAAAACTTGGCTAGCAGTACATTTTGTGGCTTATACATAATGCATGTACACCACTCAGACTTCAGGAGTTTGTATACAATTAAATATGTGAGTGCATCAGGAAGAAATTCACAGAATCCAAGATCACTGCAGCTGTATAACTTATTACTTATCAGTACTTCTGTCATTCGACTTACTGGAGTTAACAGCATCCATAGGAGGTAGAACTGACTGTGGAATACCTGTAAATTAAAGCAAAGGATTGCAATTGAGTAAGCATTTAAAAATAAAGCAGTGCATTTGTGTGGATATATATTTGGTACTTTGTGTCTACCTTTGTTAATGCAAACTGACTCAGCCAGGCTCTTCTTCCCAATAGCAGCCAGTGCTTTGACCAGCGTTTCATAATTTGGGTCAGTGTCACTTCTTAGCCATTCAGCGAACATCTTCACTTTGCACATGTTGGTATCTCGTGAATATTTACTTTCAATTACATCCAAGGCATCTGGCCTGACTCCCAACTGTAACCCGAGTCGATACCACACTGTAGCAACAGGGATGTTGTCCAGCTCCCGAAGCTTGGGATTGTGGCCACCTTCATTGAAGGATGGTAACACATGTGAAATACTACTTTCATAGGCTACCCACTGATATACAGTCTAGCTACTAGTACAGAAGGGTATCACCATAATCAGATATTATTTCTACTAGCTAACCAATGCCATGCATGCTGTTTAGCCACTGGTGTAGTAGGGTATCGCTCTAAAAAAATCTTGTAGTAAGCACGACTAGCTAGCTAAACAGAATGACAGCATCCATATAATGCATGAAATACTTGTAGGTTCTGATTAATGGAGAACACAACCAGGGCCTCTATTTACTATTAGCCTAAAGCACAAGATTTTATAAAAGATACCATTCAATGCATGTCCAAGCTCATATCCACCACATGCACTAGGGCAGGGGTCGATTTTCATTTTCGAATGAAGCAGGTGCAATTTGCCTATTGCAGTACAATTATTTCCAAATGGTATAAAAATCCATTTGATTATATGTTCATCACGAATGATTACAGTTCATATAGCTCAAGCCTTTATTGAACTAAAACGTATGTGATTATAAAAAGTGTGTGATTATGCAAATAATCACATTGTTGTCTGTAGAGGTAAATATACTATTACTAGGTGATGATCTACTTTTATGCCACATTGGCAGTAACACCACACAGTATTACTTTATGCCATGTGGCACTCACAAATATGAAATGTATTAGTGCTTATATCATACTACATAGGCACAGGACAGAAGCTACCACAAAGTACAACTGCCATGTACACCTGCCAGCTTTTTTTGAACTCTTAGTTGCACTTGGGATAGATACAACTAGTCGCTAATTAAGCAACACCACAGGACTACCACTGCTGTGCATCCCCCCAGTGAAGACTGGGCAGTCCTATACAAACCAGAAGCAACAAATACACTGTATTCCGTTAAGATGACTATTAATATTTGCTGCCATGAAACAATGCTCCATTGCATGCAACGTTTATATGCAAAAAGATTATCTTTCAAATTTTAAGTAAAGTGACATTAAATGAGGTAGATACGACCTCTCAAACTTATACACAATATGGGCCCATATAAGGTATTTGCAAATCTCTCATATGGACCCATATTAAATGTGCATAATTTTATGAGGCCGTACCAATTTACTTAAAATTTGGAATATGACATTTTTGTGTGCTAAACATTACATGCAAGGAACTATTGTTGCCATAGCAGTAAATGCCCAAAGTTATCTTAACCAAATATGGTCTATTATGATACTAGCCACCTTTACCATAGATTTGTATAGTGTATGGCTTTTTATCCTTCCTGCAATTTTATCAAGAGTGCACTGATTTTGTATCGTGCACTTTTGTTTTATGCATTTCCTTGAGCTGCGTCCTTGGGGAATGATTAAAACTGCACTATATAGCTCAGGATGCAAATCCCATACACACTACAAAACTATGGTACAACTAGCTATTCCATTAAACAGAGAAACAATAAAATAAATGTACTCACAGATTACCTAGCCACTGACCTTTCGTAGATTTCCGAACCATCTTGCAAACGTTTTCCGCATCATCAGCAAGTCGACCCATTAACAGGGCTTCCACAAGCATCAGGTATGTTGCCTTAAAGGCATGGATTTCCTTCCACCTCCTGAGACACTCCCGCCTCTTCTCGGACTCACTCTTGAAGTCGCGATCTATATCATCCTGGTCTGTTTGGGTAAGTCCCAAGTGTGGTGCCACCCTCCTCCATTTCAAGAACTCCGAGATACAAGTAACATGTTCTTCAGAACACCTATGCTCCAGAGCAATCTTGGGAAGTCTAAGTTCTGCTAATAGCTCATCTAGAGTCACTGCCATAGGTCATCGGGTATTGCTGTATAAAATAAGATAAGATTTCAATTTTAGTTATTTTTCCAGGGAAATTACTAATTGTTTACAGCTTTTCAGCTATTGCTGCCCGACTTTTGGATCTGTAACCAAAATCAACATCTACATTCAAATAAACACCACAATAGCTACGAGTGCCCTGAGTTTTCAGCACTTGTTAACGGAAGCTAGGTGAGTATGCAATGAAAAAACCTTGTATGTAAGCCCTTCAGGGCATGAGACAGAGCTCATGAATATTGAGCCACTGACTACAATTTTTCTCGCCAAAAGGTCAAAGCTGTTGTTAAGCCACTGTGACTCTCGAACTATTCTTTACTGCAGTGTATTTTCTGGACGAGGTTTGATATTATGCCACCATGTCTTGCTTTGACCACTGGGAAGAAAACTAGGGGCGAAGCCCTTCTATAGGCTGTACTTGGTTGCTAGGTATCAGCCCGTCTGCCCCAATGCAGGGGAAAATCCCTTACCAGAAAAAAACCAAACATTAAGGAATGGCCTAACCAGTAGATGTTCTGAATACCACTGTTGCCCTTTTAAACTGCACTTGGTAATATTATATATTAGGACAGTAGCTACATGCATGAAAGCCACGCTCGCTTTTGTAAGCACGCCCCAACAACACTAGTTACGAGCCCCTCCCACTAATATACTGGGACAGTACCTACTTGCAAGAACGCGAAAAATTGTTATTTCAGAGCAAAGTGTGAGCTACGCCTACTTTGTAAGCACGCGTCAACAAGACTGGCTACCAGCCCCTCCCACTCATTGAACGATAACTACATACCAAAGTTAAAAATACCTGAGCTCGTTCGCTAGGAGAAAGTAGCTCCCTTAAAATTCCTGGTGGATCGAGAAACTTAAAAGTAATGTTATTAGAACCGATAGCATCCCGGAAACTCCAGATGGTCCATGATAGTGGGAGGGACAAGGGTGGGGTGCCGCGCCTGCTATAGTGGTTTTAAGTTGCTATGTATTACCTCTCCATCATCGTCATGATGAGCAGTTGAAGCCCAGCCCCACCCACTAAAAGTAGGCATGGAGCTGAACCTCCTCAGTTTAATAGTTATCCATATCTACCACGGAACAGTATGCTGCACTATCCTTGGGGAACATCTTGAACTCCTTTAGAACAACCTTGCTTGTTGTCTGGCTGAGATTATGCCAACTGTATTAAAGTGCAGACGATTCCACACGCTGCATTAACAGACATAGAAAAATTTAAGACTTATAAAATGCCTGAGCTGCACATCACCTACAAGCTAGCTACATGAGGATCCTGACATTTACAGAATGCCATCATGTCCTGCCTTGACCACCGGAGGAAGTGGGTGGAGTTGACACTAAGATGCGTATGGACTGTAAAATACTGCGTACACAAAGATAAAAGTAGATATTTTTATCTGAGAGTACGGTACTGAATTGGAATCTGGAAAAGTTGATGCTATCTGCCCTGTTACGCCAGTTGTGAGTCACGCCCACTTTTTAAGATTGCGTACACAAAACGGGCTGGATACCAGCCCCTTCCACTTCGCAGGACAATCACACACCAAGCGTAAAAGTGCCTAAACTCAGTCGCTATATAGCAGAAAATAGTTGCATTGAAATGCCTGGGAGATTGCAAAGCGTCGTTTTAAATTGACAGCATTCCAATACACGCATGAATAAGACTACCTCGGTAGTGGGAGGGACATAGTCGGTAGTCTCGTGTCCAGACCACACCACGTCGAGAAGGCCGCTCTTCCAGATCCTGCACGAGACCCACACCGTTTTTTCAATGTCATGACTGGAGTGGAATGGCTAAGTGACATCGATATTCACTTATTTTGACTTCTTAAGATCTCACCAAATTCCCTATTGTTGAACTCTGTGTACACCTCACAGCCCCTGTACTTAGGGTACTCTCCTTCATTGGAGGTTGCTAGAAGAAGAAGAAGCAGAAGAAGTTGTCCGGACGTGAGACTAAGGGGTGGGGTGATGATGTTAGGCGATGATGTCATTGCTCGAGTTTGCAGGTAGGTGCCGTCACTGCAGTTTATCGAGAGTCTGGATTTCTGATCATTGACTTTTGGAAACTTAGCCTTAAGCTAGGAGCCAGGGTGAGCCAAAAAATCTGTGAAATTTTATAGCTGGATTACTCGCAAGAGGTAGTTTTTGTTTTTGTTTGCCGCCTTTTATCATTGCATTTTTAGGACCCTCCTTTCAACTTTCGGTTTCACCCCTTGGTAAGAAGCCTGAGTATTACATTTTATGTTACTTTAAAGCCTTGCAAGCCAGTTTTTTTTTTATCTGGTCCACGGCACTGTGATAGCGATTTGGAGTCATGATGCGCTAGCTGCTTGCCACAGCACGCAAAGGGTCATGTGCCTAAAGGCAATCCTTAGTCTCCACACAACGCAATACTTAACATATCCACAAAAAATATACTAGGATGATGTATGACAGTGCGGGGCGAGCCTCCGCCTGTATTTGTTGTATGCGTGGTGATTGGATAAGTATTGATTAACCTTTTGAACCTTTACACATGTTCTTGTGTGGGGAACGGAACTTCACACCTTCCTAACGCACATGCAGGGGAGAAGGGCAGGTTCAGCTGAAATATTCTACTGAAAATCTTTTTGTGGTTGGAATAAAGGTCACGTGTCAGGAAGCTATTTACTAAGCCCTACCACCTCAATCTTCAATTCCCAAAATAATTCAAATATTCCAACAGTAATGATATGACATGCTCTGTTATTTATTATCATACTTCACAAGTTACACTGGGAGATAATATTTACAATTTTGTAGAATTTCTCGGAGTTAGTTGCAATGATGCCAATTGCCTTTGATTCTCCCGATCCTGGCCTGTCTTTGCACTGGATTTCTGCTATTCTTCTGCATCGTTGGCACTCACTCTCCTGTTGGTACCTGGCCTCCCTCTCCTCTGGGGGACCTGCAGTGTTTATTTTAGGAGTTTTAGCTCCAAACTTGTAGCCTCCCCCCTTCCCTCCAAAATTACTAAGGTGATCATTTCAGTAGCCTTGTTCTCAGTCTCCACTACGTACCTGCTATTTTCAGCTGGCTGCTTTATTCCCCCTCCCCCCCCCCCCCTCAAAAGAAATTAAACACTCAGTACCTGCTAGCCTTCTTCGTCCATGGCACTCCCTCTCCCTTTGGCGCCTGCCCTCCGTACGTTGTCGCCCAGCAAGTACCCTAGCTGTGACAGTCTCTTCTTCGAGTTCTTTGTCCTTTACTTGCTATCGATTAGCCGTCGAAACAAAGTCCTAAATTGTCTTCACTTATAGAGCCAAAAACTTTATGGAAATACGCATGTGGAATTTGGCTGCGGATATTTGGAGCATAAGCGTGTATCCGGTACTTGCGTGCATAAAGAACATGTACACAACAGAAATTTTCCACTGTACACACTAGTGCGGGGCTCAGTCCGGCTCACCACAATAAATTCATATAAAGTGCTAGAAATTACTTCATGGCTCTACGTGGAATCCTCCTATGGAGCTACAGGTGTGACCCGTACCCGATCTTGCAGAGCTTTTATGTAGTTTCCATGGCTGTGTTGTGAGGGAGCTATGAAGTCAGCGATTCCATGGAGAATCCCTACACTGTCACCCACATGCATTGTTGGCACAGTAATTATTCTAAATAGAAAACTAAATTAGTTGATTTTAGTTTAATACCCTTTGCAATGGAGTTGGAGCTATAATACTAGTGCATACATGGTATTCCATGTAGAGAGCCTCGCGGGAATTTTCTTGCTACCAATCAGCCTCACACAGGTCGATGAACCTCCCGCCGATGTTCTGTTGCTACAACTGCTTCTGTGTTGCTGCGCACGTAGCCTCCCTAATCTCTGCCGCCTCTTTACTGGTGATTCCATCGTAGTGCAGTACTCTTCATTTGTTTGGTACTACACGTGCAGCAATGCCGCGCCCACAGGAAATGTGTTTACGATAATTGCATTCCTGTAGTGCTACTTACATGCATACATACATACATACATACATACATACGTACATACATACATACATACATACATACATACATACGCGTGTCTCAATGCAACATGATGAGTTGCCTCGCTTCCCGCTCAGCAATTGTTTTGTTTTGTTGACTATTAAGCTGCCTGGGTGCTAGAATGATATTGAAGTTTCAAAACATTGCTCTATTTAATACCCACCAACCCAGCTTTTGTCTTGCAAGTGTGGACATACATTTGTCCTAGTGTTCCCCCCACTCACCCACCCTTGAAACCATGGTTAGTTACTTATAAACACTCATTACACACTAGCCTGGGGCCTTATTTATATGTAGGACTCAGTGGGTGTGGCCCTGTACAGAGCTACAATGTAGGCCTGAGCTATGCTATGGTTAGCACTCACCAGTCAATATTTGGGGGTATGATCTGGAGCAGCTCAAGTCAGTTAGTGGCTATAATAGCAGCTAGATTGAAATGACCGTCAGCCCTGGCTATCACTGTATGAGGCTCTACTGGATCGGATGATAAGCATTAGAATTCCAAGTACGTCATAACTTTTCTCAAAGGAATTCACCACATTCATGAATAATATTATGTTAACCAAACAGCCCTGGCTACAGGTATCAGTTTACATGGCTTGCCAACATCCAGACAATTCTCCATTTACATCATTAGCTTCTTTAAAGGAAGTCAACATGGCTCTACCATTTATAGCACTGTCTGCTCACATGTCTGGCCTTGCTGTATAAATGCTTGCCCTGCTGTATGCACACTGAGTCCAAATGAGCCACAGACTGCTGTTAGCTATAGCAGGGAGGCCTGGGAATGAGTCTGTGTTGTTGAATGTCTCTTATTCCAGAATCTCACTATTATCTGCAAGCCTATCTGTGAATGTTAACCCAGTAGGTTGTTGCTGTCCAAAACTAAAAAATGGGTGGGTGGAGCAGTGCATTCATAGTTTTAGCCCACTGGAATGTTGTTAAATGAGTAGCTGTTGACCTGCTCCATCACAAATGTGTCTCAGAGGGTGTGGTGTGTGACATGACCTTCCCCAGTACAGTAGCTGTAGACCTGCTCCCTCCGCCCAAGACAAATGTGTCTCAGAGGGTGTGGTGTGTCACATGACCTTCCCCAGTACAGTAGCTGTCAGAGGAGGTTGGAAGGTACGTCAAATATTACATGACATCACATACAGTTAATAGCATTCCATAGGGAAGAATACGAAAGATATGCAAAGTTATACGGTATCTGGCCAAATGAACACTTAGAAAGTATATGCTGCCCCCCCCCCCCCCCCCCCCTCCCCCTTACCTCCTCCCACTCCCCTCCTCCCACCTACCTCGAGCTCCTTGGTGCATAAACACACTGTCATGGGAATAGACAAATGTTCATCAGACCAGACTTTCTTTCCAGTCTAAAATCCAACCCCAGCCAACTAAACAGAGATTGGGACTAACATGAGTTCTTTGCACCATAATCAAACATCTGCAAATGAATGCTCTTCTAGACTCCTTCATAGTTCAACTCCCATAGACTTCAGAGTCTCAATTGTGCCTGTATGTCAATGTACTGGTTCCAAGTAGCTCTCATGATCATCGTTTCACCAGCTAGGGGCGGAGTCGATATATTAACATTGTTATAGTTACTAATGCAGTCATTTGAGGATCACATTTACTACCAAGCCTCACGGCCCACGTGAGAACAGTTTGGTGAAACTGAGTGCAGTCTACAGTCAATTGATAATTCGAAACCATGGGTGGTGATTATGCAACTGATCAGCGGTCAAAGGCTAAAGTCAGTACAGCCAAAGGTCAAAATCCTAAGAAAAGCTGGTGCAGGATTTCAATCAGAGGAGGGGGGACTGGGACTTCCCCCTCCCCCCAGAATTTGGAATCTGAAAATTTCCTGGGGGAGCATGGCCCACCCACTGAAGAATCCTGTATGAAACCCTGCTATGGAGGTGACCTCCCCTCCCTTCCCTTGTTAGTTTATGAGCTCTTCCTTACTTTCACCATGCACACACACTCAGGTGTGTCTCTACCGAGCTGACTGGCAGCATTTTGACCTGCAGGCACAACTTCTCAGCGGAGTGGAGGACCTACTATGACTACAGGTGGACCTGCGGTGGGAGGGGCCTGTGGTTGCCTGGGTAACAGTGGTAGTACATAAGGTGGGGTTTCTTAGCCTCATATGTATACCCAGGCCTCCCTCACAGCTATGAGTGCATACAGGATGGGTATACATACAATGTGTGTGTGTGTGTGTGCATGTAACCACATTTCAAAGGTATAGATTTTTGAAGTAGACGGGTGCTGTCCTCCCCCACCCTGACCAGAGAGGGTTCGGCTCAGTGTAGACGTGGTACTATATCCCGGCTTCACCCTCTCAGGGGAGCAATCCAGACCTCTCCTCCACCGACAGAAGTCCAGGCTCACTAAGGTCAGCTGTATAGAAGTTGTTAATACTGTATCGTCAGCGACTAAGTCTTAGGAGTGCATCGAACCAACTATTTGGTTGTAAGCACTGTACTACTACCTGTATATGGCCGCTATACATGTACTTCCATCTCTGTACTGCATGTATATGCTCTCTCGCTGGCTTTGCTGGCTACATGCACTCCTTAGCCTTGTACCCAGTCCACATCATGTGACCTGGGTACGAGGCTATGCACTCTTGTGACCTGTGTTTTAATGTGTTCCAACAAGACTACCATATAAGGACATTGTCGTTCGCAGGACTTTGCTGGGCTGATCTTTGAAGAAGTGATGCAAGATCTCCTGGAAGATGAGTGGCTGAAACAGTTCAAGTGAGGCCCTACCTAGTCTCATTGGGGGGGTGGGGGGGGGGGCACCTGGGAGCAAGGCTAGGCTCTGTACATACCTCAACGAAGTGTTCTCACAATAGTCAATAGTCTGATGCCAAACGTCCAAACGTTCGTGCCCCCCCGACAAAAGAACATCTGGTGTTCTGAATGAAATTTCTCCTCACAGACTCCATATTTGCTGCAAATAAATCTCATATGTGACTGATCACTGTATATACGATGTGTTTTAGATTTTCATTCCAGTTCATCGAAACTGACTAATAGTTTTGCAGATTTATTGAGCTAACGTCATAGCAGTTTTAAAAGATGCAATCTGATCGGAGCTTGGGAATTTCCAAGCGGAAATTTAAAGTGTCTGTGACAAGAAATTTTATTTAGGACACCAGACATTCTTTTGCCGGAGGGGCGTGAATATCTGGGCACGAGACTAGGTCAAGAGGCGCATTAGCTAGGTAGGTGATGTGATCCTCATATGATTTCTTCTTGCCATGTTTGGGGCGAGCCTGAGCGAGCCCCACACTAGAGTGTATGGTGGAACAATTTTATTGTGCGTATGTACGTCTGTACATCCACCATACCGCATATGCGCTTATGCTCCAAATATCCGACATCAGTTTGCATGTTGAGCTCACGTGCGTATTTAAGTTTACTTGCACTAGCACTTGACTTCGATCGTGCTAACCCTCTTGATGGCTAACTGACAGCAGGAAAGAAGAGTGGACAGCAGAAGATACTATCACAGCTAGGGTACGTGCTAGGCGACAACGTAGTACCCGGAGACCCCAGATGTGAGTCCCCAGTGGAAGAGAAAGGTCAGGCGCTAATAGGGTAGAAAGGGCCAAGAAGAGAGAAGGATAGCAGGTACCCCGAAAGAGAGAGAGAGGCAAGGCCTCAACGGGAGAGGAACCGTCAGTGAGAGAGAGGGGGAGCTGGCATCCTGAAGGAGAGGGAAGCCAGGCACCAACGGGATAAAGGAGCGCCAACGAGAGTGAAGGATAGCAGGTACCCAGTCTTAGAAATTAGCTTAGAATAATTTGAAAATTGGGGCTTAAAGCTCCTGAAATAAATACTGCAGATACACCAGAGGGGATGAAGGCTAGACGCCCAACAGGAGAGAGAGTGCCACTGGGAGAGAAGTGTAGCACGTACCCTGGCCTGGAGGAGAGAGAGCACCAACAAGAGAGAAGAGCAGCACAAACCTCAAAATGAAGACAGGGCATGCAGGATCGGGGGTCACAGGATCCAATGCACTCTTTAACCATAAATAATGTAAACGGTAGTTGCACAAAAACGGAGTAAAAAACATGACCAAACTTCTGAATTTTTAGCAGCTCTAAAACACATTCTACGACCGGACATCCCTCACCAGATCTATGTCATATTTCTGTGACAGCTAGTTATTGAAAACTCCCAAGGAAAAGAATTGTATTAGCAAGAGACCAAGGGGAAGGTGAAAGTGTGGTGGGTTGGCTCTGACGGCAGGGCAGATGGAATGAATGTGGGATATTCACCTGTTTGTGTATTCCTGTCTCGTGCCCAGCTTTCATAATAAATGGCCTGGGTGTGAGATTTTATTTCTTGGCTGAGAAGCTAAGATACAGGACATACAACTTGTCCCATTGTATTATTCTGCATCTCCATTCAGTCACTGCATGTGTATGTAAGGATAAACGTATCATGAGCTTATCAAACCCACTACCTACAAGGGCTTATACTGCAAGTGTGTATTTCCTAATGACTTGGCTGTTGGTAGCTACTGAATAATTCAGTAGCCATCAGCCTGTCAGACTTTAGAGATAAAAAAAGAAGCCTATAGCGCCTGGTCGGTCAAACAATTCTTCCCAGGCTTAGTACTGATAGATAGATGACGGTATTTCTATAAAGAGAAACAAATTACAATGTAAGTTGCAGGGAAAAAAGCCTAGCAGCCAATAGCATATCTATAAAAATAGTTATAAATGTTAGCTATAAAATTCAAATTACATTTTGCAAATATTTTTTGTGGTATTTCTATAAAGAGAACAACTTAACTTGGAGGAAAAGAAGGAGAAAAAAAAATTTGGAGAGAAAAAAACAACAACTTGAGAAGAAAAAAAAAAGCAAAAGCCTAGGGAGCCTCCCATCCCTCCTGGAGTGTTAGACACCCGGAGCGCTGGATAGGCGATGGCTGGGAATTACAGGAGCCGCTGCTGTAACGTACCCAGTCATCCTTTTAGCTTCGGAGTTCTTCCGGAGAAGAAAGTTACCGGCATATTGGCTATAGGCTTAGAAAGTCAAGAATCAGATTGTACGCGGGCGGCATTCGAACCCGCGACCCGATTAATGGGGAGGCCACGTTCCGACCCCAGTCTGAAACGAACGCGCCACCTTGACTTCCCGTCAGACGTTGGCAAAATTTAGTCTTTTATACCTGTCGGTGATGTGCGTTAAATGGAATTGTTCCTAGAACGAGCGCACAACTGCACATCAGGATGGCTAGAGCGTTCCCGCTATAGTACAAGCACTGGGGATAAAGGTTAGGTAACTACAGATAGCGCTATGAACCTAGCTACCTAGTATCGGGGACCCAGACCCGTCTGGGTACCCGAGACTACTAGCTACCTACCGTTGGTTAAAGTTTTAATCCTGAATGTGTATCATTCATTTCATATACAAGATAACGGGCTGAGCCTCACTATGGTAAATACATACCTCTCCTTGCAATTGAGCATTAGATCTAGGCTATACTGCAGATGGTACTGGGGGAGAAAAAATCCATGACTTTATTCCAGCTCTTCATTTTCATGTTTCTCCTTACACGCTATACAACCTTTTTCTTTCCCTATAATTTGGAATTTATTTCAGGTTCCACGTAGTTTCGTTCCCAGGTTCCCCTTAGTCTCATTCCCAGGTTCATCTTATTCAATAAAAGGAGATCACTATACACAAATATGATCTTTTAAGGTAGTCTGCATCATCTATACTCCCATGGTTATATGTCATGAGTGATAGTCGAGAGCAGAAATCGAAATTTTATATTCTTATCTCGACTCCCACTCCATGATTTCAGTACCATTCAAAACTGTACTCATAAACTGAACCCAGTTAAGAAGCAAGGTTCAGCTTTATGCAATCTCCAATTTCCACTCTCGACTGTAATCTGTATTTAAAACTCTTTGAACGCCATTGGGCACATTTATGTGCCCATATATAATAGAGAGAAAACTATGTACTTTAGATTAAAACTTGGTTGTGAAAGAGTTAAGTTAATGCTTTTCGGCTCTCTCCACTAGAGCTTTCTTGAGAAGACAAAAGAATTTTCCAGAACATGGCATCCTGAAGACTCGGGTATGTTGTAGTCTTAGCCTCACCATCAGATTTCTGTTAATGTAGTATGCAGGGTAGGTACTTCCTCCCTTCCTCCACCTACCCTCTCTCCTTCCTCCCTCCTCCCTCCCTACCCCCTCTTTCCTCCCTCCCTCCCTCTCTCCCTCCCTCTCACCTACCCTCTCTCCTTCCTCCTTCCTCCCTCTCCACCCTCTCTTTCCTCCCTTCCTTCCTCCCTCCTCCCTCCCCACCCTCTCTTTCCTCCCTCCCTCTCTCCCTCCCTCCCACCTACCCTCTCTCCTTCCTCCTTCCTCCCTCCCAACCCTCTCTTTCCTCCCTCCCTCCCTTCCACCTACCCTCTCTCCATCCTCCCTCCTCCCTCCCCACCCTCTCTTTCCTCCCTCCCTCTCTCCCTCCCTCTCACCTACCCTCTCTCCTTCCTCCTTCCCCACCCTCTCTTTCCTCCCTTCCTCTCTCCCTCCCTCCCACCTACCCTCTCTCCTTCCTCCCTCCCCACCTTCTCTTTCCTCCCTTCCTCTCTCCCTCCCTCCCACCTACCCTCTGTCCTTCCTCCCTCCTCCCTCCCCACCCTCTCTTTTCTCCCTTCCTCTCTCCCTCCCTCCCACCTACCCTCTGTCCTTCCTCCTTCCCTCTCTCCTCCCTCCCTCCCTCCCTTCCTCCCTCCTTCCCCACCCTCCACAAGCTGCAGCAGCTGCGAAACCTCCTAGCTCGATGTGTCTTTGTGGTTCCTGTGCTCTCATTCCCAGAGCCACTTCAGGAAGAGGCTATGCACTGGATATTCCAAAATGAGGACAGGTCAGTTAATGTCACTAAAACTCAAAATCCAGACCACAGCTTGCATGGATTTTCCAGAATGAGCCACGGTTACTGAAACCCAAATTCCTTACATAAGCTATCACCCTGCCAAACTCTGAGGGTTTCACTTTCTGTATACGTACTGATTCTTTTCTACCTCTTAGGGTGTGGTGATACCGAGGGGGGTGCGACGGACACGAGACCCTAGAGCAGTTCATGAGCTTCCTCGGGAAGGGGCCGGGGGAGAAGGGAGAGAGGGAAGGAGGGAGGGACCGGAAACCCCAAGATACATACGCTGGTGTGTTGGTATTGTGTTTGCCTCGTGCACTGGAGACGGGCCGAGATGTGGATATCGCTAGCGTGTTCCAGGTGGGAAGAAGTTTGTTTGTTGTTTATTTGTGTATTTGCTTGTTAGTATATTGTATTTGCTTGTTAGTATATTGTTTTTGTTTGATTAAATTTGATTATATTCTGTCTTTTCTAAACTACTGTCTGATATGCAGGTTCGCCATTCGGTTGGCTATGCAGTAGGGGAAGTCCCTAACCCAGTTGCCATGGGAGATGACAGTGAGGAGGTGGAACAAAGAGGTGTGGCCGCAAGATGGCGGCCACTTGATCAGGACTGCTATGAGATTGTCACTGCCTGAGTGCACCCAAGGTCAGTCCTTTGCTACTGGAGTCAGTCATTATAGCTACATACGTAATAGCTTGAAAGAAATTTAATATATATACAACGGATAAAATCTAACGATACATCCCAAAGCCTCAAGTAACACTACTAGCTCTAAGCTACATATCAAACTGTTAAAGGAGTCATTTAACTTTATAACATGTAGCTACATTGACTAATAAATGTCGGCATTATTTTCTAATGCACAAATCAGGATAGTTAGTGTATTATTGCAGTCTGACTTTTAATTGCAATCAGCCAATGAATGAAGAGAGACCAGCAATAGTTTCTTCAGCAAGCTGCTTTGCTACTGAGGTTATGTCATGTGTATTGATCTCAACATTGATATTTGCGTCAAATCCAAGAATTCGTGCTTTCACAGCCACAGGAAATGCACCACTGTTGGCAACACTTAGGCTGACACCAAATGTCATCTCCTTTATACTGAAAAGGTCCCTCAGAACAAACTGAGCAATGGCATTTGCAGCTGCAGTTCCAACCTTATATGTTTGTTTGGCAGCCTCTAGAGCAAACTTGGCCACATCGAGTGTATGTTTAGCAGCGCTGACAGCACCTTTAGCCCCTTCAAGGACACCTTTTGCGACTTCAAGTGTCCATCTACTGTTGTCAACTATTTCTTCGGCTGCTTTCAGTGCAAGTAGTCCTGTTTCTCGTAGGGCAATGCATCCAGCTCTTACAACCTCACAGACAAGTTCTGGAGCTCTGAAGCAGCATGAGGAGAATGATGGACCACCAAAAACACATTTTCCAAACCATCTCCTTAGACATGTCCAGCCACAAGGAGAAGGAATACAAACTGCATGAAGGGGAAAAAAATTACGATTATTACATTACCGCTACTACCGTTCTAACTTCACTACACGTGCAGGTCTGAAGTGTATAGCTATAACCAGAGTACTGAGTTTGGACAAATCTGCCACATTTTATGTAAAGAAGGATCACTACAGCCATAATGTTTGCATCCGTGTAATGCATGTGTAGGGGAAAGAAAGAAAGCTACCACAGTCTTGGCAGGCACGCAATGTGACGCGTGCATACTCATGTGACTACACCCAAGTATATACTCTGTGCAAAAGACCTAAAATCTAGTAAGCGACTAGCTACAACCCTTCAGTGGCTTCTCGAGGGGGCTATGTTGTCAGATGGCAACAAACGATCAATACATCACTACACAAATGCGTGCAAATCACAAACTTCAACCTCAAAGTGACCCTTTTAAATGGGTGGAGGTTTGCAGTTACGAAAACTGCACGTAGACCCCTCCAGATCGGTGTTGACTTTATGGCCCATGGACAGTGTTTGTTATTTTTCTTATATAAAAACACAGTCCATGCTAAGGCACTGCTAAAATGCAGTGGAGCTTTGGGACAAGACTAGGACTATCCGAAAAATACATAAAGTGGTTGAGATGAGTTGCAAAAAAACATGCTACGACTCTAAATCCAAACAACTGAATCAAACACAATGTCAAACAAATTCCAAAGATAGCAGAGAAGTAGCAGCTTAAATACTAGGACATACACATGGCATAGAATGTTCTAGAACTCAGAACAGCTGTTCATGAACTAAATATATACTTAATAGTAACATCACAGCATCCTACTAAAAATACTATAATCTCACTAAACAGAGTCAAGTATCTAGCTACTTACTGGCAGTCAGGCAAAAGTGGATTTCTCCAACAATACGTTTGGGAGCTTTAAGTGTTTCAAAACTAAAATCACACATTAACCTACTATAGTATTACAAAGCGGTATTAATAAACTCCAGTAAATACAACTGTGAAGGAGTCATCCCCATGCACTGGTCAACTGTTCCAGAGCCAGAAGTAGCAAAATTAACTGATTCCCAGTCATCTATATTTGTTGTGGAAGCTCGCCATACAGCCGGTGCTTGCTATCCGTACAGTACACGTCTTCAACACTCTACCAGCTGATGAGTGGGCTACGTTCTTGTGCTCGGGCTAAACTATAAGCACCCTGATTTCCTAGATGAGGAGTTTGTTTTGCCGTGTTGCAAGGTACGTGTAATTATAACTTTTGTGCATGCCCAAGTTGTGATCCACATGCCAGCTAGCCTGCTGTACTTACTCATCATTTCTCTTATCTTGCAAGGCTACAAAATTTTGATCAATGCACATGACTATTCATTGCACAGTTAGTAATTGTTATTAAGGAATATAAATCACATTAATGAAAAAAGTGCATGTATGTATATATAGACCATTATGGAGAAGATACACAATGGTGGTGATGAAACGATAATCATTGGTAGGTGTGGTCATGAGAAAGCGATATTCATTTACTAGCTGTGTCCAAGATTGTTATGGGAAGTAAATCATTAATGAAAGTACGGATGTATATCATCTGATCATAACCACCACTGACCACCTCAAAGTTGTCAAACTGGACACCATACACGTAGCTACTGTGTTCCTGTAGGGACAAAGGCAAAGTCAACCTGATGACAGCACATCAGTAGTGTAAATAATACAGCAGATATATAGTGGTCATGTGATCCCCTGGACTTATGGACAGTTCATCTTTGCATACACAGCTCTATTAATTTCCATCCACACAGCTAAATGTGATTTTGGTATTTATGAGTAAGTCCCTTATCACTAATTACATGAGTGGGTGGATGCATAAAGCAGTTGGTAACTGGGCTAAAACTCTACACTGTAGTATCATTGGCCTACACAAACACAGATGATCTCCATGAACCTCTAGTAAACTGAACATGATGTACTGTACAGTGGGATAATATTTTCATGATTGAAATTCCATGTCAGCAACTTATAGCTATGCCTAGCGTAAGTGACCACTTATCACGCAGCACCAATTATCGCGCACTAAGTATTACTGTACTTAAGCAATTTTTTTTTTTGCTTACTACGTTGAAACAAGGATGCTTAGTACAAGAGAACGTGAGACAAAACAAAAATCAATCTTTAGCGACTAGTACAGTTACCTTTGTGCTAACTGCGCGATAATTGGTATAGCCGTTAAGTATTGGTACCATGCGTGGTACGCGATAATACGTACGCATGTGCGATAATTGGTCATAAACGAGCTCCGCCTTCATCGTTCGCACAAAAAAGTGTTTCCGCCTACCTTCGCTTAAAAGGAGAGTAAGATTGCAGAAGCGATGGCGATTCTCAGAGTGAAGTTCTGAAGTATATACCCTGTTCCGTTCTGAAGTTATGGATCCAGGTACAAAATCTGTCCGATAATTGTTCGCTTATGCTATGCTATGTTGTGTTTTCCAGCCTGCAATTGATACATTCATGTACCACTGCCTCACTCTCAGTCACCTGCTAATTTCATTTCCAGCCACCCACTAGTTTCATTCCCAGACCACCACTAGTCTCATTCTCAGGTGCCCACTACTCTCATTCCCAAGTCCTCCTAGCCTTCTTTCTACCACCCCACTAGTGCCGTTCCCAGATTCCACTAGTCCCATTCCCGGGTTCCCACTAGACTGATTTGGAACCTCCTATGAACTAGCCTCCTTCCCAGACCCAATCCCATGGGCCCGGTAGCCTCACGAGTTTCCAGACCCCAACAAGTCTCATTCCTAGGCCACAGTCTCATTAGCATTGAACGGCCCATGGACAGTGTTTTTTTCTTATAAAAACACAGCCTGTGCTTTGTCACTGCTAAATGCAATGGAGCTTTGGGACGAGACTAGGACTAGGCAAAAATACATATAGTGGTTGAGATGAGTTGGGGAGCTTTAAGTGTTTCAACACTAGAGTAACATATGAGGCTACTATAGTATTACAAAGCAGTATTAATAAACACCAGTCAATACAACTGGGGAGGAATCAGGCCCCTCCCCCACTGGGCAGCTGTTTCTGGATCACAACTACAAAGGAAGACTTACCAGTACACTGTTACTACATGAAGGCCAGACGGGATGCAAGAAATCTTTAACAGGAGTGCCATTCACCAACTAGAAACTGCTCAGGTGAGCACAATACTAAGCTCCAACACTACAGTCAGCAATGGCAGGTGTTCTGTCTTTGGTGCTATTTGTATACACAGAGTAGCCTTGCTCCCAGATTCCACTCCCAGCTTTTACTACATGCAACTAACGCTGATTAACATTTCCATCGGGCGTGTGTGGCAATTCTGTGTTTCACTATTCCCAAAGGGAAGTAACAGGTATCTACCTCAAGTATACAATTATGCCCACTTGGTATGGAAGGGGGGAGAGATTTACAGCAGCATATTTTGCTGTATTGTATCATATTGCATGGGTGTATGAAAGAAGCTGCCATGGCTACAACTGCCATGCACACCTGCCGGCTTCTTTGAACCCTTAGTTGCCCAGGGGTAGACTAGTTGCTAAGCAACACTGCAGGGCTAGTACTGCTGTGCAGTCAACCTTGAAAACTAGCTGGAGCCTATTACCAAATAAGGCAATCCTCCAAGCAACAACAATTATGATACAAGCCAGCTGTACAATGGCTTCTTAGAGATGCCCTTGGGGGGAATACATGAAACTGCACTCAGGGTACAAATCCCATACACACTTCAAAGCCATGGTACAACTATAACTTGTCCCATACTACCACTCACATAACCACTGATGGTATATTTCACCCCACAATACACTAGCTACCACACATAGTGAGGCTACAGCAAATCATGATTTGTCAAAGCATACAGAAAATTTACAGCTGTTATTTACAGCTAAATCACTGTCCTCATTCCCAGGGACATGTGCATGTTTCCCTCAAGTGGGCCTGGTACTTTTTCTGACACGTTGCGATGTGTAGGTTAGAAGGGTGGTAACTTTTTGCACGGAGAAGGACAGCTGTAGTTCTCAAGCAATGAACAAAGGCAGCAAATCCATAACTAGTTTTAGCTACTCTTCAGAGCCTGTTTGTAGCTATACCACAGAAAGACTGTCACCAGTAAACAGTAGAGCGATGCAATGCTGTATTTCGATTAGTTCATACCCACGTGCAATTAAATCTGCTAAATCACATCAGAAAATGTACCAGGCTCTCCAGTGCAAAGTCAAACACACACAAGAGTCTGGGGATGAGGCCAGTCCTCTAGTCATCCTACCTTTAGGGTCATAGTGTTCAGATCATCAGTGGATGAGCTGGGCTCAAGGACGGCAGGCATACTCCAGACCTTCACAGTGCTACATGGAGAAGATGGGACAGACCACACCCACTGCATGAGGACATGAGTAGGCCTGCGCTAATTATGCGGGAATAATTTTGAGAATAATCGGTTACTTAAAGAATAAGAATAATGCGAGAATAATCGGCATGTTTTTACGTAGATTACGTCATTCTAATAATTAGCAGCAGCGTCTTAAGTGCTTTTTACCTTATTTGGAAAGTGCTGCGTACACCATGCACGTAGTGAAGCCATTTCTCACCTACCATATATGGTTTGGCAGCAGCCTTGCGAGACCTTGTGCACGTAAGCCATTAGCACATGCAGCAGCAATGGATACATATGCATTAATGTATTTTGATGAGTTTATGTGCTGTAATTTTTTGGGAATAATCGGCTCATGAGTGGTGAACAATACTGTATATGTACAGTTAGTGGGAGAACAACAGACTGAACAATAATACAGTTACAGAATGTGTCATCACTCACTTGTAACTTCCAGTCACTATTCTGTTATCATCCAAAGCAACAGAGCTGTGAGAGGGAAACCACACCCACTAACAATGCTACCTTCACACAGTCATGGTACCATAACACTATGATGTCACTTTCACATGTATCGACATCTGGAACAGCCACTGAGTACAGTAATGGATGCTGTACGGTAATTAGCCCCCTCCCACCTACTGGATATAGCAGTACCACATAAACAGTTAACTAAAATTCCTATTCCCAGTTTTACTACCCGGAAAATCAAACTCTATTTTGGCCATGATGTCAAGATGTAGCTACAGTGGCTTCTTAGAATGAATGAAAGTAATAAGAACCAGTGGTTATCTGAAAAAAATAGTAGCTATAAGAGGTTCTGATATTCATGGGGTGCCTTGTCCTTCATACACATGTATGACCTTTACACTTGTGGGGTTGGTGCTAGATTGGCCCAGTACAATGCAATGAATACCAGACAGGAAGTGGGGCACAGCTGGCCAGACACACTTCAACTTGTATGAAGAAACCAGCACTACTGGGTGTCTCTAAATGCTGGATTTGATTCTCACTGGAATGTGGGACTGGAATACAGGATTAGAATAACATGAGTTTCTAAACCATACTGTCTGTCATAACAGTTGTTTGAGTATCAATTTTCATAAATCCTTGTTTATGATTGTCCTTAATTGTAACCTACATTGCAGGACTGTTCTTTACACACTTGCTGTTTGTACCTGTGATCTCTGTAGGCTCTAGTTGATAGCAAGGCTTCAAGTTGTGGAAGGCTTATTGTTCCTGGTAAGTGCTGTAAAGGCTGTTGCTACCTACTCTTGCTTTGGGTGCCTTGTTGCTGTGGGGTGCTTACCATTGTGTGAGTATCAATGATTGGGATGTAGTTGCTGTAATTCAATAGGGAATTTATATTCATAGGATTTCACTTTCTATGGGTAGTGTTATCCCAATTCCAATCCCACATTGTCCACTTGCCCAATAGAGTATGCTATACTCACATAATTCTAAGCCCATGTACTTACCGGATGGCATTCTGATGTCCCTTCCACTCCCTGAGACAGGCTCCACTCTCCAAGTCCCATAGTCTGTTGGAGTAGAGAAATGCATGTTATTACTTGCATGCCCTACAATAGGAGGAGGAAGCCATGTTACTGCTTATTGTAGGTATTGTGTATATAATTACTAGGGCAGGACATTGTGGGGTGAGCCTGAGCTAGTGCATGTGTGTAACGTGGAGTAGCAGTCAGAGCAGTGAGAGCAGGGGAAGACAGGGAAGAGAATGAAACATTCATCCTGGTAACCAGGTCTAATTTTAAACGTTATGTGACCAGTGTGTGATTGACATGTGATGGATGGTCCCTGAATTTAGTTAAAGTACTTGAAAGTTAGCCAGTCATGAGAACAAAATCTATATAACCATGTCAGTGGCATTGAAGAAGGTACAAACAAACAAATGACCTTCAGAAGTTGAGATCTCTGCTACACATATCCAAAAGCTCAGCCACGACTGCTATGGGAGGCAGAGTGATGGGCCCTGATACTTACACTACTGTGATGCAATTGGAGGCACAAACAAGTCACTAGTTTGTGGCTCACTCAGGCACACCCCAAATATAGTATTTTGAATTTACCCCATGAGGATATCTATATAGGCTTGTTCATAGTATTATTGAATTTAGCCCATGAGGTCATTTATATAGGCTTGTTCATTATCATCATTCCCAGCTAGCTGGTATTCACTGACTACACACTTTGACACTCTAAACAGTGAACATATTCTACTTCCCTCACTAGCCATAGAATGGCATCATACTGTACATGAGTTCTGGTACCACTGTCCCATTGTTCTTGTGGAGCTACACCAAATAAGGAATACTAGCCATACAAAGGTAGAATGCATGTTTTAATCTAATTACACACAGCCACTGAACTGTGGTAGTGCAGTAATTGACATGACATAACAGATCATAACTCCTTCCAACTGCAGTGCTCAATAAGTATCAGTTACAGTACACCCAGAGGGATATTATAAACATGAGGCCCAACGATGAAGCCTGAGAGCTGAGTACATATAAATCACAACTGGCCAGGTTATAAGTGATTTACTTGGCTTCCTCAGTAGTAGCTGGCTTTCTCAAGAGCAGTGAAGACAATGTGGCTACCTGCAGTTGGTGGCTGTTATGAGTGGTACTACATGAGCTAATAGATGGATACCCTGTGCAGCAGTAACAGCCAGTCAGCTAGTGGACAGTTATGCTCATTAGTACAAATTAACGACTTAGATGCCTAAGCCACTTACTGGACATTATCAGCCAAATTTGGCACTGGTAACACTATGGTATCATCTGTATATTGTCAGTCTCCAAAAGCAACAAAGCATTTCTAGCTGTACCTACATTTCGACTTGCCGGTGTAACTGGCTATGTTCCATTATTGGGGCAAGCCTGAGCGAGCCCCACACTAGTCATGTCAGCGGTGCATTTTCTCTGAATGAAATATCGTACGTACGTCGTGCCGCATATTCGATGTTCACATAATTTAACGCTTTGCAATCTAATTTTAGCAATTCCAATTTCTCGTGCTCTCACTTGGCAGCTGAATTTCTCGCGTTTCCACTACACGTACGTACAAAACAAGTGGCAAAACCACTGGTTCTTCCTCGGCTATGGATGCTACAAAAGCGCAAACTACTTCCTCAAAGGGAACTACTGAATCATGCAGTGCAGAAAGAGAATATGCTACGCCATAGAAGAGAACGAGAGAGGGCCTGCCGTGCTTCCGAAAATCCAGAACAGAGAAAACAAAGGTTGCAGAAGTGGAGAGTAAGGGATAGGACTACGCACGCTGCTCAGACTGCCAAAAGAAGAGGGGCAGACCTGCAACAAAGAAGTTGCAGACTGGCAGTCGAGACTGACGAGGTGAGATAGGCTAGGCTGCAGTGAATGACTGACAGACTTGCCGATGAGACTGCTGAGGAGAGAGAAGCCAGGCTGCGGCAAATGACTGCTTCCAACCATGTGAGATTGACTGCTGAGACTGCTGAGGAGAGCGAGGCCAGGCTACAGTCTGACAGAGTACTAGTGAGGCAGACAACAACAGGTCATGCAGGCACAGCTCCCATTGTTTCAACAATCTTCTATCCAAACTAAGATGCTTAAATTTCATGCACACCACATGGCTACGCTGGACGCGCTGAGATGTACATGAGATTCCTTGGTCTCAAGATTCACTCACATTCTACTGAGTGTCTGCAATGTAGCGGGACGAGCATACACCTAAGTTATAGCTACTCCTCTACCAACATGGATCCTGCCTGCTCCTATACCATCTAAACTTCAGGCAAGCACATGTATTGCATTCTAGATGAAGTACAGTGGCATTGAAGTATCAATTTTGTATTGATTAGTATGACATTATCCTACATGTTGATGATTCCATTGGAGGGTGTGAATTGACATATCAATATTGTGTCTATTAGTATGACATCATCCTACATGTTCAACATTTCCATTGCTGGGTTTAATACAGGTGGAGGAAATGTTAATTTCAAGGGGTTTGCCAATCATGTCTACCGTTTGCCTCACGGACAGTATGGGTACCGTGGACATGTCACCAATCTGTTGCAAGATATAGCCAACAGCTCCTTAACATTCACAATTCTCACGAAGGCTCGCCCCACAATGCCCTGCATTTGCCTAGTAGCTATAGTAGCTACAGTAGTATACTACCGTAAGTACGTACTGAGTGCTGCTATAGTTAGGCTAGCTATAAGTTCTGTGTGGCCTACCATAGCATAGCTGTGGTCTAGTTCAGTTCCCAGCTCATCTTTCCATTGCTTGCACCCACTACAGTAGAGTCTCTACACACTACTAGTCTGTGCAGACCCCACTGGACTACGTACAGCCACTCAGATGACTGATGTAATGCCCTTTCTACTATTAGTACACTGCCCTGGGTGGCTTGTGGCTTGGGTATCCAGCAAAATAATACTATAGCAACTTCACATGTATGGCTATACAAAGCTATGGAGACAGCTAATTAAGCTAGCCATGTTCATCTACATTGCCTACAAGAAAACACACATTGTATGTCAGAAATAATTACGCCCTTACGAACTATGAATACAATGAACATGTATGACCTCTCGAACTATTGAATTATTGCTCAATACTGTTCATTTTCAGTAGATGTAGACAGCCTTGATATGTATTTAGAGTTATGTAATTTGGTCCATTTAGTGATTGATTACAACAGGATGGCATGAGCCACCAAAGGTGGTGAAGGAGTGTTCAACTTCTGACTAATACTGTTAATAAATGGATCACAGCCTCTAAGAAGCAAAAGCAATAGACAAAGGATCCCTGCAGTCCACTAAAGGTTCACATCTGGAGATGTGGGCTGTAGGCTATGACATCATGGAATGTTCTAGATTTGACATGGGTCTACACTTCAACAGAATCAGGTGGAACACAGTTGAGTGTACTTTTCCGCCCCCGGGGACCAGGCTAAGTTGAGTGCTAATTTATTTACTGCTGAAAGCTGATGATGGGGACCCCATTAAAGCCATAGTGAAGAATGACTATGGCTCAATGGATTTATAAAGTATTTCTGTCGAAACCTTTTCATCCTGTCCACTGGATGTGCTATCCATACTGTCACCTAAACACTACAACTCTGTCCTCACAGCAATACCTTCACATGAATACATGTGTACAGTCATGTGAGGACATGGCACAGCTCACCTAATTGTATGCTCATAAAAATGAGGTGAACTATGGCAGACCATACCCTCTGGATACTGTGCACCATTGTCTGTCTGTATAACAATGCCACCACATGATTACATGGATATTACACCAGTCATGTAATACCATTATTAGCTGACCTGATTGTCCCATCTCGACAGCCACTGACCGTGACCTTTCCTCTGCACTGTAGGGACCACACTTGGTCGCGGTGTTGGAGGGTGTGGAGGAGTTCTCCACTGGTGCTGTCCCAGACCTAGGGCAATGTACAAGACAAGACAGCAGTACATCAAGTCCACCATCACAACAAACAAGAGAGATGTCACTGATTATGTCAGGACAGCCAAACAAATTAAGATACTCATAATCCCACCAGCTACACAATCAGTATAGTGTTCGGATATTGACACATCAAATGGCACACCTCACAAACTGTAGCATGGGTCAACAGTGTACATGGACATACATTACACATGCCACAACCAAACTGCTGATGATTACCTATTGCAACTGCTTCGAGATGTACATGCAAGTAATTACTTATTGTGACGACCACTTTTGCTGCCTACATGTATGTGTGTATACACAGCTGAGTATGTCTGTCTTGTGTTCTGCTGTTACTGTCACTCACATTAGTCACTGCTAGAGTTAGAGCTGGTCACTTGTGACCTACAAATCAATATACAATGTGTGCCTGTACTATGATGACTGTACCTTGATGGAGTAATCATCAGCTCCAGAGACAACATATGAGCCGGAAATGTCTACTGCATTGACCTCATCCTCATGCCCCTTCAACACCATCCTGAGAGTGATGGCAATGGGGGACTTAAAGTCCCACACTGCCACCGTGTGGTCCTGTAGGAGCAAGCACACACACCACAGTAATATTATTTCACATTTGGTTTGTCCTTGCTAGCTACCCATGCACTGTATGAGACATTCCAGGTTAAAGTACAGACTACAAGTGACTACAGTAGCTGTCATGGATCACATGTTTCTGGAACAGTAGGACCAACCATGCCTGTGAGACAGTTGAAACTGGCTGGGAGGCAACGTTGGACTAAAACAAGCTCAAAATATGGGTATCCAAAAATTTATAAATTTCTGCAAACTCTCTTGTAACAGTTTGAGTAAGAGTGAAGGTGTGGTTGTGTGGGTGTGGGAGGGAGTGACTGGAATGGCCTAAAGACATCCAACACTGAGCCACGTGAGCCAACCATCACTTCTGTATAAATTAATGGCTTCCCCAGTCTCCATGTAGAACAACAGTAGCTACACTGTTATACTAATGTGACCTGATGGACTAGTTACAGCACATGTACAAGTCAGATCGTTTGGCCACACCCACTACTACAAGACCTAATGTTCACAATTGCATTCCTTCCTGACTCACACTTCTGTTAACTCTAGCAACAATCCACCTGAAATTCATCAGGCTGAGGTCAAGTGTTTAGTGGAGGACTAGATAGAGGTAGTGGTAGTGGTTTTCTGATGCTCTGTAGACATAGCCATGCACTGATGTACTAGAGCCCATACAAGGGCACGAAAGCAGCAAACATGACACTCAAGCAGAACACAGCCATTGTGTTTCTTAGAGGGGATAATTAAATTACAAGACTGTCTCCACTCACATAGGAGCCAGTAACAAGGAATTCTTTGGTGAACTTGAGGGATCTCACAGTGTCCTTGTGGTGTTGGAGGTCATTCACCATCAGTCCTGTCTGGATATCCCACACCCTACAGGGAGCACAGAGTGTCAGACATACAGTGGGGGATTAGAACAGCATGGACTGGCATAAATCACAAATTACATTGTGCAGGCATCATTAAATAGTTGGTAGACAGAAGATGAGCAATTAAAGGTCATCGATATCACAAAGGGTCATTCTGTAGAAGTTATTTCCATACAGTCAAATCTACCATTTCATACACCTAACAAGATGTAGTAGTTACTTAGCTTCTGAATGCTAGCCATGCATGCATGGTTTGACTGGGATGAAGTATAGCACACTCAGTGGCTGAACTAACTTGACAGAGTGATCATATGATCCAGAGATTATGACCTCTTCATTGAACTGCAGACACATCACCAAGTTCTTATGGCCCGTTAGCGTGTTTAGGAGTTGTAGTGTATCCTTGTCCCAGATCTGTACGTCAAAGTGTGTGTGTGTGTGTGTTTGTTGATGTGCATGTTTATGTGTATATGTGTGTGCATGTGTATGAGTGTAAGTGAAGTGTGTGCATGTGTGAGAATGTGATTCTGCATTATGGCACATGGTGTGAATAAGCATCTCCATCCCTGTCAGTCACATGACAGTGAGGGGTACATGGGAGAACACTGCACGTACAAAAGGGAAGATAATTTCCATACAAAGCACAACATGTAACAAATGTACAGACATAGCACTCTTAGGTAATCACATCAAATGTATGAATGCAGTGGCTGGTGGGAGCATGTTAGGATTGGTCAGGCATGACAGAGGCTGTGCAGTGGTTAATTTCATCCACAAAGCGAGAAAAAAAGTTCTGATCAACATCTTTCAATAGTAAGACAGCAGTTCTGATAGCCTCTCAAAGTCACACATCATAGCATTCATAGCCCCGGAGCTAGTTCATATTCAATCACATGCAGACACCTTGCCATTACGGCTTTACAACAACTACTAGCTAGTAACCAGGGAGTAGCTATTGCTGTGGAATGAGCTGTGTGGACATGCCTCATGAATATTGATGCCTCTCCCTCTGTTTTTTCGTCACTTGAAATATGAAATACGATGGAAAGCTGGAGAGAGACTGGGAACGAGGCTACTCAGATGACGAGTCCACTTACATACCAGGATTGCAAGGTTTAGAGTAATGGCTGGGGATTAGTCAAAACTACCACACATGTGTACCACATGATCCCCCCTCCAACAAATGGTACGTGTCTCACAAATGGCTGGTTGAAAAATGAGTTGAGATAGAAGAATCAGAGAATAGTACCTGCTACTAACTGATTTGCATCAAAATATTCATGTGGTGGCAAGGACAGTATTGCTGTGGACATGCACTTTATACTGGACGAGGCTTGGTGTTGCTGTCTGATTTACAGCTTACCTAGACTGTAAAAGCAGAAAAGTGGTCCTTCAACTGCCACTAGATTCATTTTGCAAAAGCTGTTTGTAGCTCAGAAGTGGTCATGTGCAGTGCACCCACTGGAATTCAATTACATTGTTCTGTAATCATATTCATGTTCTACAACGTCCTGTTTATCAGTACTGTAGGTTGACTTCAGTCTACACTCTGCAATGGACAGTCTACTTTGGATGGCATCACACCATTGTTTCTAGATCACCTCTCCATCGTGGCAGAGATAGCCACTCATCCCACAGCACATACCCCGGAAAATCCCAAACTCATTCATTACATGCAAGGGAGTGCTGTATTTTATGTGTCCTGCAAACCACCACACAATTCTGTCATTATATTCTTCAGACTTGCTACAGTGCTCACACCCACTCCATTGCATGTAATCAATAATACCTCAGGTCTTAGTGTTGAAGCAATATGCTCCTCCTGCCCTCCATCATACTCTCACTGACTCACTACACACATGTGACACTGCTTCACACTGGAGTGACCCAACACCCCAGCAGCTGCCAACCTTTATTGTGTGGTCAACATGTCCTGATACTATCATCTTGGAGTTGTACTGTAGGCAGTACACAGGACTGCCAGTCTCAATCTTGGAGAGGGTGTAGTGGCCTTGGGTCCAGTTGGTCTCCAGGGACTGATAGAAAACATGCAGACACAAAAGATAAGCCCTTGTACTCAATGTACAGTGACTAGCTAATAATATAATGCAGCTGTGTTATTTCAAAGAGATTGCAACCATATAAATGCTGTGCAATACTGTACTAATAGTAGTACAGAGCATGCCCAGTATGATACACCCATCATGCTACATACTGTCAGCATTCATACTAATAAGCAATTTCTGTTCCACTTACATGAATGTCCCTAGCAACAGCCCTGTAGAGCTGACGGTACTGGTAGTTGATGGACACAGAGTGAGGGATTTCCTGAGAGATATACTTGTGCCTGTGACAAAGGACATTGTTGAAACTGTGACAGTATTGCCTGAGTATGTGTGAGCTCCTTGGAGTATACACAGGTCATGTTCATGTGTTAGCAACTATACAGCTACACTCATACAAGTACCACTGTTTGCTGTAATTGCATACATGACTCAATGAGTACAGTTCAGAATGCATAACTTCACAAATCATTAGTTCCTGAAGGTCAGTTTTAATGACATCTGTTTTGTGTTGTATGGCTTGGACTAAGCGGGCATAACCTTATTAGCCGAATAATGAAAGCTTTCTATACACAACACTTCAGGGGTTAATTAACCCTTCAAGTGTTACTAAGAGCATAGATAAGAGTGCAGTGCATTCCAAGAGGTTCTTCAGATGCTGAAATATAATGGTACATGCATGTATCTAAAATGCATAAATAAATCTTGTATAGAACGGGGTGAACTACACTAATTAGCTATAGCTACTCATGTACTTGACATAATTGCGATTACAGATACACAGGCACATTACCATACACAGTGCCAAAGAGCATTAAATGTCTTCAAAGTCTTTATAGGTATCCACATCAACTTCTCACTTAACTGCGCCACCGATCCATGATATGTTATGATTGCTACTGACTCACCATCCTCGTTTTTTAAACATGTCTCTCCATAGGGGACTGGTTTCAAGATTTCTTTTGACCTCTGTCTTCCAAATGGGCAATCTTCAAATATAGATTAAAGTGCAAAATACCTGTGCAACTTCCTAGTTATTAGCAAAGAAAGAACAAGAACAAGGTCGCATTACACTGCAAAGGATTTTCTTTTGTGGCACTGTTCATCACCTTCAGCAGTGACACGTGCCCTTGATAAGAGGTGAAAGGTACAGAGTAGGACCTAAAGGACCAGTGACTAGAACCAATATTCAATATGTCAATATAATGCATGCCATCATGTTGCCTGTAGCTGTATGTCAAATAGCTATGCAATGCAAAATCTAACACTTATATCACCTATAGCCATTCAATTTCTATACTGTTTGCACGCCATGGAATGTGCCATTCTATTTTTCAATAACACCTAACCATGTAACAGAGCAGCTGCTGTTTCTTAGATTTCACCCAAATATCACAATGTCAGCTGTGAATTTGATTTACATGAGCATATCTACTTCTTACAGCATCTAAATCATTAGCTATTGTCATTGTTCCTGAAATAATATACCTGGTAGTGTGTCTAAACACAAGTCTTGTTCCCATTATGTCTCTGTCCTACTCACAAACAGTAGTAGTCTAGTAGATAAATGAAAAATGTTTGAGTATATACAGCTAATTAGCTATAGCTACTCATGTACTTGACATAATTGCGATTACAGATTACACCATTGTCACTACTTTTCATTGAGACATTAAATGTCTTCAAAGTCTTTATAGTGTTACAGTAATGTAATCAGCACCCTGAATGTAAGCCAAGCTAACAGAAAATGTATGATTGCTACTGACTCACCATCCTCGTTTTTTAAACATGTCTCTCCATAGGGGACTGGTTTCAAGATTTCTTTTGACCTCTGTCTTCCAAATGGGCAATCCTTCAATGATGGACCACCATTCCAGTTGGTAGTTTGTGCAACTTCCAGGGTCTTCAGGCCCACAAACGACATGATCAGTTCTACAATGTGGGGGACTCCTGCATCTGTAGGCATACATGTGAGGGAGGGATAATGAGGTGAAAGGTACAGAGTAGGACCTAAAGGACCAGTGACTAGAACCAATATTCAATATGTCAATATAATGCATGCCATCATGTTGCCTGTAGCTGTATGTCAAATAGCTATGCAATGCAAAATCTAACACTTATATCACCTATAGCCATTCAGACCTTTATAAGGATTTTTCAGCAAGAAACATTTCAGTTTTCAATAACACCTAACCATGTAACAGAGCAGAACGTTTTCACCTACAAAATGCTGCAGCTGCTTTGACTTAGTGAGCATATCTACTTCTTACAGCATCTAAATCATTGGCTATTGTCATTGTTATAGCAGTGTAAACTTGCCAGTTTGCTGCAGTTTAGTATACCCAAACACAAGTCTTGTTCCCATTATGTCTCTGTCCTACTCACAAACAGGAGGCAGTAATAGGAAAGAGTGAGAAAAGTGGAGAGAGCCTGGAATGACTGCGCATGTATGGCTTAAAGTGAACCAACCATCTGCTGACAGTATTGTGCCTTTTTCTGACGTAAAAAGCTCTTCATGAAGACAGAAGGTACAATTAATAGAGGTCTTTCCAAGGCAGCAGCTTGTGAATACGGTAGACAGCACCCTGAATGTAAGCCAAGCTAACAGAAAATGTAAAAGGATACCACAGTTCATACCCTGCCGTGAATATCTACCTTTATGTTACTCAAAAAAGCTTGTCTAAATTTGAGGGTCTTTTCAAGGGAGAGCCGGGAACAAGGCTACCTAGCACATTTGTCCAGTTGGTAGTTTGTGCAACTTTATCTTGGTAGACTAACAACCTTCAAGAATACTTACTCAAAAGGGCAAGCCAGAATTCGAAGCGTTCAGGGTTCTGTCCTGTCCTCTCTGGTGGTGATGTTTGTGGTAGAGGTACTTCTGATGGAAGGGTCTGGGAGAGTGGATTGCAATTGGAGATAGAGAATTCATTATGACATTGTGTATCACTCATCTTTTCTGTCACTGTACCCGATATGATTATTTTGTGATTTTAAACCTGATAACAAATAACAAACTGCGGTAGAGATCTAACCATGTATTAATACTTAGACTGCAGCTTCAAGCTCTGAAGCAAAATGTGGCTGCTTTGACTTAGTGACTTCTTACTGTGCTGTGCTCCAGAGGCTGTGTTGAAGCCGTGAGTGCTGTGGGAAGAGGAGGTGGGGTTCTAAGTTTAGTGGCTTGAGGTGTGCTGTGCTGGTCATTGAAACTGGGAGGAGTAGATAATTCCACATCGTCTGCAGTGAAGTGAATGGGAGACAGCACTACTGAATTATTAAAGTAGTTAAAATGCTTCTGCAAAGGCTATGACAATAGCCAATTTAAAAAGTGACTAGTCAGAAATAGCACATGTTTGTAAAATTAACACACCTTCAGAATATACTGTTTCGCCATCAACTTTCAGCCTCGTAATTTCATGTGCATGGAGAAAATTTAAATCTCCTTCTTCAATTTTCTCTTGCAGTACTGTTACTGCAGATAGTGACATCAGCCACACGGTTGTGACACTCCCTACATCAATTCCCACAATGATTGTGGTGAATTCAGGTAGGGAGTACTGTTGTGCAAGATCTCTGCGGAAGTATTCAACTTCAGCTAGGGTCGATTCAAGTGTGAGTTTTCGGTGGGTACATACTACTTTTTTCAGCTCTAGCCTCAGTGTGTCTGGGACTTCAGGACATCGCCTCTTCGACTGGATACTCCAAAACTCACGGAGACTAGTCGTTCTTTTGAATGCATCCACTGCAATGACATAGTCCTGCATCATTCGGTTGGTTTCATTATCCCCATACGCCTTCAATATATGCTGGAGGAGGTGGTAGTTCAGGTAGTTCCAAATATACAAGTTCAGAAGAACAAAGATTTCTTCAATACTATCGGCATGGCTGATTGCAGAAAGATGCTCCTTCATTTTACGCTGCTGCACATCTCGGTCTTTCATCCGTGATGGAAGGAGTGTAAGCTTTCGACGAAATTCACTCACACTTTTGGCTTTTTGTTTGACTAGGCTTTCTGCTCTGGCTACTAAGGTCTCATACTTGTCTTCTAAATGCTCAATCTCTGCAATTTTTTCATCAGATTGATCCCTAGGACCTAATGAAAAAGTGTAAAAAACTGATAATTTTACTGTCACTATCAATAATATTGGTGATTATAAGCTGTTAGACACACACAATCAGTTCATCACGAATAATGGGTATTAAATATTTGTTAATTAAGGTTTGAGGGCAGCAGATTTATCCCAAATATGAAAGTTGTCATTATGTTATATCTACTTAACCATGCCAATGAATGTAATACTACTGCTGGCTTGGACATAGCTAAGGCAGCATGATGAGAATACTAGCTACCTCACTAATCTTATGAATACAAGAGTTTGGCATGTCAGTTTTAGGAACATAATGCACACTTTTACTTACTGATTTTGCGCTTGCGAGTGATGTTAAGTTGTTCCTGAATGTTTGCTGGACTTACTGGTGGTGTCAGTGAAGGGGCAGTACCAACTAAAGTAAGACAGAGTGACAATAACATTATAGTACAATAAAGACACTGTAAAAGCTGTAGGTGGCCAGGGTAACGTACTTGGTTTGTCTCTCTGTCTATCTCTCATACAAAAAAATTGCCTAAAAACGTAAATAATCAAAACAGTCGTCTATTAGCTATGAGAAATAACTCTTTGAATGCCATGGGTACATTTAAGAGCAGCAGAGGTCGGCAAAGGTAGATCTTTAGTAATCAATGTCGCTGGTTAGTCACGTGACAAGTAGAACTGCAGCGGTACTGATATTTGAAGCGCTCGGTTTCTAGATTAACTATTCATCCATAAATGAACAACCTACCTCCGGGGCGCGATGGAGATTTGAGTGGTCACAGGTATGAAAGTCAGTAGCTGCCTTAGACTACAAAATAGCACCACTGCAATAGATAGTTAGCAGCAAAAAGCCTCCAAAAATAGCTAATACAAGCAACTATCATCAACAAACTGCTAGTTATAAGCCTACACACGTTCTGCCATTCCGAGCTTCACAGAGACAGCCGACTTTCTGCCACCAGAGCCAACAAAGGCCTCACATTTGTGAGGAGAAAACTTAAAAAGTTATACCAGTAATAATTTGTCTTTCTTCCAAGTCTTTTCTCGAAGAGATAGCTAGCTAGGACAGGGCAAAACAGGTTAAAAATATCCCTATGGCATTTGCAGTACTTAATGCCTCATATCTGTAGATCACATGCAATTTTGTCTTTTGATTGCATATGTCATGTGATTTTAATGAGACCTGATTTTTGAAAGGTCAACCGAGGCTGACCTCCTCTGAGTCAGGAGCAAGTACTTTGTATTATCATCTAATATAATAAATTCACATAAGCCTTATGGATGCAGCTAGCTATTAAAACTTGGCTAGCAGTACATTTCGTGGCTTATACATAATGCATGTACACCACTCAGACTTCAGGAGTTTGTATACAATTAATAGGTGGGTGCATCAGGAACGAATTCACAGAAGCCAAGATCACTGCAGCTGTATAACTTATTATCAGTACTTCTGTCATTCGACTTACTGGAGTTAACAGCATCCATAGGAGGTAGAACTGACTGTGGAATACCTGTAAATTAAAGCAAAGGGTTGCAATTGAGTAAGCATTTAAAAATAAAGCAGTGCTATTGTGTGGATATTTGGTACTTTGTGCCTACCTTTGTCGATGCAAACTGACTCAGCCAGGCTCTTCTTCCCAATAGCAGCCAGTGCTTTGACCAGTGTTTCATAATTTGGATCAGTATCACTTCTCAGCCATTCAGCGAACATCCTCACTTTGCACATATTGGTATCTCGTGGGTAATTACTTTCAATTACATCCAGGGCATCTGGCCTGACTCCCAACTGTAACCCCAACTGATACCACACTTTAGCCACAGGGATGTTGTGCAGCTCCCGAAGCTTGGGAATATTGCCACCTTAATTGAAGATTGGTAATACATGTGAATTACTACTTTCATAGGCTAACCAGTGCTATGCAGTTGAGCCACTAGTACAGCACTATATAATCAGATATTGTTTACACTAGCTAACTCTGAGGTTAGACCACTCAACCCTCGGTAATTTCCTACAGCAGAACAGGAAAGCAGATTCTCAGAGAAAAGCTAAAATGCATAACAAATTTACAGTTAGCAGATTCCCAGTAAAAACTAGAACGCTTATTCTGTAGTTTGGAAGATTGGCAGATTCCCAAACAAAGACTAAATTGCATCATTAATAATTAGCAGTTATCCAGAAAACAAAAAGCTGGACTGCATATTCAACAGTATGGCAGATTTGCAGATTCCCAGAAAAAAAGCTAACCTAGCTACTTATTCAGCAGAGTTATTGTCTCCATTTTACTAAAAGCTTGCAAATGTGATAAGTGGAAATCCAGATTTACAATATTTGTAGCTACATCCATTATTATACTCTTCTGTTAAAAAGATTATACTTTGTATAACATAATGAACAATGTACTTAGAATACACATCATACCTGGAGCCTGCTGCTGGGATACGTCATCTCCTGGCACTTTAGCCATTTTTATGTGCTCACTGAGTGAAAAAAATAAGTTGGCCAATGATTAATTTTGTATCTGCTGGTTTGGTTAACTGCACACTACTTTTTTGGGGCACTCCCGACCATAAGGAAACGCATTGTAATTTATACTGCTACAATTTAATTAATAATCACACAACCAAATTAACAATATCCGAACTCAGTCATCAGAAAAAAGCAGGTGCCTTAGTCTCTGTAGTCTCGCGTGGCCAGACTCTCGACGGAAAAGTGAGAGTCTGGTCCACTGCCCATATAGGGCTTGTTCTGACACGCACCCCCTTCCGTCGAGAGTCTGGCCACGCGAGACTACAGGTGCCTTGGAATGCCTGGCTGATTTCTAAACTCAGTGTGGCTTCTAGTAAACTAATAGCATTCCGAAAATTCCAATAATCGCATGAATAAGATTGCCCTCGGTAGCGGATGGGACGGGGGTGGAGTGATGATGTTTATATAGGCAAGATGTCATGGCTCTGCTGCGCGCGTCGATGTTTTCGAGTAGCTAGGTCAAAGACTCGGGTACAGATGTTGGCACTGCTATTTGTAATGAATCAGAATTGCTGGCTACTGATGTTTGAAAACTAGAGGCTAGGAGCCATGGTGAGCCAAAAACGTCAGTGAGAAATTAAAGATTTTGCCGCCTCATAACCCTAGTCATCGCAATTTTAGGAAGTTTTTCCCAATTTCCGGCCACGCCCCTTGGTGGGAAACTTACTCTAGGCCAGGACTTATAATAAGCTTGTTTCCTGGCTCATCCAAAGCCCCAGAATCATGCGGGCGAATGATTGTTAGTAATAGGCCCCTATTAGTTGTATTGTTGTTGCTGCTCCACAGGTTGCGGGTGGGCGGTATTCATTAGTCATTATGTCATTATAATGTCACTTCATTAAAATAATTGTTGGCAAAAATGCATGCATAAAAAAGCAACAACAAACAAACAACTTTCTTTTCAGGATAGGCTCCCATTCGGGAAAAAAATTACACACTGCGTATATACTATATTAGGCATGCTGTGGGTAGAAGGCATCGTTGACGCTCATGGAGGCACGGTAAATACAAAATTGTTCCATCATAGTGGCCTTACATAATAATAATGGCGAAACTATGCGGGCCTTGAATTTGGATGCAGACAGGGGATCAGTGAACAGCGGCTTTATACATCAATCCTAGTTACCGTCAGGCTTTATTATCAGCTCCAGTATGAACACTCGTAACAGGCCTGCTCTTTGGCCTTCATCGTTAGCATGATACTTTCATGTATCCACTGAAAACACACAGGCTACGAACATTTTGCTGAGTCACGTGCTCATGTAGTGCAATAATAAATTTGGCCAACAATGCATGTGGACGGAGGACAGGATATTACAATTCGTGGCCAGAAGGAAAATTTTGTTACTTTACGGCATTGCGGGCCCAAGGTTTTTCATCCAGCCCTCGAGACTAGGGTCTAGACATGCACTATGGTAGTGAATTGGAGTATGCTGCTTACCACTGCAGGCACGATGGATACTTTCGCCGCGAAGGTGTGAAGTAATTTCAATCATATTCAAAGCAATTACAGGAAGTGATTACGTGAAGTCAGTTATGCCCCTTGTTGGGCCAAAATGTAATGTGCGGTATAGGAAAAAGGCATGAAGTTTTGCATGATAATCTGTGGGCTACTTCAGGAAATCCTCTCAGCCAGCTGATCTACGGTACCTTAATTAGTATGCTGTCATTAGTAGTGCTTCCTGGATGGATACGTTTTGTGCCTTCCATGTCCTTTTCCCTATACTGCGTAATACATTTTAGCCCACCAAGGGGTGGAAGTGACTTTGCTTTGAATACGATTAAAATTCCTTCACACCTTCTCAGCAAAAGTATGTATTCCCACCCTGAGATGTTACCCGACCTTTCTCAGAACTGCAGTAAATGTAATAGTAAAGTGCTAGAAATTCCCTCATGCCTCTACGTGGAATCCTCCTATAGTCGGTGGGTGTTACTACTGTTTTAGCAAGGGCATATGCATACGCATATCTCACGATTTTTGAGTAGCTTTTCCAAGACTAATCATTTAATCATTTGGGGTCACTAGCACCACCTACATGTGACGAGTTATGTGTGCAGTGAATAGAACAGATGAAAGAACGAAGCCTGCTCATTCTTGAACTGCTTTTGTAATGCCTGACACCTCTTTTGTGTTTGGAGTTTTAAGGCATGGATTCACAACAAGCATTCATACCATTCCAATGCTAAATTAGAAGGCAATGCCCACTTTTAGTTACAGTCGGTTAATGAAAAGCAATATGAGAAATGCACAGAGGAGTTACATTTTTCTCCCTCGTCTATAATTGTGAGAATGATCAAAGTTTTACACTTTAGTATGTTAAAAATTCAATGAGGTACCATCCTACCTTCTGTGGTGACTGTAAGGCTATGGCAAGGTGAGAGCTGCACACGCTGTGACCTGCTCCCTGTACATCACTCCAAGGCGATTGTATTTCAAAGTCTGGATGGGGAAAATGAGTTTTAAGCTGAAACTGGTTGTAAAGTAGCTATTTGCTTTGAGGAGGCATGTGTACGTTTTAGGCTTGTCCTGCATACATGTATGTGATAAGTATCTACATGGATGATGGTATGGATTGATGGTAGACGCCTTAATTTGGTATTCTAGCAACAGACCCTAAAGTCGGTGTTGTTTTGTGGATTTTTAAACAGAGGGGACTGGGTTGCTAGATGCTTGATTAGTATTGTATTGTGTTGAAGTTTCAAAGGCATTGCTGCTGTGTGATGTTAGCCTCGTACCCTGTCCCCCCCAACCCTAGCTTTGTCTTGCAAATGTGGACATACATTTGTCCATGTTCCCCCCACTCACCCACCCTTGAAACCATGGTTAGTTACTTATAAACACTCATTACACACTAGCCTAGGGCCTTATTTATATGTAGGACTCAGTGGGTGTGGCCCTGTACAGAGCTACAACATAGGCCTGAGCTATGCTATGGTTAGCACTCACCAGTCAATATCTGGGGGTGTGATCTGGAGCAGCTCAAGTCAGTTAGTAGCTGTAGTAGTACTAGAGCTAGATTGAAATAACTGTCAGTCAGCCCTGGCTATCACTTTATGTAGGTGTGTGGTTTTACCATGGATCGAATGTTAAGCATTGGCATTTCATGTAGCTATGTCATAATTTCCTCAAAGGAATTCCCCACATTCATGAACATGTTAACCAAGCAGCCCTTGCTACAGGTATCAGTTTATGTGGCTTTGTTGGATAACATCCGGACTATTATCCATGTAGGTCATAGCTTCTAACCAATGAATATGTTGACCAAGTTATGACTGCACCCATTGTATGACATCATGCACATACACTGGATACTTATGTAACCATATTCTGTGTATGAAGTTTATGGTATGTGCGTATTCCTTAAAGTAAAGTTCAAAGTACAATATCGTAAAGGTGCAGGCAATATGTAACAATAGATCCACAGAGGAGGGGGCCCAATACCACATCAAAATGGGGCTGGGGATGGGAGCAAACCCATGAGGCTCCAAAATTTTATGACACAGGTCGTCCTGCAGTATCTCCCGCTGTTGAAAATGACACTCTGCACTTCAGTAGCCAATTAACCAAGTAAAACTATTCTCATTCCCTTGCATAGAGCTCAACCTCCTCAGTTACCTGCATGATCATGCACTTGACTTGAAATTTGACATTATGCCATCATGTCTTGCCTTGACCATGCACTAGCCTAAACTAGGGGTGTGATTCAGTCCCCTTCTAGTCTCGTTCCCATTCTCCATACCCAGCTTTTTTCACATGTAGTTACGATATGTGAAAAGGAACTCGATGTACAACTGGTCGCTAGTTCCCTTTTTGAATTCGTATCCAAAGTGAACATACTGATACCCAATAGATATTCTGAGTTGTTTATGGTACGATTGGTAGAAGCACATGCATGAAAGTGAAAGACTAACATTTTATCTCAGAGTCCCCAAATTTCTATGGGCCTGAGGGCCCTACAACTCAGTACATTGGTTTTAATAGAATTGCAGTATCTCCCGCTGCAATGACACTCTGCACTTTAGCCAATTAACCAAGTAAAACTATTCTCATTCCCTTGCATAGAGTGGGCGTGGTATATCCGGCTTATGCATATTGGCCAATCACATTCACTGCACTAATGTCCCTTGACGACAGTCATTTGCCTAAACTGTGTTGCCCCTTCTAGACTCGTCTCTCGAGTTAGCGCGCTATGGATTTTCTTCGCGCTCCGCTAGTCAAGCTTAGCAACACTGCAACATCTTCTAGTCTGGCACGTCTGACGCTCCACCCCTTTTGAGCTCCTCCCTTCAGCGCAAATTGAGAACTTTCTTTGAAACCTAGGCTGTGCTATAAACCTTTCTTCAACTCACTGTTACAGTGTTTCAGAGCATTAGAACTCGAGTGGCGGAACTAACATTTTTATCGCAACGACAGTGCAAACTGAAAATCTGACATTGGTAACTAAGCGTGTCCGCGAATATTGACTTTATCAGCCCTGTTATGCGCAATAACTATAGAGTACTTGCGGAGTATGATGAGCCACGTTATACTCCGCTTTTCAACCAATGAAATACTATTAAAGTGATGTAATATGGTATAAGTAATAGTTACACACCAGTTTGCAGTGATTACGGGGTTTAATTAGTGCTCGAGGTCAAAGTAGCTATAGGTCGAGGGCAGGATAATGCACGAGCCGAAGGCGAGTGCATTATCTGCCCGAGACCTATAGCTACTTTGACCGAGCGCACTAACTAACCCCGTAATGCACTGCCAACTGGTGTATAACTGTTTTAGTGCTCTCACTGACCCGAAACAGCCATAGGTCTTGTGGGCGTCATTTAGAAATTGTGCGTTATCCGCACACTTACCGCGATAAGTCGCGATAAGTGTGCTTTATGCAGATTTAAAGCGCTGTCATGTGATCGATCTAGAGACTTCTGATTCGTTGAGGGTCACGTGAGTAACACTAAGGCTATCCTATATAGTCCCGCGTAGCCCAGATCCTATAGAATACAGCAGGCACTAGCAGAAGTTTGCAGTGATGGCACATCAACTGCCTTGTTTTGTGTTGCGTGTACGGCGGAAAACAGGCAGGTGGCAAATCCTAATTTGCCTCTTCCGGCCATTCCGGTACGGCTGTGTAAGCACCTTCGCTGCAAGATATGGTGAGCAGCCTGATTCGTTGTACAGTTTCATTTAGTTTGGCCTGAGCAATTGCTGAAAATAGGATTTAATTACATGTACGTGCAAAATGCCCAGGCTGACTGTCTGTGTGTGTATGTGTATGTTTGTCCGCAATTATCACGTGCAATAAGTTACGTCATTTGTTACTATGCCACTAGCACAACTGGAAGTTTGCAGACTCAATAGGCCAAGGTATATCAAGCTAGGTTAATTTTTGTATTGCCTAGACGGCGAAAGAGTGGTAACGATAATTCTTTTTTGGCAAGTTCAGATTGCTAACTGGTAGTGCACTACGAATTTAGCTACTGTGTCAGCATTTTCGCTGGAAGCTGTACATGATGAGACTGTCTAGCCAAGTGGATCCATTCTACAGCTGCATTTAGCTTAGACTGACCTGTCGCTGTGCACAACCTAGCCCAGCTAGTTTCTAGGTATGAAATATTAGTCTTGCTTAGCATGAGCTAAAAAGGGATGGGAGGGTTATGGGTAGTAGGGTCACCCAATCCCCACTTGAATGGCTGCTCTGAAGGTGATAGTTGATTTTTTATGGCAAGTGTGCTTATTTTTATCATTTTCGGTGTTCCTAGTGGGGAATGCAGCCTTATTGAGGGCCGTTTTCTGCATTTCTGGGGTGAATTGTGTGTAGCTGTGTTCTGGTTGTTGTCTCTTGCGTCAAGTGGGCGCAGCCATCCGTGGGTGAAAGCCCTTAGCCTGGGATAGCAGCCTGGGATAGTCAGAGAGTAGTTTTCTGTCAGGCGTCAGGCCAACGGGAAATCGTGTACAAATTTATTTTCTAATGCGCGCAGCGCCGTCTGTACATTGGTATAGCCTTCATGTGGCTCAAAATGGCGTCCACAGAGAAGAGTGAATGGCGGTGTCTAGAGAGGAACAAAGAACGCTTCAAGACTGCAAAAGGCGTCTGTTTTACACAGAAGGAATCGATAAAATGTTCTTTTGACTGCTTGGATGATATTAGTTCGTTAGTATGAAATAAGCCGTGATGTACTTCACGGCGGTTTTTCAGACCGGAAGAGGCAAACTCAATAGTTCTTTGATCTTGCGTCGAGTACCAAGTCGAAAAGGCTATTGCTGGTGAGCCAATGTGTATAACCATTAAGTACTCACAGTGTGGATATTGGGAGTATGACCCTTGTGCCTTGAAATTGTTCCAGCTTTTATTATGGAAGTACACATTTACTATTACCAGGTAGGGTTGATATAAGAGTAGAAGACCTTTCAAGGCAACTTCAAAGTGAAAGGGGGGTGGTTTGCAGCCAGAGAGGGGTCCTCTATTGCAAGATGGAGGCTGTATGAGGGTGGAGGACCCTTCAAGGCTGGGAGGAGGGATCAGTTTCATGTTTTGTGGGTCACGCTATATTGGTACTGTAACAGTGGCAGCCTTTGCACCTAGCCTCATACCTTCCCTTACTTGCCCAGATTTATCTTACAGCCATAGAGAAAATCTGCACGACTGCAAGATAAATCTAGCGCAAGGAAGGCCTGGGTATGAGGCTGTTTAAGTACTTGAGTCGGGGAGATTTCTATCCGCTTGCTAGTGGGAAGGTCATGAGATGCTAGGCCTCATAGTAGTCTTTAGGTTTTAGGCCTTCCGAGTGAACCCTCTTGAACCTCTCCTGCCTACTGGCCTGATACTGATGGTGTAATGATGAAGAGAGGCTCCTTTATTGCTGAAATTAAAATGAGCATCAGCATGGCTTAATGATCGTTGATCCTCAAACGTTTTTTCATGTAATGTTTGCTGGATGGGTTATGGGCTCCCGATTGTACACTTCCGCATTTAGGGAGCACACCTCTAGTGAGGCCAAAAGTTTGATTTGGTGTGCCAGATCAATCGGCTAGGGGTAAACTAGGTCAGGTCACAAGACTACCCTACATAATGTGTGCTCATTCGCTTGCCTTTCCATTTGAGCATAATTATGTCTTTCTGAGAAGGGACTATAGTCCGCTGCTTGGCACACTCAGGTCTTCAGTGTTTATACCTTGTATGTAGTTTACATGTGTACAGGTTGTTTACTGTTGTTGGGATTTCCCTTCACTTGTATGTACATGTATATGTAGCTTGTTCAGTTTGGAATTTCTCTTAAAGTAGCTATTTACCACATTGCAGTTGCTTTTAGCACTACTAATCAATAGGGCCAAAATATGTTATTGGACTGCCAATACTGAATACTCTGCACAGATAGCTACTAAATTAAACCGAGAACTGGTAGTGGAACATTCCATCCCATTCCACCTGTTAAAGTACAGAATGTGTGAAGTATACGTGTACCTCGTGGCTACAGTGAGTACTAGAACACCCGATGCAGGGAAATAGCCTCAAGTGTACAAATAAAATTCCACCTGAAATACAAGTCTTCACTGTAAGGTTGCTTTCCTCTTGCAAGAAGCCTGGATAGGTTTTCCAAGTGTTTGAAGATTCTACTCTTGATTAGATATCTAATAACAGTCTTGTTTCTGTATTGTACTGATAGTGAATTTGACTGGCTTCATTTTGCAATCACCAGCTGGATGTTTTTTACATAAATCATCCAACTTTGAAGGTTGTGCTCAGCAACAGGTCAGTCTAAGCTAAATGCAGCTGTAGAATGGATCAGCTTGGCTGGACAGTCTCATCATGTACAGCTTCCGGCGAAAGTGCTGACACAGTAATTTCATAGTGCACTTCCAGTTAGCAATCAGAACTTGTGAAAACAGAATTATCATCGTTACCTACCACTCTTTCGCCGTCTAGGCAACATAAAACTAATCTAGCTTGACATACCTTGGCCTATTGAGCCTGCAAACTTCCAGTAGCTTCCACTGCGCTCGTGGCTATAGTTACATAGTAACGGAATGACGTAACCTAGCGCACATGATAATTACGGACGATAATTGTGCCTTAGGAGTGTGTCAGTGTGTATAATTATATCAGTAAGCTATTTTTTTTTCCTGATTAGGCAACAACACCATTCAACAGAGCTGAGATAAACCAGTGAGTTTATATTACACATGAAGACAACCGTCATATGTAGGTTGATTACCTGCATTAATTCTGGTCATATATGTCAGCAGGTCACCACTACGGCCATGCGATATTCAAGGCTTTGGAATTTCTTTTAACTCCATGAGCTTCAGTAAATGAATCAACAGTAATAAAGTCATGACTGAGAAATTGTTACGTGTATGTCACGGTACAGAGGTACCGTATTTCCGTGATCAAACAGTGCCAGTTGTCACCCTTGAATTGTAGCCACACCTCCAAACTGCTTATTAGTAAACACAAGTACAGATCAGCAAAATATTGTAGAGCTTTGCAGGCAAGAATAGAGGTTAGTGCCCAACTGCGGCCACCTGCGAAGCTATACTTTGAACTCCTGCTTGAAAAAAGGGCTAGCTTAATAATGCTTTTTGTGCATCACTTTACAGGGGTTCATTAAGGAAAATTCCCGAGGGCGGGCAAAAGACATTTTTGGGGGAGGAGGTGTACGTATAGTGAGCAAAAATCAATTTTGAAGGGTTGAAATCCCTAGGGGGGGCACAAAGTTGAGGGTGAATGCCCCCCCCCCCCCCCTAAATAAAGCTCTGCTTTGTATTTAGCAAAATGTCCGGTGTACTAAATACTGCCATTCAATAGTAGCCACAGAAAATTGTGTGATGAATAATAATTAGCAACTGATTGTGGAAATATGGTATACAATATTAGATTACATGTCTGCCTGTCCCAGGTAGAAAACGAACATTATTCCGTCACGTATTTTGATCGCATTTGCGGGTTCAAAGCGCTGTATCTCTGAACGCAACGGAATTATGTTCGTCTTCTACCCGGGACAGGCACATGTAATACCATGACGACAAAATTTAAGTGATAATTATTGTCCTTATTTTCAGTACATACAGAGTGTTTCAGAAACTGCGAGCAGAATATGATTCGCGTCCCACTGAAGAATCCATTCAACCACATCAGCTGACTGGTGATGGGTACATCGATGCTGACATTTCTCTTCCTGTTGCGTTCGTTGCAGAAAATCTTCCTCAGCTACGAGTGAGGGTGTTGTGTGTGTGTGTGTGTGTGTGTGTGTGTGTGTGTGTGTGTGAGTGTCTGTGGGGGAGTGTGTCTGTGTGAATATGCATGTGTGTGTGTTAATTTACATACATATATGTGGCAGCCCTGTATAGAAATTGAGTATTTTTCCGTTGCACATTTTGATTGCGTCACTACATTCGAAGCGCTGTATCTCTGATTCAGAACTTCCGTTAAGGGCAGGGCTTATAATATTATGTGCTATGTAAACGCATCAGTATCTGACGCGTCTATGCTGCACGTGTACAGTGCTTTGAACGCAGTGACGTGATTGAAATACGCAGCAGAATAATATTCGATTTCTACACGGGACTGCCACACATTGTTATACTGTAAAAATGCATTGTTTTTGTACTTGTAAGCCAGCAGTGAAGTGTTGCTTCAGCTAATTAATATTAAGAGACTTTATGTGAATTGCCTTCCCGATGCTTAGTTGCATGTATGATATGTATGTTGTGTTTCTTATGCAGAGCACCCATTCAGACACCGGATTTGCAAAATATTCGTCACTTCTGATCGCGAACAAATGACTTTTGTTGAGTTTCTGGATATGGTCTCAGCCTTCAGCCCAAAGGTATAATACAATACCTCTACAATATACAATGTAGTACTGTGCCCTTTATATTGTATAAAGTGGCTGGAAAGATTTAATAATGACTCTGAGGTGGCTTAATGCTAACTAGCCAGTACGGAGGGAGGGGTTTCGCCCCCCTCCACCTCCCCCTTGTAAAAATTTGTGCCCCCCTTAGGAATTTCAACCCTTCCAAATTGAATTCTGCTCACTATACACACATCCCCCTCCCCCCTCTCCCCAAATGTCTTCTGATGTTCTTTTGCACCCCCATGGCCTGTTGAGTGTAGTACTAGCAGCTTTAGTAGCTTGCCATCTGTACCACAGCTCCAGTGGCTCAGTGGGTAAGAGCTTCTGCCTATGGCAGCACGTCCCGGGTTCCATCCCCTGGTTGGGACAGGATTTACTTTACTCTATCGTGATTCTCCATCTCTGGATCAATTTGCATGTCAGTGCCTCCCTCATACATGTACATGTATGTAAGAATGTGGCCCAAATGAAAGGACAGCACTATAAGTTTGACTCTCAGAAAACACTAGTCTCGTGCCGAGACGTCTACTTGCCCACTGCTGAAGAACGGTCTGGGGACAATAGAACACTCCGCTCGACCCTGTGACATGGATGTCTGGTATGCAGGATGACCAATTAGAGCGAAGCTAGAATAATAATTACCTCATAGTACCACGTGCGGTAGTATAGTACATGACTGATGCCAGTAGCGACTGAAATAGTCATTTTCAAGAAGTTCAATCGACGGATTGGTTGTAGAAGCGGTGCAGAACCTCCGCTACAGCAGAACAACAGAAAACCACTGTAGCCACCCACGTGGTCTACTGCGCTACGTCACTTTGGGCACGCCCCTCAAAGGTCGGGCAGCGTGTTCTATTGTCCCCAGACCGTTCTTTGGCAGCGGGTAGGTACAGGTCTTGGCACGAGACTAAGAAAACAGCTGCTAATTAATTCAAGTATTTTGGGCAGGTATGTATGTACGCCTTTCCTCCCTTCAGAATTCTATACAGCAGAAAACATTTCATGCTTTTCAAATATTTGGTAAGTTACCAGAATACTATGTGTGGTAGTCCCGGGTAGAAAACGAACATTATTTTGTCACGTATTTTGATCGCATCCACACATTCAAAGCGCTGTGTCTTTGAACTTCCATTAAGGGCGGGGCTCATACGCGCTATGTAGTAGTGTCAATATGTGAGGCTTCTACACAGCATGTATGAGCCCCGCCCTTAACGAAAGTTCTGAGTTATGACACTTAGAACTCAGTGATACTTTGTGACATTTACAGCATAGTTTTTATTTTTTCCTACCGTTTAGACAAATTTTTTTAGTATAATAACACAAATGCACACATACACACACACGTACACACACACACACACACACACACAACCAGACATTGATCAGGATGGAATAATCAGTAGAAAGGACATTTTCGACATGCTGGACATGTTGACTGACGAGGGAATGACAGAACGTCTAAAGAACAGAGTTGTGGATGAGGCAAGTAAACGATACAATACATCCAGAAAGTCTCTTAATTAAGCTTAATAAAGCATTGAGTTAATGAGCCACCAAACTGCTGCGATCGTACTCACATGTTAACATCAGTCCTCCTCGTAAATAAGTTGTCATGTAAATGAGGTGGTAGAAAATGCACTACCAATTTACCTCCTATTATTGTGGGGGCGATATGGTATATTAAAAGTTTGTAGCACATACTCTATTGAGTGTAGGCTTTATTTCTACTTGTCATCCCGAAAAGCAGTGTTGTATGTTTATAGAAAATAGTATTTCACTCAGGAAATATTCAAAGGGAGGGTACATACATCTGCAACCGGATTTGCGAAAAGGGACCATATCCCGCATTTTTATTTTTTAATTTTTGCCAATTTTCACACTGTCATATCTCAACAACCATTAACGAGACACGAATACTTGTTGGTACAGTACAAATACCAACCTTCAACTAAAGGAATCCCACGCTAGAGGTCTGTAGCTCTCTCTGTTCCAAAGATATGCACTTTGGTAGCATCGCCATTTTTGAGAAATTGCCCCGCGATCGAAAATCCCTTGAACTCCGCCCCATGTCTTCCTCGTGGTTTGGCAGAATGGCTTTATTTCCGAGTTATTACTACAGCAACGCTAGTGTAAAGGCCTAGAGTAAACGGGGCTTATGGCAGAGTTATCTTGGGTAATTAACATTTCATCGCACTCTGCGTTTTTTTTAGGTATTTCGTGAGGTGAACAAGGAAAACGGTGCAGATGGTTTGAGCACTGAAGACTTTCACTACGCCATCAGCCGTGCTCCAGATTTTCAAACGTAAGCTTCTATTGTTGTTCAGCACCTTGTAGCACATGCACAGAATGATACCATAATCAACGAATTCCTATAAAGTCGATCCCAACTTCAAACCACCTGAGTTTAAAAGGCATCACTTTGAAGTTAACCAGAGGTGCGTATAGGCAATGTACGTACATGACGATCAGTGAACCACATATCTGGATCAAAATGTTACCGACAGGTCCGTACATTCGGGTTAATGAGTGCATGTGCTTCACTCTATAGATGGAAAGGAAGCAATGTATGCTTACATGTATTATAATATGGCCGCACCCACCACTGTAAAAAATTTGCAAGCATCAATCCTGATGTACTAGTAGACAATGACACTCAATATCATATTCTGATTTGTGACGACAGGTAGCCTTATCTCCAGGCTCTCTGCACGTTGCTGGAGAGCCTGGTATATTTTCTCACAAAATTTGACTGACTTAATTGCGTGTGGGTAGGGACCGCTCGAAAGACGGTTGCACTTCTCTACCTTCTGCTGGTGACATTGTTTTAGTGCTTAGTCTGTGGCACAAACGGGCTCCGAAGAGTAGCTGCAAGAAGTATAGATTCGTTGCCTTCCTTCATTGTCTGATAACTGCAGCTGTCCTCTCCCACGCAAATAAATTTACCCTTCTATCCTACGCATCACACACGTGAGAAAATATACCAGGCTCACAGCTGCACTAAAGTGAAACACGCACGTGGGCCTGGGAACGAGGCTGTAATACAGGTAATATATCTTGGCCAGGTGAGATACTTGGGGTAATGATACACTAGCTCAGATTTGATCCCCACTCACACTGCAAGATTAACTACGTGCCTCATGCTAAGGTGCTGCTTTGTAGTAGCTACATGTATAATATATTTCTAATTGCTAATGTACATTTTCTTTACTCCTCACACAGTACATTTGGATTCAGGATATGAAATCACAGAACTCTCAGAATGATTATTATTGATAATATTTTTACACAACAGTGATGGTTTCTGTCAGAGCTTCAGCAAGATTTATAATTCAAATTCCATTCTATAACGTTACTTCTTTTTGTAGCTATATCGCTCTATGCCGTGTATAATAATAAATATGTGTGGATTGCTACTAGTTCGTTTTCCTTTGCATGCGTGCACTGACCTCATTGCAATCTGTGAAGGGCCTCACTCCACTGCCGGGCGGTTTATGCATGGGCCCACTGTCCCAGTGGAAAGGCATGGGCAGGGTGTATTTTCTACCGTGCAAAAATAAAGGGGCACTTTGAGCCTGAAACGTTATCATCAGTAATCTGCATTTATCATACTAGCCTAAATCCTTTTGACTAATGTAAAATATGTATAATTGGATTGTAACTGTAATAATACTACTAGCTCTAAGCTACATATCAAACTCCAAAGGAGTCATCTAACTTTATAACATGTAGCTACATTGCCTAATAAATGTCGGCATTGTTTTCTAGTGCACGAATCAGGATAGTTAGTGTATTATTGCAGTCTGACTTTTAATTGCAATCAGCCAATGAATGAAGAGAGACCATCAATAGTTTCTTCAGCAAGCTGCTTTGCTACTGAGGTTATGTCATGTGTATTGATCTCAACATTGATATTTGCGTCAAATCCAAGAATTCGTGCTTTCACAGCCACAGGAAATGCACCACTGTTGGCAAAACTTAGGCTGACACCAAATGTCATCTTTATACTGAAAAGGTCCCTCAGAACAAACTGAGCAATGGCATTTGCAGCTGCAGTTCCAACCTTATACGTTTGTTTGGCAGCCTCTAGAGCAAACTTGGCCACATCGAGTGTATGTTTAGCAGCGCTGACAGCACCTTTAGCCACTTCAAGGACACCATTTGCGACATCAAGTGTCCATCTACTGTTGTCAACTATTTCTTCGGCTGCTTTCAGTGCAAGTAGTCCCGTCTCTTGTAGGGCAATGCATCCAGCCCTTGCAGCCTCACCGACAAGATCTGGAGCTCTGAAGCAGCATGAGAATGATGGACCACCAAAAACACATTTTCGAAACCATCTCCTTAGACATGTCCAGCCACAAGGAGAAGGAATACAAACTGCATGAAGGGGAAAAAAATTACGATTATTACATTACCGCTACTACCGTTCTAACTTCACTACACGTGCAGGTCTGAAGTGTATAGCTATAACCAGAGTACTGAGTTTGGACAAATCTGCCACATTTTTATGTAAAGAAGGATCACTACAGCCATAATGTTTGCATCTGTGTAATGCATGTATAGGGGAAAGAAAGCAAGTTACCACAGTCTTGGCAGGCACGCAATGTGACGCGTGCATACTCATGTGACCACACCCAAGTACATACTCTGTGCAAAAGACCTAAAATCTAGTAAGCGACTAGCTACAACCCTTCAGTGGCTTCTCGAGGGGGCTATGTTGTCAGATGGCAACAAACGATCAATACATCACTACACAAATGCGTGCAAATCACAAACTTCAACCTCAAAGTGACCCTTTTAAATGGGTGGAGGTTTGCAGTTACGAAAACTGCACGTAGACCCCTCCAGATCGGTGTTGACTTTATGGCCCATGGACAGTGTTTGTTATTTTTCTTATATAAAAACACAGTCCATGCTAAGGCACTGCTAAAATGCAGTGGAGCTTTGGGACAAGACTAGGACTATCCGAAAAATACATAAAGTGGTTGAGATGAGTTGCAAAAAAACATGCTACGACTCTAAATCCAAACAACTGAATCAAACACAATGTCAAACAAATTCCAAAGATAGCAGAGAAGTAGCAGCTTAAATACTAGGACATACACATGGCATAGAATGTTCTAGAACTCAGAACAGCTGTTCATGAACTAAATATATACTTAATAGTAACATCACAGCATCCTACTAAAAATACTATAATCTCACTAAACAGAGTCAAGTATCTAGCTACTTACTGGCAGTCAGGCAAAAGTGGATTTCTCCAACAATACGTTTGGGAGCTTTAAGTGTTTCAAAACTAAAATCTCACATTAACCTACTATAGTATTACAAAGCGGTATTAATAAACTCCAGTAAATACAACTGTGAAGGAGTCATCCCCATGCACTTGTCAACTGTTCCAGAGCCAGAAGTAGCAAAATTAACTGATTCCCAGTCATCTATATTTGTTGTGGAAGCTCGCCATACAGCCGGTGCTTGCTATCCGTACAGTACACGTCTTCAACACTCTACCAGCTGATGAGTGGGCTACGTGCTTGTGCTCGGGCTAAACTATAAGCACCCTGATTTCCTAGATGAGGAGTTTGTTTTGCTGTGTTGCAAGGTACGTGTAATTATAACTTTTGTGCATGCCCAAGTTGTGATCCACATGCCAGCTAGCCTGCTGTACTTACTCATCATTTCTCTTATCTTGCAAGGCTACAAAATTTTGATCAATGCACATGACTATTCATTGCACAGTTAGTAATTGTTATTAAGGAATATAAATCACATTAATGAAAAAAGTGCATGTATGTATATATAGACCATTATGGAGAAGATACACAATGGTGGTGATGAAACGATAATCATTGGTAGGTGTGGTCATGAGAAAGCGATATTCATTTACTAGCTGTGTCCAAGATTGTTGTGGGAAGTAAATCATTAATGAAAGTACGGATGTATATCATCCGATCATAACCACCACTGACCACCTCAAAGTTGTCAAACTGGACACCCAACACAGTGTTACTGTGTTCCTGTAGGGACAAAGGCAAAGTCAACCTAATGACAGCACATCAGTAGTGTAAATAATACAGCAGATATATAGTGGTCATGTGATCCCCTGGACTTATGGACAGTTCATCTTTGCATACACAGCTCTATTAATTTCCATCCACACAGCTAAATGTGATTTTGGTATTTATGAGTAAGTCCCTTATCACTAATTACATGAGTGGGTGGATGCATAAAGCAGTTGGTAACTGGGCTAAAACTCTACACTGTAGTATCATTGGCCTACACAAACACAGATGATCTCCATGAACCTCTAGTAAACTGAACATGATGTACTGTACAGTGGGATAATATTTTCATGATTGAAATTCCATGACAGCAACTTATAGCTATGCCTAGCGTAAGTGACCACTTATCACGCAGCACCAATTATCGTGCACTAAGTATTACTGAACTTAAGCGATTTTTTTTTTGCTTACCACGTTGAAACAAGGATGCTTAGTACAAGAGAACGTGAGACAAAACAAAAATCAATCTTTAGCGACTAGTACACTTACCTTTGTGCTAACTGCGTGATAATTGGTATAGCCTTTAAGTATTGGTACCATGCGTGGTACGCGATAATACGTACGCATGTGCGATAATTGGTCATAAACGAGCTCCGCCTTCATCGTTCGCACAAAAAAGTGTTTCCGCCTACCTTCGCTTAAAAGGAGAGTAAGATTGCAGAAGCGATGGCGATTCTCAGAGTGAAGTTCTGAAGTATATACCCTGTTCCGTTCTGAAGTTATGGATCCAGGTACAAAATCTGTCCGATAATTGTTCGCTTATGCTATGCTATGTTGTGTTTTCCAGCCTGCAATTGATACATTCATGTACCACTGCCTCACTCTCAGTCACCTGCTAATTTCATTTCCAGCCACCCACTAGTTTCATTCCCAGACCACCACTAGTCTCATTCTCAGGTGCCCACTACTCTCATTCCCAAGTCCTCCTAGCCTTCTTTCTACCACCCCACTAGTGCCGTTCCCAGATTCCACTAGTCCCATTCCCAGGTTCCTACTAATCTCATTTGAAACCTCCTATGAACTAGGCTCCTTCCCAGACCCGATCCCAGGGGCCCGGTAGCCTCGCGAGTTTCCAGACCCCAACAAGCTTTAAGTGTTTCAACACTAGCATCACATATGAGGCTACTATAGTATTACAAAGCAGTATTAATAAACACCAGTCAATACAACTGGGGAGGAGTCAGGCCCCTCCCCCACTGGTCAGCTGTTCTTGGATCACAACTACAAAGGAAGACTTACCAGTACACTGTTACTACATGAAGGCCAGACGGGATGCAAGAAATCTTTAACAGGAGTGCCATTCACCAACTAGATACTGTTCAGGTGAGCACAATACTAAGCTCCAACACTACAGTCAGCAATGGCAGGTGTTCTGTCTTTGGCGCTATTTGTATACACAGAGTAGCCTTGCTCCCAGATTCCACTCCCAGCTTTTACTACATGCAAAAAACAAGCTGGGATGGCAGACTGCATACCACAATATCTCTACACAGTACATAGCTACATGTATATCAGTGCTTAGGGTACATACTAACGCTGATTAGACACACATTTCCATCGGGCGTGTGTGGCAATTCTGTGTTTCACTATACACAAAGGGAAGTAACAGGTATCTACCTCAAGTATACAATTATGCCCACTTGGTATGGAAGGGTGGAGAGATTTACAGCAGCATAATAATTTTGCTGCAGGGGCGTAGGAAGATGTTTTGTAGCAGGGGGGCTGACATGGCCAATGAATTGGTGGGTGTGTATGTCTGCGGGCAAAGCCCGCTTTGTCTAGGTGGGTCTGGGGGCATACCCTCCCGGGAAAATGAAAAAAATTATATGCTCTGAGATCACTTTTCGTGCATTCTGAGCCAACTTTTACTGCATTTTACTGATGGTGATTTTTCTTTTCACAATGATGACCTTTTAGCCCACTCATTAAATGCATAGAAGCATAGTGATATTGTTATATGAGTTGTTATCTGTGTAGGAGAAACAATGAACTTGCCAAAGGAAAGATAAACTAAAATTTGCCAAAATAGTTCAGTCGGCGGCTGTTTGCAGACACAAACTCCGAGGTACCATTGCGGATGCACCGAGTCATCGTCAGCTGCTGCTGCTTGCAGTGGTGAGTTGGCAACTGGATAGCAACTGGAGTGCTCGGGGCTTCCTGTGACGAGTCCTCATTAGTTTCTGTACGATAGCAAGCGCGTACAAAGGTAAGAACTTTATCCAACACAACACAGCCTGGCCGTTGACACGCCCACTTGTCACGCTGCCGTGTGGAAGCAGACGAGAGAGGCATAGCTATGCTGTATCTAATGGTGTATGGTATTAGCTTACCTTGAGAAGTTACTGTTCGCCGCAGAACCGGGGGACCGAAGAAAGATTGGGTGAGCCTCTGCGTCATCCTACAGCGGGAACAGTCAGAGCTGTGCTTCTTCACGCCGCGCACGACGAAAATGTTAGGGGGGCTCAGCCCCCTGGGTGTAAAGTTTAGGGGGGCTGCAGCCCCCCGCGCCCCCTTGCTTCCTACGCCGGTGTGCTGTATTGTATCATATTGCATGGGGTGTATGAAAGAAGCTGCCATGGCTACAACTGCCATGCACACCTGCCGGCTTCTTTGAACTCTTAGTTTGTAGTCTAGCATTGCTGTGCAGTCAACCTTGAAAACTAGCTGGAGTCTATTACCAAATAAGGCAATCCTCCAAGCAACAACAATTATGATACAAGCCAGCTGTACAATGGCTTCCTAGAGATGCCCTTGGGGGGAATACATGAAACTGCACTCAGGGACAAATCCCATACACACTTCAAAGCCATGGTACAACTATAACTTGTCCCATACCACCACTCACATAACCACTGATGGTGTTTCACCCCACAATACACTAGCTACCACACATAGTGAGGCTACAGCAAATAATGAAATGTCAAACCATACAGAAAATTTACAGCTGCTATTTACAGCTGGATCACTGTCCTCATTCCCAGGGTCATGTGCATGTTTCCGTTTAGTGACCTGTGGGCCTGGTACTTTTTCTCACGTGTGCAACGTGTAGGGTAGAAGGGTGGCAACGTTTTGTGTGGGGAAGGACAGCTGTAGTTCTCAAGCAATGAACGAAGGCAGCAAATCCATAACTGGTTTTAGCTACTCTTCATAGCCTGTTTGTAGCTACCACAGAAAGACTGTCACCAGTAAACAGTAGAGCGATGCAATGCTGTATTTCCATCAGTCCATGTCCACGTGCAATTAAATCTGCTAAATCACATGAGAAAATGTACCAGGCTCTCCAGTGCAAAGTCAAACACACACAAGAGTCTGAGAATGAGGCCAGTCCTCTAGTCATCCTACCTTTAGGGTCGTAATGTTCAGAGTATCAGTGGATGTGCTGGGCTCAAGGACGGCAGACATACTCCAGACCTTCACAGTGCTACATGGAGAAGATGGGACAGATCACACCCACTGCATGAAGACATGAGTGGTGAACAATACTGTATATGTACAGTTAGTGGGAGGACAACAGACTGAACAATAAAATGTGTCATCACTCACCTATCACTACTTCCAGTCACTATTCTGTTATCATCAAAAGCAACAGAGCTGTGGGAGGGAAACCACACCCACTAACAATACTACCTTCACACAGTCATGGTACCATAACACTATGATGCCACTTTCACGTGTATCGACATCTGGAACAGCCACTGAGTACAGTAATGGAACACAGGTTTAATCAGCTAGAAAAGTGACAAGCTGTGATGCTGTACACTAAACCCCTCCCACCTACTGGATACAGCAGTACCACATAAAAAAATTTAACTAAAATTCCTATTCCCCGTCCACCTTTTACTACTCGGAAAACCAAACACTATTTTGGCCATGATGTCAAGATATGCAGTGGCTATTTGGAATGAAAGTAATAAAGACCTGTGCTCATCTTTAAAATAGTAGCTATAAGAGGTTCTTAGCTATATTCATGGGGTGCCTTGTCCTTCATACACATGTATGACCTTTACAATTGTGGGGTTGGTGCTAGATTGGCCCAGTACAATGCCAAGACAGGAAGTGGGGCACAGCTAGCGAGAAATACTTCAACTTGTACAAAGAAACCAGCACTACTGTATAAGGGGGTGTCTCTAAATACTGGATTTGATTCTCACTGGAATGTGGGACTGGAATACGTATATGTAATAGCATGGTTTGGAGTGAAATTTGGGATAAATCATACGAGTAATGTACCAAGGATGGGGTTAAATTATACGAGGCGAAGCCGAGTGCAATTTACCATCCTAGGTACATTACGAGTATGATTTATCCCAAATTTCACTCCAAACCATGCTATTACATGTTAATCTTATAGCTCCCAACAACAGTGAAATTTCACATAGCAACAGTGAAATATCAAGAAGTGTGAAATATCAAAATAATTTCATTGTTTCAAATAGGAGTTTACCATTAGCTCTACAATAGCTATGAGATTAGGGATTAGAATAACATGAATTTCTAAACCATACTGTCTGTCATAACAGTTGGTTGTGTATCAAATTTCATAAATCCTTGTTTATGACTGACCTTACTTGTAGCCCACATTTCAGGACTGTTCTTTACACACTTGCTGTTTGTGTCTGTGATCTCTGTAGGCTCTAGTTGATAGCAAGGCTTCAAGTTGTGGAAGGCTTATTGTTCCTGGTAAGTGCTGTAAAGGCTGTTGCTACCTACTCTTGCTTTGGGTGCCTTGCTGCTGTGGGGTGCTTACCATTGTGTGAGTAGCAATGAGTGGGATGTAGTTGCTGTAATTCAATTGGGAATTTATATTCATAGGATTTCACTTTCCATGAGTAGTGTTATCCCAGTTCCAATCCCACACTGTCCACTTGCCCAATAGAGTATGCTATACTTACTTGATGAATGTCTGGTGTCCGTTCCACTGCCTCAGACAGGCTCCAGCCTCCAAGTCCCATACACTGGTGGAGTAGAGAAATGCATGTTATTACTTGCATGCCCTACAATAGGAGGAGGAAGCCATGTTACTGCTTATTGTAGGTATTGTGTATATAATTACTAGGGCAGGACATTGTGGGGTGAGCCTGAGCTAGTGCATGTGTGTAACGTGGAGTAGCAGTCAGAGCAGTGAGAGCAGGGGAAGATATGGAAGAGAATGAAACATTCATCCTGGTAACCAGGTCTAATTTTAAAAGTTATGTGACCAGTGTGTGACTGACATGTGATGACTGGTCCCTGAATTTAGTTAAAGTACTTGAAAGTTAGCCAGTCGTGAGAACAAAATCTATATAACCATGTCAGTGGCATTGAAGAAGGTACAAATAAACAAATGACCTTCAGAAGTTGAGATCTCTGCTACACATATCCAAAAAGTCAGCCACGAATACTATGGAGGCAGAGTGATGGGCCACTACTGTGATGCAATTGGAGGCACAAACAAGTCACTAATTTGTGGCTCACTCAGCCAAATATAGTATATTGAATTTACCTCATGAGGATATCTATATAGGTTGTTCATAGTATTATTGAATTTAGCCGATGAGGTCATTTATATAGGCTTGTTCATTATCATCATTCCCAGCTAGCTGGTATTCAACTACACACTTTGACACTCTAAACAGTGAACATATTCTACTTCCCTCACTAGCCATAGAATGGCATCATACTGTACATGAGTTCTGGTACTACTGTCCCATTGTTGTTGTGGAGCTTCACCAAATAAGGAATACTAGTCTTACAAAGGTAGAATGCATGCTTTAATCTAATTACACACAGCCATTGAACTGTGGAAGTGTAGTAATTGACATGACATAACAGATCATAACTCCTTCCAACTGCAGTGCTCAATAAGTATCAGTTACAGTACACCCAGAGGGATATTATAAACATGAGGCCCAACGATGAAGCCTGAGAGCTGAGTACGTATAAATCACCTTGGCTTCCTCAGTAGTAGCTAGCTTTCTCAAGAGCAGTGAAAACAATGTGGCTACCTGCAGTTGGTGGCTGTTATGAGTGGTACTACTTGAGCTAATAGATTGATACCCTGTGCAGCAGTAACAACCCAGTCAGCTAGTGGACTGTTACGATCATTAGTACAAACTAATGACTTAGATTTGGAGATGCCTAAGCGAGCCCCACAATAGTCATATCAGCGGTGCATTTTCTCCGAATGAAATACCGTACGTACGTCGTGCCGCATAATCAATGTTCACATAATCTAACGCTTTGCAATCGAATTTTAGCAATTCCAATTTCTCGCGTTTCCACTACACGTACGTACAAAACAAGTGGCAAAACCACTGGTTCTTCCTCGGCTATGGATGCTACAAAAGCGCAAACTACTTCCTCAAAGGGAACTACTGAATCATGCAGTGCAGAAAGGGAATAGGCTACGCCATAAAAGAGAACGAGAGAGGGCCTGCCGTGCTTCCGAAAATCCGGAACAGCAGGCACAACTCCCATTGTTTCAACAATCTTCTATCAGATGCTTAAATTTCATGCACACCACATGGCTACGCTGGATGTGCTGAGATGTACATGAGATTCCCTGGTCTCAAGATTCACTCACATTCTACTGAGTGTCTGCAATGTAGCCGGGACGAGCATACACCTAAGTTATAGCTACTCCTCTACTAACATGGATCCTGCCTGCCCCTTTACCATCTAAACTTCAGGATAGCACATGTATTGCATTCTAGATGAAGTACAGTGGCATTGAAGTATCAATTTTGTATTGATTAGTATGACATTATCCTACATGTTGCTGATTCCATTGGAGGGTGTGAATTGACGTATCAATATTGTGTCTATTAGTATGACATCATCCTACATGTTCAACATTTCCATTGCAGGGTTTAATACAGGTGGAGGAAATGTTATTTTCAAGGGGTTTGCCAATCATGTCTACCATTCGCCTCACAGACAGTATTGGTACCGTGGACATGTCACCAATCTGTTGCAAGATATAGCCAACAGCTCCTTCACATTCACAATTCTCGCGAAGGCTCGCCCCACAATGCCCTGCATTTGCCTAGTATAGTAGCATGGCTACACTGGACGCGCTGAGATGTACATGAGATTCCCTGGTTTTAAGATTCACTCACATTCTACTGAGTGTCTGCAAGTTCTGTGTGGCCTACCATAACATAGCTGTGGTCTAGTTCAGTTCCCAGCTCATCTTTCCATTGCTTGCACCCACTACAGTAGAGTCTCTACACACTACTAGCGTAAGTGGCCCATTCTCGCGCAGTTTTTGTACCCGGGTCCACTGTTTCAAAACGGAACGGCGTATGAAATTTCGAACTTTCGCTGCTGCATCAAGTCTACAATTATGCTATTCATATTACAAGATCATAGACTGAAACGCGTATTCTCCAAACTGACGCGGTGCAACACAAGGCGCCTCATATGGCAATTCTCGCGCACGAGTACCTAATGTCGCTTACTGTACTTGCTGCTAATACCAAATGTCGCGCAGTTCCAATAGTCACTGGCCGTGCAGATTTTGTTCCAGGTCCACAGCTTCAAAACGGAACGGAGTATGAACTTCAAACTTTCACAGTTACATCATCTCTACGCGATGTAAGTGAGTTTGTAAAAGAGTATGTATACTCTAGCCTTACCTCACATTCGTGCTACTGCGCGACAATAGGTACTGCGTGACTTATGGCCACTTACGCTAGTCTGTGCAGACCCCACTGGACTATGTACAGCCACTCAGATGACTGATGTAATGCCCTTTCAACTATTAGTACACTGCCCTGGGTGGCTTGTAGTTTGGGTATCCAGCAAAATAATACTATAGCAACTTCACATGTATGGCTTTACAAAGCTATGGAGACAGCTAATTAAGCTAGCCATGTTCATCTACATTGCCTACAAGAAAACACACATTGTATGTCAGAAATAATTACGCCCTTATGAACTATAAATACAATAATCATGTATGACCTCTCGAACTATTGAAATATTGTTCAATACTGTTCATTCTCAGTAGATGTAGACAGCCTTGATATGTATTTAGAGGTATGTAATTTGGTCCAGTTAGTGATTGATTACAACAGGATGATATGAGCCACCAAAGGTGGTGAAGGAGTGATTAATTTCTGACTAATACTGTTAATAAATGCATCACAGCCTCTAAGAAGCAAAAACAATAGACAAAGGATCCCTGCAGTCCACTAAAGATTCACATCTGGAGGTGTGGACTGTAGGCTATAACATCATGGAATGTTCTAGAAGTGGCATGATTCTACACTCCAACAGAACCAGGTGGAACACAGTTGTGTGCTAGTTTATTTACTACTGAAAGCTGATGATGCAGACCCCATTAAAGCCATAGTGAAGAATGACTATCGCTCAATGGATTTATAAAGTGTTTCTGTCAAAACCTTTTCATCCTGTCCACTGGATGTGCTATCCATACTGTCACCTAAACGCTACAACTCTGTCTTCACAGCAATACCTTCACATCAGCACATGTGTACAGTCATATGAGGACATGGCACAGCTCACCTAATTGTATGCTCTTAAAAATGAGGTGAACTATGGCAGACTATACCCTCTGGATACTGTGTACCACTGTCTGTCTGGATAACAATGCCACCACATGATTACATGGATATTACACCAGTCATGTAATACCATTATTAGCTGACCTGATTGTTCCATCCCAGCAGCCACTGATGATGAACTTTCCTCTGCACTGTAGGGACCGCACAATGTCACTGTGTTGGAGGGTGTGGAGGAGTTCTCCACCGGTGCTGTCCCAGACCTAGGGCAATGTACAAGACAAGACAGCAGTACATCAAGTCCACTATCACAACAAACAAGAGAGATGTCAGTGATTATGTCAGGACAGCCAAAACAAATTAAAATACTCATAATCCCACCAGCTACACAATCAGTATAGTGTTCAGATATTGACACATCAAATGGCACACCTTACAAACTGTAGTATGGGTCAACAGTATACATGGCCATACATTACACATGCCACAACCAAGCTGCTGATGATTACCTATTGCAACTGCTTTGAGATGTACATGCAAGTGATTACTTATTGTAACGACCACTTTTGCTGCCTACATGTACATATATGTGTGTATACACAGCTGAGTATGTCTGTCTTGTGTTCTGCTGTTACTGGCACTCACATTAGTCACTGCTAGAGTTAGAGCTGGTCACTTGTGACCTACAAATCAATTTACAAGGGGTACCTGTACTATGATGACAGTACCTTGATGGATTTATCAGAAGACCCTGATATGATGTAGGTGTCAGTTAGATCCACTGCATAGACGCTCCTCTCATGCCCCTTCAACACCATCCTGAGAGTGATGGCAGTGGGGGACTTAAAGTCCCACACTGCCACCGTCTGGTCCTGTAGGAGCAAGCATACACACCACAGTAATATTATTTCACATTTGGTTTGCTACCCATGCACTGTATGAGACATTCCAGGTTAAAGTACAGACTACAAGTGACTACAGTTGCTGTCATGGACCACGTGTTTCTGGAACAGTAGGACCAACCATGGCTGTGAGACAGTTGAAACTGGCTGGGAAGCAACATTGGACTAAAACAAGCTCAAAATATGGGTATCCAAATGTACTAATATTCCTGCAAACTCTTTTGTAACAGTTTGAGTAAATCTAAAAATTTATAAATATATTCATATTTCTGCAAACTGTTTTGAAACAGTTTGAGTAAGAGTGAAGGTGTGGTTGTGTGGGTGTGGGAGGGAGTGACTGGAATGGCCTAAAGACATCCAACACTGAGCCACGTGAGCCAACCATCACTTCTGTATAAATTAATGGCTTCCCCAGTCTCCATGTAGAACAACAGTAGCTTCACTGTTATACTAATGTCACCTGATTGACTAGTTATAGCACATGTACAAGTCAGATCGTTTGGCCACACTCACTACTACAAGACCTAATGTACACAATTGCATTCCTTCCTGACTCACACTTCTGTTAACTCTAGCAACAATCCACCTGAAATTCATCAGGCTGAGGTCAAGTGTTTAGTGGAGGACTAGATAGAGGTAGTGGTAGTGGTTTTCAGATACTCTGTAGACATAGCCATGCACTGATGTAGCTACTAGAGCCCATACAAGGGCATGAAAGCAGCAAACATGACACTCAAGCAGAACACAGCCATTGTGTTTCTTAGAGGGGATAATTAGATTACAAGACTGTACCCACTCACATAGGAGCCAGTAACCAGCAACTTAGAGTTGAACTTCAGGGAGCTCACAGTCTCCTTGTGGTGTTGGAGGTCATTCACTACCAGTCCTGTCTGCATATCCCATACCCTACAGGGAGCACAGAGAGTCAGACATACAGTGGGGGATTAGAACAGCATGGACTGGCATAAAGCACAAATTACATTGTGCAGGTATCAGTAAATAGTTGGTAGACAGAAGATGAGCAATTAAAGGTCATCGATATCACAAAGGGTCATTCTGTAGAAATTTCCATACATTTCATACACCTAACAAGATGTAGTGGCTACTTATTTTCTGAATGCTAGCCATGCATGCATGGTTTGACTGGGATGAAGTATAGCACACTCAGTGGCTGAACTAACTTGAATGAGGTATCCGATGAACCGGATATGATAACCTCTTCATTGAACTGCAGACACCACACCAAGCCCTTATGGCCCGTTAGCGTGTTTAGGAGTTGTAGTGTATCCTTGTCCCAGATCTGTATGCGTAAATGTGTGTGGGTGTGTAAATGTTGTTGTGCATAGTAGCATATGCATCCACAAACATGCATGTACATGATGTGAATGTGTATGTGCATGCATATGTGTGTGTGTGTGCATGCATCCATGCATGTGTGTGTTGGGGAAGGGGGTGACTATATCTCCATCCCTGTCAGTCACATGACAGTGAGGGGTACATGGGAGAACACTGCACGTCCAACAGGGAAGATAATTTCCATACAAAGCACAACATGTAACAAATGTACAGACATAGCACTCTTAGGTAATGACATCACATGTGTGAATGCAGTGTCTGGTGGGAGCATGTTAGGATTGGTTAGGCATGATAGAGGCTGTGCAGTGGTTAATTTCATCCACAAAGCGAGAAAAAAAGTTCTGATCAACATCTTTCAATAGTAAGGCAGCAGTTCTGATAGCCTCTCAAAGTCACACATCATAGCATTCATAGCCCCGGAGCTAGTTCATATTCAATCACATGCAGATACCTTGCCATTATGGCTTTACAACAACTACTATATATAGCTAATAACCAGGGAGTAGCTATTGCTGTGGAATGAGCTGTGTGGACATGCCTCATGAATATTGATGCCTCTCCCTCTGTTTTTCGTCACTTGAAATATTGTGGAAAGCTGGAGAGAGACTGGGAACGAGGCTACTCACATGACGAGTCCACTTACATACCAGGATTGCAAGGTTTAGAGTAATGGCCGGGTATCAGTCACAACACACACATGTGTACCACATGATCACCCCCTCCCACAAATGGTACACGCCTCACAAATGGTTCGTTGAAAAATGAGTTGAGATAGAAGAACCCGACAATAGTACCTGCTACTGGCTGCATGAGCATTTAAGCACCACATTTGAGTCAAAATATTCATGTTGTGGCAAGGACAGTTTTGCTGTGGACCACTTTACACTGGACCAAATTACAAGGCTTAATGTTGCTGTCTGATTTACAGCTTACCTAGACTGTAAAAGCAGAAAAGTGGTCCTTCAACTGCCACTAGATTCATTTTGCAAAAGCTGTTTGTAGTTCAGTAGTGGTCATGTGCAGTGCACCCACTGGAATTCAATTACATTGTTCTGCAATCATATTCATGTTCTACAGCTTCCTGTTTATCAGTACTGTAGATTGGCTTCAGTCTACACTCTGCAATGGACAGTCTACTTTGGATGACATCACACCATTGCTTCTAGATCACCTCTCCATCGTGGCAGAGATAGCCACTCATCCCATATTACATACCCCAGAAAACCCTTAACATATTCATTACATGCAAGGGAGTACTGTATTTTATGTGTCCTACAAATCACCACACATTGCTGTCATTATATTCTTCAGACTTGCTACAGTGCTCACACCCACTCCATTGCATGTAATCAATGATACCCCAAGTCTTAGTGTTGAAGCAATATGCTCCTCCTGCTCTCACTGACTCACTACACACATGTGACACTGCTTCATACTGGAGTGACCCAACACCCCAACAGCTGCCAACCTTTATTGTGCAGTCACGATGTCCTGATACTATCAGCTTGGAGTTGTACTTTAGGCAGAGCACAGGACTGCCAGTCTCAATCTTGGAGAGGGTGTAGTGGCCTTGGCTCCAGTTGGTCTCCAGGGACTGATAGAAAACATGCAGACACAAAAGATAAGCCCTTGTACTGCAAGCCATATAAATGCTGTACATTACAGTAGTAGTACAGAGCATGCCCAATATGGTACACCCATCATGCTACATGCTGTCAGCATTCATACTGTATGCAATTTCTGTTTCACTTACATGAATTTCCTTAACTACAGCTCGGTAGAGCTGACGGTACTGTTGGTTGATGGACACAGAGTGCTGGATTTCTTGAGATATATACTTGTGCCTGTGACAAAGAAGAACATTGTTGAAACTGTAACAGTATAGCCTGGCTTGTGAGAGCTCCTTGGAGTATGCACAGGTCATGTTCATGTGTTAGCAACTATACAGCTACACTCGCACAAGTACCATTGTTTGCTACAATTGCATACATGACTAAACGAGTACAGTTCAGAATGCATAACTTCACAAATCATTAGTTCCTGAAGGTCAGTTTTAATGACATCTGTTTTGTGTTGTATGGCTTGGGCTAAGCGGGCATAACCTAATTAGCTGAATAATGAAAGCTTTGTATGCACAACGCTCCAGGGGTTAATTAACCCTTCAAGTGTTACGTACTAAGAGCATAGATTAGAGTACAGTGCATTCCAAGAGGTTCTCCAGATGCTGAAATATAATGGTGTATGTATCCAAAATGCATAAATAAATCTTGTATATACCGGGGGTGAACTACACCAGCTAGCTACCAAGTGTAACGATACAACTGCAGAAAAGTATGCACATGCACACAACCATACACAGTGCCAAAGAGCTTTAATGTTTGAACATTGGCATCCACATCATCTTCTCACTTAACTCTTTAGGGCCCATAGCGGATATATCCGCGCAATAATCGCTGTACGGTAATGACAATAGCGGATATATCCGCGTCATTGAAAGGGACTTACCCTATTCAGTCTGTACACGCAACGCTGCACTTCTAAGCGATTACAGTATTCATAGTCATCATACTAATGACATTCCATTGCTAATTAGTGCCGCGATCGATCAGTCACCGTGGCAATCTGGCATTTTGTGGGGGTGTTTGCAGCTGCCAACCACACGGTCTAATGAAGGTGAACTGAATAGGATTTCTGAAGTACTTAGACAGCTAGACAAGTGAAATACAAGTTTATTCTGCCATTTACCAGTGAAGAGTACAGTAGAAGATATCTCTATACATGAAATTGATGAATCATTGGATGAGAGGAGCTCCTTATATGTATGATGACTGATGAGCAAAGGATCGGAGGATCGGCATCAACATCTGGGATTCAGTGATGACAGGTAAGCTTATGCACATAATTGAGCACTAAATGTTTTACTATGAACTCAAATAAGCAATGAAAGTGCTTGTTAGTAAATAATAGAGACACTGGAGGCAATGTGACGTCTGCTTCGGACCTATTTGAAAGAGCATCACATAATTATCATACAGGTAGATTTCAAGAGTAGTAGTGCATACTGCATTTTGTACTGTTAGGAGCACACAATCAGATTTACAGGTCAATATGCACTGCTAACACACTGCTACTGAACTTGTAGCATGATCAAAAGACCCCATATATGGCTAACATGTTGACTGGGAATTGTGCCAATTAGTGCCGAGCATCAGCGTAAACATTTTTAGCCCCACAATAAGTCCTGTCAACACCTGATTGTTTGAAGGGTCCTACAGCCCCTTGACCCTTCTTGTCATTAGTTTTATAAAGTATCTTAATGTTTGTGACCCCTCTACAGGTTTATTTGAAAGGCAGACTAACCTAGAAGTGCTGGCAAGTCAGATGGGAGATTGGAAAGGAACAAGGAGGGACCAAGACAACAGCCAGAGGCAGAATAACCCCAATCTGTTGCCTTTTTCACAGTTCAGACACAGTCTAGCATTACTAGCAAGGTGTATAAGCTGTTTCTCCATGTTTTATTTGACTCACTACCCAACTATAACTCTTGGTGGTCATAAATAAACTTCAGCATGCAGTAAAAAGTACCTTTTTTCGAACCGGGTGATGTCTCACTCCTCCTCTCCTGCCAATACGGTTACTGCTGGTTCAAGTCTCGTCACCCAGTGAGAAGTACATTCTTTGTAGATACTTTTTCACGTAGCAATACCTGTCTGTTGCTATTTTCACGCCTGTTAGGGCGCTACTTTCACGCAGCTACCTACCGCGTTACCATACCTCGAGGGAAATTTAGGCATTACGCAATAATTACGCATGCGCAATTCGGGCCCTAAAGAGTTAACTGTGCTGCTGATCCTGTCTCGCCCATATGATACACAGATACTACAAATAATCGGGGCTGAAGTAGGCCTTCCTTTACAAAGATATATGGCAGACTTGACTTCATCGAATGCACAGTAGACTTATTGAATCCAGCTGCTATTCTTTCCCGGACGTGTGTTGCGGTTTACAAATTATCTGGGCGTGATGAAGGCTTGTTACGTGTGACTAGGCTGAAAATTATGGCGATGCATGAAGCTATAGTCTCATACCCAGACCCTCTCTGGGTACAAGGCTAGAATGAAGCCACAGCGCCAAAATTTTAAGATTGATGTCCAAAATATGTGCATCTTTTAACATACTTGAGATGAGCCGATGTGTGAACAAGCGATAAATCAACAACCGCTTAGCCATGGTGCCTATCTTGCATCATTCACAAAGCAGTTTGCACTCACACTACTCAGACAGGATGTAACTACAACCATCAGGTGTGTATCTGACCTTTCTCACAAAACTATATACAGAGGGTTGGAGGTCAATTGTCCAGTACACTAAACAAATGGGAGGTGACAGTAGTAACTGTGAAGTCTTCTTTCAAACAGTAATTAAGCACTCGTGAGCCACTGCTCATTTGCTCTCTCGTGTGGACAGCCACCTTAGAGTTACTGAATCCAGCTGTACTTCCCATCTGCAGCGGCGAAGACCTGTCACAATTACTGGCCTGACAAGTTCAGCCCCTTCCATTCCTGGGGTATATCCGGTACAGCTACTTGCTAAAATGGTGAACACACAAAGGCTTGCTGTTTCCAGAACTGAGAGTGCTATAGATTTTTAGCATAACTATGCTTTAGCTTAAAGGGCAGTACTCATAGAGTTCTAAGAATCATTCCTGTACTGTAGGTGACTATTGAGAAAGCATAGCCTATTAAAACAAAGTTTGATGTGGTCTCGTGAATAGAGAGAAGTAATTACTTCAAATACAGATTAAACTAAAAAAAAAAATCAAATACCTACATACCTAGTTATTAGCAAAAAAAAAATCCTTAAGAACAAGGTCGCATTAAACTGCCAATGATTTTCTTTCGTGACACTGTTCATCACCTTCAGCAGTGAGAAGAATGAAGAGCTGGCTAGAACAACAACTAAAAAGGTGTCTGCTACGGGATTAAACTAAGGCTCTCTGTTTGTCACTGGGCCATTGGAATCTGACATCTAGGGCAGCTTTAAAAACAGTTTTTATACTGCTCGCAATTATAGATTAGCCATGGAATGTGCCATTCTATTCTGGTCATATCTCCTCACAGAAACTGAAACTGGAGAAGCTTCAGCCCAAATATCACAATGTGTTTTGTCCCTCTGTGATCCTTTCTTCGTACCAAACATCACATTATATACACCCCCTATTCCCTGAAATAATATACCTGGTAGCTAGTGTGTCTAAAATGGGAGAATTATACAATTGTATTATTATTGTGGTAATTTGATAGGATAGTCAAAAACACAATAGCCTAGTATATAAACGATACATGTTTGAGTACATAGCTAATTAGCTATAGCTACTCATGTACTTGACATATTTGTGGTTACAGATTACATTAACTATTGTCACTGCTTTTCATTGAGACATTAAATGTCTTCAAAGTCTTTAAAGTGTTACAGTAATGTAGTCAGATTCCTGAGATCCATGATATGTCATGATTACTACTGACTCACCACCCTCTTTTTTTAAAGATGTCTCTCCATAGGGGACTGGTTTCAAGATTTCTTTTGACCTCTGTCTTCCAAATGGGCAATTCTTCAATGATGGACCACCATTCAGGCGACACTCGCTGTGCAACTTCCAGGGTCTTCAAATCCACAAACAACATGATCATCTCCACAATGTGGGGGACTCCTACATCTGTAGGCATACATGTGAGGGAGGGATAATGAGGTAAAAGGTACAGAGTAGGACTTGAAGGACCCATGACTAGAATCAATATTCAATATGTCAATATAATGCATGCTATTATGTTGCCTGTAGCTGCATGTCAAATAGCTATGCAATGCAAAAACTAACACTTATATCACCTATAGCCATTCAGACCTTTATTAGGATTTTTCAGCCAGAAACATTTCAGTTTTCAATAATACCTAACAATGTAACAGAGCAGAACGTTTTTACCTACAAAATGCTGCTTTGAATTTGATTTACATGAGCATATCTACTTCTTACAGCATCTAAATCATTAGCTATTGTCATTGTTACAGCAGTGTAAACTTAGCAGTTTGCTGCAGTTTAGTATACCCAAACACAAGTCTTGTTCCCATTATGTCTCTGTCCTACTCACAAACAGGAGGCAATAGTAGGAAAGAGTGAGAAAAGCGGAGAGGGCCTGGTACGACTTGAGCATGTATAGCTTAAAGCGAAGCAACCATCTGCTGACAGTAATGTGCCTTTTTCTGACATAGAAAGCTCTTCATGAAGACCGAACGTACAATTATTACAGGTCTTTCCAAGTCAGCGGCTTGTGAATATGGTAGACAGCACCCTGAATGTAAGCCAAGCTAACAGAAAAGGTAAAAGGATAGCTACCACAGTTCATACACTGCTGTGAATATCTACCTTTATGTTACTCAAAAAAGCTAGACTAAATTGGAGGGTCTTATCAAGGGAGAGCCAGGAACAAGGCTAGCAAGCACATTTGTCCAGTTGGTAGTTTGTGCAACTTTATCTTGGTAGACTACCAACCTTCAAGAATACTTACTCAAAAGGGCAAGCCAGAATTCGAAATGTTCAGGGTTCTGTCCTGTCCTCTCTGGTGGTGATGTTTGTGGTAGAGGTACTTCTGATGGAAGGGTCTGGGAGAGTGGATTGCAATTGGAGATAGAGAATTCATTATGACATTGTGTATCACTCATCTTTTCTGTCACTGTACCCGATATGATTATTTTGTGATTTTAAACCTGATAACAAATAACAAACTGCGGTAGAGATCTAACCATGTATTAATACTTAGACTGCAGCTTCAAGCTCTGAAGCAAAATGTGGCTGCTTTGACTTAGTGACTTCTTACTTTGCTCTGCTCCAGAGGCTGTGCTGAAGCCGTGAGTAGTGTGGGAAGAGGAGGTGGGGTTCCAAGTTCTGGTATGCTGTGCTGGTCATGAATACTGGGAGGTGTAGATAACTCTACCTGGTCTGTAGTGAAGTAAACAGGAGACAGCACTACTGAATTATTAAAGTAGTTAAATGCTTCTGCAGAGGCTATGACAATAGTCAATTTAAAAAGTGACTAGTTAGAAATAGCACATGCACAGGTCGGGGCAAAACTTCAAGAGCAGAGAAATTAGGCGGCTTTAATTTTACTTTATCTATATTTAAGTAGCTAGACATACACCTGTAGATATCATGCACTAAAGCAAATCCAAACATTTGGAAAATTAACACACCTGCAGAATACACTGTTTTGCCATCAACTTTCAGCCTCGTAATTTCATGTGCACGGAGAAAATTTAAATCTCCTTCCTGAATTCGCTCTTGCAGTACTGTTACTGCAAATAGTGACATCAGCCACACGGTTGTGACACTCCCTGCCTCAATTCCCACAATGATTGTGGTGAATTCAGGTAGGGAGTAGTGTTGTGCAAGATCTCTGCGGAAGCATTCAACTTCAGCTAGGGTCGATTCAAGTGTGAGTTTTCGGTGGGTACATACAACTTCTTTCAGCTCTAGCCTCAGTGTGGCTGGGACTTCAGGACATCGCCTCTTCGACTGGATACTCCAAAACTCGCGGAGACTAGTCGTTCTTTGGAATGCATCCACTGCAATGACATAGTCCTGCATCATTCGGTTGGTTTCATTATCCCCATACGCCTTCAATATATGCTGGAGGAGGTGGTAGTTCAGGTAGTTCCAAATATACAAGTTTAGAAGAACAAAAATTTCTTCAATACTATCGGCATGGCTGATTGCAGAAAGGTGCTCCTTCAATTTACGCTGCTGCACCTCTCGGTCTTTCATCCGTGATGGAAGGAGTGTAAGCTTTCGACGAAATTCACTCGCACTTTTGGCCTTTTGTTTGACTAGGCTTTCTGCTCTGGCTACTAAGGTCTCATACTTGTCTTCTAAATGCTCAATCTCTGCAATTTTTTCATCAGATTGATCCCTAGGACCTAATGGAAAAGTGTGAAAAACTGCATAATTTTACTGTCGCCATCAATTGGAAATTATAAGCTGTTAGACATTAAAAGCTGTAGGTGCCCAGGGTAACATACTTGGTTTGTCTCTCTGTCTATCTTTCATACCAAAAAATTGCCTAAAAACATAAATAATCAAAACAGTGGCATTTGTGTACTTAATAGGAGGCAAGGCGATTTCCTCTCTGTTAATTTAAGCTATTCTTAATTGTTTATAACATTGGCTCCATACTCAACAATAGTTTGAATGATTGATATTTGATTAACATAAATGATTCTTTTATCCTTAGTGCAACAACATGTATTTGAGACATGATTAAACATATGTAGTACTGTTAAAGCATTCTATAAATAGACTAATTACCTTGCTCTAGAGCATTACCCTCGTGAAGTGCAATTGTTACAGTAGATCTGTAATCAGGCGGGGGTGAGAGAGAGAGAGTGCTCACCATCACACCAGTGGATACATCAGGAACAAAATCATCAGACCCTGTTTGGGCAAGGTGACATAGCTATTATCCATAGCTGGCTAATACAAATTGTGATTGGATGACACACAATTGCATTATAGTATGGTCACATGTTGAATGATTACGTATACAATCTTTTCTGCAAGGACAGTTATACCAAACAATAATAGTCATCTAGAGTTAAGTATTCGTAACCTAGCTACACCTATACATCAGACTTCAGGAACAATGCTACAGTCGTCTATTAGCTATGAGAATTAACTCTATGAATGCCATTGGTACATTTAAGAGCAGCAGAGGTCGGCTAAGGTAGATCTGCAGTAATCAATGTCGCTGGTTAGTCACGTGACAAGTAGAAGTGCAGCGGTACTGATATTAATTTTGAAGCACTCGGTTTCTAGATTTAACTATTCTTCCACGGAGGACAGCCATCCATAAATGAACAACCTACCTCTGGGACGTGCTGGAGATTTGAGCGGTCTCAGGTACCACTTCACTAGAAAGTTAGCAACAAAAAGCCTCCAAAATAGCTAATACCAGCAACTTTCATCAGTAAACTGCTAGTTATAAGCTTACACACTTTGTGCCATTTTGAGCTTCACAGAGACAGCCAACTTTCTGCCACCAGAGCCAACAAAAGCCTCAAATTTGTGAGGAGCAAACTTTAAAAAGTTATACCAGAAACAATTTGTCTTTCTTCGAAGTCTGTTTTCGAAGATATAGCTAGCTAGAACAGGGGAAAACAGGCGAAAATGATCCATTCTTTCCCTATGGCATTTGCAATACTTAATTTTGCCTTTTGATTGCATATGTCATGTGATTTTAATGAGACCTGATTTTGAAAGGTCAACCGAGGCTGACCACCTCTGAGTCAGGAGCAAGTACTCTGTATTAACACCTATATAATAAATTCGCATAAGCCTTATGGATGTAGCTAGCTATTAAAACTTGGCTAGCAGTACATTTTTGTGGCTTATACATAATGTATGTACACCAATCAGACTTCAGGAGTTTGTATACAATTAAATATGTGGGTGCATCAGGAACAAATTCACAGAATCCAGGATCACTGCAGCTGTATAACTTATTATCAGTACTTCTGTCATTCGACTTACTGGAGTTAACAGCATCCATAGGAGGTACAACTGACTGTGGAATACCTGTAAATTAAAACAGCAGATTGAAATTAAGCAAGCATTTAAAAATGAAACAGTGCACTTGGTTATATGCTAACCTTTGTCAATTGAAACTGACTCAGCCAGGCTCTTCTTCCCAATAGCAGCCAGTGCTTTGACCAGCGTTTCATAATTTGGATCAGTGTCACTTCTCAGCCATTCAGCGAACATCTTCACTTTGCACATGTTGGTATCTCGTGGGTAATTACTTTCAATTACATCCAAGGCATCTGGCCTGACTCCCAACTGCAACCCCAGTCGATACCACACTGCAGCCACAGGGATGTTGTCCAGCTCCCGAAGCTTGGGAATGTTGCCACCTTCATTAAAGGATGGTAATACATGTGAATTACTACTTTCATAGGCTAACCAGTGCTATGCAGTTGGGCTACTAGTACTGTAGTTTGGAAGACTGGCAGATTCCCAAACAAAGGGCATCATTAATAATTAGCAGATATCCCGAAGAAAAAAAAGCTAGACAGCATATTCAACAGTAGACTATGGCAATTTGCAGATTCCCAGAAAAAACTAACCTAGTTACTTATTCAGCAGAGTTATTGTCTCCATTTTACTAAAAGCTTGCAAATCTAACAAGTAGAAATCCAAATTTACGTAGCTACATCCATTATAATACCCATCTGTTAAAGATTACACTTTGCATAACATAATGAACAATGTGCTTAGAATACACATCATACCTGGAGCCTGCTGCTGGGATACGTCATCTCCTGGCACTTTAGCCATTTTTATGTGCTCACTGAGTGAACAAAAATAAGTTGGCCAATGATTAATTTTGTATCTGCTGGTTTGGTTAACTGCACACTAGTTTTCTGGGGCACTCCCAACCATACAGAGACACTTTGTAGTTTATACTGCCATAGCTAAAGTCATAAAAATTTACATGATAGCTATTGGCTGTGCATGACATGCTTATATTCATACCCTTAGCAAAGGTGGTCTGGAGGTGTATGAAGTCTATAACCAGGTTGACTTCACACACATGGAGTTAAGCATTATGAAAGCTGCAGTTGGTGAGCTTTTGCATAGCTACAACAGTGATAGCTACAAAACATAACCTTTTTTTGTAATAAAGATTAGGGTTATCAAGCTAGATATATAATTTTAGCATATCTGACGGCTACTTGAAGTTTATTCTATTCCTCGAGGAGGCACTCCAACCTTAGGAACGAATTACGGGAGGGAGTCATTCATCCATGTGACATTACTACATAACCAATATTATAGGATGGACGCTGGTTTGCCACCCTGTTTTACAAGTTCAATTAGCTATCCCTGACGTTGCTGAGCATCAATTTGGTGTCAAAATAAACATTAGCTACGCTATGGTAAGTAAATTCATTGTTTTTCAGGCCTGCCCACCGTAGATATAGCCGAATCCTCTTTTTTTTTGCCAATTATAGGTATGCTGATGGTGTTATGCTGCTGCATTGTATCAACTTTTTGGCTCGGCTTGCAGAAGCATTATTGTTCTTTTTCTGGTAATCTCCGACAATCCAGCGAACCCTACAGTAGAGGAAATTTTGCCTGAGAACAATGAATTTAACTACCACGGCCTTATCCCATTGCTGTTTTTGTGTACAGTTAGTGCAATCAAAGGCGGGGTAAGCCCAGTAGTATACACTGCTGATGCACAGGGTTGAGTTCCATGCCTAGTTTTGTGGGAGTGGGGGTGGATTTCTACCCTTCATCACGCCAGGCATTTCTAGGACTTTGTTAAAAGCAGTGGAAAAGTGAGAGGTGAAGGAGAGGCAGCTCAGGCAGAGATAGAATGGTTGTTGGAGCTGAGCAGTATGATATCATACATTAATTTGTGCAAAAATTTTCTCTCAGAGCAGTGTAGCTAGCTACTACATGTAATTCAAATTGGAACGTGTAAAGTTGACTTACGAGTGCTGTAGAGTTGTGAAAAGTTGTAAACACGCCCACCAATTAGTCTCGCGGGCCAGACTCACGCGCGCAGAGCAGAGAGTGAGTCTGGGCAAATTACCATCACCGTCTCGTGCCTAACACGCCAAGAATTTCTTGGCGTGTTAATTGGCTATTCAAAGGACGTGATGTCAAAACATGCAGGCGGTGCCTCTCAGGCTGCTTGCTGCTGATTGTCAATATTACTACACACACGTCCCAATTATGTCTACTGCTGATTGTGCTGCACGAAAGCCATATGGGCCAGACTCACTCTTCCGCTCTGCGTGTGTGAGTCTGGCCCGCGAGACTACCCACCAATCACGTACACGCGTGCTCAACTACCAGCCCCGCCCACTCCACAAAAACTTATACAACCAATAGTATTATCCGAACTCAGTCATCAGAAAAAAGCAGGTGCCTTGGAATGCCTGGCTGATTGCTAAACTCCGTGCAAAGTCTGTGGCTTATAGTAAACTAATAGCATTCCAATAATCGCATGAATAAGATTGCCCTCAGTAGCGGATGGGACGGGGGTGGAGTGATGATGTTATAGGCAATGATGTCATGGCTCTGCTGCGCGCGTCGATGTTTTCGAGTAGCTAGGTCAGAACTGCTGGCTACTGATGTTTGAAAACTAGAGGCTAGGAGCCAGGGTGAGCCAAAAGCGTCAGTGAGAAATTAAGATTTTTTGCCGCTTCATATTCATCGGAAGCTTTCCCCTATTTCCGGCCACGCCCCTTGGTGGGAAACTTACTCTAGGCCAGGACTTATAATAAGCTTGTTTCCTGCAAAGCCCCAGAATCATGCTGGCGAATGATTACTATAGGCCACTATAGTTGTATTGTTGTTTCTGCTCCACAGGATGCGGGTGGGCGGTATTCATTAGTCATTATGTCATTATAATGTCACTTCATAAAAAAAATTGTTGGCAAAAATGCATGCATACAAAAGCAACAACAAACAAACAACTTTCTTTTCAGGATAGGCTCCCATTCGGGGAAAAATATAATACACACTGCGTACTGTAATAGGCATGCTGTGGGTAGAAGGCATCGTTGACACTCATGGAGGTACAGTAAATACAAAATTGTTCCATCATAGTGGCCTTACATAATAATAATGGCGAAACTATGCGGGCCTTGAATTTGGATGCAGACAGGGGATCAGTGAACAGCGGCTTTATACATCAATCCTAGTTACCGTCAGGCTTTGTTATCAGCTCCAGTATGAACACTCGTAACAAGCCTGCTCTTGGGCCTTCATCGTTAGTATCCACTGAAAACACACAGGCTACGAACATTTTGCTGAGTCACGTGCTCGTGTAGTGCAATAATAAATTTGGATGCGGGAGCCAACAATGCATGTGGACGGAGGACAGGATATTACAATTCGTGGCCAGAAGGAAAATTTTGTTACTTTACGGCATTGCGGGCCCAAGGTTTTTCATCCAGCCCTCGAGACTAGGGTCTAGACATGCACTATGGTAGTGAATTGGAGTATGCTGCTTACCACTGCAGGCACGATGGATACTTTCGCCGCGAAGGTGTGAAGTAATTTCAATCATATTCAAAGCAATTACAGGAAGTGATTACGTGAAGTCAGTTATGCCCCTTGTTGGGCCAAAATGTAATGTGCGGTATAGGAAAAAGGCATGAAGTTTTGCATGCACCGAGAATCTGGGGGCTATCTCAGGAAATCCTCTCAGCCAGCTGATCTACGGTACCTTAATTAGTATGCTGTCATTAGTAGTGCTTCCTGGATGGATACTTTTTGTGCCTTCCATGTCCATACGTGTGCCTTTAACCTATACTGCGTAATTGACTTCCTGAAATTGCTTTGAATATGATTAAAATTCCTTCACACCTTCTCAGCAAAAGTATGTATTCCCACCCTGAGATGTTACCCGAACTTACTCAGAACTGCAGTAAATGTAATAGTAAAGTGCTAGAAATTCCCTCATGCCTCTACGTGGAATCCTCCTATAGTCGGTGGGTGTTACTACTGTTTTAGCAAGGGCATATGCATACGCAAATCTCACGATTTTTGTGTAGCTTTTCCAAGGCTAATCATTTAATCATTTGGGGTCACTAGCACCACCTACATGTGACGAGTTATGTGTGCAGTGAATAGAACAGATGAAAGAACGAAGCCTGCTCATTCTTGAATTGCTTTTGTATTACCTGACACCTCTTTTGTGTTTGGACATGGATTCACAACAAGCATTCATACCATTCCAATGCTAAATTAGAAGGTAATGCCCACTTTTAGATACAGGCGGTTAATGAAAAGCAATATGAGAAATGCACAGAGGAGTTACATTTTTCTCCCCTGTCTGTAATTGTGAGTATGATCAAAGTTTTGCACTTCAATATGTTAAAAATTCAATGAGGCAACATCCTACCTTCTGTGGTGGCTGTAAGGCTATGGCGAGGTGAGAGCTGCACACGCTGTGACCTGCTCCCTGTACATCACTCCAAAGCGATTGTATTTCAAAGTCTGGATGGGGAAAATGAGTATTAAGCTTGTAAAGTATTTGCTTTGAGGAGGCATGTGTACGTTTTAGGCTTGTCCTGCATACATGTATGTGATAACATAGATAGTAGAGTAGAACTCTACTATCTATGGTGATAAGTATCTACATGGATGATGGTGTGGATTTATGGTAGACGCCTTAATTTGGTGTTCTAGCAACAGACCCTAAAGTCGGTATTGTTTTACACAGAGGGGGCTGGGTTGCTAGATGCTTGATTAGTGTGTTGAAATTTCTAAGCCATTACTGCTGTTTGATATTAGCCTTGTACCCTGCCCCCCCCCCCCCCCAACCCCAGCTTTTGTCTAGCAAATGTGGACATAGCTACATGTGTCCTAGTGTTCCCCCCACTCACCCACCCTTGAAACCATGGTTAGTTGCTTATAAACACTCATTACACACTAGCCTAGGGCCTTATTTATATGTAGGACTCAGTGGGTGTGGCCCTGTACAGAGCTACAACATAGGCCTGAGCTATGCTATGGTTGGTACTCACCAGTCAATATCTGGGGGTGTGATCTGGAGCAGCTCAAGTCAGTTAGTAGCTGTAGTAGTACTATAGAGCTAGATTGAAATAACTGTCAGTTAGTATTGCATGGCTATCACTTTATGTATGTGTGTGGCCTTAGCTACCATATCGAATGTTAAGCATTGGCATTTCATGTAGCTATGTCATAATTTCCTCAAAGGAATTCCCCACATTCATGAACATGTTAACCAAGCAGCCCTTGCTACAGGTATCAGTTTACGTGGCTTTGTTGGATAACATCCGGACTATTATCCATGTAGGTCATAGCTTCTAACCAAGTTATGACTGCACCCATTGTATGACATCATGCACATACACTGGATACTTATGTAACCATATTCTGTGTATGAAGTTTATGGTATGTGCGTATTCCTTAAAGTAAAGTTCAAAGTACAATATCGTAAAGGTGCAGGCAATATGTAACAATAGATCCACAGAGGAGGGGGCCCAATACCACATCAAAATGGGGCTGGGCATGGGAGCAAACCCATGTGGCTCCAAAATTTTATGACACAAGTCCCCAAATTTCTATGGGCCTGAGGGCCCTACAACTCAGTACATGTAGTGATTTTAATAGAGACTCCTGCAGTATCTCCCGCTGTTGAAAATGACACTCTGCACTTCAGTAGCCAATTAACCAAGTAAAACTATTCTCATTCCCTTGCATAGAGCTCAACCTCCTCAGTTACCTGCATGATCATGCACTTGACTTGAAATTTGACATTATGCCATCATGTCTTGCCTTGACCATGCACTAGCCTAAACTAGGGGTGTGATTCAGTCCCCTTCTAGTCTCGTTCCCATTCTCCATACCCAGCTTTTTTCACATAATAGATACGATATGTGAAAAGGAACTCGATGTACAGACTGGTCGCTAGTTCCCTTTTTGAATTCGTATCCAAAGTGAACATACTGATACCCAATAGATATTCTGAGTTGTTTATGGTACGATTGGTAGAAGCACATGCATGAAAGTGAAAGACTAATATTTTTATCTCAGAGCACTCTACTGGATCTGACATTGGTCTAAATTGGGACCTGCAATATTGACTTTATCAGCCCTGTTATGCCTACTATAGAGTACTTGCAGTTGATGAGCCACGTCCACTCCCCAAAGCAAGAATTAAGCTAGACGGTTTACCCGAGGCGCAGCCGAGGGTAAACTGTTCTAGCGGAGTTTATCACGTTTATACTCCGAGTGGGCGTGGTATATCCGGCTTATACCATATTGGCCAATCACATTCACTGCACTAATGTCCCTTGACGACAGTCATTTGCACTGTGTTGCCAAGACTCGTCTCTCGAGTTAGCGTGCTATGGATTTTCTTCGCGCTCCGCTAGTCAAGCTTAGCAACACTGCAACATCTTCTAGTCGGCACGTCTGACGCTCCACCCCTTTTGAGCTCCTCCCTTCAGCGCAAATTGAGAACTTTCTTTGAAACCTAGGCTGTGCTATAAACCTTTCTTCAACTCACTGTTACAGTGTTTCAGAGCATTAGAACTCGAGTGGCGGAACTAGCATTTCGCAACGACAGTGCAAATGAAAATTAATGGTAACTAAGCGTGTCCGCGACTATTTATAGCATTGCGCAATAACTACAGGCGATATTTAGCGGAGTATATGACCCGTTATACTCCGCTTTTCAACCAATGAAATACTATTAAAGTGATGTAATATGGTATAAGTAATAGTTACACACCAGTTTGCAGTGATTACGGGGTTTAATTAGTGCTCGAGGTCAAAGTAGCTATAGGTCGAGGGCAGGATAATGCACGAGCCGAAGGCGAGTGCATTATCTGCCCGAGACCTATAGCTACTTTGACCGAGCGCACTAACTAACCCCGTAATGCACTGCCAACTGGTGTATAACTGTTTTAGTGCTCTCACTGACCCGAAACAGCCATAGGTCTTGTGGGCGTCATTTAGAAAATTGTGCGTTATGCACACTTACCGCGATAAGTCGCGATAAGTGTGCTTTATGCAGATTTAAAGCGCTGTCATGTGATCGATCTAGAGACTTCTGATTCGTTGAGGGTCACGTGAGTAACACTAAGGCTATCCTATATAGTCTCGTGCCCAGACCTATGTTCGCCCCTATGTTCGCCCCATGGATAATAACACGTTAGTGTGTATTATCTGGGTTCGCCCCCCGCCGAACGTTCAGCGGGGGGCGAACATAGGTCTGGGCACGAGACTAATCCTATAGCCATGCACTAGCAGAAGTTTGCAGTAATGGCACATCAAACTGCCTTGTTTTGTGTTGCGTGTACGGCGGACAACAGGCAGGTGGCAAATCCTAATTTGCCTCTTCCGGCCATTCCGGTACGGCTGTGTAAGCACCTTCGCTGCAAGATATGGTGAGCAGCCTGATTCGTTGTACAGTTTCATTTAGTTTGGCCTGAGCAATTGCTGAAAATAGGATTTAATTACATGTACGTGCAAAATGCCCAGGCTGACTGTCTGTGTGTGTGTATGTGTATGTTTGTCCGCAATTATCACGTGCAATAAGTTACGTCATTTGTTACTATGCCACTAGCACAACTGGAAGTTTGCAGACTCAATAGGCCAAGGTATATCAAGCTAGGTTAATTTTTGTATTGCCTAGACGGCGAAAGAGTGGTAACGATAATTCTTTTTTGGCAAGTTCAGATTGCTAACTGGTAGTGCACTACGAATTTAGCTACTGTGTCAGCATTTTCGCTGGAAGCTGTACATGATGAGACTGTCTAGCCAAGTGGATCCATTCTACAGCTGCATTTAGCTTAGACTGACCTGTCGCTGTGCACAACCTAGCCCAGCTAGTTTCTAGGTATGAAATATTAGTCTTGCTTAGCATGAGCTAAAAAGGGATGGGAGGGTTATGGGTAGTAGGGTCACCCAATCCCCACTTGAATGGCTGCTCTGAAGGTGATAGTTGATTTTTTATGGCAAGTGTGCTTATTTTTATCATTTTCGGTGTTCCTAGTGGGGAATGCAGCCTTATTGAGGGCCGTTTTCTGCATTTCTGGGGTGAATTCTGTGTAGCTGTGTTCTGGTTGTTGTCTCTTGCGTCAAGTGGGCGCAGCCATCCGTGGGTGAAAGCCCTTAGCCTGGGATAGCAGCCTGGGATAGTCAGAGAGTAGTTTTCTGTCAGGCGTCAGGCCAACGGGAAATCGTGTACAAATTTATTTTCTAATGCGCGCAGCGCCGTCTGTACATTGGTATAGCCTTCATGTGGCTCAAAATGGCGTCCACAGAGAAGAGCGAATGGCGGTGTCTAGAGAGGAACAAAGAACGCTTCAAGACTGCAAAGGCGTCTGTTTTACACAGAAGGAATCGATAAAATGTTCTTTTGACTGCTTGGATGATATTAGTTCGTTAGTATGAAATAAGCCGTGATGTACTTCACGGCGGTTTTTCAGACCGGAAGAGGCAAACTCAATAGTCCTTTGATCTTGCGTCGAGTACCAAGTCGAAAAGGCTATTGCTGGTGAGCCAATGTGTATAACCATTAAGTACTCACAGTGTGGATATTGGGAGTATGACCCTTGTGCCTTGAAATTGTTCCAGCTTTTATTATGGAAGTACACATTTACTATTACCAGGTAGGGTTGATATAAGAGTAGAAGACCTTTCAAGGCAACTTCAAAGTGAAAGGGGGGTGGTTTGCAGCCAGAGAGGGGTCCTCTATTGCAAGATGGAGGCTGTATGAGGGTGGAGGACCCTTCAAGGCTGGGAGGAGGGATCAGTTTCATGTTTTGTGGGTCACGCTATATTGGTACTGTAACAGTGGCAGCCTTTGTACCTAGCCTCATACCTTCCCTTACTTGCCCAGATTTATCTTACAGCCATAGAGAAAATCTGCACGACTGCAAGATAAATCTAGCGCAAGGAAGGCCTGGGTATGAGGCTGTTTAAGTACTTGAGTCGGGGAGATTTCTATCCGCTTGCTAGTGGGAAGGTCATGAGATGCTAGGCCTCATAGTAGTCTTTAGGTTTTAGGCCTTCCGAGTGAACCCTCTTGAACCTCTCCTGCCTACTGGCCTGATACTGATGGTGTAATGATGAAGAGAGGCTCCTTTATTGCTGAAATTAAAATGAGCATCAGCATGGCTTAATGATCGTTGATCCTCAAACGTTTTTTCATGTAATGTTTGCTGGATGGGTTATGGGCTCCCGATTGTACGCTTCCGCATTTAGGGAGCACACCTCTGGTGAGGCCAAAAGTTTGATTTGGTGTGCCAGATCAATCGGCTAGGGGTAAACTAGGTCAGGTCACAAGACTACCCTACATAATGTGTGCTCATTCGCTTGCCTTTCCATTTGAGCATAATTATGTCTTTCTGAGAAGGGACTATAGTCCGCTGCTTGGCACACTCAGGTCTTCAGTGTTTATACCTTGTATGTAGTTTACATGTGTACAGGTTGTTTACTGTTGTTGGGATTTCCCTTCACTTGTATGTACATGTATATGTAGCTTGTTCAGTTTGGAATTTCTCTTAAGTAGCTATTTACCACATTGCAGTTGCTTTTAGCACTACTAATCAATAGGGCCAAAATATGTTATTGGACTGCCAATACTGAATACTCTGCACAGATAGCTACTAAACCAAGAACTGGTAGTGGAACATTCCATCCCATTCCACCTGTTAAAGTACAGAATGTGTGAAGTATACGTGTACCTCGTGGCTACAGTGAGTACTAGAACACCCGATGCAGGGAAATAGCCTCAAGTGTACAAATAAAATTCCACCTGAAATACAAGTCTTCACTGTAAGGTTGCTTTCCTCTTGCAAGAAGCCTGGATAGGTTTTCCAAGTATTTGAAGATTGTACTCTTGATTATAATTATATCTAATAACAGTCTTGTTTCTGTATTGTACTGATAGTGAATTTAACTGGCTTTAGTTTGCAATCACCAGCTGGATGTTTTTTACATAAATCATCCAACTTTGAAGGTTGTACTCAGCAACAGGTCAGTCTAAGCTAAATGCAGCTGTAGAATGGATCAGCTTGGCTAGACAGTCTCATTATGTATAGCTTCCGGCGAAAGTGCTGACACAGTAATTTCATAGTGCACTTCCAGTTATCAATCAGAACTTGCGAAAACAGAATTATCATCGTTACCTACCACTCTTTCGCCGTCTAGGCGACACAAAACTAATCTAGCTTTACATACCTTGGCCTATTGAGCCGACAAACTTCCAGTAGCTTCCATTGCGCTCGTGGCTATAGTGGCATAGTAACGGAATGACGTAACCTAGCGCATGTGATGATTGCGGACGATAATTGTGCCTTTTGGGAGGGTGTATAATATCAGTAGGCATTTACCGTTAGCTATGTTCTTTTTCCTGATTAGGCAACAACACCATTCAACAGACCTGAGATATACCAGTGAGTTTATATGGCACATGAATACAACCATTATATTATGTAGGTTGATCACCTGCATTAATTCTGGTCATATATGTCAGCAGGTCACCACCACGGCCATGCGATATTCAAGGCTTTGGAATTTCTTTAACTCCATGAGCTTCAGTAAACGAGTCAACAGTAATAAAGTCATGACTTAGAAATTGTTACGTGTATGTCACGGTACAGATATTTCCGTGATCAAACAGTGCCAGTTGTCACCCTTGAATTGTAGCCACACCTCCAAACCGCTTATTAGTAAATCACAAGTACAGATCAGCAAAATATTGTAGAGCTTTGCAGGCAAGAATAGAGGTTAGTGCCCAACTGCGGCCACCTGCGAAGCTATACTTTGAACTCCTGCTTGAAAAAAGGGCTAGCTTAATTATGCTTTTTGTGCATCACTTTACAGGGGTTCATTAAGGAAAATTCCCAAGGGCGGGCAAAAGACATTTTTGGGGGAGGAGGTGTACGTATAGTGAGCAAAAATCAATTTTGAAGGGTTGAAATCCCTAGGGGGTGGGCACAAAGTTGAGGGTGAATGCCCCCCCCCCCTAAATAAAGCTCTGCTTTGTATTTAGCATAATGTCCGGTGTACTAAATGCTGCCTTTCAATAGTAGCCACAGAAAATTGTGTGATGAATAATTAGTAACTGATTGTGGAAATATGGTATACAATATTAGATTACATGTGTGCCTGTCCCAGGTAGAAAACGAACATTATTCCGTCACGTATTTTGATCGCATTTGCGGGTTCAAAGCGCTGTATCTCTGAACGCAACGGAATTATGTTCGTCTTCTACCCGGGACAGGCACATGTAATACCATGACGACAAAATTTAAGTGATAATTATTGTCCTTATTTTCAGTACATACAGAGTGTTTCAGAAACTGCGAGCAGAATATGATTCGCGTCCCAATGAAGAATCCATTCAACCACATCAGCTGACTGGTGATGGGTACATCGATGCTGACATTTCTCTTCCTGTTGCGTTCGTTGCAGAAAATCTTCCTCAGCTACGAGTGAGGGTGTTGTGTGTGTGTCTGTCTGTGTGGGGGAGTGTGTGTGTGTGTGGGGTGTGTGTGTGTGTGTGTGTGTGTGTGTGTATGGATATGGGTCTGCATGGTGTGTGTGCTACATGTATATGTGCATGATTTTGTGTGAATGTGCATGTGTGTGTGTTAATTTACATACATATATGTGGCAGCCCTGTATAGAAATTGAGTATTATTCCGTTGCACATTTTGATTGCGTCACTGCATTCGAAGCGCTGTATCTCTGATTCAGAACTTCCGTTAAGGGCAGGGCTTATAATATTATGTGCTATGTAAACGCATCAATATCTGACGCGTCTATGCTGCACGTGTACAGTGCTTTGAATGCAGTGACGTGATTGAAATACGCAGCAGAATAATATTCAATTTCTACACGGGACTGTCACACATTGTTATACTGTAAAAATGCATTGTTTTTGTACTTGTAAGCCAGCAGTGAAGTATTGCTTCAGCTAATTAATATTAAGAGACTTTATGTGAATTGCCTTCCCGATGCTCAGTTGCATGTATGATATGTATGTTGTATTTCTTATGCAGAGCAACCCATTCAGACACCGGATTTGCAAAATATTCGTCACTTCTGATCTCGAACAAATGACTTTTGTTGAGTTTCTGGATATGGTCTCAGCCTTCAGCCCAAAGGTATAATACAATACCTCTACAATATACAATATAGTACTGTGCCCTTTATATTGTATAAAGTGGCTGGAAAGATTTAATAATGACTCTGAGGTGGCTTAATGCTAACTAGCCAGTACGGAGGGAGGGGTTTCGCCCCCCTCCACCTCCCCCTTGTAAAAATTTGTGCCCCCCTTAGGAATTTCAACCCTTCCAAATTGAATTCTGCTCACTATACACACATCCCCCTCCCCCCTCCCCCCCTTCCGTCCCCCTCCCCCCTCTCCCCAAATGTCTTCTGATGTTCTTTTGCACCCCCATGGCCTGTTGAGTGTAGTACTAGCAGCTTTAGTAGCTTGCTATCTGTACCACAGCTCCAGTGGCTCAGTGGGTAAGAGCTTCTGCGTTTGGCAGCATATCCCGGGTTCCATCCCCTGGTTGGGACAGGATTTACTTTACTCTGTCGTGATTCTCCATCTCTGGATCAATTCGCTTGTCAGTGCAGGCTCCCTCATACATCTATGTAAGAATGTGGCCCAAATGAAAGGACAGCACTATACGTTTGACTCTCAGAAAACAGTAGTCTCGTGCCCAGACGTCTACTTGCCCACTGCTGAAGAACGGTCTGGGGACAATAGAACATTCCGCTCGACACTGTGACGTGGATGTCTGGTATGCGGAATGATCAATCAGAGCGAAGCTAGAATAATAATTACCTCATAGTACCACGTGCGGTAGTATAGTAAGTTCAATCGACGGATTGGTTGTAGAAGCGGTGCAGAACCTCCGCTACAGCAGAACAACAGAAAACCACTGTAGCCACCCACGTGGTCTACTGCGCTACGTCACTTTGGGCACGCCCCTCAAAGGTCGGGCAGCGTGTTCTATTGTCCCCAGACCGTTCTTTGGCAGCGGGTAGGTACAGGTCTTGGCACGAGACTAAGAAAACAGCTGCTAATTAATTCGAGTAGTTTGGACAGGTATGTATGTACGCCTTTCCTCCCTTCAGAATTCTATACAGCAGAAAACATTTCATGCTTTTCAAATATTTGGTAAGTTACCAGAATACTATGTGTGGCAGTCCCGGGTAGAAAACGAACACTATTTTGTCACGTATTTCGATCGCATCCACACATTCAAAGCGCTGTGTCTTTGAACTTCCGTTAAGGGCGGGGCTCATATGCGCAATGTAGTAGTGTCAATATGTGAGGCTTCTACGCAGTGCATATGAGCTCCACCCTTAACGAAAGTTCTGAGTTATGGCGCTTAGAACTCAGTGATACTTTGTGACATTTACAGCATAGTTTTTATTTTTTCTTACCGTTTAGACTGATTTTTTTTGTATAATAACACAAATGCACACATACACACACACACGCACACACACACAACACACAAATACACACACACACACACACACACACACACATACACATGCGTGCGCACATACACATGCACACACACACACACACACACACACACACACACACACACACACACACACACACAACCAGACATTGATCAGGATGGAATAATCAGTAGAAAGGACATTTTCGACATGCTGGACATAATGACTGACGAGGGAATGACAGAACGTCTAAAGAACAGGGTCGTGGATGAGGCATGTCAGAAAGTCTCCTAATTAGGCCATTGAGTTTGCTCATACTCACATGTTAACATCAGTCCTCCTGATAAATAAGTTGTCATGTAAATGAGGTGGTAGAAAATGCACTACTAAATTTACCTCCTATTATTGTATGTTTATAGAAAATAGTATTTCACTCAGGAAATATTCAAAGGGAGGGTACATGCATCTGCAACCGGATTTGCGAAAAGGGACCATATCCCGCATTTTTATTAATTTTTGCCAATTTTCACACTGTCATATCTCAACAACCATTATGAGACACGAATACTTCTTGGTGCAGTACAAATACCAACCTTCAACTAAAGGAATCCCACGCTAGAGGTCTGTAGCTCTCTCCGTTCCAAAGATATGCATTTTGGTAGCATCGCCATTTTTTAGAAATTGCCCCGCGATCGAAAATCCCTTGAACTCCGCCCCATGTCTTCCTCGTGGTTTGGCAGAATGGCTTTATTTCCGAGTTATTACTACAGCAACGCTAGTGTAAAGGCCTAGAGTAAACGGGGCTTATGGCAGAGTTATCTTGGGTAATTAACATTTCATCGCACTTTGCGTTTTTTTTAGGTATTTCGTGAGGTGAACAAGGAAAACGGTGCAGATGGTTTGAGCACTGAAGACTTTCACTACGCCATCAGCCGTGCTCCAGATTTTCAAACGTAAGCTCCTATTGTTGTTCAGCACCTTGTAGCACATGCACAGAATTATACCACAATCAACGAATTCCTATAAAGTCGATCCCAACTTCAAACTACCTGAGTTTAAAAGGCATCACTTTGAAGTTAACCAGAGGTGCATATAGGCAATGTACGTACATGACGATCAGTGAACCACATATCTGGATCAAAGTGTTACCGACAGGTCCGTACATTCGGGTTAATAAGTGCATGTGCTTCACTCTATAGATGGAAAGGAAGCAATGTATGCTTATTACAATATGGCCGCACCCACCACTGTAAAAATTTTGCAAGCATCAATCCTGATGTACTAGTAGACAATGCCAAGTTCACTCATATTCTGATTCGTGACGATGTCATCTGTAGCCGTCATGTTTAATAGTACAGGTAGCCTCATCTCCAGGCTCTCTGTGCGTTGCTGGAGAGCCTGGTATATTTTCTCACATGATTTGACTTACTTAATTGCGTGTGGGCAGGGACCGCTCGAAAGACGGTTGCACTTCTCTACCTTCTGCTGGTGACATTGTCTTAGCGCTTAGTCTGTGGCACAAACGGGCTCCGAAGAGTAGCTGCAAGAAGTATACATTCGTTGCCTTCCTTCATTGTCTGATAACTACGGCTGTCCTTACCCATGCATAAATTTACCCTTCTACCATCCTTCTACCCTACGTGTCACGCACGTGAGAAAATACACCAGGCCCGCGCCCACAGCTGCGCTAAAGTGAAACACGCACGTGGGCCTGGGAACAAGGCTATAGTACAGGTACATATTGGCCTGGTGAGATACTTGGAGTAATGATACACTAGCTCAGATTTGATCCCAACTAGTGCCTCATGCTAAGGTGCTGCTTTGGAGTAACTACATGTATAATATATATCTAATTATTGCTACTATGTACATTTTCTTTACTCCTCACACAGTACATTTGGATTCAGGATATGAAATCACAGAACTCTCAGAATGATTATTATTGAGAATATTTTTACACAACAGTGATGGTTTCTGTCAGAGCTTCGGTAAGATTTTTAATTCAAATTCCATTCTATATCAATACTTTTTGTAGCTATATCGCTCTATGCCGTGTATAATAATAAATATGTGTGGATTGCTACTAGTTCGTTTTCCTTTGCATGCATGCACTGACCTCATTGCAATCTGTGAAGTGCCTCACTCCACTGCCGGGCAGTTTATGCATGGCCCCACTGCACAGTGGAAAGGCATGGGCAGGGTGTATTTTCTACCATGCAAAATAAAGGGGCACTTTGAGCCTGGAATATTATAGCTATATTTTTTTGGATCAGAATGGATTGGATGGACACTAGCCTCGACCCCAGCCACATTCTATAAAGCCACCTTTTATTACAATAGTAAAATATTAATTAAGTTATACAAATCCAATTAATATTGACCACAATTTGGGGTGGAGGGAAGATTCTCCCCCCCAGTAGATAAAGCCCTGAGTAGCTATAGTATATAGCTAGCTAATCTTTTGGATGATGTCAATTCGAACAAAATAATATTATATAGTTCCTTGATCACAATAAATACCAGCTAGCCAATATACATTCCCAGCTGCAATGTATTTGGCTGTTGATACCAGTTTTATGGCAGTAGGAAAATCATAACTCGGAGGTCTGAAAACATGTAAAATAAAAATAATCACTGAGCATCTACATTATCTACTTGAACCACTTGAGCTGCATGCAGTCACAATCAAGAAACACCACTAGAAAGGTAAGGTTTTCACTTTCATCAAGTTGGTATATTAAAGGATGTATGAATGGTAACCATAAACTGACCTAAAAGCAATGGAGTAACTTGACAATGGATGAAGTATTATAGGAAGGGGTGTGATAAAGTATATATGACAACTCCATCCTGAATTCACTGCATGCATCTTCACATGCACATGCACAGCTATTCATGAACAAATAACAGTTAATGAATATTTCCAGAAGATTAGCTACTGATAAGTATTTTACAACTCATATTTTGAAGAAAATCTAAGGCACTATAGCTAGCTATACAACAAATAAAATGTAACAATACAACCCAAAGACTGTAATAATACTACTAGCTCTAAGCTACATATCAAACTCCAAAGGAGTCATCTAACTTTATAACATGTAGCTACATTGCCTAATAAATGTCGGCATTGTTTTCTAGTGCACGAATCAGGATAGTTAGTGTATTATTGCAGTCTGACTTTTAATTGCAATCAGCCAATGAATGAAGAGAGACCATCAATAGTTTCTTCAGCAAGCTGCTTTGCTACTGAGGTTATGTCATGTGTATTGATCTCAACATTGATATTTGCGTCAAATCCAAGAATTCGTGCTTTCACAGCCACAGGAAATGCACCACTGTTGGCAACACTTAGGCTGACACCAAATGTCATCTCCTTTATACTGAAAAGGTCCCTCAGAACAAACTGAGCAATGGCATTTGCAGCTGCAGTTCCAACCTTATATGTTTGTTTGGCAGCCTCTAGAGCAAACTTGGCCACATCGAGTGTATGTTTAGCAGCGCTGACAGCACCTTTAGCCCCTTCAAGGACACCTTTTGCGACTTCAAGTGTCCATCTACTGTTGTCAACTATTTCTTCGGCTGCTTTCAGTGCAAGTAGTCCCGTTTCTCGTAGGGCAATGCATCCAGCCCTTGCAGCCTCACAGACAAGATCTGGAGCTCTGAAGCAGCATGAGGAGAATGATGGACCACCAAAAACACATTTTCCAAACCATCTCCTTAGACATGTTCAGCCACAAGGAGAAGGAACACAAACTGCATGAAGGGAAAAAATAACGATCATTACATTACTGCTACTACCGTTCTAACTTTACTACGCATGCATGCAGGTCTGAAGTGTATAGCTTTAACAGAGTACTGAGTTTGGACAAATCTGCCACATTTTATGTAAAGAAGGATCACTACAGCCATAATGTTTGCATCCGTGTAATGCATGTATAGGGGAAAGAAAGCAAGTTACCACAGTCTTGGCAGGCACGCAATGTGACGCGTGCATACTCATGTGACCACACCCAAGTACATACTCTGTGCAAAAGACCTAAAATCTAGTAAGCGACTAGCTACAACCCTTCAGTGGCTTCTCGAGGGGGCTATGTTGTCAGATGGCAACAAACGGTCAATACATCACTACACAAATGCGTGCAAACTACAAACTCCAACCTCAAAGTGACCCTTTTAAATGGGTGGAGGTTTGCAGTTACGAAACCTGCACGTAGACCCCTCCAGATCAGTGTTGACTTTATCTCGAGAAAGAGTGCTAGGTATAGCTTGCATGCACTAGAACTGAAATATCCTGAAAATGCAGTCTACATACATACAAAAATTCACAAGGATCATGTGACAGCAGTTCCACCACTAGCCATGCGTGTTTGTTGCTTCAGAATACCCAGGTTTGTTGAACCCCGCATTCATCTTTACTACTGCCTAACTATTCAAGGAAGAATTTCTACTGAACATACAGCACATGCACTCAGCTCCTATCTTACACAATCTGATCCAGCTATCAATGAATATCATTAATGACTAGGCAACACCTGCAAGTTTGCTATGAAATGACAATTAGACTTTTAAGCAGCATAGTGCATGCCAGCAAGTCAGCCATTGTTGAACGGGAGTGAAATCGCAACAATTGGCTCTGTATAGCTACCAAGCCATAAAACGAAGAAGGGTGGTCACAGCAATACCTTTGCATAGACGTTTTCCATATCTGACCATGCCCACCCCCACCCCCCCCCCCCCCCCCCCCACTGTTTCCTTCACCTATGTATATTACATTACATTAGTATATTACATTACCTTACACCCCCTTCTTATCTGTACACTTGGCAGAGTATCCAGTAATCACACAGTGAGCAATTGAGTAGTACACATATACCATGTATGCGATGCTATACCAGACAAATATATATCAAAGTGTTTGCTAATATAATATTACCAAGTAGCCAGGTTTAGCTAGGAAGCACAGCCAAATGACCATAATAGTATGCTTCCAATCGGTATTAATAATTAAGTATCATTGGTATGGGATTATGCCCTTCGTACAGTTTCGCGTGTCCCTCGAGTACAAATCCAATACACACTGGATACAAACCACAATAACGGTTACCGGAGAAAGTTTTCCCACAACAGCAGTAGAATCTCCCACCAGACTTCCGAGTCGCATCACTGCCGCTTCGGAATCTTCTCAGTGAGGAGCCTAAAGCGTAAATTACACTGAGGAAAAATTAATACTGGCTGACGAGCCTAGCGATCCCGATTAGTATTGGGTCACGTGCAGGGTCCTGCGCTTGGAGCAGCAGAGGGGCGGGGCTGATCAAGCCAATGAAGGCGTAGTTTCGCGGGTGAAGCGGTATAATTTAATAAACTCCAGTCAATACAACTGTGGAGCCCCCCCCCCCCCCCACTGGTCAACTGTTCCAGAGCCAGAAGTAGCGAAATTAACTGATTCCCGGTCATCTATGTTTGTTGTGGAAGCTCGCCGTGCAGCCGGTGCTTGCTATCCATACAGTACACGTCTTCAACACTCTACCAGCTGATGAGTGGGCTACGTGCTTGTGCTCGGGCTAAACTATAAGCACCCTGATTTCCTAGATGAGGAGTTTGTTTTGCTGTGTTGCAAGGTACGTGTAATTATAACTTTTGTGCATGCAACCAAAGTAATGAGGCTGAGGCTAGCAAGAGTAATTGACTGGTCACTGGAGGGTTATGACTATTTATGAACAGAAAGGTTGTGTTTTTTTGCAATCTCATTGCACAAACTGAAAATGTAGAAGTCTTACACTATTTTCCTGAATGGTATACATAAGTTTACCCATTTGTACCCCATCTTTCATAATATCTTTCTCAGTCATATGCATGCCCAAGTTGTGATCCACATGCCAGCTAGCCTGCTGTACTTACTCATCATTTCTCTTATCTTGCAAGGCTACAAAATTTTGATCAATGCACATGACTATTCATTGCACAGTTAGTAATTGTTATTAAGGAATATAAATCACATTAATGAAAAAAGTGCATGTATGTATATATAGACCATTATGGAGAAGATACACAATGGTGGTGATGAAACGATAATCATTGGTAGGTGTGGTCATGAGAAAGCGATATTCATTTACTAGCTGTGTCCAAGATTGTTGTGGGAAGTAAATCATTAATGAAAGTACGGATGTATATCATCCGATCATAACCACCACTGACCACCTCAAAGTTGTCAAACTGGACACCAAACACGATGTTACTGTGTTCCTGTAGGGACAAAGGCAAAGTCAACCTGATGACAGCACATCAGTAGTGTAAATAATACAGCAGATATATAGTGGTCATGTGATCCCCTGGACTTATGGACAGTTCATCTTTGCATACACAGCTCTATTAATTTCCATCCACACAGCTAAATGTGATTTTGGTATTTATGAGTAAGTCCCTTATCACTAATTACATGAGTGGGTGGATGCATAAAGCAGTTGGTAACTGGGCTAAAACTCTACACTGTAGTATCATTGGCCTACACAAACACAGATGATCTCCATGAACCTCTAGTAAACTGAACATGATGTACTGTACAGTGGGATAATATTTTCATGATTGAAATTCCATGTCAGCAACTTATAGCTATGCCTAGCGTAAGTGACCACTTATCACGCAGCACCAATTATCGCGCACTAAGTATTACTGTACTTAAGCAATTTTTTTTTTTGCTTACTACGTTGAAACAAGGTTGCTTAGTACAAGAGAACGTGAGACAAATTTACATGCTCTGAGATCACTTTTCGTGCATTCTGAGCCAACTTTCACTGCGTTTTACTGATGGTGATTTTTCTTTTCACAATGATGACCTTTTAGCCCACTCATTAAATGCATAGAAGCATAGTGATATTGTTATATGAGTTGTTATCTGTGTAGGAGAAACAATGAACTTGCCAAAGGAAAGATAAACTAAAATTTGCCAAAATAGTTCAGTCGGCGGCTGTTTGCAGACACAAACTCCGAGGTACCATTGCGGACGCACCGAGTCATCGTCAGCTGCTGCTGCTTGCAGTGGTGAGTTGGCAACTGGATAGCAACTGGAGTGCTCGGGGCTTCCTGTGACGAGTCCTCATTAGTTTCTGTACGATAGCAAGCGCGTACAAAGGTAAGAAGTTTATCCAACACAACACAGCCTGGCCGTTGACACGCCCACTTGTCACGCTGCCATGTGGAAGCAGACGAGAGAGGCATAGCTATGCTGTATCTAATGGTGTATGGTATTAGCTTACCTTGAGAAGTTACTGTTCGCCGCAGAACCGGGGGACCGAAGAAAGATTGGGTGAGCCTCTGCGTCATCCTACAGCGGGAACAGTCAGAGCTGTGCTTCTTCACGCCGCGCACGACGAAAATGTTAGGGGGGCTCAGCCCCCTGGGTGTAAAGTTTAGGGGGGCTGCAGCCCCCCGCGCCCCCCTCCTTCCTACGCCGGTGTGCTGTATTGTATCATATTGCATGGGGTGTATGAAAGAAGCTGCCATGGCTACAACTGCCATGCACACCTGCCGGCTTCTTTGAACTCTTAGTTTGTAGTCTAGCATTGCTGTGCAGTCAACCTTGAAAACTAGCTGGAGTCTATTACCAAATAAGGCAATCATCCAAGCAACAACAATTATGATACAAGCCAGCTGTACAAGTGGCTTCTTAGAGATGCCCTTGGGGGCAATACATGAAACGGCACTCGGGGTACAAATCCCACACACACTTCAAAGCCATGGTACAACTATAACTTGTCCCATACCAGCACTCACATAACCACTGATGGTATTTCACCCCACAATACACTAGCTACCACACATAGTGAGGCTACAGCAAATAATGATTTGTCAAACCATACAGAAAATGTACAGCTGCTATTTACAGCTGGATCACTGTCCTCATTCCCAGGGTCATGTGCATGTTTCCCTCTAGTGACCTGTGGGCCTGGTACTTTTTCTCGCGTTGCAACGTGTAAGGTAGAAGGGTGGGGTGTGGTGAAGGACAGCTGTAGTTCTCAAGCAATGAACGAAGGCAGCAAATCCATAACTGGTTTTAGCTACTCTTCAGAGCCTGTTTGTAGCTACCACAGAAAGACTGTCACCAGTAAACAGTAGAGCAATGCAATGCTGTATTTCGATCAGTCCATGTCCACGTGCAATTAAATCTGCTAAATCACGTTAGAAAATGTACCAGGCTCTCCAGTGCATAGTCAAACACACACAAGAGTCTGGGGATGAGGCCAGTCCTCTAGTCATCCTACCTTTAGGGTCGTAGTGTTGCAGAGCATCAGTGGATGAGCTGGGCTCAAGGACGGCAGACATACTCCAGACCTTCACAGTGCTACATGGAGAAGATGGGACAGATCACACCCACTGCATGAGGACATGAGTGGTGAACAATACTGTATATGTACAGTTAGTGGGAGGACAACAGACTGAACAATAATACAGTTACACAATGTGTCATCACTCACTTGCCATCACTTCCAGTCACTATTCTGTTATCATCAAAAGCAACAGAGCTGTGGGAGGGAAACCACACCCACTAACAATGCTACCTTCACACAGTCATGGTACCATAACACTATGATGTCACTTTCACATGTATCGACATCTGGAACAGCCACAGAGTACAGTAATGGAACACTGGTTTAATCAGCTAGAAAAGTGACAAGCTGTGATGCTGTACACTAAATCCCTCCCACCCACTGGATATAGCAGTACCATAAAAAAATTAACTAAAATTCCTATTCCCAGTCCACCTTTTACTACCCGGAAAACCAAACACTATTTTGGCCATGATGTCAAGATGTACAGTGGCTACTTGGAATGAAAGTAATAAGGACCGGTGCTCATCTTTAAAAATAGTAGCTATAAGAGGTTCTGATATTCATGGGGTGCCTTGTCCATGTGAATGACCTTTACACTTGTGGGGTTGGTGCTAGATTGGCCCAGTACAATGCAATGAATACCAGACAGGAATTGGGACAGACACACTTCAACTTGTATGAAGAAACCAGCACTACTGTATAAGGGGGTGTCTTTAAATGCATGGATTTGATTCTCACTGGAATGTGGGACTGGAATACAGGATTGGAATAACATGAATTTCTAAACCATACTGTCTGTCATAACAGTTGTTTGAGTATCAATTTTCATAAATCATTGTTTATGATGTCCTTATTTGTAACCCACATTGCAGGACTGTTCTTTACACACTTGCTGTTTGTACCTGTGACCTCTGTAGGCTCTAGTTGATAGCAAGGCTTCAAGTTGTGGAAGGCTTATTGTTCCTGGTAAGTGCTGTAAAGGCTGTTGCTACCTACTCTTGCTTTGGGTGCCTTGTTGCTGTGGGGTGCTTACCATTGTGTGAGTATCAATGATTGGGATGTAGTTGCTGTAATTCAATTGGGAGTTTATATTCATAGGATTTCACTTTCTATGGGTAGTGTTATCCCAATTCCAATCCCACATTGTCCACTAGCCCAATAGAGTATGCTATACTTACTTGATCCAATTCTCATGTCCCTTCCACTCCCTGAGACAGGCTCCACTCCCCAAGTCCCATAGTCTGTTGGAGTAGAGAAATGCATGTTATTACTTGCATGCCCTACAATAGGAGGAGGAAGCCATGTTACTGCTTACTGTAGGTATTGTGTATATAATTACTAGGGCAGGACATTGTGGGGTGAGCCTGAGCTAGTGCATGTGTGTAACGTGGAGTAGCAGTCAGAGCAGTGAGAGCAGGGGAAGACATGGAAGAGAATGAAACACTCATCCTGGTAACCAGGTCTAATTTTGAAAGTTATGTGACCAGTGTGTGATTGACATGTGATGGCTGGTCCCTGCATTTAGTTAAAGTACTTGAAAGTTATCCAGTTATGAGAACAAAATCTATATAACCATGTCAGTGGCACTGAAGTAGGTACAAATAAACAAATGACCTTTCAGAAGTTGAGATCTCTGCTACACATATCCAAAAAGTCAGCCACGACTATACTAAGGGAGGCAGAGTGATGGGCCCTGATACTTACACTATTGTGATGCAATTGGAGGCACAAACAAGTCACTAATTTGTGGCTCACTCAGGCACACCCCAAATATAGTATTTTGAATTTACCTCATGAGGATCTCTATATAGGCTTGTTCATAGTATTATTGAATTTAGGTCATTTATATAGGCTTGTTCATTATCATCATTATTCACAGCTAGCTGGGGTTCTCTGACTACACACTTTGACACTCTAAACAGGGGACATATTCTACTTCCCTCACTAGCCATAGAATGGCATCATACTGTACATGAGTTCTGGTACCACTGTCCCATTGTTGTTGTAGAGCTACACCAAATAAGGAATGCTAGTCATAGAATACTAGTCATAGAAGGGTAGAATGCATGCTTTAATCTAATTACACACAGCCATTGAACTGTGGCAGTGCAGTAATTGATATGACATAACAGATCACAACTCCTTCCAACTGCAGTGCTCAATAAGTATCAGTTACAGTCCACCCAGAGGGATATTATAAACATGAGGCCCAACGATGAAGCCTGAGAGCTGAGTACATATAAATCACAACTGGCCAGGTTATGAGTGATTTACTTGGCTTCCTCAGTAGTAGCTGGCTTTCTCAAGAGCAGTGAAGACAATGTGGTTACCTGCAGTTGGTGGCTGTTATGAGTGGTACTACATGAGCTAATAGATGGATACCCTGTGCAGCAGTAACAGCCCAGTCAGCTAGTGGACAGTTACGCTCATTAGTACAAATTAATGACTTAGATTTGGAGATGCCTAAGCCACTTACTCGACATTATCAGCCAAATTTGGCGCTGGTAACACTATGGTATCATCTGTATATTGTCAGTCTCCAAAAGCAACAAAGCATTTCCAGCTGTGCCTACATTTGGACTTGCCGGTGTAACTGGCTATGTTCCATTATTGGGGCGAGCCTGAGCGAGCCCCACACTAGTCATGTCAGCGGTGCATTTTCTCTGAATGAAATATCGTACGTACGTCGTGCCGCATATTTGATGTTCGCATAATTTAACGCTTTGCAATCTAATTTTAGCTATTCCAATTTCTCGTGCTCTCACTTGGCAGCTGAATTTCTCGCGTTTCCACTACACGTACGTACAAAACAAGTGGCAAAACCACTGGTTCTTCCTCGGCTATGGATGCTACAAAAGCGCAAACTACTTCCTCAAAGGGAACTGCTGAATCATGCAGTGCAGAAAGAGAATAGGCTATGCCATAGAAGAGAACGAGAGAGGGCCTGCCATGCTTCCGAAAATCCTGAACAGAGAGAAGAAAGGTAGCAGAAGTGGAGAGTAAGGGATAGGACTAGGCACGCTGCTCAGACTTCCGAAAGAAGAGGGGCAGACCTGCAACAAAGAAGTTGCAGACTGGCAGTCGAGACTGACGAGGTGAGAGAGGCTAGGCTGCAGTGAATGACTGACAGACTTGCCGATGAGACTGCTGAGGAGAGAGAAGCCAGGCTGCGGCAAATAACGGCTTCCAACAATGTGAGATTGGCTGCTGAGACTGCTGAGGAGAGCGAGGCCAGGCTACAGTCTGACAGAGTACTAGTGAGGCAGACAACAACAGGTCATGCAGGCACAGCTCCCATTGTTTCAACAATCTTCTATTCAAACTAAGATGCTTAAATTTCATGCACACCACATGGCTACGTTGGACGCGCTGAGATGTACATGAGATTCCCTGGTCTCAAGATTCACTCACATTCTACTGAGTGTCTGCAATGTAGCCGGGACGAGCATACACCTAAGTTACAGCTACTCCTCTACCAACATGGATCCTGCCTGCCCCTATACCATCTAAACTTCAGGCTAGCACATGTATTGCATTCTAGATGAAGTACAGTGGCATTGAAGTATCAACTTTGTATTGATTAGTATGACATTATCCTACATGTTGATGATTCCATTGGAGGGTGTGAATTGACGTATCAATATTGTGTCTATTAGTATGACATCATCCTACATGTTCAACATTTCCATTGTAGGGTTTAATACAGGTGGAGGAAATGTTAATTTCAAGGGGTTTTCCAATTATGTTTACCATTTGCCTCACGGACAGTATGGGTACCGTGGACATGTCACCAATCTGTTGCAAGATATAGCCAACAGCTCCTTCACATTCACAATTCTCGCGAAGGCTCGCCCCACAATGCCCTGCATTTACCTAGTATAGTAGCATGGATGCGCTGTGATGTACATGAGATTCCCTGGTTTTAAGATTCACACACATTCTACTGAGTGTCTACAAGTTCTGTGTGGCCTACCATAGCATAGATAGTTCAGTTCCCAGCTCATCCTTCCATTGCTTGCACCCACTACAGTAGAGTCTCTACCCACTACTAGTCTGTGCAGACCCCACTGGACTACGTACAGCCACTCAGATGACTGATGTAATGCCCTTTCTACTATTAGTACACTGCCCTGGCTGGCTTGTGGCTTGGGTATCCAGCAAAATAATACTATAGCAACTTCACATGTATGGCTATACAAAGCTATGGAGACAGCTAATTAAGCTAGCCATGTTCATCTACATTGCCTACAAGAAAACACACATTGTATGTCAGAAATAATTACGCCCTTACGAACTATGAATACAATAAACATGTATGACCTCTCGAACTATTGAATTATTGCTCAATACTGTTCATTTTCAGTAGATGTAGACAGCCTTGATATGTATTTAGAGTTATGTAATTTGGTCCATTTAGTTATTGATTACAACAGGATGGCATGAGCCACCAAAGGTGGTGAAGGAGTGTTCAACTTCTGACTAATACTGTTAATAAATGGATCACAGCCTCTAAGAAGCAAAAGCAATAGACAAAGGATCCCTGCAGTCCACTAAAGGTTCACATCTGGAGATGTGGGCTGTAGGCTATGACATCATGGAATGTTCTAGAAGTGGCATGGGTCTACACTTCAACAGAACTAGGTGGAACACAGTTGAGTGCTAATTTATTTACTGCTGAAAGCTGATGATGCAGACCACATTAAAGCCATAGTGAAGAATGACTATGGCTCAATGGATTTATAAAGTATTTCTGTCGAAACCTTTTCATCCTGTCCACTGGATGTGCTATCCATACTGTCACCTAAACACTACAACTCTGTCCTCACAGCAATACCTTCACATGAATACATGTGTACAGTCATGTGAGGACATGGCACAGCTCACCTAATTGTATGCTCATAAAAATGAGGTGAACTATGGCAGACTATACCCTCTGGATACTGTGTACCACTGTCTGTCTGTATAACAATGCCACCACATGATTACATGGATATTACACCAGTCATGTAATACCATTATTAGCTGACCTGATTGTTCCATCCCAGCAGCCACTGACCGTGACCTTTCCTCCGCACTGTAGGGACTCCACCCAGTGACTGTGTTGGAGGGTGTGGAGGAGTTCTCCTGTTGAGCTGTCCCAGACCTAGGGCAATGTACAAGACAAGACAGCAGTACATCAAGTCCACTATCACAACAAACAAGAGAGATGTCAGTGATTATGTCAGGACAGCCAAACAAATTAAGATACTCATAATCCCACCAGCTACACAATCAGTATAGTGTTCAGATATTGACACATCAAATGGCACACCTCACAAAGTGTAGTATGGGTGAACAGTGTACATGGACATACATTACACATGCCACAACCAAACTGCTGATGATTACCTATTGCAACTGCTTTGAGATGTACATGCAAGTGATTACTTATTGTGACGACCACTTTTGCTGCCTAAATGTATGTGTGTATACACAGCTGAGTCTGTCTGTCTTGTGTTCTGCTGTTACTGTCACTCACATTAGTCACTGCTAGAGTTAGAGCTGGTCACTTGTGACCTACAAATCAATACACAAGGTGTGCCTGTACTATGATGACTGTACCTTGATGGAACGATCATCAGCTCCCGAGATGATGTAAAGATCTGAAATGTCCACTGCATTGATCTCATCCTCATGTCCCTTCAACACCATCCTGAGAGTGATGGCAGTGGGGAACTCAAAGTCCCACACTGCCACCGTCTGGTCCTGTAGGAGCAAGCACACACACCACAGTAATATTATTTCACATTTGGTTTGTCCTTGCTAGCTACCCATGCACTGTATGAGACATTCCAGGTTAAAGTTCAGATTACAAGTGACTACAGTAGCTGTCTTGGACTACATGTTTCTGCAACAGTAGGACCAACCATGCCTGTGAGACAGTTGAAACTGGCTGGGAAGCAACATTGGACTAAAACAAGACGGGTATCCAAAAATTAATAAATTTCCTGCAAACTCTCTTGTAACAGTTTGAAGGTGTGGTTGTGTGGGTGTGGGAGGGAGTGACTGGAATGGCCTAAAGACATCCAACACTGAGCCACGTGAGCCAACCATCACTTCTGTATGAATTAATGGCTTCCCCAGTCTCCATGTAGAACAGTAGCTACACTGTTATACTAATGTCACCTGATCGACTAGTTACAGCACATGTACTAAGTCAGGTCGTTTGGCCACACCCACTACTACAAGACCTAATGAATACAATTGCATTCCTTCCTGACTCACACTTCTGTTAACTCTAGCAACAATCCACCTGAAATTCATCAGGCTGAGGTCAAGTGTTTAGTGGAGGACTAGATAGAGGTAGTGGTAGTGGTTTTCTGATGCTCTGTAGACATAGCCATGCACTGATGTACTAGAGCCCATACAAGGGCACGAAAGCAGCAAACATGACACTCAAGCAGAACACAGCCATTGTGTTTCTTAGAGGGGATAATTAGATTACAAGACTGTACCCACTCACATAGGAGCCAGTAACCAGCAACTCCTTGTTGAACTTCAGGGAGCTCACAGGGCCCTTGTGGTGTTGGAGGTCATTCACTATCAGTCCTGTCTGGATATCCCACACCCTACAGGGAGCACAGAGAGTCAGACATACAGTGGGGGGTTAGAACAGCATGGACTGGCATAAAGCACAAATTGCATTGTGCAGGCATCATTAAATAGTTTGTAGACAGAAGATGAGCAATTAAAGGTCATCGATATCACAAAGGGTCATTCTGTAGAAGTTATTTCCATATACATTTCATACACCTAACAAAATGCAGTTTAGCTTCTGAATGCTAGCCATGCATGCATGGTTTCACTGGAATGAAGTAGCTAGCTATAGCACACTCAGTGGCTGAACTAACTTTACTGAGTAATCATCAGAGCCAGATATGATGACCTCTTCATTTAACTGCAGGCACATCACCCAGTCCTTATGGCCCGTTAGCGTGTTTAGGAGTTGTAGTGTTTCTTTGTCCCAGATCTGTATGTGTTAGTATGCGTGTGTGTGTGTGTGTGTGTATGTGTGTGTTTGTGAATGTAAAGATGCATAATAGCACATGGTCAATATGCATGTACATGTGCATGGGTATGCATGTGCTTGTGGACGTGCATGTACATGTGAGTTAGTGTATGTCCATGTATATATGATGTGTGTGCATGCATCCATGCATGTGTGTGTTGAGGAAGGGGGTGACTATATCTCCATCCCTGTCAGTCACATGACAGTGAGGGGTACATGGGAGAACACTGCACGTCCAACAGGGAAGATAATTTCCATACAAAGCACAACATGTAACAAATGTACAGACATAGCACTCTTAGGTAATGACATCAAATGTGTGAATGCAGTGGCTGGTGGGAACATGTTAGGATTGGTCAGGCATGACAGGCTGTGCAATGGTTAATTACCTGCCACCTCTTCGACAGTCAGGCAGCAGCTGATAGCCTCTCTCAGCATTAAGGACTCAAAGTCACACTTTACGGTGTTCATAGACCCCGACTACATATTGAATCACTTGCAGATACCTTGCCATTATGGCTTTACAACAACTACTATATATAGCTAATAACCAGGGAGTAGCTATTGCTGTGGAATGAGCTGTGTGGACATGCCTCATGAATATTGATGCCTCTCTCTCCAGTTTTTTCGTCACTTGAAATATGAAATATGATGGATAGCTGGAGAGAGACTGGGAACGAGGCTACTCAGATGACGAGTCCACTTACATACCAGGATTGCAAGGTTTAGAGTAATGGCCGGGTATCAGTCACAACACACACATGTGTACCACATGATCCCCCCTCTAACAAATGGTACGTGCTTCAGATAGAAGAATCAGAGAATAGTACCTGCTACTGACTGCATGAGCCAGAAAAGATCAAACACCTGATTTGAGTCAGAATATTCATGTGGTGGCAAGGACAGTATTGCTGTGGACCACTTTATACTGGACCAAATTACGAGGCTTAATGTTGCTGTCTGATTTACAGCTTACCTAGACTGTAAAAGCAGAAAAGTGGTCCTTCAACTGCCCTTTGATTCATTTTGCAAAAGCTGTTTGTAGCTCAGTAGTGGTCATGTGCAGTGCACCCACTGGAATTCAATTACATTGTTCTACAATCATATTCATGTTCTACAGCTTCCTGTTTATCAGTACTGTAGGTTGACTTCAGTCTACACTCTGCAATGGACAGTCTACTTTGGATGGCATCACACCATTGTTTCTAGATCACCTCTCCATTGTGGCAGAGATAGCCACTGATCCCATAGCACATACCGCAGAAAACCCTTAGCTCATTCATTACATGCAAGGGAGTGATGTATTTTGTGTGTCCTGCAAATCACCACACATTGCTGTCATTATATTCTTCAGACTTGCTACAGTGCTCACACCCACTCCATTGCATGTAATCAATAACACCCCAGGTCTTAGTGTTGAAGCAATATGCTCCTCCTGCCCTCCATCATACTCTCACTGACTCACTACACACATGTGACACTGCTTCACACTGGAGTGACCCAACACCCCAGCAGCTGCCAACCTTTATTGTGCGGTCACGATGTCCTGATACTATCATCTTGGAGTTGTACTTTAGGCACCGCACAGGACTGCCAGTCTCAATCTTGGAGAGGGTGTAGTGGCCTTGGGTCCAGTTGGTCTCCAGGGACTGATAGAAAACATGCAGACACAAAAGATAAGCCCTTGTACTCAATGTACAGTGACTAGCTAATAATATAATGCAGCTGTGTTATTTGAAAAAGACTGCAGCCATATAAATGCTGTACATTACAGTAGTAGTACAGAGCATGCCATGCTACATGCTGTCAGCATTCATACTGTATGCAATTTCTGTTTTGCTTACATGAATTTCCTTAACTACAGCTCGGTAGAGCCGACGGTACTGTTGGTTGATGGACTCAGAGTGAAGGATTTCTTGAGAGATATACTTGTCCCTGTGACAAAGGACATTGTTGAAACTATGACGGTATAGCCTGGCTTGTGTAAGCACAGGTCATGTGCATGTGTTAGCAACTATACAGCTACACTCATACATGTACCACTATTTGCTATAATATTTGCACACATGACCTTAAATAAGTGAGCACAATTCTGAATTCATAACTTCATAATCATGAAGTCGTGCAATTCATAGTTTTAGTGACATTCAGATTCAATTTTGTGTTGTATGGCTTGGGCTATGTTGGGATACCCTTATTAACTGAATAATGAAAGCTTTTTATGTACAACACTTCGGGGCTTGATTAACCCTTCAAGTATTACTAAGAGGATAGATTAGAGTACAGCAGTGAGATGCGCCCTTTTGTTGTTGGCTAGGACAACAACAAAAAGGTGTCTGCTTGGGAATCAATACAAGGCTGTCTGCTTGTCACTGGGCCATTGGAATTTCACCTCTACTCACAATTATAGACTAGGCATCGAACATCCAATTCAGTTTTGATTATTTCTCCTCACAGAAACCAAAACTGGAGAAGTTTCAGGTTTAGTTTCTTAGTTTTCACACAAATACCACAATGTAGCTAAGTGTTTTGCTCCTCTGTAGCCCTTCCTTCCTTACACTATATACACCCCTATTCCCTGAAATATTATACATGGTAGTATGTCTAATTGGGAGAATTGTATAATTAACGCAATTATTTTAATTTGATACGATAGGCAAAAATGCAATAGCCTTTAGTAGATACATGATATTTGAGTACAGTGGTATAGTTACAGTGTTTTAGGTACAGCTACTCATGTACTTGACATAACTGTCATTACAGATTACATTAACCATTGTCACTGCTTTTTAGTGTGACATTAAATGTCTTAACATCTGTTGCAGCACTTTAATGAGACTCACCACCCCCTTCTCTCCATGAGCTGTTTCCATAAGGGGCTGGTTGCGAGATTTTTCTTAACTTCTTCTTTCCACCGTGGTAATACTTCGATGATGTACCACCAGTAGGACGACACTCCCTGTGCAACTCTCAGGGTCTTCAAGTCCACAAGGTACAAGATGATAGACACAATGTGGGGGACTCCTGCACCTGTAGGCATACATGTGAGGGAGGGATAATGAGGTGAAAGGTACAGAGTAGGATCTAAAGGACCAGTAACAAGAGCCAGTACTCAATACACAATCATAATGCATGCCATTACCTTGTTGCCAGCAGGTATATGTCAAATAGCTATGCAATGCAAAATCCAAAACTTTTCACCTATAACCATTCAGAGCTTTATAAGGATTATTCAACCAGAAAAATTTCAGTTTCCACTAACACCTGACCGTGCAACAGAGCAGAACGTTTCACCTACAAAACGCCACCTTGAATTTGATTTACATGAGCATATCTACTTCTTACAGGATCTAAATCATTAGCTGTTATCATTGTTACAGCAGTGTAAACTTGGTAGATTGCTGCAGTTTGGTGTAGGTACAAGCCTTGTTCCCATCGTCTCTCTGCCCTACTCACAAACCAGAGGCAGTAGTAGAAAAGAGTGAGAAAAGTGGAGAGAGTGTGACTTGAGCATGTATGGCTTAAAGTGATGCAAACATCTCCTGACAGTATGGTGACTTTCTCTGACTTAGAAAGCTCTTAATGAAGACTGAAGCTACAATAGTCTTGCCAAGGCAGCGGTTTGTGAAAAGGTAGACAGCAGCCTAAATGAAAGCGAAGCTGACAGAAAAGATACCACAGTTCATGCCCTGCTGTGAATCTCTACCTTTATGTTTACTTTTAAAAGTTTGCCTAAATGTTAGAGTCTTATCAAGAGAGAGCCAGGGAACATAGCTACCAAGCACGTTTGTCCAATTGGTAGTTGGGCACTGTGTAGAGTTATTATAGTATATTACAAAATTCGAGAATACTTACTCAAAAGTGCCAGCAGGAAATCGAAACGTTGCGCTCTCCTCACAGGTGGTGATGTTTTCGGTAGAGGTACTTCTGATTGAAGGGTCTTGGAGAGTGGATTACAATTGGAGATAGAGAATTCATTATGACATTGTGTATCACTCATCTTTTCTGTCACTGTACACTACATGATTGTAATGTAATTTTAACACAAAGAAAGAAACAACAACCTGGGGTATAAATCCAATAATGCTTTAATACTCAGCTAAGTTCTGAAGCAAAATGTGGCTGCTTTGACTTATTGACTTCTTACTGTGCTCTGCTCCTGAGGATGTGGTGCAGTCATGAGTGGTGAGGGAAGAGGAGGTGGGGCTCCAAGGTCAGTGGTTTCAGGTGTGCTGTGCTGGTCATGGAAACTGGGAGGAGTAGAAGACTCCACCTGGTCTGTAGTGAAGTGAACGGGAGAGAGCACTATTGAACTATTAAAGTAGTTAAAATGCTTTTGTAGAGACTATGACATTCGTATGTCAAGCTGAAATAGCAGCAGTCAATTTCATTCTAAACACATCATCATCTCTTGGTATAAGCAAATAGCTGCTACGTAGTGATACACACTATCACAAACAGTGGGTATAGACATCTAATAAGGTGTGTGATGGTGTCACGAAGTATTAAAGCTGTTGTCTTGTTCCATGTATTTATTATCATTGTTATCATTTTAATGAATGTATTTCTGCTGCTGGCTTGGACATAAAGCACCGTGGTGATGACAATACCATCATAGGTCTTATGATGAGAAGATCTAGATTTAGGCATGTCTGTATAGAGAACATTACTCTCTCTCTTAGTTAGCACTTACAAATTTTATACTTGCGACTGGTGTTCAGCTGTTCCTGAATATTTGCCGGACTCACAGGTGGTGTCAGTGGAGGGGCAGTACCAACTAATGAGAAAAGTTAAGGACTAAGTGTTAACAGCATGGATGCATATTGGCAGCATGTATAAGTGCTGATATTTCATTTACATTACAATTGAAATGTGTGCACATTGGCATTATATATTCTGACACAAATACGCCAACTGCCACTGTTAGTTGAATGGTCAATTTACAATATTCATACTTGTATACACATGTATATATGCCCTTGATGCAACAAATACATCTGGGGAACAATAAAACATATCTGCCGTTATTATTTATTAATATACATTTACCTGGAATATTATCAGGAAGTGCAGTTGCAGCAGTAGCTGTTTCACCAGGTGGGGGTAAGAGAGAGGGGATGCTTTCTATCTCACCAGTAGATGCATCAGGAACAGGTTCATCAGACCCTGTTTGGAAAAGAAAAATTAGTGTAACTAATGGTTGCATGTTAACCGTTTGTACAATCCTTTACGCAATTTAGCTACTGCTGAGCCACATTGACCAGGTTAATAATATGACCTATAGGTACCTAGTAGCTAAGTGTTTGTGGATAGCCAACACAAGTTCATTTGTCCCTATCCACAATTTCATATGCATGGCTAGCATTGCTAACAGTCCGGATGGCCTTCACCACCATTTTCAAGTTACAATATTTTGCTTTCTCATTTTTGAATGTTATGATTTAATATTACTGATACCATGCCATGGTATAAATTAATGGCTGTTGATATCACATGGCATATACTGACACTCACTATTCATAATAATTATTGTGCTTATTTGTCAAGTTACTACAAATAACATTCCGCACTTTGTGGAGTAGCGACTTTATGCAAATGATCTACTCCACATTAGGCCAGTAGTTTACTTGTGCCCCACCATTCACTATACTCTGGCTACGCCACTGACTATAAGATGAAAAGAAGAAAGTGAAGCAGGTGATTATATTAGTTGTAAATTGTACTTACTCAAGCAAGTTTTGAAAGAAGCCAGGCTATTACTAGTCAATAGCTAGGGAAAGTGAGGTCCATAAATGAGTGACAATGGTACAGTCATGTAGTCTAAGTGTTAAGTTTGTATGATCTATAGCTACATAACACATCTGTACCTATGGACTCAGTAGTTTGCATTATTTAATTTGCATCAGGAACAAATTTGCAAGACCCAAGATCACTGCAGCTGTATAACTTATTATCAGTACTTCTGTCATTCGACTTACTGGAGTTAACAGCATCCATAGGAGGTAGAACTGACTGTGGAATACCTGTAAATTAAAGCAAAGGGTTGCAATTGAGCAAGCATTTAAAAATGAAACAGTGCACTTGGTTATATGCTAACCTTTGTCAATGCAAACTGACTCAGCCAGGCTCTTCTTCCCAATAGCAGCCAGTGCTTTGACCAGCGTTTCATAATTTGGATCAGTGTCACTTCTCAGCCATTCAGCGAACATCCTCACTTTGCACATATTGGTATCTCGTGGGTAATTACTTTCAATTACATCCAAGGCATCTGGCCTGACTCCCAACTGTAACCCCAGTCGATACCACACTGCAGCCACAGGGATGTTGTCCAGCTCCCGAAGCTTGGGAATGTTGCCACCTTCATTGAAGAATGGTAATACATGTGAATTACTACTTTCATAGGCTAACCAGTGCTATGCAGTTGAGCCACTAGTACAGAAGGATATCACTACAATCAGATATTGTTTACACTAGCTAACTCTGAGGTTAGACCACTCAACCCTCGGTAATTTCCTACAGCAGAACAGGAAAGCAGATTCTCAGAGAAAAGCTAAAATGCATAACAAATTTACAGTTAGCAGATTCCCAGTAAAAACTAGAACGCTTATTCTGTAGTTTGGAAGATTGGCAGATTCCCAAACAAAGACTAAATTGCATCATTAATAATTAGCAGTTATCCAGAAAACAAAAAACTGGACTGCATATTCAACAGTATGGCAGATTTGCAGATTCCCAGAAAAAAAGCTAACCTAGCTACTTATTCAGCAGAGTTATTGTCTCCATTTTACTAAAAGCTTGCAAATGTGATAAGTGGAAATCCAGATTTACAATATTTGTAGCTACATCCATTATTATACTCTTCTGTTAAAAAGATTATACTTTGTATAACATAATGAACAATGTGCTTAGAATACACATTATACCTGGAGCCTGCTGCTGGGATACGTCATCTCCTGGCACTTTAGCCATTTTTATGTGCTCACTGAGTGAAAAAAATAAGTTGGCCAATGATTTTGTATCTGCTGATTTGGTTAACTGCACACAACTTTTTTGGGGCACTCCCGACCATAAGGAAACGCATTGTAATTTATACTGCTAGAGCTAAAGTCATAAAAATTTACATGATAGGTATTGGCTGTGCATGACGTGATTTTATTCATACTTTGAGCAAAGGTGTATGATAAATTGAGATAAAAAGGCAGCAATTATCATGATGCATAATTTGAAGTCTATAACCAGGTTCACTTCACACACATGGAGTTAAGCATTATGAAAGCTGCAGTTGGTCAGCTTTTGCATAGCTACAACAGTGATAGCTAGCTACAAAACATAACCTAAAACCTTTTTTTGTAATAAAGATTAGGGCTATCAAACTAGATATATAAGTTTAGCATTCTGCCATTACCCCTCGCGCCGGGGGGGGGGAGGTTATTCATCCATGTAACATTACTACAGAACCAATACTATAAGATGGAAGCTGGTTTGTCACCTGCCCTGATACTGCTGAGCATCAATTTGGTGTCAAAATAAACATTAGCTCTGCTATGGTAAGTAAATTCATTGTTTTTCAGGCCTGCGTATGCGGAAGGGGGTTAAGCGATTGGTTTTGTCCGTCCGTCCGTCCGTCTGTCTGTCCAGTGAAAAATTTTGAAATCTCAACATTTACGAGGTTAAATGCTTGCTAACCTTGACATTACTGAAAAAAAACAACGCCTGTGTACTTGATAGAGCCCACAGCGAGTCTGTTCTTCCGCATTTTCGGCACTTTCCTATTTAACGTCAGTATCGTCCACCATCTTTACGTGGTCAATTCGGATACGTCTCGAATACGGCCATGCGCGGACTCTGGACACGTGTTCATACAATACGCAGTATTAAAGAAGCAGATAGCGTTCGCTTAAACTTACGGAAATGCAAGAATACTCCCAAGCTTTGGATACAGATGAGAGGACCGATGCAGATGAGAGGAGACTGAGTAGTCTCGTGACTAGGCCATACAGAGCCATGATAAAATGTATGCAGACAGAAGTCTAGCTAAATGTATACAGTCACATAATTATGGTTCTAACGTCTGCCATTGCATCAGGAGCGCGGGGTATGTGTTCTAGGAACACTTCTAGTTGTATTAAAGTGTTCTTTTTCTGGTAGCTAATCTCCCACAACCCAGCGGACCCTACAGTATAGGAAAATTTGCCTGAGAAACAACGAATTTAGCTACCACGGCCTTATCCCATTGCTGTTTTTGTGTACAGTTAGTGCCATCAAAGGCGGGGTAAGCCCAGTAGTATACACTGCTGATGCACAGGGTTGAGCTCCATGCCTAGTTTTGTGGGAGTGGGGGTGGATTTCTACCCTTCATCACGCCAGGCGTTTCTAGGACTTTGTTAAAAGCAGTGGAAAAGTGAGAGGTGAAGGAGAGGCAGCTCAGGCAGAGATAGAACGGATGTTGAATTGACTAGAGCTGAGCAGTATGATATCATACACTAATTTGTGCAAAAATAGCATTTTTCTCTCAGAGCAGTGTAGCTAGATACTACATGTAATTCAAATTGGAACGTGTAAAGTTGACTTACGAGTGCTGTAGAGTTGTGAAAAGTTGTAAACACGCCCACCAATCACGTACATGCTGCTCAACTACCAGCCCCGCCCACTCCACAAAAACTTATAATCACACGACCAAATTAACAATATCCGAACTCAGTCATCAGAAAAAAGCAGGTGCCTTGGAATGCCTGGCTGATTGCTAAACTCCGTGCAAAGTCTAGAGCAGTGTGGCTTATAGTAAACTAATAGCACTCCGAAAATTCCAATAATCGCATGAATAAGATTGCCCTCGGTAGCGGAGGTGGAGTGATGCCATGGCTCTGCTGCGCGCGTCGATGTTTTCGAGTAGCTAGGTCAAAGACTCGGGTAGAGATGTTGGCCCTGCTGTTTTTAATGAGTCAGAATTGCTGGCTACTGATGTTTGAAAACTGGAGACTAGGAGCCAGGGTGAGCCAAAAGCGTCAGTGAGAGATTTTGCCGCCTCATAATCATAGTCATCGCAATTTTGGTAAGCTTTTCCCAATTTTCGGCCACGCCCCTTGGTGGGAAACTTACTCTAGGCCAGGACTTGCCCCTCCAAAGCCCGAGAATCATGCGGGCGAATGATTATTAATAGGCCCCTATTAGTTGTATTGTTGTTTCTGCTCCACAGGATGCGGGTGGGCGGTATTCATTAGTCATTATGTCATTATAATGTCACTTCATTAAAATAATTGTTGGCAAAAATGCATGCATAACAAAGCAACAACAAACAAACAACTTTCTTTTCAGGATAGGCTCCCATTCGGGAAAAAAATACACACTGCGTATATACTATATTAGGCATGCTGTGGGTAGCAGGCATCGTTGACGCTCATGGAGGCACGGTAAATACAAAACTGTTTCATCGTAGTGGCCTTACATCATAATAAGGCCACTCCAACTGGTAGTCTGGGTTTCTGGTCAGGGTTTTTCCCAAGTCAAGATTTTTCCCAGGATATACTCATTACACAATCAGCTATCACAACAAATTACATAGTATTACATCATACACAATTCATACACAAATTCAGGTTTTGGCTATGACAGGCTTGTCTGCACAGTCCACACACTCCAGCGTAAATTTCTACGCAAAATACCTGATTGGGTTCATAGTTCACAGTAATAAACTTAAGATTTCGATCCTGCCACGCTCAAGTGGTCACACGACGGACTGAAACGGTGCGCGTACGGTGCAGATACGGTTAGTTTCAGCGACGAGCGGTATCCGTTATACTCCGTACTCATAGGCTCATTTCCCTGTGTATCCACTGAAAACACACAGGCTACGAACATTTTGCTGAGTCACGTGCTCATGTAGTGCAATAATAAATTTGGATGCGGGAGCCAACAATGCATGTGGACGGAGGACAGGATATTACAACTCGTGGCCTGAAGGAATTTTTTATTTACTTTATGGCATTGCGGGCCCAAGGTACCGCAAATTATGTTTTGTCCCACCAATCGGTATAACTGACTTCCCCTCGAGACTAGGCTCTAGGCATGCACTGTGATAGTGATTTGGAGTATGCTGCTTACCACTGCATGCACGATGGATACTTTTGCCGAGAAGATGTGGATCATATGCACACGATTACAGGAAGCGATTACGGATAATCTGTGGGCTACTTCAGGAAATCCTCTCAGCCAGCTGATCTACGGTACCTTAATTAGTATGCTGTCATTAGTAGTGCTTCCTGGATGGATACTTTTTGTGCCTTCCATGTCCATACATGTGCCTTTTCCCTATACTGCGTAATTGACTTCCTGAAATTGCTTTGAATATGATAAAAATTCCTTCACACCTTCTCAGCAAAAGTATATGTATTCCCACCCTGAGATGTTACCCGAACTTACTCAGAACTGCAGTAAATGTAATAGTAAAGTGCTAGAAATTCCCTCATGCCTCTACGTGGAATCCTCCTATAGTCGGTCGGTGTTACTACTGTTTTAGCAAGGGCATATGCATACGCAAATCTCACGATTTTTGTGTAGCTTTTCCAAGGCTAATCATTTAATCATTTGGGGTCACTAGCACCACCTACATGTGACGAGTTATGTGTGCAGTGAATAGAACAGATGAAAGAACGAAGCCTGCTCATTCTTGAACTGCTTTTGTAATGCCTGACACCTCTTTTGTGTTTGGAGTTATAAGGCATGGAGTCACAATAAGCATTCCAATGCTAAATTAGAAGGCATTGCGTTACAGTCGGTTAATGTGAAGCGATATGAGAAATGCACAGAGTTACATTTTTCTCCCCCGTCTGTAATGGTGAGTATGATGGAAGTTTTGCACTTCAGTATGTTATAAGGTTCAATGGGGCACTATCCTACCTTCTGTGGTGACTGTAAGGCTATGGCGAGGTGAGAGCTGCACACACTGTGACCTGTTCCCTGTGCATCACTCCAAGGCGATTGTATTTCAAAGTCTGGATGGGGAAAATGAGAGGTTTAAGGTGAAACTGGTTGTAAAGTATTTGCTTTGAGAAAGCATGTGTACATTTTAGGCTTGTCCTACATATGTGATAAGTGCCTGCATGGATGATGGTGTGGGTAAGATTATGGTAGATACCTTAATTTGGTGTTTTAGCAACAGACCCTGAAGTTGTTGTTTAGAGGATTATTAAGAAGATGGGCTTGGGGTCGCTAGATGCTTGATTAGTATTGTATTATGTTGAAATTTCTAAGCCATTACTGCTGTTTGATATCAGCCTTGTACTCCTGCCCCCCCCCCCCCCCAACCCCAGCTTTTGTCTTGCAAGTGTGGACATACATTTATCTTAATGTTCCCCCCACTCACCCACCCTTGAAACCAAGTTTAGTTACTTATAAACACTCATTACACACTAGCCTAGGGCCTTATTTATACGTAGGACTCAGTGGGTGTGGCCCTGTACAGAGCTGGCCAGAGCTATGTTATGGTTAGCACTCACCAGTCAATATCTGGGGGGGGGGGTGATCTGGAGCAGCTAAAGTCAGTTAGTGGCTATACCAACTAGTAGCTAGATTAAAATGACTGTCAGCCCTGGCTATCACTTATGTAGTTCTACGTGTGTGGCTATACAGTATCCGATGATAAGCTTTGACATTCCATGTACGTCATAACTTCCTCAAAGGAATTCACCACATTCATGAATATGTTAACCAAACAGCCCTGGCTACAGCATTTACGTCATAGCTTCTTTAAAGGAATTTACTACATTCATGAATATGTTCACCAAGTTATGACTGCACCCATTGTATGACATCATGCACATATACTGGAGACTTGTGTAACCATATTCTGTGTATGAGGTATGTGCATATTCCTTAGGGTAAAGTTCAAAGTACAATATTGTAGCAGGGCTGACTAGAAGAGGGGGCAGTGTAGCAGGACAGTGAACTATTGTGAACTATTGTGCACTAATTCTGCCCCTCCCTCGTTAGTAGCTCTTCCTTACTTTCACCATGCACACACACTCAGCTCTACCGATGACTGGCAGCATTTTGACCTGCAGGCACAACTTCTCAGCGGAGTGGAGGACCTACTATGACAACAGGTGGACCTACGGTGGGAGGGGCCTGGAAAGTGGTAGTACATAAGGTGGGTTTTCTTAGCCTCATATGTATACCCAGGCCTCCCTCACCACAGTGGCGTAGGAAGATGTTTGGGGATAGGGGGGCTGGCATAGAGGCTGCGGCCGATAGTGTTTACGCGCAAAGCGCGGAAACATTTTTCAACTGTGAAGAAACAACTCTCGTAGCATCTACCTGTATTGAAGGCCATGCACTAACATCATGTATACTGTTGCTCTTAGTGGCCGTGGCCGTGGCCGTGGCCGCTGTTATGGCTACGTCGCCCTTGGCATCCAAGAAAGACAAGGCCTATTAAAATCGCGAAACAAGAAAAACACTTACCACGAACTGAGAAATTTGTTGGCCAAAGAATAAGTCGATCTATCTCTGTTCCATCAATTCTTGCTGAACAGCTTTATACTGGTGCGCAGCACAGGCATGTCTGTCCCGACAGACGAAGGTATATGGGTCTGTACGTGATGTCGTACCGTACTGTGCAAGAGTGTGTCGGTTGTGCGCGCACGTGTGTGTGTGTGTGTGTGTGTGTGTGTGTGTATATGTGCATGTAACCACATTTCAAAGGTATAGATATTTGAAGTAGACGGGTGCTGTCCTCCCCCACCCGGACCAGAGAGGGTTCGGCTCAGTGTAGACGTGGTACTATAGCCCGGCTTCACCCTCTCAGGGGAGCAATCCAGACCTCTCCTCCGCCGACAGAAGTCCAGGCTCACTAAGGTCAGCTGTATAGAAGTTGTTAATACTGTATCGTCAGTGACTAAGTCTTAGGAGTGCATCGAACCAACTATTTGGTTGTAAGCACTGTACTACTACCTGTATATGGCCGCTATACATGTACTTCCATCTCTGTACTGCATGTATATGCTCTCTCGCTGGCTTTGCTGGCTACATGCACTCCTTAGCCTTGTACCCAGTCCACATCATGTGACCTGGGTACGAGGCTATGCACTCTTGTGACCTGTGTTTTGATGTGTTCCAACGAGACTACCATATAAGGACATTGTCGTTCGCAGGACATTGCTGGGCTGATCTTTGAGGAAGTGATGCAAGATCTCCTGGAAGATGAGTGGCTGAAACAGTTCAAGTGAGGCCCTACCTAGCCTCGTTGGGGGGGGGGGGGGTACCTGGGAGCAAGGCTAGGCTCTGTACATACCTCAACGAAATGTTCTCACAATAGTCAATAGTCTGATGCCAAATGTCCAAACGTTCGTGCTCCCCCCCCCCCCGACAAAAGAACATCTGGTGTTCTGAATGAAATTTCTCCTCACAGACTCCATATTTGCTACAAATAAAACTGTGACTGATCACTGTATATATGATGCATTTTAGATTTTCATTCCAATTCATCGAAACTGACTAATAGTATTGTAGATTTACTGAACTAACGTTATAGCAGTTTTAAAAGATGCAATCTGATTGGAGATTGGGAATTTCCAAGCGGAATTTAAAGTGTCTGTGACAAGAAATTTTATTTAGGACACCAGACATTCTTTTACCAGAGGGGCGTGAATATCTGGGCACGAGACTAGGTCAAGAGTCGCATTAGGTAGGTAGGTGATGTGATCCTCATATGATTTTTCTTGTTGCCATGATTGGGGCGAGCATGAGTGAGCCCCACACTAGTGTGTATGGTGGAACAATTTTATTGTGCGTATGTACGTCTGCACATCCACCATACCGCATATGCGCTTATGCTCCAAATATCCGACAACAGTTCGCATGTTGAGCTCATGTGCGTATTTAAGTTTACTTGCACTAGCACTTGACTTCGATCGTGCTAACCCTCTTGATGGCTAACTGACAGCAGGAAAGAAGAGTGGACAGCAGAAGATACTATCACAGCTAGGGTACGTGCTAGGCGACAACGTAGTACCCGGAGACCCCAGATGTGAGTCCCCAGTGGAAGAGAAAGGTCAGGCGCTAATAGGGTAGAAAGGGCCAAGAAGAGAGAAGGATAGCAGGTACCCCGAAAGAGAGAGAGAGGCAAGGCCTCAACGGGAGAGGAACCGTCAGTGAGAGAGAGGGGGAGCTGGCATCCTGAAGGAGAGGGAAGCCAGGCACCAACGGGATAAGGAGCGCCAACGAGAGTGAAGGATAGCAGGTACCCAGTCTTAGAAATTAGCTTAGAATAATTTGAAAATTGGGGCTTAAAGCTCCTGAAATAAATACTGCAGATACACCAGAGGGGATGAAGGCTAGACGCCCAACAGGAGAGAGAGTGCCACTGGGAGAGAAGTGTAGCACGTACCCTGGCCGGGAGGAGAGAGAGCACCAACAAGAGAGAAGAGCAGCACAAACCTCAAAATGAAGACAGGGCATGCAGGATCGGGGGTCACAGGATCCAATGCACTCTTTAACCATAAATAATGTAAACGGTAGTTGCACAAAAACGGAGTAAAAAACATGACCAAACTTCTGAATTTTTAGCAGCTCTAAAACACATTCTACGACCGGACATCCCTCACCAGATCTATGTCATATTTCTGTGACAGCTAGTTATTGAAAACTCCCAAGGAAAAGAATTGTATTAGCAAGAGACCAAGGGGAAGGTGAAAGTGTGGTGGGTTGGCTCTGACGGCAGGGCAGATGGAATGAATGTGGGATATTCACCTGTTTGTGTATTCCTGTCTCGTGCCCAGCTTTCATAATAAATGGCCTGGGTGTGAGGTTTTATTTCTTGGCTGAGGAGTTAAAATACAGGACATACAACTTGTCCCATTGTATTATTCATACAAACTGCATCTCCATTCAGTCACTGCATGTGCATGTAAGGATAAACGTATCATGAGCTTATCAAACCCACTAGCTACAAGGGCTTATACTGCAAGTGTGCATTTCCTAATGAGATGGCTGTCGGTAGCTACTGAATAATTCAGTAGCCATCAGCCTGTCAGACTTTAGAGATGAAAAAAGAAGCCTATAGCTCCTGGTTGGTCAAACAATTCTTCCCAGGCTTAGTAGCTACTGATAGATAGATGACTATTTGTGGTATTTCTATAAAGAGAAACAAATTACAGTGTAAGTTGGAGGGAAAAAAGTCTAGCAGCCAATAGCATATCTATAAATAGTTATAAATGTTAGCTATAAAATTCCAATTACATTTTTAAAATTATTTTTGTGGTATTTCTATAAAGAAAACAACTTAACTTGGAGGAAAAGAAGGAGAAAAAAATCTTGGAGCGAAAAAAAAAAGAAACTTGAGAAGAAAAAAAAAAGCAGCAAAAGCCTAGGGAGCCTCCCATCCCTCCTGGAGTGTTAGACACCCGGAGCGCTGGATAGGCGATGGCTGGGAATCACAGGAGCCGCTGCTGTAACGTACCCAGTCATCCTTTTAGCTTCGGAGTTCTTCCGGAGAAGAAAGTTACCGGCATATTGGCTATAGGCTTAGAAAGTCAAGAATCAGATATGTACGCGGGCGGCATTCGAACCCGCGACCCGATTAATGGGGAGGCCACGTTCCGACCCCAGTCTGAAACGAACGCGCCACCTTGACTTCCCGTCAGACGTTGGCAAAATTTAGTCTTTTATACCTGTCGGTGATGTGCGTTAAATGGAATTGTTCCTAGAACGAGCGCACAACTGCACATCAGGATGGCTAGAGCGTTCCCGCTATAGTACAAGCACTGGGGATAAAGGTTAGGTAGCTACAGATAGCGCTATGAACCTAACTACCTAGTCTCGGGTACCCAGACCCGTCTGGGTACCCGAGACTACTAGCTACCTACTGGTGGGTAAAGTTTTAGTCCTGAATGAGTATCATTCGCGTGGACGCACCACGCTCGATCAGGCTCGCCCCTCGATGATTACCTGCATCTTCTTAGTTTAGATATTTAGATGAAATTGACCTTAGTTTCTCCCTTCCCATGGCAACCTGGACTCTCTCTACCTCCTGCCCTCCCCTCTCTGATCAGATTCCTGGGGAAGGTGGTTTCCCAGTACATCAGCATGTGTATCCAGGAGGGAGAGAGGAGAAGTGAGATTATCGCCAAAGGATTTGATTACGAGATATGGAAGAAGGCATATAGCAGAACGAAAGAGGTTAGCTTCATGGGTCTATCTTTGTTAATCATGTTTACTTTGTATGAATAATGAGTAATATCCCCTCCATCTCCGCCACCGCCAGCCCCCGCCCCTCCCTAGCTCCCTTGCCCCTCTGGCCCCACCCCCAGCCGAAGATCCTGGAACCCCGCCCACAAAAGAGCGGCTTGTGCAGCACCTCGCCGGGTTCGTCAATACAGGCATTGTCCAGTGGTGTGGCACTGCTGACTTGGAACAGCTGTGCATCAGCAGCCACAAACAGCTGCTAGAAATGAAGGTATACCATATACAAGATAACGGGCTCAGCCTCACTATGGTAAATACATACCTCTCCTTGCAATTGAGCATTAGATCTAGACTATACTGCAGATGGTACTGGGGGAGAAAAAATGTGTGGCTTTATTCCAGCCCTTCATTTTCATGTTTCTCCTTACACGCTATACAACCTTTTTCTTTCCCTATAATTTGGAATTTATTTCAGGTTCCACTTAGTCTCGTTCCAGGTTCCCCTTAGTCTCGTTCCCCTTAGTCTCATTCCCAGGTTTATCTATACACAAACATGATCTTTTAAGGTAGTCTGCATCATCTATACTCCCATGGTTATATGTCATGAGTGATAGTCGAGAGCAGAAATCGAAATTTTATATTCTTATCTTGACTCCCACTCCATGATTTCAGTACCATTCAAAACTGTTTTCTGTTTACAAATGTCAGAATGCCTCACAATCAATCTCAGAGCATCTATTTGTCAAAAAATTTCAGGGGGGGGGGGGGGGGCATACTGAAATACGCCTTCCACGTCAACGCCAAACTTTGGAGTTCCCCCCCCCCCAAACGCAAAATCCTGTATGAATCCCTGTTGTACTTCAGAGTTATGCAACTTGATACTGGTAAAAACCTACTGGGGATGGGTGGGGCCAACTCAAATGTGGTAAGCTGCTTGTGTGTGCATCATTTGTCCATTGCAGTTATCGAGGGCTGAACTTGAGTGTGCAGATGCACCTGGAGATTATAAAGCAGGGTAAGACTGAATACCATATGTTTTTTACTCCATTTTTTTTGATAGAATTATTGGGGTGGGGGGGGGTTGAGGAGTTTGGTGTACTCAATAGAGCAGGCTTTATCTTAGGGTGCTTGTTGTTGTAAGCAATCACTTGATATTTGAGTCACGCCTATTCGAACGTTCTTTTTTCTTTCGCCGAGGGGGCGGGGGGCGTGAATGTGGCACGAAACTACCGATATTCGATCGCTTAATTAACTGTAGCCGCACCCATTGCATTATAGATGAGTTTGTTGACGGAAATGACATCATTTTCAGTATTCATGCCGCGCCGATAACCGTATAGTAAGGGCTGTGTACTAGTCACATTTCCTAAAGCCGAGTGAGTTAGAAAACTTGGAACGGACAGTCCAGTGACAGAGGAGAGACATCTACCAGGTTAGGCCTCGGGCTATATAATTCATTAGCTAATACATTTGCGTGAAGAGGGGCAGTTTAACTCCCTCCTGGATGGAACCCCCCCCCAGGGAGTCAATACAGGTATCAATGACTCTCCAAATGTATGTATACAATCCTCACCAGCCCCACCCTCAGAGTCGGCATCCAGCGGTCAGGAAGGGCGGAGGGTAGGGTAGTCTCCTTTCCAGACGACTTTTCGCCCTCCGTCGGGAAAAGTACATCTGGTAACCCCCCTATTCCGTTTCAGTTCAGGATATTGCTTGAGTCACGTAATCATTGCTTACATTGACAGCAATGCAATCTTACGTGACGTCACACGTTAAATTATAATAATACAATACACCAACGTTCCAGCAGACTTGAACCGAAATGGAATAGGGGGATTATCAGATGTACTTTTCCTGACGGAAGGCAAAACGTCGGCTGGGAATGAGACTAAGGGCAGGGTTGTCACACCGTGGACCACTTGTGGTACGATAGGGCTGGCCTGGGTTGACCCCTGACCTTTATAACATGCAGTGACGTAAATACTGATGTGCATGGCATATAAATAGCGGGTAATTCATGCAATTTTCACTTTTTCCTTGAAGAGTATCTAAGATGAAACAGCAGCAATTTTTCTGTCGAAATTAGAGTTGGGCTTCAGAGAACCTTTCTTTCATACAGCAGTACTGAGTGCATAACCGCATAAAAGACTACCCTCGTTCCCAGGCCTCCCCACTCCGTGTGTGTTATGTAATGCGAGCACGCGAAAGTAAAAGTGGGGAAGGCTTGGTACGTGTATCATTATCAGGTGCGGTGTAGACTTAGGGTAGCCTCAATTAGCCGGTTGAGTGCACAGCTTAGCAAGGTGCTAGGCTGTGCACTCAACCAGCTAATTGAGTCTATTCTACATCATAGAATGTAGCATGTGATACAATAAGAAGTGATACTATTCGGTAGTGTCTAGACAGTACAACGTGCTAATGAAGTAGGTGCTCAGGCTTGAGAGACTCCTATCCCATCGCTTTGGCGGTACTCATGATAGCTTCACTTACCACCGGTGCACTCCACTTGGTCGTTCGCTTAGGCGAAACGCTTACATGTAGGCCAATCGCTTAGGTCAATCGCTTAAGCCAATTGCTTATACCCCCAGGAAAATTAGCCCCCTGGGGTTGAATCACTTAGCGGTGAACCGTGAGGACAAACGAGAAATGACCGTCTCGGCCACCGTAACAATGTCATATACTAAGGTGTATGAGAGCAAGGAAATGTAGCCTAGTCCCCAGGAACGGGGTAGAGCCTGGTATCTCACATGAGTGACGTTCAGGGTAGACGGGGTAGAAAGGGCTTAGGCAAGCACAGTTGTAGTACTCAGACACTGAGGGAAGACAGCTAGTCGATCAACGCTTCTTGTAGCTAATATTTATGGCCCATTGGTGCCACAGAATAAGTACTAAAGTAGTGTCACCAGCGAAAGGTGATTTTAGTGACAAGGCTACATGTACATTGTTTAACTCAGAAAACTGTCAGTCATTGTATAACATTCTCTGCTTTGTAGATTGACAGCTTTGAAATTCCTGAACACTTTGTCAAATTCTTCGTCAAATTCTGTGACATCTGACAGAATGGGTAACAAGGAGGCCAAGTTTGAGGAGGACACCATGAAAGAGTTTGAGGTAACGAGAGTATAATTATAGGGACATCCTTTACTTATGAATCGTAAATACCAGCCAATCTGTATACGTAGCCTCGTTCCCAGGCCTTCCCGCTCCCGTGTGTGTTATGTAATGATGCGAGCGAGAGGAAAAGCGAGGAAGGCCTGGTACATGTATCATTTATCACGTGCTGTGACTTAGGTAGACTCAATTAGCTGGTTGAGTGCACAACTTAGCAACATGCCCACGCATTCCGTCCCCTCCCAGATTCTGACTCTTGAGAGGATCTTGTAGGGGACAGAAATAGTGGGTATGTTGCTAAACTGTGCACTCAACCGCTTAATTGAGTCTACCCTAAGTCACAGCATGTGATAATTGATACGGTTAGTTAAGGTTCTGTCTACGTAAATTAGCTAGCTACACGTACATTTATCTGGTGAGCTTTTATGCCTGTTTGTGAGTCTGTACAGCCAAGAGCCGTTTTAGTACGGTTTTACACCGTACTTTCACCGGCAATACACAATAATGCTACGCTTAGAAAAACTGTGAATTTGGTTGCGTACTGCGACCGTACTATGAGTATGGAACGTCAACTTTTTATTGACCCCCTACTGTAGTGTAACACTCTCCTCTAGTGTAAAAACAATCCATGTTTCATTTGATTACTCAAAACATTATGTATATACAGATCTTTAAAATGCATGTATTTGAAAATGTACGAAGTGGGCCCTTTTCTAATACCCGTTCACACATTAGTTGTATTTTACCACTGGAGATTGCATTCCTTGACACATGTACAAATAAAGCGCCACCTGAAATATTAGTCTTCACTGTAAGGTTGCTTTCCTCTTGCAAGAAGCCTGGATAGGTTTTCCATCTATTTGAAGATTCTACTCTTGATTAGATGTACACGTGTATGAAATGTCATTCTGGTTTCTATATTGTACTGATAGTAAGGCTTTAGTTTGCAATCACCAGGTCAGTCTAGGCTAAATGCAGCTGTAGAATGGATCAGCTTGGCTAGACAGTCTCATCATGTACAGCTTCCGGCGAAAGTGCTGACACAGTAATTTCATAGTGCACTTCCAGTTAGCAATCAGAACTTGCGAAAACAGAATTATCATCGTTACCTACCACTCTTTCGCCGTCTAGGCAACACAAAACTAATCTAGCTTTACATACCTTGGCCTATTGAGCCGACAAACTTCCAGTAGCTTCCACTGCGCTCGTGGCTATAGTGGCATAGTAACGGAATGACGTAACCTAGCGCATGTGATGATTGCGGACGATAATCGTGCCTTAGGAGGGTGTATAATATCAGTAAGCATTTACCGTTAGCTATGTTCTTTTTCCTGATTAGGCAACAACACCATTCAACAGACCTGAGATATACCAGTGAGTTTATATGACACATGAATACAACCATTATATTATGTAGGTTGATCACCTGCATTAATTCTGGTCATATATGTCAGCAAGTCACCACTACGGCCATGCGATATTCAAGGCTTTGGAATTTCTTTTAACTCCATGAGCTTCAGTAAACGAGTCAACAGTAATAAAGTCAGAAATTGTTACGTGTATGTCACGGTACAGAGATTCCGTATTTCCGTGATCAAACAGTGCCAGTTGTCACCCTTGAATTGTAGCCACACCTCCAAAATGCTTATTATTAAATCACCAAGTAAAGGCCCCAAAACAGCTAGTTCTCAAGTACAATGTGAACAAACCTCAGATCAGCAAAATATTGCAGCTGCAGGTAAGAGTAGAGTAAATTTAATAATTATCATGAGCTCATCTTGGTCTTCTGCAACGTCTGAAGGAGTTGGAGCTCGACTGCGGCCACCTGCGAATCTATACTTTGAACTCCTGCTTGAAAAAAGGGCTAGCTTAATAATGCTTTTTGTGCATCACTTTACAGGGGTTCATTAAGGAAAATCCCCAAGGGCGGGCAAAAGCACGTTGGAAGATATTTTCGGGGGAGGAGGCGTACGTATAATGAGCAATATTCAATTTTGAAGGGTTGAAATCCCTAGTGGGGGGCACAAATTTCCAAGGGAGGGCGAATGCCCCCCCCTAAATAAAGCCCTGCTTTGTAACTAGCAAAATGTCAGGTGTACTAAATGCTTCCCTTGAATAGTAGCCACAGAAAATTGTGTGATGAATAATAATTAGCAACTGATTGTGGAAATATGGTATACAATATTAGATTACATGTCTGCCTGTCCCAGGTAGAAAACGAACATTATTCCGTCACGTATTTTGATCGCATTTGCGGGTTCAAAGCGCTGTATCTCTGAACTTCCGTTATGGGCAGGGCTCATACACGCTGCATAGTAGCCTCAATATGTGAGGCCACAGCACATAGTGAGCCCCACCCTTAATGGAAATTCTGAGATATAGCGCTTTGAACGCATGGATGTGGTCAAATACGCAACGGAATAATGTTCGTTTTCTACCTGGGACTGCCACATGTAATACCATGACGACAAAATTTAAGTGATAATTGTTGTCCTAATTTTCAGTACATACAGAGTGTTTCAGAAACTGCGAGCAGAATATGACTCGCGTCCCAATGAAGACTCCATTCAACCGCATCAGCTGACTGGTGATGGGTACATCGATGCTGACATTTCTCTTCCTGTGGCGTTCGTTGCAGATAATCTTCCTCAGCTACGAGTGAGGGTGTTGTGTGTGTGTGTGTGTGTGTGTGTGTGTGTGTGTGTGTGTGAGTGTCTGTGGGTGACATGTGTGATGTGTGAATGTGCATGTGTGTGTGTGTGTATATGGACATGGGTCTGCATGGTGTGTGTGCTACATGTATATGTGTATGATTTTGATGATGCATATTTCAACTGCGTCACTGCGTTCAAAGCGCTGTTATATCTGAACTTCTGTTAAGGGCAGGACTTACATGCACTGTGTAAATGCATCAATATCTGACGCGTCTATGCTGCACGTGTACAGTGCTTTGAACGCAGTGACGTGATTGAAATACGCAGCAGAATAATATTCAATTTCTACACGGGACTGTCACATATGGTTATACTGTAAAAATGCATTGTTTTTGTACTTGTAAGCCAGCAGTGAAGTGTTGCTTCAGCTAATTAATATTAAGAGACTTTATGTGAATTGCCTTCCCGAAGCTTAGTTGCATGTATGATATGTATCTTGTGTGCCTTATTCAGAGCAACCCATTCAGACATCGGATTTGCAAAATATTCGTTACTTCTGATCGCGAACAAATGACTTTTGTTGAGTTTCTGGATATGGTCTCAGCCTTCAGCCCAAAGGTACAATGCAATACCGCTGCAATATACATGTAGTACTGTGCCCTTTATATTGTATAAAGTGGCTGGAATCTGAGGTGGCTAACTTAATGCTTACTAGCCAGGGCTTCATTTAGGGAGGGAGGGATCCCCGCTTTGTGAAAATTTGTGCCCCCCTTGGGAATTTCAACCCTCCAAATTGAATTCTGCTCACTATACACACATCCCCCTCCCCCCTCCCCCCCTTCCGTCCCCCTCCCCCCTCTCCCCAAATGTCTTCTGATGTTCTTTTGCACCCCCATGGCCTGTTGAGTGTAGTACTAGCAGCTTTAGTAGCTTGCCATCTGTACCACAGCTCCAGTGGCTGAGTGGGTAAGAGCTTCTGCCTATGGCAGCACGTCCCGGGTTCCATCCCCTGGTTGGGACAGGATTTACTTTACTCTATCGTGATTCTCCATCTCTGGATCAATTTGCATGTCAGTGCCTCCCTCATACATGTATGTAAGAATGTGGCCCAAATGAAAGGACATCACTATAAGTTTGACTCTCAGAAGACACTAGTCTCGTGCCCAGACGTCTACTTGCCCACTGCTGAAGAACGGTCTGGGGACAATAGAACATTCCACTCGACCCTGTGACGTGGATGTCTGGTATGCGGAATGACCAATCAGAGCGAAGCTAGAATAATAATTACCTCATAGTACCACGTGCGGTAGTATAGTGCATGACGATGCCTAGTAGCGACTGAAATAGTCATTTTGAAGAAGTTCAATCGATGGATTGGTTGTAGAAGCGGTGCAGAACCTCCACTTCAGCAGAACAACAGAAAACCTGAGTAGCCACCCACGTGTTCTACTGCACTACGTCACTTTGGTCACGCCCCTCAAAGTTCGGCCAGCGTGTTCTATTGTCCCCAGACCGTTCTTCAGCAGTGGGTGAGTAGAGGTCTGGGCACGAGACTAAGAAAACAGCTGCTAATTAATTCAAGTATTTTGGGCAGGTATGTATGTACGCCTTTCCTCCCTTCAGAATTCTATACAGCAGAAAACATTTCATGCTTTCCAAATATTTGGTAAGTTACCAGAATACTATGTGTGGCAGTCCCAGGTAGAAAACGAACACTATTTTGTCACGTATTTCGATCGCATCCACACATTCAAAGCGCTGTGTCTTTGAACTTCCGTTAAGGGCGGGGCTCATACGCGCTATGTAGTAGTGTCAATATGTGAGGCTTCTACGCAGCACGTATGAGCTCCACCCTTAACGAAAGTTCTGAGTTATGCCGCTTAGAACTCAGTGATACTTTGTGACATTTACAGCATTGTTTTCTTACCGTTTAGACTAATTTTTTTTGTATAATAACACAAATGCACACATACACACACACGTACACACACACACACACACACACACACACACACACACACACACACACACACACACACACACACACACACTCACACAAACACACACACACACACACATACACACACACACACGCACACACACACACACACACACACACACACACACACACACAACCAGACATTGATCAGGATGGAATAATCAGTAGAAAGGACATTTTCGACATGCTGGACATGTTGACTGACGAGGGAATGACAGAACGTCTAAAGAACAGAGTTGTGGATGAGGCAAGTAAACGATACAATACATCCAGAAAGTCTCTTAATTAAGCTTAATAAAGCATTGAGTTAATGAGCCACCAAACTGCGGCGCTCGTACTCACATGTTAACATCAGTCCTCCTCGTAAATAAGTTGTCATGTAAATGAGGTGGTAGAAAATGCACTACTAAATTTACCTCCTATTATTGTGGGGGCGATATGGTATATTAAAAGTTTGTAGCACATACTCTATTGTGTGTAGGCTTTATTTCTACTTGTCATCCCGAAAAGCAGTGTTGTATGTTTATAGAAAATAGTATTTCACTCAGGAAATATTCAAGGGGAGGGTACATGCATCTGCAACCGGATTTGCGAAAAGGGACCATATCCCGCATTTTTATAAAATTTGTGTCAATTTTCACACTGTCATATCTCAACAACCATTAACGAGACACGAATAATTGTTGGTACAGTACAAATACCAACCTTCAACTAAAGGAATCCCACGCTAGAGGTCTGTAGCTCTCTCCGTTCCAAAGATATGCACTTTGGTAGCATCGCCATTTTTGAGAAATTGCCCCGCGATCGAAAATCCCTTGAACTCCGCCCCATGTCTTCCTCGTGGTTTGGCAGAATGGCTTTATTTCCGAGTTATTACTACAGCAACACTAGTGTAAAGGCCTAGAGTAAACGGGGCTTATGGCAGAGTTATCTTGGGTAATTAACATTTCATCGCACTCTGCGTTTTTTTTAGGTATTTCGTGAGGTGAACAAGGAAAACGGTGCAGATGGTTTGAGCACTGAAGACTTTCACTACGCCATCAGCCGTGCTCCAGATTTTCAAACGTAAGCTTCTATTGTTGTTCAGCACCTTGTAGCACATGCACAGAATTATACCATAATCAACGAATTCCTATAAAGTCGATCCCAACTTCAAACCACCTGAGTTTAAAAGGCATCACTTTGAAGTTAACCAGAGGTGCATATAGGCAATGTACGTACATGACGATCAGTGAACCACATATCTGGATCAAAATGTTACCGACAGGTCCGTACATTCGGGTTAATAAGTGCATGTGCTTCACTCTATAGATGGAAAGGAAGCAATGTATGCTTATTACAATATGGCCGCACCCACCACTGTAAAAATTTTGCAAGCATCAATCCTGATGTACTAGTAGACAATGCCAAGTTCACTCATATTCTGATTCGTGACGATGTCATCAGTAGCCGTCATGTTTAACAGTACAGGTAGCCTCATCTCCAGGCTCTCTGCACATTGCTGGAGAGCCTGGTATATTTTCTCACTGATTTAACTTACTTAATTGCGCGTGGGCAGGGACCGCTCGAAAGACGGTTGCACTTCTCTACCTTCTGCTGGTGACATTGTTTCAGCGCTTAGTCTGTGGCACAAACGGGCTCCGAAGAGTAGCTGCAAGAAGTATAGATTCGTTGCCTTCCTTCATTGTCTGATAACTACGGCTGTCCTTACCCATGCATAAATTTACCCTTCTACCATCCTTCTACCCTACGTGTCACGCACGTGAGAAAATACACCAGGCCCAGGCCCACAGCTGCGCTAAAGTGAAACACGCACGTGGGCCTGGGAACGAGGCTATAGTACAGGTATATCTTGGCCTGGTGAGATACTTGGAGTAATGATACACTAGCTCAGATTTGATCCCAACTACGTGCCTCATGCTAAGGTGCTGCTTTGTAGTAACTACATGTATAATATATAAATTATCTAATTGCTACTATGTACATTTTCTTTACTCCTCACACAGTACATTTGGATTCAGGATATGAAATCACAGAACTCTCAGAATGATTATTATTGAGAATATTTTTACACAACAGTGATGGTTTCTGTCAGAGCTTCAGCAAGATTTTTAATTCAAATTCCATTCTATAACATTACTTGTTTTTGTAGCTATATCGCTCTATGCCGTGTATAATAATAAATATGTGTGGATTGCTACTAGTTCGTTTTCCGCATGCACTGACCTCATTGCAATCTTTAAAGGGCCTCACTCCACTGCCCAGGCAGTTTGTGCATGGCCCCACTGCCCAGTGGAAAGGCATGGGCAGGGTGTATTTTCTACCATGCAAAATAAAGGGGCACTTTGAGCCTGGAACATTCATTATAGCTATATTTTTTTGGATCAGAATGGATTGGATGGACACTACCTTTCTAGTGGTGTTTCTTGATTGTGACTGCATGCAGCTCAAGTGGTTCAAGTAGATAATGTAGATGCTCAGTGATTATTTTTAATTTACATGTTTTCAGACCTCCGAGTTATGATTTTCCTACTGCCATAAAACTGGTATCAACAGCCAAATACATTGCAGCTGGGAATGTATATTGGCTAGCTGGTATTTATTGTGATCAAGGAACTATATAATATTATTTTGTTCGAATTGACATCATCCAAAAGATTAGCTAGCTATATACTATAGCTACTCAGGGCTTTATCTACTGGGGGGGAGAATCTTCCCTCCACCCCAAATTGTGGTCAATATTAATTGGATTTGTATAACTTAATTAATCTTTTACTATTATAATAAAAGGTGGCTTTATAGAATGTGGCTGGGGTCCATAAACTGACCTAAAAGCAATGGAGTAACTTGACAATGGATGAAGTATTATAGGAAGGGGTGTGATAAAATATGTATGACAACTCCATCCTGAAGTCACTGCATCTTCACATGACTAATGTAAAATATGTATAATTGGATTGTAACTCCATCCTGAAGTCACTGCACCTTCACATGCACATGCACAGCTATTCATGAATAAATAACAGTTAATGAATATTTCCAGAAGATTAGCTACTGATAAGTATTTTACAACTCATATTTTTTTAAGAAAACTTATTAAAGGCACCACTAGCTATATATACAACGGATAAAATCTAACGATACATCCCAAAGCCTCAAGTAACACTACTAGCTCTAAGCTACATATCAAACTGTTAAAGGAGTCATCTAACTTTATAACATGTAGCTACATTGACTAATAAATGTCGGCATTATTTTCTAATGCACAAATCAGGATAGTTAGTGTATTATTGCAGTCTGACTTTTAATTGCAATCAGCCAATGAATGAAGAGAGACCATCAATAGTTTCTTCAGCAAGCTGCTTTGCTACTGAGGTTATGTCATGTGTATTGATCTCAACATTGATATTTGCGTCAAATCCAAGAATTCGTGCTTTCACAGCCACAGGAAATGCACCACTGTTGGCAACACTTAGGCTGACACCAAATGTCATCTCCTTTATACTGAAAAGGTCCCTCAGAACAAACTGAGCAATGGCATTTGCAGCTGCAGTTCCAACCTTATATGTTTGTTTGGCAGCCTCTAGAGCAAACTTGGCCACATCGAGTGTATGTTTAGCAGCGCTGACAGCACCTTTAGCCCCTTCAAGGACACCATCTACTGTTGTCAACTATTTCTTGGGCTGCTTTCAGTGCAAGTAGTCCTGTTTCTCGTAGGGCAATGCATCCAGCCCTTGCAGCCTCACAGACAAGATCTGGAGCTCTGAAGCAGCATGAGGAGAATGATGGACCACCAAAAACACATTTTCCAAACCATCTCCTTAGACATGTTCAGCCACAAGGAGAAGGAACACAAACTGCATGAAGGGAAAAAATAACGATCATTACATTACTGCTACTACCGTTCTAACTTTACTACGCATGCAGGTCTGAAGTGTATAGCTTTAACAGAGTACTGAGTTTGGACAAATCTGCCACATTTTATGTAAAGAAGGATCACTACAGCCATAATGTTTGCATCCATGTAATGCATGTGTAGGGGAAAGAAAGAAAGCTACCACAGTCTTGGCAGGCACGCAATGTGATGCGTGCATACTCATGTGACTACACCCAAGTACATACTCTGTGCAAAAGACCTAAAATCTAGTAAGCGACTAGCTACAACCCTTCAGTGGCTTCTCGAGGGGGCTATGTTGTCAGATGGCAACAAACGATCAATACATCACTACACAAATGCGTGCAAACCACAAACTCCAACCTCAAAGTGACCCTTTTAAATGGGTGGAGGTTTGCAGTTACGAAAACTGCACGTAGACCCCTCCAGATCGGTGTTGACTTTATGGCCCATGGACAGTGTTTGTTATTTTTCTTATATAAAAACACAGTCCATGCTAAGGCACTGCTAAAATGCAGTGGAGCTTTGGGACAAGACTAGGACTATCCGAAAAATACATAAAGTGGTTGAGATGAGTTGCAAAAAAACATGCTACGACTCTAAATCCAAACAACTGAATCAAACACAATGTCAAACAAATTCCAAAGATAGCAGAGAAGTAGCAGCTTAAATACTAGGACATACACATGGCATAGAATGTTCTAGAACTCAGAACAGCTGAACTAAATATATACTTAATAGTAACATCACAGCATCCTACTAAAAATACTATAATCTCACTAAACAGAGTCAAGTATCTAGCTACTTACTGGCAGTCAGGCAAAAGTGGATTTCTCCAACAATACGTTTGGGAGCTTTAAGTGTTTCAAAACTAAAATCACACATTAACCTACTATAGTATTACAAAGCGGTATTAATAAACTCCAGTAAATACAACTGTGAAGGAGTCATCCCCATGCACTGGTCAACTGTTCCAGAGCCAGAAGTAGCAAAATTAACTGATTCCCAGTCATCTATATTTGTTGTGGAAGCTCGCCATACAGCCGGTGCTTGCTATCCGTACAGTACACGTCTTCAACACTCTACCAGCTGATGAGTGGGCTACGTGCTTGTGCTCGGGCTAAACTATAAGCACCCTGATTTCCTAGATGAGGAGTTTGTTTTGCCGTGTTGCAAGGTACATGTAATTATAACTTTTGTGCATGCAACCAAAGTAATGAGGCTGAGGCTAGCAAGAGTAATCGACTGGTCACTGGAGGGTTATGACTATTTATGAACAGAAAGGTTGTGTTTTTTTTAGCCATCTCATTGCAGAAACTGATTACACTATTTTTACTGAATGGTATACATAAGTTGACCCATTTTTACCCCTTCTTTCATAATATCTTTCTCAGTCATATGCATGCCCAAGTTGTGATCCACATGCCAGCTAGCCTGCTGTACTTACTCATCATTTCTCTTATCTTGCAAGGCTACAAAATTTTGATCAATGCACATGACTATTCATTGCACAGTTAGTAATTGTTATTAAGGAATATAAATCACATTAATGAAAAAAGTGCATGTATGTATATATAGACCATTATGGAGAAGATACACAATGGTGGTGATGAAACGATAATCATTGGTAGGTGTGGTCATGAGAAAGCGATATTCATTTACTAGCTGTGTCCAAGATTGTTGTGGGAAGTAAATCATTAATGAAAGTACGGATGTATATCATCCGATCATAACCACCACTGACCACCTCAAAGTTGTCAAACTGGACACCAAACACAGTGTTACTGTGTTCCTGTAGGGACAAAGGCAAAGTCAACCTAATGACAGCACATCAGTAGTGTAAATAATACAGCAGATATATAGTGGTCATGTGATCCCCTGGACTTATGGACAGTTCATCTTTGCATACACAGCTCTATTAATTTCCATCCACACAGCTAAATGTGATTTTGGTATTTATGAGTAAGTCCCTTATCACTAATTACATGAGTGGGTGGATGCATAAAGCAGTTGGTAACTGGGCTAAAACTCTACACTGTAGTATCATTGGCCTACACAAACACAGATGATCTCCATGAACCTCTAGTAAACTGAACATGATGTACTGTACAGTGGGATAATATTTTCATGATTGAAATTCCATGTCAGCAACTTATAGCTATGCCTAGCGTAAGTGACCACTTATCACGCAGCACCAATTATCGCGCACTAAGTATTACTGTACTTAAGCAATTTTTTTTTGCTTACTACGTTGAAACAAGGATGCTTAGTACAAGAGAACGTGAGACAAAGCAAAAATCAATCTTTAGCGACTAGTACAGTTACCTTTGTGCTAACTGCGCGATAATTGGTATAGCCGTTAAGTATTGGTACCATGCGTGGTACGCGATAATACGTACGCATGTGCGATAATTGGTCATAAACGAGCTCCGCCTTCATCGTTCGCACAAAAAAAGTGTTTCCGCCTACCTTCGCTTAAAAGGAGAGTAAGATTGCAGAAGCGATGGCGATTCTCAGAGTGAAGTTCTGAAGTATATACCCTGTTCCGTTCTGAAGTTATGGATCCAGGTACAAAATCTGTCCGATAATTGTTCGCTTATGCTATGCTATGTTGTGTTTTCCAGCCTGCAATTGATACATTCATGTACCACTGCCTCACTCTCAGTCACCTGCTAATTTCATTTCCAGCCACCCACTAGTTTCATTCCCAGACCACCACTAGTCTCATTCTCAGGTGCCCACTACTCTCATTCCCAAGTCCTCCTAGCCTTCTTTCTACCACCCCACTAGTGCCGTTCCCAGATTCCACTAGTCCCATTCCCAGGTTCCTACTAAACTCATTTGGAACCTCCTATGAACTAGGCTCCTTCCCAGACCCGATCCCAGGGGCCCGGTAGCCTCGCGAGTTTCCAGACCCCAACAAGTCTCATTAGCATTGCACGGCCATGGCCAGTGTTTTTTTCTTATAAAAACACAGCCTGTGCTTTGCACTGCTAATGATGGACTGGGACGAGACTAGGACTAGCATATAGTGGTGGAGATGAGTTTGGGAGCTTTAAGTGTTTCAACACTAGCATCACATATGAGGCTACTATAGTATTACAAAGCAGTATTAATAAACACCAGTCAATACAACTGGGGAGGAGTCAGGCCCCTCCCCCACTGGTCAGCTGTTCTTGGATCACAACTACAAAGGAAGACTTACCAGTACACTGTTACTACATGAAGGCCAGACGGGATGCAAGAAATCTTTAACAGGAGTGCCATTCACCAACTAGATACTGTTCAGGTGAGCACAATACTAAGCTCCAACACTACAGTCAGCAATGGCAGGTGTTCTGTCTTTGGTGCTATTTGTATACACAGAGTAGCCTTGCTCCCAGATTCCACTCCCAGCTTTTACTACATGCAAAAGAACAAGCTGGGATGGGAGACTGCATACGACAATATCTCTACACGGTACATAGCTACATGTATATCAGTGCTTAGGGTAAATACTAACGCTGATTAGACACACATTTCCATTGGGCGTGTGTGGCAATTCTGTGTTTCACTATTCACAAAGGGAAGTAACAGGTATCTACCTCAAGTATACAATTATGCCCACTTGGTATGGAAGGGTGGAGAGATTTACAGCAGTATATTTTGCTGCAGGGGCGTAGGAAGATGTTTTGCAGCAGGGGGGCTGACATGGCCAATGAATTGGTGGGTGTGTATGTCTGCGGGCAAAGCCCGCTCTGTCTAGGGGGGTCTGGGGGCATCCCCCCCCGGGAAAATTTTAAAATTTACATGCTCTGAGATCACTTTTCGTGCATTCTGAGCCAACTTTCACTGCATTTTACTGATGGTGATTTTTCTTTTCACAATGATGACCTTTTAGCCCACTCATTAAATGCATAGAAGCATAGTGATATTGTTATATGAGTTGTTATCTGTGTAGGAGAAACAATGAACTTGCCAAAGGAAAGATAAACTAAAATTTGCCAAAATAGTTCAGTCGGCGGCTGTTTGCAGACACAAACTCCGAGGTACCATTGCGGACGCACCGAGTCATCGTCAGCTGCTGCTGCTTGCAGTGGTGAGTTGGCAACTGGATAGCAACTGGAGTGCTCGGGGCTTCCTGTGACGAGTCCTCATTAGTTTCTGTACGATAGCAAGCGCGTACAAAGGTAAGAACTTTATCCAACACAACACAGCCTGGCCGTTGACACGCCCACTTGTCACGCTGCCGTGTGGAAGCAGACGAGAGAGGCATAGCTATGCTGTATCTAATGGTGTATGGTATTAGCTTACCTTGAGAAGTTACTGTTCGCCGCAGAACCGGGGGACCGAAGAAAGATTGGGTGAGCCTCTGCGTCATCCTACAGCGGGAACAGTCAGAGCTGTGCTTCTTCACGCCACGCACGATGAAAATGTTAGGGGGGCTCAGCCCCCTGGGTGTAAAGTTTAGGGGGGCTGCAGCCCCCCGCGCCCCCCTGCTTCCTACGCCGGTGTGCTGTATTGTATCATATTGCATGGGGTGTATGAAAGAAGCTGCCATGGCTACAACTGCCATGCACACCTGCCGGCTTCTTTGAACTCTTAGTTTGTAGTCTAGCATTGCTGTGCAGTCAACCTTGAAAACTAGCTGGAGTCTATTACCAAATAAGGCAATCCTCCAAGCAACAACAATTATGATACAAGCCAGCTGTACAATGGCTTCCTAGAGATGCCCTTGGGGGGAATACATGAAACTGCACTCAGGGACAAATCCCATACACACTTCAAAGCCATGGTACAACTATAACTTGTCCCATACCACCACTCACATAACCACTGATGGTGTTTCACCCCACAATACACTAGCTACCACACATAGTGAGGCTACAGCAAATAATGATTTGTCAAACCATACAAAAAATTTACAGCTGCTATTTACAGCTGGATCACTGTCCTCATTCCCAGGGTCATGTGCATGTTTCCCTCTAGTGACCTGTGGGCCTGGTACTTTTTCTCACGTGTGCAACGTGTAGGGTAGAAGGGTGGCAACGTTTTGTGTGGGGAAGGACAGCTGTAGTTCTCAAGCAATGAACGAAGGCAGCAAATCCATAACTGGTTTTAGCTACTCTTCATAGCCTGTTTGTAGCTACCACAGAAAGACTGTCACCAGTAAACAGTAGAGCGATGCAATGCTGTATTTCCATCAGTCCATGTCCACGTGCAATTAAATCTGCTAAATCACATGAGAAAATGTACCAGGCTCTCCAGTGCAAAGTCAAACACACACAAGAGTCTGGGGATGAGGCCAGTCCTCTAGTCATCCTACCTTTAGGGTCGTAGTGTTCAGAGTATCAGTGGATGAGCTGGGCTCAAGGACGGCAGACATACTCCAGACCTTCACAGTCCTACATGGAGAAGATGGGACAGATCACACCCACTGCATGAGGACATGAGTGGTGAACAATACTGTATATGTACAGTTAGTGGGAGGACAACAGACTGAACAATAAAATGTGTCATCACTCACCTATCCGAACTTCCAGTCACTATTCTGTTATCATCAAAAGCAACAGAGCTGTGGGAGGGAAACCACACCCACTAACAATGCTACCTTCACACAGTCATGGTACCATAATACTATGATGCCACTTTCACATGTATCGACATCTGGAACAGCCACAGAGTACAGTAATGGAACACTGGTTTAATCAGCTAGAAAAGTGACAAGCTGTGATGCTGTACACTAAATCCCTCCCACCCACTGGATATAGCAGTACCATAAAAAAATTAACTAAAATTCCTATTCCCAGTCCACCTTTTACTACCCGGAAAACGAAACACTATTTTGGCCATGATGTCAAGATGTACAGTGGCTACTTGGAATGAAAGTAATAAGGACCGGTGCTCATCTTTAAAAATAGGAGCTATAAGAGGTTCTGATATTCATGGGGTGCCTTGTCCTTCATACACATGAATGACCTTTACACTTGTGGGGTTGGTGCTAGATTGGCCCAGTACAATGCAATGAATACCAGACAGGAAGTGGGGCACAGCTGGCGAGAAACACTTCAACTTGTACAAAGAAACCAGCACTACTGTATAAGGGGGTGTCTTTAAATGCATGGATTTGATTCTCACTGGAATGTGGGACTGGAATACAGGATTAGAATAACATGAGTTTCTAAACCATACTGTCTGTCATAACAGTTGTTTGTGTATCAATTTTCATAAATCCTTGTTTACGATTGACCTTATTTGTAACCCACATTGCAGGACTGTTCTTTACACACTTGCTGTTTGTACCTGTGATCTCTGTAGGCTCTAGTTGATAGCAAGGCTTCAAGTTGTGGAAAGCTTATTGTTCCTGGTAAGTGCTGTAAAGGCTGTTGCTACCTACTCTTGCTTTGGGTGCCTTGTTGCTGTGGGGTGCTTACCATTGTGTGAGTATCAATGATTGGGATGTAGTTGCTGTAATTCAATTGGGAGTTTATATTCATAGGATTTCACAATCTATGGGTAGTGTTATCCCAATTCCAATCCCATCCTGTCCACTTGCCCAATAGAGTATGCTATACTTACTTGATCCAATTCTCATGTCCCTTCCACTCCCTGAGACAGGCTTTGATCTCCAAGTCCCAGAGTCTGTTGGAGTAGAGAAATGCATGTTATTACTTGCATGCCCTACAATAGGAGGAGGAAGCCATGTTACTGCTTACTGTAGGTATTGTGTATATAATTACTAGGGCAGGACATTGTGGGGTGAGCCTGAGCTAGTGCATGTGTGTAACGTGGAGTAGCAGTCAGAGCAGTGAGAGCAGGGGAAGACATGGAAGAGAATGAAACATTCATCCTGGTAACCAGGTCTAATTTTGAAAGTTATGTGACCAGTGTGTGATTGACATGTGATGGCTGGTCCCTGAATTTAGTTAAAGTACTTGAAAGTTAGCCAGTCATGAGAACAAAATCTATATAACCATGTCAGTGGCACTGAAGAAGGTACAAACAAACAAATGACCTTCAGAAGTTGAGATCTCTGCTACACATATCCAAAAGCTCAGCCACGACTGCTAAGGGAGGCAGAGTGATGGGCCCTGATACTTACACTACTGTGATGCAATTGGAGGCACAGGCAAGTCACTAGTTTGTGGCTCACTCAGGCACACCCCAAATATGGTATTTTGAATTTAGAGGATATCTATATAGGCTTGTTCATAGTATTATTGAATTTAACCCATGAGGTCATATATAGGCTTGTTCATTATCATCATTCCCAGCTAGCTGGTATTCACTGACTACACACTTTGACACTCTAAACAGGGAACATATTCTACTTCCCTCACTAGCCATAGAATGGCATCATACTGTACATGAGTTCTGGTACCACTGTCCCATTGTTGTTGTGGAGCTACACCAAATAAGGAATACTAGTCATACAAAGGTGGAATGCATGCTTTAATCTAATTACACACAGCCACTTGAACTGTGGTAGTGCAGTAATTGACATGACATAACAGATCATAACTCCTTCCAACTGCGGTGCTCAATAAGTATCAGTTACAGTCCACCCAGAGGGATATTATAAACATGAGGCCCAACGATGAAGCCTGAGAGCTGAGTACATATAAATCACAACTGGCCAGGTTATAAGTGATTTACTTGGCTTCCTCAGTAGTAGCTGGCTTTCTCAAGAGCAGTGAAGACAATGTGGTTACCTGCAGTTGGTGGCTGTTATGAGTGGTACTACATGAGCTAATAGATTGATACCCTGTGCAGCAGTAACAGCCCAGTCAGCTAGTGGACAGTTACGCTCATTAGTACAAATTAATGACTTAGATTTGGAGATGCCTAAGCCACTTACTCGACATTATCAGCCAAATTTGGCACTGGTAACACTATGGTATCATCTGTATATTGTCAGTCTCCAAAAGCAACAAAGCATTTCCATTTACATTTGGACTTGCCGGTGTAACTGGCTATGTTCCATTATTGGGGCGAGCCTGAGCGAGCCCCACAATAGTCATGTCAGCAGTGCATTTTCTCTGAATGAAATATCGTACGTACGTCGTGCCGCATATTCGATGTTCACATAATATAACGCATTGCAATCTAATTTTAGCAATTCCAATTTCTCGTGCTCTCACTTGGCAGCTGAATTTCTCGCGTTTCCACTACACATACGTACAAAACAAGTGGCAAAACCACTGGTTCTTCCTCGGCTATGGATGCTACAAAAGCGCAAACTACTTCCTCAAAGGGAACTACTGAATCATGCAGTGCAGAAAGAGAATAGGCTATGCCATAGAAGAGAACGAGAGAGGGCCTGCCATGCTTCCGAAAATCCTGAACAGAGAGAAGAAAGGTTGCAGAAGTGGAGAGTAAGGGATAGGACTAGGCACGCTGCTCAGACTTCCGAAAGAAGAGGGGCAGACCTGCAACAAAGAAGGCGCAGACTGGCAGTCGAGACTGACGAGGTGAGATAGGCTAGGCTGCAGCGAATGACTGACAGACTTGCCGATGAGACTGCTGAGGAGAGAGAAGCCAGGCTGCGGCAAATGACTGCTTCCAACCATGTGAGATTGGCTGCTGAGACTGCTGAGGAGAGCGAGGCCAGGCTACAGTCTGACAGAGTACTAGTGAGGCAGACAACAGCAGGTCATGCAGGCACAGCTCCCATTGTTTCAACAATCTTCTATCCGAACTAAGATGCTTAAATTTCATGCACACCACATGGCTACGCAGGATGCACTGAGATGTACATGAGATTCCCTGGTCTCAAGATTCACTCACATTCTACTGAGTGTCTGCAATGTAGCCGGGACGAGCATACACCTAAGTTATGGCTACTCCTCTACTAACATGGATCCTGCCTGCCCTATACCATCTAAACTTCAGGCTAGCACATGTATTGCATTCTAGATGAAGTACAGTGGCATTGAAGTATCAATTTTGTATTGATTAGTATGACATTATCCTACATGTTGATGATTCCATTGGAGGGTGTGAATTGACGTATCAATATTGTGTCTATTTGTATGACATCATCCTACATGTTCAACATTACCATTGCAGGGTTTAATACAGGTGGAGGAAATGTTAATTTCGAGGGGTTTGCCAATCATGTCTACCGTTTGCCTCACGGACAGTATGGGTACCGTGGACATGTCACCAATCTGTTGCAAGATATAGCCAACAGCTCCTTCACATTCACAATTCTTGCGAAGGCTCGCCCCACAATGCCCTGCATTTGCCTAGTAGCTATAGTAGCTACAATAGTATACTACCATAAGTACGTACTGAGTGCTGCTACAGTTAGGTTAGCTATAAGTTCTGTGTGGCCTACCATAGCATAGCTGTGGTCTAGTTCAGTTCCCAGCTCATCTTTCCATTGCTTGCATCCACTACAGTAGAGTCTCTACACACTACTAGTCTGTGCAGACCCCACTGGACTACGTACAGCCACTCAGATGACTGATGTAATGCCCTTTCTACTATTAGTACACTGCCCTGGCTGGCTTGTGGCTTGGGTATCCAGCAAAATAATACTATAGCAACTTCACATGTATGGCTATACAAAGCTATGGAGACAGCTAATTAAGCTAGCCATGTTCATCTACATTGCCTACAAGAAAACACACATTGTATGTCAGAAATAATTACGCCCTTACGAACTATGAATACAATAATCATTTATGACCTCTGGAACTATTGAAATATTGCTCAATACTCTTCATTTTCAGTAGATGTAGACAGCCTTGATATGCATTTAGAGGTACGTAATTTGGTCCAATTAGTGATTGATTACAACAGGATGGCATGAGCCACCAAAGGTGGTGAAGGAGTGTTCAACTTCTGACTAATACTGTTAATAAATGGATCACAGCCTCTAAGAAGCAAAAGCAATAGACAAAGGATCCCTGCAGTCCACTAAAGGTTCACATCTGGAGATGTGGGCTGTAGGCTATGACATCATGGAATGTTCTAGAAGTGGCATGGGTCTACACTTCAACAGAACTAGGTGGAACACAGTTGAGTGCTAATTTATTTACTGCTGAAAGCTGATGATGCAGACCACATTAAAGCCATAGTGAAGAATGACTATGGCTCAATGGATTTATAAAGTATTTCTGTCGAAACCTTTTCATCCTGTCCACTGGATGTGCTATCCATACTGTCACCTAAACACTACAACTCTGTCCTCACAGCAATACCTTCACATGAATACATGTGTACAGTCATGTGAGGACATGGCACAGCTCACCTAATTGTATGCTCATAAAAATGAGGTGAACTATGGCAGACTATACCCTCTGGATACTGTGTACCACTGTCTGTCTGTATAACAATGCCACCACATGATTACATGGATATTACACCAGTCATGTAATACCATTATTAGCTGACCTGATTGTTCCATCCTGACAGCCACTGACCGTGACCTTTCCTCTGCACTGTAGGGACTGCACCCAGTCACTGTGTTGGAGGGTGTGGAGGAGTCGGCCGTTGAAGCTGTCCCAGACCTAGGGCAATGTACAAGACAAGACAGCAGTACATCAAGTCCACTATCACAACAAACAAGAGAGATGTCAGTGATTATGTCAGGACAGCCAAACAAATTAAGATACTCATAATCCCACCAGCTACACAATCAGTATAGTGTTCAGATATTGACACATCAAATGGCACACCTCACAAACTGTAGTATGGGTCAACAGTGTACATGGACATACATTACACATGCCACAACCAAACTGCTGATGATTACCTATTGCAACTGCTTTGAGATGTACATGCAAGTGATTACTTATTGTGACGACCACTTTTGCTGCCTACATGTATGTATGTGTGTATACACAGCTGAGTATGTCTGTCTTGTGTTCTGCTGTTACTGTCACTCACATTAGTCACTGCTAGAGTTAGAGCTGGTCACTTGTGACCTACAAATCAATATACAAGGTGTGCCTGTACTATGATGACTGTACCTTGATGGAGCCATCATCAGCTCCCGAGATGATGTAAAGATCTGAAATGTCCACTGCATTGATCTCATCCTCATGTCCCTTCAACACCATCCTGAGAGTGATGGCAGTGGGGGACTTAAAGTCCCACACTGCCACCGTCTGGTCCTGTAGGAGCAAGCACACACACCACAGTAATATTATTTCACATTTGGTTTGTCCTTGCTAGCTACCCATGCACTGTATGAGACATTCCAGGTTAAAGTACAGACTACAAGTGACTACAGTAGCTGTCATGGACCACATGTTTCTGGAACAGTAGGACCAACCATGCCTGTGAGACAGTTGAAACTGGCTGGGAAGCAACGTTGGACTAAAACAAGCTCAAAATATGGGTATCCAAAAATTAATAAATTTCCTGCAAACTCTCTTGTAACAGTTTGAGTAAGAGTGAAGGTGTGGTTGTGTGGGTGTGGGAGGGAGTGACTGGAATGGCCTAAAGACATCCAACACTGAGCCACGTGAGCCAACCATCACTTCTGTATGAATTAATGGCTTCCCCAGTCTCCATGTAGAACAACAGTAGCTACACTGTTATACTAATGTGACCTGATGGACTAGTTACAGCATATGTACTAAGTCAGGTCGTTTGGCCACACCCACTACTACAAGACCTAATGTACACAATTGCATTCCTTCCTGACTCACACTTCTGTTAACTCTAGCAACAATCCACCTGAAATTCATCAGGCTGAGGTCAAGTGTTTAGTGGAGGACTAGATAGAGGTAGTGGTAGTGGTTTTCTGATGCTCTGTAGACATAGCCATGCACTGATGTAGCTACTAGAGCCCATACAAGGGCATGAAAACAGCAAACATGACACTCAAGCAGAACACAGCCATTGTGTTTCTTAGAGGGGATAATTAGAATACAAGACTGTACCCACTCACATAGGAGCCAGTAACCAGCAACTTCTTCTTGAACTTCAGGGAGCTCACAGTGCCCTTGTGGTGTTGGAGGTCATTCACTATCAGTCCTGTCTGGATATCCCACACCCTACAAGGAGAACAGAGAGTCAGACATACAGTGGGGGATTAGAACAGCATGGACTGGCATAAAGTACAAATTGCATTGTGCAGGCATCATTAAATAGTTGGTAGACAGAAGATGAGCAATTAAAGGTCATCCATATCACAAAGGGTCATTCTGTAGAAGTTATTTCCATACAGTCAAATCATACACCTAACAAAATGTAGTGGCTACTTGGCTTCTGAATGCTAGCCGAGTGGAGTTAAAAGGGGGTGGAGTTAAAAGGGGTGTGATGCTTAATATGGCCTCATATTTTCCCAGGCCTGCACTGGCCTTAGCTTTTTCTTCCATGGTGCAAAAAAAAAGCTGCAGAGTTGAGCCTGGAAATGAGACTATACTAGTAGCTTGATTTTGTAGGCTTGACCAAAGCACTGTTATACTAAGGTGAATTCATGTGGTATTATGAATCCTGTGCAAGTGATGATCGTTAATGGGGCCAAGCCATTTCAGTCACGTGAACTTGATTGTGGCGTCACATCCTCGGGGCAGGGCGCGGGGCGTAGCACATTCCGAGACACAATCCCCTCCAAATTGTCGGGATGCGTTTAGCTTGTAGCTCTTGGCAGGTCATTTCATAGAGTTCTGAGTGTTGTATTTATAAAATTTATCATTCTTGCCGATTAGCTGTGTTTATAAGCGCCTAAAGGCCGTGGGAGAGACGGTGAAGCTCCACAGTAACTAATTTGGCACGCGAGTGAGGAAGCCGTGTGAAACCACAACTCCGCCTATATAGCAGGTGGCTGATTTGAAGCAGAGGTACGTACTTCCTGGCTAGGCTGGGCTTTTTTTTTTGGTTCATTTTATTTTTTTGTTCCTGGTTATTTAGCCGCGTAGGAGTGCTTAGGGAAGGTTCTGAGCCCTCCCACAAGCCTTTCCTAGCCTTATAAGTTATTCTGATAGCCTTTAAATTGCCATTGTTCAAAATTGTTGGTACAGAGAAGGCTTTACTACGTAGCTATTGTTTATCGAGAGATAGGCGGAGATTTGCGTCAAATTCCAACTGTGGACCACCTAGCATGTTTGCTAACGCCCAGCAGCTACAGTTGGTACCTATTCTACCTCCGGGTGTTTATACGGTCACTGGTTTGACTGGGATGAAGTATAGCACACTCAGTGGCTGAACTAACTTGACAGAGTGATCATGTGCTCCAGAGATTATGACCTCTTCATTGAACTGCAGACACTCCACATATTCCTTATGGCCCGTTAGCGTGTTTAGGAGTTTTAGTGTATCCTTGTCCCAGATCTGTATGTGGAAGTATGTGTGTGTGTGTGAGTGTGTGTGCATGTATCCATGCATGTGTGTATTGAGGAAGGGGGTGACTATATCTCCATCCTTGTCAGTCACATGACAGTGAGGGGTACATGGGAGAACACTGCACGTCCAACAGGGAAGATAATTTCCATACAAAGCACAACATGTAACAAATGTACAGACGGGTAATGACATCAAATGTGTGAATGCAGTGGCTGGTGGGAGCATGTTAGGATTGGTCAGGCATGACAGAGGCTGTGCAGTGGTTAATTTCATCCACAAAGCGAGAAAAAAGTTCTGATCAACATCTTCAATAGGAAGGCAGCAGTTTTGATAGCCTCTCAAAATCACACATCATAGCATTCATAGTCCCAGAGCTAGTTCATATTCAATCACATGCAGACACCTTACCATTATGGCTTTACAATGACTACTAGCTAGTAACCAGGGAGTAGCTATTGCTGTGGAATGAGCTGTGTGGACATGCCTCATGAATATTGATGCCTCTCCCTCTGTTTTTTCATCACTTGAAATATGAAATATGGTGGAAAGCTAGAGAGAGACTGGGAACGAGGCTACTCAGATGACGAGTCCACTTACATACCAGGATTGCAAGGTTTAGAGTAATGGCTGGGGATTAGTCAAAACCCACACATGTGTACCACATGATCCCCCCACACACAAATGGTACGTGTCTCACAAATGGCTGGTTGAAAAATGAGTTGAGATAGAAGAATCAGAGAATAGTACCTGCTACTGACTGCATGAGCCTTTAAGCACCTGATTTGCATCAAAATATTCATGTGGTGGCAAGGACAGTATTGCTGTGGACATGCACTTTATACTGGACGAGGCTTGGTGTTGCTGTCTGATTTACAGCTTACCTAGACTGTAAAAGCAGAAAAGTGGTCCTTCAACTGCCACTAGATTCATTTTGCAAAAGCTGTTTGTAGCTCAGAAGTGGTCATGTGCAGTGCACCCACTGGAATTCAATGACATTGTTCTACAATCATATTCATGTTTTACAGCTTCCTGTTTATCAGTACTGTAGGTTGACTTCAGTCTACACTCTGCAATGGACAGTCTACTTTGGATGGCATCACACCATTGTTTCTAGATCACCTCTCCATCGTGGCAGAGATAGCCACTCATCCCACAGCACATACCCCGGAAAATCCCAAACTCATTCATTACATGCAAGGGAGTGCTGTATTTTATGTGTCCTGCAAACCACCACACAATTCTGTCATTATATTCTTCAGACTTGCTACAGTGCTCACACCCACTCCATTGCATGTAATCAATAATACCCCAGGTCTTAGTGTTGAAGCAATATGCTCCTCCTGCCCTCCATCATACTCTCACTGACTCACTACACACATGTGACACTGCTTCACACTGGAGTGACCCAACACCCCAGTAGCTGCCAACCTTTATTGTGTGGTCAACATGTCCTGATACTATCATCTTGGAGTTGTACTGTAGGCAGAGCACAGGACTGCCAGTCTCAATCTTGGAGAGGGTGTAGTGGCCTTGGGTCCAGTTGGTCTCCAGGGACTGATAGAAAACATGCAGACACAAAAGATAAGCCCTTGTACTCAATGTACAGTGACTAGCTAATAATATAATGCAGCTGTGTTATTTGAAAGAGACTGCAGCCATAAAAATGCTGTACATTACAGTAGTAGTACAGAGCATGCCCAGTATGATACACCCATCATGCTACATACTGTCAGCATTCATACTAATAAGCAATTTCTGTTCCACTTACATGAATGTCCCTAGCAACAGCCCTGTAGAGCTGACGGTACTGGTAGTTGATGGACACAGAGTGAGGGATTTCCTGAGAGATATACTTGTGCCTGTGACAAAGGACATTGTTGAAACTGTGACAGTATTGCCTGAGTATGTGTGAGCTCCTTGGAGTATACACAGGTCATGTTCATGTGTTAGCAACTATACAGCTACACTCATACAAGTACCACTGTTTGCTGTAATTGCATACATGACTCAATGAGTACAGTTCAGAATGCATAACTTCACAAATCATTAGTTCCTGAAGGTCAGTTTTAATGACATCTGTTTTGTGTTGTATGGCTTGGACTAAGCGGGCATAACCTTATTAGCCGAATAATGAAAGCTTTCTATACACAACACTTCAGGGGTTAATTAACCCTTCAAGTGTTACTAAGAGCATAGATAAGAGTGCAGTGCATTCCAAGAGGTTCTTCAGATGCTGAAATATAATGGTACATGCATGTATCTAAAATGCATAAATAAATCTTGTATAGAACGGGGTGAACTACACTAGCTAGCTACCAAGTGTAACGTTACAATTGCAGAAAATGATACACAGGCACATTACCATACACAGTGCCAAAGAGCTTTAATGTTTGCAAACTGGTATCCACATCAACTTCTCACTTAACTGCGCCACCGATCCTGCACCGTCTATATGCTACACAGATACTACAAAAATCGGGCCTGAAGTAGGCCATCCGTTACAAAGATATATGGCAGACTTGACTTCTTAAAATATACAGCAGACGTAGAGAAACAATCACTTCAAATATAGATTAAAGTGCAAAATACCTACATACCTAGTTATTAGCAAAGAAAGAACAAGAACAAGGTCGCATTACACTGCAAAGGATTTTCTTTTGTGGCACTGTTCATCACCTTCAGCAGTGACACGTGCCCTTGATAAGAAGAACGAAGAGCTAGCTACAACAACAGCAAAAAGGGTTTCTGCTGCAGGATCAAACCAAGGCTCTCTGTTTGTCACTGGGTCCATTAGGAATCTCATATCTAGGGCAGCTTTAAAAACAATTTCTATACTGTTTGCTCGCCATGGAATGTGCCATTCTATTCTGTTCATATCTCCTCGCAAAAACTGAAACTGGAGAAGCTTCAGCTGCTGTTTCTTAGATTTCACCCAAATATCACAATGTCAGCTGTGTTTTGTCCCTCTGTGACCCTTTCTTCGTACTAAACATTACATTATATACACTCCTATTCCCTGTAATATACCTGTAGTGTGTCTAAATGGGAGAATTATATTATTTTTATGTTAATTTGATACGATAGTCAAGTAGTAGTCTAGTAGATAAATGAAAAATGTTTGAGTATATACAGCTAATTAGCTATAGCTACTCATGTACTTGACATAATTGCGATTACAGATTACACCATTGTCACTACTTTTCATTGAGACATTAAATGTCTTCAAAGTCTTTATAGTGTTACAGTAATGTAATCAGACTCCTGACATCCATGATATGTTATGATTGCTACTGACTCACCATCCTCGTTTTTTAAACATGTCTCTCCATAGGGGACTGGTTTCAAGATTTCTTTTGACCTCTGTCTTCCAAATGGGCAATCCTTCAATGATGGACCACCATTCAGGCGACACACGCTGTGCAACTTCCAGGGTCTTCAGGCCCACAAACGACATGATCAGTTCTACAATGTGGGGGACTCCTGCATCTTTAGGCATACATGTGAGGGAGGGATAATGAGGTGAAAGGTACAGAGTAGGACCTGAAGGACCAGTGACTAGAACCAATATTCAATATGTCAATATAATGCATGCCATCATGTTGCCTGTAGCTGTATGTCAAATAGCTACGCAATGCAAAAACTAACACTTATATCACCTATAGCCATTCAGACCTTTATAAGGATTTTTCAGCCAGAAACAAACATTTCAGTTTTCAATAACACCTAACCATGTAACAGAGCAGAACGTTTTCACCTACAAAATGCTGCTTTGAATTTGATTTACATGAGCATATCTACTTCTTACAGCATCTAAATCATTAGCTATTGTCATTGTTACAGTAGTGTAAACTTTGCAGTTTGCTGTAGTTTAGTATACCGTAACACAAGTCTTGTTCCCATTATGTCTCTGTCCTACTCACAAACAGGAGGCAGTAGTAGGAAAGAGTGAGAAAAGTGGAGAGAGCCTGGAATGACTGCGCATGTATGGCTTAAAGTGAACCAACCATCTGCTGACAGTATTGTGCATTTTTCTGACATAAAATGCTCTTCATGAAGACCGAAGGTACAATTAACAGAGGTCTTTCCAAGGCAGCGGCTTGTGAATACGGTAGACAGCACCCTGAATGTAAGCCAAGCTAACAGAAAAGGTAAAAAGATAGCTACCACAGTTCATACCCTGTTGTGAATATCTACCTTTATGTTACTCAAAAAAGCTTGTCTAAATTTAAGGGTCTTATCAAGGGAGAGCCGGGAACAAGGCTACCAAGCACATTTGTCCAGTTGGTAGTTTGTGCAACTTTATCTTGGCAGACTACCAACCTTCAAGAATACTTACTCAAAAGTGAAAGCCAGAATTCAAAGCGTTCAGGGTTCTGTCCTGTCCTCTCTGGTGGTGATGTTTGTGGTAGAGGTACTTCTGATGGAAGGGTCTGGGAGAGTGGATTGCAATTGGAGATAGAGAATTCATTATGACATTGTGTATCACTCATCTTTTCTGTCACTGTACCCGATATGATTATCTTGTGATTTTAAACCTGATAACAAATAACAAACTGTGGTAGAGATCTAACCATGTATTAATACTTAGACTGCAGCTTCAAGCTCTGAGCAAAATGTGGCTGCTTTGACTTAGTGACTTCTTACTGTGCTCTGCTCCAGAGGCTGTGTTGAAGCCGTGAGTGCTGTGGGAAGAGGAGGTGGGGTTCTAAGTTTAGTGGCTTGAGGTGTGCTGTGCTGGTCATTGAAACTGGGAGGAGTAGATAATTCCACATCGTCTGCAGTGAAGTGAATGGGAGACAGCACTACTGAATTATTAAAGTAGTTAAAATGCTTCTGCAAAGGCTATGACAATAGCCAATTTAAAAAAGTGACTAGTCAGAAATAGCACATGCACAGGTCAGGGTAAAACTTCAAGAGCAGAGAAATTAGGTGGCTTTAATTTTACATTTTGATATTTAAGTAGCTAGACAGTTATTTACTACGCTTGTAGATATTAGGCACTAAAGCAAATCCAAACATTTTGAAAATTAACACACCTGCAGAATACACTGTTTTGCCATCAACTTTCAGCCTCGTAATTTCATGTGCATGGAGAAAATTTAAATCTCCTTCTTCAATTTTCTCTTGCAGTACTGTTACTGCAGATAGTGACATCAGCCACACGGTTGTGACACTCCCTACATCAATTCCCACAATGATTGTGGTGAATTCAGGTAGGGAGTACTGTTGTGCAAGATCTCTGCGGAAGTATTCAACTTCAGCTAGGGTCGATTCAAGTGTGAGTTTTCGGTGGGTACATACTACTTTTTTCAGCTCTAGCCTCAGTGTGTCTGGGACTTCAGGACATCGCCTCTTCGACTGGATACTCCAAAACTCACGGAGACTAGTCGTTCTTTTGAATGCATCCACTGCAATGACATAGTCCTGCATCATTCGGTTGGTTTCATTATCCCCATACGCCTTCAATATATGCTGGAGGAGGTGGTAGTTCAGGTAGTTCCAAATATACAAGTTCAGAAGAACAAAGATTTCTTCAATACTATCGGCATGGCTGATTGCAGAAAGATGCTCCTTCATTTTACGCTGCTGCACATCTCGGTCTTTCATCCGTGATGGAAGGAGTGTAAGCTTTCGACGAAATTCACTCACACTTTTGGCTTTTTGTTTGACTAGGCTTTCTGCTCTGGCTACTAAGGTCTCATACTTGTCTTCTAAATGCTCAATCTCTGCAATTTTTTCATCAGATTGATCCCTAGGACCTAATGGAAAAAGTGTAAAAAACTGATAATTTTACTGTCACTATCAATAATATTGGTGATTATAAGCTGTTAGACACACACAATCAGTTCATCACGAATAATGGGTATTAAATATTTGGTTAATTAAGGTTTGAGGGCAGCAGATTTATCCCAAATATGAAAGTTGTCATTATGTTATATCTACTTAACCATGCCAATGAATGTAATACTACTGCTGGCTTGGACATAGCTAAGGCAGCATGATGAGAATACTAGCTACCTCACTAATCTTATGAATTTACAAGAGTTTGGCATGTCAGTTTTAGGAACATAATGCACACTTTTACTTACTGATTTTGCGCTTGCGAGTGATGTTAAAGTTGTTCCTGAATGTTTGCTGGACTTACTGGTGGTGTCAGTGAAGGGGCAGTACCAACTAAAGTAAGACAGAGTGACAATAACATTATAGTACAATAAAGACACTGTAAAAGCTGTAGGTGGCCAGGGTAACGTACCTTGGTTTGTCTCTCTGTCTATCTCTCATACAAAAAAATTGCCTAAAAACGTAAATAATCAAAACAGTGGCATTTGTGTACTTAATAGAAGGCAAGGCGATTTCCTCTCTGTTAATTTAAGCTATTCTTACTTGTTTATAACATTGGCATACTCAACAATAGTTTGAATGATTGATATTTGGGATTAGCATGAACAATTCTTTTATCCTTAGTGCAACAACATATATTTGAGACGTGATTAAACATATGTAGTATGGTTACAGCATTCTATAAATAGACTAATTACCTTGCTCTAGAGCATTACCCTCAGGAAGTGCAATTGTTACGGTAGTCTGTCATCAGGTGGGGGTGAGAGAGAGGGAGTGCTCACCATCACACCAGTGGATACGTCAGGAACAAACTTATCAGACCCTATTTGGGCAAGGTAACGTAGCTATTACATGGCTGGCTAATACAAATCGTGATTGGATGACACACAATTGCATTGTAGTATGGTCACATGCTGACTGATTACGTATACAATCTTTTCTGCAAGAACAGTTATACTAAACAGTAACAGTCATCTAGAGTTAAGTGTTCATACCCTAGCTACACCTATACATCAGACTTCAGCAACAATGCTACAGTCGTCTATTCTATGAGAAATAACTCTTCTGAATGCCATGGGTACATTTAAGAGCAGCAGAGGTCGGCAAAGGTAGATCTTTAGTAATCAATGTCGCTGGTTAGTCACGTGACAAGTAGAACTGCAGCGGTACTGATATTTGAAGCGCTCGGTTTCTAGATTAACTATTCATCCATAAATGAACAACCTACCTCCGGGGCGCGATGGAGATTTGAGTGGTCACAGGTATGAAAAGTAGCTGCCTTAGACTACAAAATAGCACCACTTCAATAGATAGTTAGCAGCAAAAAGCCTCCAAAAATAGCTAATACAAGCAACTATCATCAACAAACTGCTAGTTATAAGCCTACACACGTTCTGCCATTCCGAGCTTCACAGAGACAGCCAACTTTCTGCCACCAGAGCCAACAAAAGCCTCACATTTGTGAGGAGAAAACTTTAAAAAGTTATACCAGTAATAATTTGTCTTTCTTCCAAGTCTTTTCTCGAAGAGATAGCTAGCTAGAACAGGGGCAAAACAGGGTTAAAAATGATCCCTATGGCATTTGCAGTACTTAATGGCCTCATATCTGTAGATCACATGCAATTTTGTCTTTTGGACTTGCAGGAGTCATGTGATATTTAATTTGCATCAGGAACAAATTTGCAAAGGTCACCCGAGGCTGTCCTCTGAGTGGAGCAAGATCAATGTAGTGTATAACTTATTATCAGTACGTCTGTCATTTGACTTACTGGAGTTGACAGCATCCACAGAAACCAGAACTGTACTTCTGTCTGTGGAATACCTGTGAATTAAAACAGCAGATTGAAATTAAGCAAGCATTTAAAAATGAAAGCAGTGCACTTGGTTATATGCTAACCTTTGTCAATGCAAACTGACTCAGCCAGGCTCTTCTTCCCAATAGCAGCCAGTGCTTTGACCAGCGTTTCATGATTTGGATCAGTGTCACTTCTCAGCCATTCAGCGAACATCTTCACTTTGCACATGTTGGTATCTCGTGGGTAATTACTTTCAATTACATCCAAGGCATCTGGCCTGACTCCCAACTGTAACCCCAGTCGATACCACACTTTAGCCACAGGGATGTTGTCCAGCTCCCGAAGCTTGGGAATGTTGCCACCTTCATTGAAGATTGGTAATACATGTGAATTACTACTTTCATAGGCTAACCAGTGCTATGCAGTTGAGCTACTAGTACAGCACTATATAATCAGATATTGTTTACACTAGCTAACTCTGAGGTTAGACCACTCAACCCTCGGTAATTTCCTACAGCAGAACAGGAAAGCAGATTCTCAGAGAAAAGCTAAAATGCATTAAAATTTACAGTTAGCAGATATCCCAGTAAAAACTAGAACGCTTATTCTGTAGTTTGGAAGATTGCAGATTCCCAAACAAAGACTAAATTGCATCATTAATAATTAGCAGTTATCCAGAAAACAAAAAGCTGGACTGCATATTCAACAGTATGGCAGATTTGCAGATTCCCAGGAAAAAAAGCTAACCTAGCTACTTATTCAGCAGAGTTATTGTCTCCATTTTACTAAAAGCTTGCAAATGTGATAAGTGGAAATCCAGATTTACAATATTTGTAGCTACATCCATTATTATACTCTTCTGTTAAAAAGATTATACTTTGTATAACATAATGAACAATGTACTTAGAATACACATCATACCTGGAGCCTGCTGCTGGGATACGTCATCTCCTGGCACTTTAGCCATTTTTATGTGCTCACTGAGTGAAAAAAATAAGTTGGCCAATGATTAATTTTGTATCTGCTGGTTTGGTTAACTGCACACTAGTTTTCTGGGGCACTCCCAACCATACAGAGACACTTTCGCGTGGCCAGTTTATCGACGGAAGGGGGTGCGTGTCAGAACAAGCCCTATATGGGCAGTGGACCAGACTCTCACTTTTCCGTCGAGAGTCTGGCCACGCGAGACTACAGGTGCCTTGGAATGCCTGGCTGATTTCTAAACTCAGTGTGGCTTCTAGTAAACTAATAGCATTCCGAAAATTCCAATAATCGCATGAATAAGATTGCCCTCGGTAGCGGATGGGACGGGGGTGGAGTGATGATGTTTATATAGGCAAGATGTCATGGCTCTGCTGCGCGCGTCGATGTTTTCGAGTAGCTAGGTCAAAGACTCGGGTACAGATGTTGGCACTGCTATTTGTAATGAATCAGAATTGCTGGCTACTGATGTTTGAAAACTAGAGGCTAGGAGCCATGGTGAGCCAAAAACGTCAGTGAGAAATTAAAGATTTTGCCGCCTCATAACCCTAGTCATCGCAATTTTAGGAAGTTTTTCCCAATTTCCGGCCACGCCCCTTGGTGGGAAACTTACTCTAGGCCAGGACTTATAATAAGCTTGTTTCCTGGCTCATCCAAAGCCCCAGAATCATGCGGGCGAATGATTGTTAGTAATAGGCCCCTATTAGTTGTATTGTTGTTTCTGCTCCACAGGACGCGGGTGGGCGGTATTCATTAGTCATTATGTCATTATAATGTCACTTCATTAAAAAATTGTTGGCAAAAATGCATGCAAAGAAAACAACAACAAACAAACAACTTTCTTTTCAGGATAGGCTCCCATTCGGGAAAAAAAATACGCACTGCGTATATACTATATTAGGCATGCTGTATGTAGCAGGCATCGTTGACGCTCATGGAGGTACGGTAAATACAAAACTGTTTCATCGTAGTGGCCTTACATCATAATAAGGCCACTCCAACTGGTAGTCTGGGTTTCTGGTCAGGGTTTTTCCCAAGTCAAGATTTTTCCCCAGGATATACTCATTACACAATTAGCTATCACAACAAATTACATAGTATTACATCATACACCAGAGGAGGTTGGCCACGCTTACGGAAATATCCGGACTCGCGTAAACGGACCGCGTAAGCGTCAGCGAAATAACAAATATCTGCGGTTGTCAAAAGTCATTTTTCACTTCGTAGTAATTTGTCAACGGAGAATCTGAGGGGCAGACTGCCGTCATTTTTCAAGATATCTAATACAGTCTGACGTGCATTGAGCTGTTCAAGTGCTGGAGGCCATTATTTTAGGAGCCACGGTGAGCCAAACACGGCAGTGTAAAATGGGGTCCAAAGTAGGGTGTGGCAGATTGCTCGTAGCTCCAAAACGCAGGGCATTAGGAACGTAAAACCTGCGCCAGCGTAAAGAGCAAAGACAGGCGGTTCTAACTGTCAGCCTCTGATGGGGTGACACCCCACTTCGTTTTGGAGCTATGAGCCTCTGAAGTTGGGCATTATTTAGAAATATAGCCCACCCTAAACTGTCTCTAGCATCTACATTTTACGTGCTAGAAACGTGGGGGTTGCGCCAAAGTAATGTCCAAAGTCCAAGGATTCTGGTAATATGTCATCCTTTCCAGACAACATCTGTAATGTTAGAGCTAGGAACCTCTTAACTTGGCCATTATTTAGAAATATAGCCTACGTTAAACTGTCTCCAGCACCTGCATTGTACGTGCTAGAAATGTGGCGATTGTACTAAAGTAATACTCAGCTCTCAAGGAATCTTAAAATATATAATCTGTCCCTGACATCCCAATTCACTTTGGAGCTATGAGTCTTTAAACTTTGGTAATTTCACAACTTGTGCCACACCATAGATACTATATTACCCATATAGTATCTATGGCCACACTCACTCCTGTAGCTCAACTATGCTTGAAGTATGGAAGAGCACTCATGCTTTTCTGTACAGATGCATGTATATAGGCAGGAGAGGCATGAACCTGAGAGCAAGGGTAGTATCCTGTATATACTAAAGCCGTATGAAGTCTAGTAGCCTGCAGTGGTATGTTATACCGACACAGTTGGTAACTGTACTGAGCTTGAGCCTGATGTTACTTCTGACATCCCCTACTATGTTTTGGCCCACCAATCGGTATAACTGACTTCCCCTCGAGACTAGGCTCTAGGCATGCACTGTGATAGTGATTTGGAGTATGCTGCTTACCACTGCATGCACGATGGATACTTTTGCCGAGAAGATGTGGATCATATGCACACGATTACAGGAAGCGATTACGGATAATCTGTGGGCTACTTCAGGAAATCCTCTCAGCCAGCTGATCTACGGTACCTTAATTAGTATGCTGTCATTAGTAGTGCTTCCTGGATGGATACTTTTTGTGCCTTCCATGTCCTTTTCCCTATACTGCGTAATACATTTTAGCCCACCAAGGGGTGTAAGTTACTTTGCTTTGAATATGATTAAAATTCCTTCACACCTTCTCAGCAAAAGTATGTATTCCCACCCTGAGATGTTACCCGACCTTTCTCAGAACTGCAGTAAATGTAATAGTAAAGTGCTAGAAATTCCCTCATGCCTCTACGTGGAATCCTCCTATAGTCGGTGGGTGTTACTACTGTTTTAGCAAGGGCATATGCATACGCAAATCTCACGATTTTTGTGTAGCTTTTCCAAGGCTAATCATTTAATCATTTGGGGTCACTAGCACCACCTACATGTGACGAGTTATGTGTGCAGTGAATAGAACAGATGAAAGAACGAAGCCTGCTCATTCTTGAATTGCTTTTGTATTACCTGACACCTCTTTTGTGTTTGGACATGGATTCACAACAAGCATTCATACCATTCCAATGCTAAATTAGAAGGTAATGCCCACTTTTAGATACAGGCGGTTAATGAAAAGCAATATGAGAAATGCACAGAGGAGTTACATTTTTCTCCCCTGTCTGTAATTGTGAGTATGATCAAAGTTTTGCACTTCAATATGTTAAAAATTCAATGAGGCAACATCCTACCTTCTGTGGTGACTGTAAGGCTATGGCGAGGTGAGAGCTGCACACGCTGTGACCTGCTCCCTGTACATCACTCCAAAGCGATTGTATTTCAAAGTCTGGATGGGGAAAATGAGTATTAAGCTTGTAAAGTATTTGCTTTGAGGAGGCATGTGTACGTTTTAGGCTTGTCCTGCATACATGTATGTGATAACATAGATAGTAGAGTAGAACTCTACTATCTATGGTGATAAGTATCTACATGGATGATGGTGTGGATTTATGGTAGACGCCTTAATTTGGTGTTCTAGCAACAGACCCTAAAGTCGGTATTGTTTTACACAGAGGGGGCTGGGTTGCTAGATGCTTGATTAGTGTGTTGAAATTTCTAAGCCATTACTGCTGTTTGATATTAGCCTTGTACCCTGCCCCCCCCCCCCCCCAACCCCAGCTTTTGTCTAGCAAATGTGGACATAGCTACATGTGTCCTAGTGTTCCCCCCACTCACCCACCCTTGAAACCATGGTTAGTTGCTTATAAACACTCATTACACACTAGCCTAGGGCCTTATTTATATGTAGGACTCAGTGGGTGTGGCCCTGTACAGAGCTACAACATAGGCCTGAGCTATGCTATGGTTGGTACTCACCAGTCAATATCTGGGGGTGTGATCTGGAGCAGCTCAAGTCAGTTAGTAGCTGTAGTAGTACTATAGAGCTAGATTGAAATAACTGTCAGTTAGTATTGCATGGCTATCACTTTATGTATGTGTGTGGCCTTAGCTACCATATCGAATGTTAAGCATTGGCATTTCATGTAGCTATGTCATAATTTCCTCAAAGGAATTCCCCACATTCATGAACATGTTAACCAAGCAGCCCTTGCTACAGGTATCAGTTTACGTGGCTTTGTTGGATAACATCCGGACTATTATCCATGTAGGTCATAGCTTCTAACCAAGTTATGACTGCACCCATTGTATGACATCATGCACATACACTGGATACTTATGTAACCATATTCTGTGTATGAAGTTTATAGTATGTGCGTATTCCTTAAAGTAAAGTTCAAAGTACAATATCGTAAGGGTGCAGGCAATATGTAACAATAGATCCACAGAGGAGGGGGCCCAATACCACATCAAAATGGGGCTGGGCATGGGAGCAAACCCATGTGGCTCCAAAATTTTATGACACAAGTCCCCAAATTTCTATGGGCCTGAGGGCCCTACAACTCAGTACATGTAGTGATTTTAATAGAGACTCCTGCAGTATCTCCCGCTGTTGAAAATGACACTCTGCACTTCAGTAGCCAATTAACCAAGTAAAACTATTCTCATTCCCTTGCATAGAGCTCAACCTCCTCAGTTACCTGCATGATCATGCACTTGACTTGAAATTTGACATTATGCCATCATGTCTTGCCTTGACCACTAGCCTAAACTAGGGGTGTGATTCAGTCCCCTTCTAGTCTCGTTCCCATTCTCCATACCCAGCTTTTTTCACATAATAGTTACGATATGTGAAAAGGAACTCGATGTACAGACTGGTCGCTAGTTCCCTTTTTGAATTCGTATCCAAAGTGAACATACTGATACCGAATAGATATTCTGAGTTGTTTATGGTACGATTGGTAGAAGCACATGCATGAAAGTGAAAGACTAACATTTTTATCTCAGAGCACTCTACTGGATCTGACATTGGTCTAAATTGGGACCTGCAATATTGACTTTATCAGCCCTGTTATGCCTACTATAGAGTACTTGCAGTTGATGAGCCACGTCCACTCCCCAAAGCAAGAATTAAGTAATAGTTACACACCAGTTTGCAGTGATTACGGGGTTTAATTAGTGCTCGAGGTCAAAGTAGCTATAGGTCGAGGGCAGGATAATGCACGAGCCGAAGGCGAGTGCATTATCTGCCCGAGACCTATAGCTACTTTGACCGAGCGCACTAACTAACCCCGTGATGCACTGCCAACTGGTGTATAACTGTTTTAGTGCTCTCACTGACCCGAAACAGCCATAGGTCTTGTGGGCGTCATTTAGGAAATTGTGCGTTATGCACACTTACCGCGATAAGTCGCGATAAGTGTGCTTTATGCAGATTTAAAGCGCTGTCATGTGATCGATCTAGAGACTTCTGATTCGTTGAGGGTCACGTGAGTAACACTAAGGCTATCCTATAGCCATGAATACAGCAGGCACTAGCAGAAGTTTGCAGTGATGGCACATCAAACTGCCTTGTTTTGTGTTGCGTGTACGGCGGACAACAGGCAGGTGGCAAATCCTAATTTGCCTCTTCCGGCCATTCCGGTACGGCTGTGTAAGCACCTTCGCTGCAAGATATGGTGAGCAGCCTGATTCGTTGTACAGTTTCATTTAGTTTGGCCTGAGCAATTGCTGAAAATAGGATTTAATTACATGTACGTGCAAAATGCCCAGGCTGACTGTCTGTGTGTGTGTGTGTATATGTTTGTCCGCAATTATCACGTGCAATAAGTTACGTCATTTGTTACTATGCCACTAGCACAACTGGAAGTTTGCAGACTCAATAGGCCAAGGTATATCAAGCTAGGTTAATTTTTGTATTGCCTAGACGGCGAAAGAGTGGTAACGATAATTCTTTTTTGGCAAGTTCAGATTGCTAACTGGTAGTGCACTACGAATTTAGCTACTGTGTCAGCATTTTCGCTGGAAGCTGTACATGATGAGACTGTCTAGCCAAGTGGATCCATTCTACAGCTGCATTTAGCTTAGACTAACCTGTCGCTGTGCACAACCTAGCCCAGCTAGTTTCTAGGTATGAAATATTAGTCTTGCTTAGCATGAGCTAAAAAGGGATGGGAGGGTTATGGGTAGTAGGGTCACCCAATCCCCACTTGAATGGCTGCTCTGAAGGTGATAGTTGATTTTTTATGGCAAGTGTGCTTATTTTTATCATTTTCGGTGTTCCTAGTGGGGAATGCAGCCTTATTTAGGGCCGTTTTCTGCATTTCTGGGGTGAATTCTGTGTAGCTGTGTTCTGGTTGTTGTCTCTTGCGTCAAGTGGGCGTAGCCATCCGTGGGTGAAAGCCCTTAGCCTGGGATAGCAGCCTGGGATAGTCAGAGAGTAGTTTTCTGTCAGGCGTCAGGCCAACGGGAAATCGTGTACAAATTTATTTTCTAATGCGCGCAGCGCCGTCTGTACATTGGTATAGCCTTCATGTGGCTCAAAATGGCGTCCACAGAGAAGAGCGAATGGCGGTGTCTAGAGAAGAACAAAGAACGCTTCAAGACTGCAAAAGGCGTCTGTTTTACACAGAAGGAATCGATAAAATGTTCTTTTGACTGCTTGGATGATATTAGTTCGTTAGTATGAAATAAGCCGTGATGTACTTCACGGCAGTTTTTCAGACCGGAAGAGGCAAACTCAATAGTCCTTTGATCTTGCGTCGAGTACCAAGTCGAAAAGGCTATTGCTGGTGAGCCAATGTGTATAACCATTAAGTACTCACAGTGTGGATATTGGGAGTATGACCCTTGTGCCTTGAAATTGTTCCAGCTTTTATTATGGAAGTACACATTTACTATTACCAGGTAGGGTTGATATAAGAGTAGAAGACCTTTCAAGGCAACTTCAAAGTGAAAGGGGGGTGGTTTGCAGCCAGAGAGGGGTCCTCTATTGCAAGATGGAGGCTGTATGAGGGTGGAGGACCCTTCAAGGCTGGGAGGAGGGATCAGTTTCATGTTTTGTGGGTCACGCTATATTGGTACTGTAACAGTGGCAGCCTTTGTACCTAGCCTCATACCTTCCCTTACTTGCCCAGATTTATCTTACAGCCATAAAGAAAATCTGCACGACTGCAAGATAGATCTAGCGCAAGGAAGGCCTGGGTATGAGGCTGTTTAAGTACTTGAGTCGGGGAGATTTCTATCCGCTTGCTAGTGGGAAGGTCATGAGATGCTAGGCCTCATAGTAGTCTTTAGGTTTTAGGCCTTCCGAGTGAACCCTCTTGAACCCCTCCTGCCTACTGGCCTGATACTGATGGTGTAATGATGAAGAGAGGCTCCTTTATTGCTGAAATTAAAATGAGCATCAGCATGGCTTAATGATCGTTGATCCTCAAACGTTTTTTCATGTAATGTTTGCTGGATGGGTTATGGGCTCCCGATTGTACGCTTCCGCATTTAGGGAGCACACCTCTGGTGAGGCCAAAAGTTTGATTTGGTGTGCCAGATCAATCGGCTAGGGGTAAACTAGGTCAGGTCACAAGACTACCCTACATAATGTGTGCTCATTCGCTTGCCTTTCCATTTGAGCATAATTATGTCTTTCTGAGAAGGGACTATAGTCCGCTGCTTGGCACACTCAGGTCTTCAGTGTTTATACCTTGTATGTAGTTTACATGTGTACAGGTTGTTTACTGTTGTTGGGATTTCCCTTCACTTGTATGTACATGTATATGTAGCTTGTTCAGTTTGGAATTTCTCTTAAAGTAGCTATTTACCACATTGCAGTTGCTTTTAGCAATACTAATCAATAGGGCCAAAATATGTTATTAGACTGCCAATACTGAATACTCTGCACAGATAGCTACTAAATTAAACCAAGAACTGGTAGTGGAACATTCCATCCCATTCCACCTGTTAAAGTACAGAATGTGTGAAGTATACGTGTACCTCGTGGCTACAGTGAGTACTAGAACACCCGATGCAGGGAAATAGCCTCAAGTGTACAAATAAAATTCCACCTGAAATACAAGTCTTCACTGTAAGGTTGCTTTCCTCTTGCAAGAAGCCTGGATAGGTTTTCCAAGTATTTGAAGATTGTACTCTTGATTATAATTATATCTAATAACAGTCTTGTTTCTGTATTGTACTGATAGTGAATTTAACTGGCTTTAGTTTGCAATCACCAGCTGGATGTTTTTTACATAAATCATCCAACTTTGAAGGTTGTGCTCAGCAACAGGTCAGTCTAAGCTAAATGCAGCTGTAGAATGGATCAGCTTGGCTGGACAGTCTCATGTATAGCTTCCGGCGAAAGTGCTGACACAGTAATTTCATAGTGCACTTCCAGTTAGCAATCAGAACTTGCGAAAACAGAATTATCATCGTTACCTACCACTCTTTCGCCGTCTAGGCGACACAAAACTAATCTAGCTTTACATACCTTGGCCTATTGAGCCGACAAACTTCCAGTAGCTTCCATTGCGCTCGTGGCTATAGTGGCATAGTAACGGAATGACGTAACCTAGCGCATGTGATGATTGGGGACGATAATTGTGCCTTTTGGGAGGGTGTATAATATCAGTAGGCATTTACCGTTAGCTATGTTCTTTTTCCTGATTAGGCAACAACACCATTCAACAGACCTGAGATATACCAGTGAGTTTATATGGCACATGAATACAACCATTATATTATGTAGGTTGATCACCTGCATTAATTCTGGTCATATATGTCAGCAGGTCACCACTACGGCCATGCGATATTCAAGGCTTTGGAATTTCTTTTAACTCCATGAGCTTCAGTAAACGAGTCAACAGTAATAAAGTCATGACTTAGAAATTGTTACGTGTATGTCACGGTACAGATATTTCCGTGATCAAACAGTGCCAGTTGTCACCCTTGAATTGTAGCCACACCTCCAAACCGCTTATTAGTAAATCACAAGTACAGATCAGCAAAATATTGTAGAGCTTTGCAGGCAAGAATAGAGGTTAGTGCCCAACTGCGGCCACCTGCGAAGCTATACTTTGAACTCCTGCTTGAAAAAAGGGCTAGCTTAATTATGGTTTTTGTGCCTCACTTTACAGGGGTTCATTAAGGAAAATTCCCGAGGGCGGGCAAAAGACATTTTTGGGGGAGGAGGTGTACGTATAGTGAGCAAAAATCAATTTTGAAGGGTTGAAATCCCTAGGGGGGGGGCACAAAGTTGAGGGTGAATGCCCCCCCCCCCCCCCCTAAATAAAGCTCTGCTTTGTATTTAGCAAAATGTCCGGTGTACTAAATACTGCCATTCAATAGTAGCCACAGAAAATTGTGTGATGAATAATAATTAGCAACTGATTGTGGAAATATGGTATACAATATTAGATTACATGTCTGCCTGTCCCAGGTAGAAAACGAACATTATTCCGTCACGTATTTTGATCGCATTTGCGGGTTCAAAGCGCTGTATCTCTGAACGCAACGGAATTATGTTCGTCTTCTACCCGGGACAGGCACATGTAATACCATGACGACAAAATTTAAGTGATAATTATTGTCCTTATTTTCAGTACATACAGAGTGTTTCAGAAACTGCGAGCAGAATATGATTCGCGTCCCAATGAAGAATCCATTCAACCACATCAGCTGACTGGTGATGGGTACATCGATGCTGACATTTCTCTTCCTGTTGCGTTCGTTGCAGAAAATCTTCCTCAGCTACGAGTGAGGGTGTTGTGTGTGTGTCTGTCTGTGTGGGGGAGTGTGTGTGTGTGTGGGGTGTGTGTGTGTGTGTGTGGTGTGTGTGTGTGTGTGTGTTTGTGTATTTGTGTGTGTGTGTGTGTGTGTGTGTGTGTGTGTGTGTGTGTGTGTATGGATATGGGTCTGCATGGTGTGTGTGCTACATGTATATGTACATGATTTTGTGTGAATGTGCATGTGTGTGTGTTAATTTACATACATATATGTGGCAGCCCTGTATAGAAATTGAGTATTATTCCGTTGCACATTTTGATTGCGTCACTGCATTCGAAGCGCTGTATCTCTGATTCAGAACTTCCGTTAAGGGCGGGGCTTATAATATTATGTGCTATGTAAACGCATCAATATCTGACGTGTCTCTGCTGCGCGTGTACAGTGCTTTGAATGCAGTGACGTGATTGAAATACGCAGCAGAATAATATTCAATTTCTACACGGGACTGTCACACATTGTTATACTGTAAAAATGCATTGTTTTTGTACTTGTAAGCCAGCAGTGAAGTATTGCTTCAGCTAATTAATATTAAGAGACTTTATGTGAATTGCCTTCCCGATGCTCAGTTGCATGTATGATATGTATGTTGTATTTCTTATGCAGAGCAACCCATTCAGACACCGGATTTGCAAAATATTCGTCACCTCTGATCTCGAACAAATGACTTTTGTTGAGTTTCTGGATATGGTCTCAGCCTTCAGCCCAAAGGTATAATACAATACCTCTACAATATACAATGTAGTACTGTGCCCTTTATATTGTATAAAGTGGCTGGAAAGATTTAATAATGACTCTGAGGTGGCTTAATGCTAACTAGCCAGTACGGAGGGAGGGGTTTCGCCCCCCTCCACCTCCCCCTTGTAAAAATTTGTGCCCCCCTTAGGAATTTCAACCCTTCCAAATTGAATTCTGCTCACTATACACACATCCCCCTCCCCCCTCCCCCCCTTCCGTCCCCCTCCCCCCTCTCCCCAAATGTCTTCTGATGTTCTTTTAGCACCCCCATGGCCTGTTGAGTGTAGTACTAGCAGCTTTAGTAGCTTGCCATCTGTACCACAGCTCCAGTGGCTCAGTGGGTAAGAGCTTCTGCCTTTGGCAGCATGTCCCGGGTTCCATCCCCTGGTTGGGACAGGATTTACTTTACTCTGTCGTGATTCTCCATCTCTGGATCAATTTGCTTGTCAGTGCAGGCTCCCTCATACATCTATGTAAGAATGTGGCCCAAATGAAAGGACAGCACTATACGTTTGACTCTCAGAAAACAGTAGTCTCGTGCCCAGACGTCTACTTGCCCACTGCTGAAGAACGGTCTGGGGACAATAGAACATTCCGCTCGACACTGTGACGTGGATGTCTGGTATGCGGAATGACCAATCAGAGCGAAGCTAGAATAATAATTACCTCATAGTACCACGTGTGGTAGTATAGTAAGTTCAATCGACGGATTGGTTGTAGAAGCGGTGCAGAACCTCCGCTACAGCAGAACAACAGAAAACCACTGTAGCCACCCACGTGGTCTACTGCGCTACGTCACTTTGGGCACGCCCCTCAAAGGTCGGGCAGCGTGTTCTATTGTCCCCAGACCGTTCTTTGGCAGCGGGTAGGTACAGGTCTTGGCACGAGACTAAGAAAACAGCTGCTAATTAATTCGAGTAGTTTGGACAGGTATGTTTGTACCATAGTGCGTGGGTGTATGAAAGGCGCCGCCACAGTGCACAAATCCCATGTACAGAAGCTGAACCTTTGAAGCCAGGGTACATTCATGTACCCTAGGGTACATGAGGGTTGCTAGGCTACTGAGGCTTCTTCTCATAACTGTGAAATTAATTATCTACAAAAACATTTTCAAAGCACAATTAGTGGGTGCACTATAAAAACTCTGGCACAAGTCATCTGTACCATGGGTTTCTACTGAACATGGGATTGTACCCTTCGTGCAGTTTTATGTATTCCCTCGGGCTTCGCCCTCGGGAATACATAAAACTGCACTCAGGGTACAAACCCCATGTACAGTAGAAACCCATGGTACAAATATAACATGTACGCCTTTCCTCCATTCAGAATTCTATACAGCAGAAAACATTTCATGCTTTTCAAATATTTGGTAAGTTACCAGAATACTATGTGTGGCAGTCCCGGGTAGAAAACGAACACTATTTTGTCACGTATTTCGATCGCATCCACACATTCAAAGCGCTGTGTCTTTGAACTTCCGTTAAGGGCGGGGCTCATATGCGCAATGTAGTAGTGTCAATATGTGAGGCTTCTACGCAGTGCATATGAGCTCCACCCTTAACGAAAGTTCTGAGTTATGGCGCTTAGAACTCAGTGATACTTTGTGACATTTACAGCATAGTTTTTATTTTTTCTTACCGTTTAGACTGATTTTTTTTGTATAATAACACAAATGCACACATACACACACACACGCACACACACACAACACACAAATACACACACACACACACACACACACACACATACACATGCGTGCGCACATACACATGCACACACACACACACACACACACACACACACACACACACACATGCGTGCGCACACACACACACACACACACACACACACACACACACACACACACACACACACACACACACACACACACACACACACAACCAGACATTGATCAAGATGGAATAATCAGTAGAAAGGACATTTTCGACATACTGGACATGATGACTGACGAGGGAATGACAGAACGTCTAAAGAACAGGGTCGTGGATGAGGCATGTCAGAAAGTCCCCTAATTAGGCCATTGAGTTTGCTCATACTCACATGTTAACATCAGTCCTCCTGATAAATAAGTTGTCATGTAAATGAGGTGGTAGAAAATGCACTACTAAATTTACCTCCTATTATTGTATGTTTATAGAAAATAGTATTTCACTCAGGAAATATTCAAAGGGAGGGTACATGCATCTGCAACCGGATTTGCGAAAAGGGACCATATCCCGCATTTTTTTTAATTTTTGCCAATTTTCACACTGTCATATCTCAACAACCATTATGAGACACGAATACTTCTTGGTGCAGTACAAATACCAACCTTCAACTAAAGGAATCCCACGCTAGAGGTCTGTAGCTCTCTCCGTTCCAAAGATATACATTTTGGTAGCATCGGCATTTTTTAGAAATTGCCCCGCGATCGAAAATCCCTTGAACTCCGCCCCATGTCTTCCTCGTGGTTTGGCAGAATGGCTTTATTTCCGAGTTATTACTACAGCAACGCTAGTGTAAAGGCCTAGAGTAAACGGGGCTTATGGCAGAGTTATCTTGGGTAATTAACATTTCATCGCACTCTGCGTTTTTTTTAGGTATTTCGTGAGGTGAACAAGGAAAACGGTGCAGATGGTTTGAGCACTGAAGACTTTCACTACGCCATCAGCCGTGCTCCAGATTTTCAAACGTAAGCTTCTATTGTTGTTCAGCACCTTGTAGCACATGCACAGAATGATACCATAATCAACGAATTCCTATAAAGTCGATCCCAACTTCAAACCACCTGAGTTTAAAAGGCATCACTTTGAAGTTAACCAGAGGTGCATATAGGCAATGTACGTACATGACGATCAGTGAACCACATATCTGGATCAAAATGTTACCGACAGGTCCGTACATTCGGGTTAATAAGTGCTGAAGTCACTGCACCACCTTCACATGCACATGCACAGCTATTCATGAATAAATAACAGTTAATGAATATTTCCAGAAGATTAGCTACCGATAAGTATTTTACAACTCATATTTTGAAGAAAATCTAAGGCACTATAGCTAGCTATACAACAAATAAAATGTAACAATACAACCCAAAGACTGTAATAATACTACTAGCTCTAAGCTACATATCAAACTCCAAAGGAGTCATCTAACTTTATAACATGTAGCTACATTGCCTAATAAATGTCGGCATTGTTTTCTAGTGCACGAATCAGGATAGTTAGTGTATTATTGCAGTCTGACTTTTAATTGCAATCAGCCAATGAATGAAGAGAGACCATCAATAGTTTCTTCAGCAAGCTGCTTTGCTACTGAGGTTATGTCATGTGTATTGATCTCAACATTGATATTTGCGTCAAATCCAAGAATTCGTGCTTTCACAGCCACAGGAAATGCACCACTGTTGGCAACACTTAGGCTGACACCAAATGTCATCTCCTTTATACTGAAAAGGTCCCTCAGAACAAACTGAGCAATGGCATTTGCAGCTGCAGTTCCAACCTTATATGTTTGTTTGGCAGCCTCTAGAGCAAACTTGGCCACATCGAGTGTATGTTTAGCAGCGCTGACAGCACCTTTAGCCCCTTCAAGGACACCATCTACTGTTGTCAACTATTTCTTGGGCTGCTTTCAGTGCAAGTAGTCCCGTCTCTTGTAGGGCAATGCATCCAGCCCTTGCAGCCTCACAGACAAGATCTGGAGCTCTGAAGCAGCACGAGGAGAATGATGGACCACCAAAAACACATTTTCCAAACCATCTCCTTAGACATGTTCAGCCACAAGGAGAAGGAACACAAACTGCATAAAGGGAAAAAATAACGATCATTACATTACTGCTACTACCGTTCTAACTTCACTACACGTGCAGGTCTGAAGTGTATAGCTATAACCAGAGTACTGAGTTTGGACAAATCTGCCACATTTTATGTAAAGAAGGATCACTACAGCCATAATGTTTGCATCCGTGTAATGCATGTATAGGGGAAAGAAAGCAAGTTACCACAGTCTTGGCAGGCACGCAATGTGACGCGTGCATACTCATGTGACCATACCCAAGTACATACTCTGTGCAAAAGACCTAAAATCTAGTAAGCGACTAGCTACAACCCTTCAGTGGCTTCTCGAGGGGGCTATGTTGTCAGATGGCAACAAACGGTCAATACATCACTATACAAATGCGTGCAAACTACAAACTCCAACCTCAAAGTGACCCTTACTACTGCCTAACTATTCAAGGAAGAATTTCTACTGAACATACAGCACATGCACTCAGCTCCTATCTTACACAATCTGATCCAGCTATCAATGAATATCATTAATGACTAGCAACAACCTGCAAGTTTGCTATGAAATGACAATTAGACTTTTAAGCAGCATAGTGCATGCCAGCAAGTCAGCCATTGTTGAACGGGAATGAAATCGCAACAATTGGCTCTGTATAGCTACCAAGCCATAAAACGAAGAAGGGTGGTCACAGCAATACCTTTGCATAGACGTTTTCCATATCTGACCATGTCCACCCCCACCCCCCCCCCCCCCCACCCGCCTCACTGTTTCTGTATATTACATTACATTAGTATATTACATTACCTTACACCCCCTTCTTATCTGTACACTTGGCAGAGTATCCAGTAATCACACAGTGAGCAATTGAGCAGTACACATACACCATGTATGCGATGCTATACCAGACAAATATATATCAAAGTGTTTGCTAATATAATATTACCAAGTAGCCAGGTTTAGCTAGGAAGCACAGCCAAATGACCATAATAGTATGCTTCCAATCGGTATTAATAATTAAGTATCATTGGTATGGGATTATGCCCTTCGTACAGTTTCGCGTGTCCCTCGAGTACAAATCCAATACACACTGGATACAAACCACAATAACGGTTACCGGAGAAAGTTTTCCCACAACAGCAGTAGAATCTCCCACCAGACTTCCGAGTCGCATCACTGCCGCTTCGGAATCTTCTCAGTGAGGAGCCTAAAGCGTAAATTACACTGAGGAAAAATTAATACTGGCTGACGAGCCTAGCGATCCCGATTCGTATTGGGTCACGTGCAGGGTCCTGCGCTTGGAGCAGCAGAGGTGCGGGGCTGATCAAGCCAATAAAGGCGTAGTTTCGCGGGTGAAGCGGTATAATTTAATAAACTCCAACTGTGGAGCCCCCCCCCCCCCCCCCCACTGGTCAACTGTTCCAGAGCCAGAAGTAGCGAAATTAACTGATTCCCGGTCATCTATGTTTGTTGTGGAAGCTCGCCGTGCAGCCGGTGCTTGCTATCCATACAGTACACGTCTTCAACACTCTACCAGCTGATGAGTGGGCTACGTTCTTGTGCTCGGGCTAAACTATAAGCACCCTGATTTCCTAGATGAGGAGTTTGTTTTGCCGTGTTGCAAGGTACATGTAATTATAACTTTTGTGCATGCAACCAAAGTAATGAGGCTGAGGCTAGCAAGAGTAATTGACTGGTCACTGGAGGGTTATGACTATTTATGAACAGAAAGGTTGTGTTTTTTTAGCCATCTCATTGCAGAAACTGATTACACTATTTTTACTGAATGGTATACATAAGTTGACCCATTTTTACCCCTTCTTTCATAATATCTTTCTCAGTCATATGCATGCCCAAGTTGTGATCCACATGCCAGCTAGCCTGCTGTACTTACTCATCATTTCTCTTATCTTGCAAGGCTACAAAATTTTGATTAATGCACATGACTATTTATTGCACAGTTAGTAATTGTTATTAAGGAATATAAATCACATTAATGAAAAAAGTGCATGTATGTATATATAAACCATTATAAACTCAGATTGGAGAAGATACACAATGGTGGTGATGAAACGATAATCATTGGTAGGTGTGGTCATGAGAAAGCGATATTCAGTTACTAGCTAGTGTCCAAGAATGTGGTGTGGTGATACCGGATCTATGAACTTGTGTAGATATATCATCCCATCCGTATCACCACTGATTAGCTCAAAGTTGTCAAACTGGACACCCTCCACATAGCTACTGTGTTCCTGTAGGGACAAAGGCAAAGTCAACCTGATGACAGCACATTAGTAGTGTAAGAAATACAGCAGATAGTGGTCATGTGATCCCCTGGACTTATGGACAATTCATCTTTTCATACATAGCTCTATTAGTTTCCACCTACACAGCTAAATGTGATTTTGGTAATTATGAGTAAGTCCCTTATCACTAATTACATGAGTGGGTGGAGGCATAAAGCAGATGGAAACTGGGCTAAAAACTGTGGGGTAACCCCTTCATGATTGGGCTTCCATGTGAGAAATTTGTGGTTAGTATATTTGCAGGAAGAAATTTAGAAATCCATAATTATGCCAGTGTTAGACATTAACTTTTTCCAAATTTTCTCTCTCGTAGCCTTATTTCTACCACCCCACTAGCCCCATTCCCAGATTCCACTAGTCCCATTCCCGGGTTCCCACTAGACTGATTTGGAACCTCCTATGAACTAGCCTCCTTCCCAGACCCAATCCCATGGGCCCGGTAGCCTCACGAGTTTCCAGACCCCAACAAGTCTCATTCCTAGGCCACAGTCTCATTAGCATTGAACGGCCCATGGACAGTGTTTTTTTCTTATAAAAACACAGCCTGTGCTTTGTCACTGCTAAATGCAATGGAGCTTTGGGACGAGACTAGGACTAGGCAAAAATACATATAGTGGTTGAGATGAGTTTGGGAGCTTTAAGTGTTTCAACACTAGAGTAACATATGAGGCTACTATAGTATTACAAAGCAGTATTAATACTAAACACCAGTCAATACAACTGGGGAGGAGTCAGGCCCCTCCCCCACTGGTCAGCTGTTCCTGGATCACAACTACAAAGGAAGACTTACCAGTACACTGTTACTACATGAAGGCCAGACGGGATGCAAGAAATCTTTAACAGGAGTGCCATTCACCAACTAGATACTGTTCAGGTGAGCACAATACTAAGCTCCAACACTACAGTCAGCAATGGCAGGTGTTCTGTCTTTGGTGCTATTTGTATACACAGAGTAGCCTTGCTCCCAGATTCCACTCCCAGCTTTTACTACATGCAAAAAACAAGCTGGGATGGGAGACTGCATACGACAATATCTCTACACAGTACATAGCTACATGTATATCAGTGCTTAGGGTAAATACTAACGCTGATTAGACACACATTTCCATCGGGCGTGTGTGGCAATTCTGTGTTTCACTATACACAAAGGGAAGTAACAGGTATCTACCTCAAGTATACAATTATGCCCACTTGGTATGGAAGGGTGGAGAGATTTACAGCAGCATATTTTGCTGCAGGGGCGTAGGAAGATGTTTTGCAGCAGGGGGGCTGACATGGCCAATGAATTGGTGGGTGTGTATGTCTGCGGGCAAAGCCCGCTCTGTCTAGGGGGGTCTGGGGGCATCCCCCCCCGGGAAAATTTTAAAATTTACATGCTCTGAGATCACTTTTCGTGCATTCTGAGCCAACTTTCACTGCGTTTTACTGATGGTGATTTTTCTTTTCACATGATGACCTTTTAGCCCACTCATTAAATGCATAGAAGCATAGTGATATTGTTATATGAGTTGTTATCTGTGTAGGAGAAACAATGAACTTGCCAAAGGAAAGATAAACTAAAATTTGCCAAAATAGTTCAGTCGGCGGCTGTTTGCAGACACAAACTCCGAGGTACCATTGCGGACGCACCGAGTCATCATCAGCTGCTGCTGCTTGCAGTGGTGAGTTGGCAACTGGATAGCAACTGGAGTGCTCGGGGCTTCCTGTGACGAGTCCTCATCAGTTTCTGTACGATAGCAAGCGCGTACAAAGGTAAGAAGTTTATCCAACACAACACAGCCTGGCCGTTGACACGCCCACTTGTCACGCTGCCATGTGGAAGCAGACGAGAGTGGCGTAGCTATGCTGTATCTAACGGTGTATGGTATTAGCTTACCTTGAGAAGTTACTGTTCGCCGCAGAACCGGGGGACCGAAGAAAGATTGGGTGAGCCTCTGCGTCATCCTACAGCGGGAACAGTCAGAGCTGTGCTTCTTCACGCCACGCACGATGAAAATGTTAGGGGGGCTCAGCCCCCTGGGTGTAAAGTTTAGGGGGGCTGCAGCCCCCCGCGCCCCCTTGCTTCCTACGCCGGTGTGCTGTATTGTATCATATTGCATGGGGTGTATGAAAGAAGCTGCCATGGCTACAACTGCCATGCACACCTGCCGGCTTCTTTGAACTCTTAGTTTGTAGTCTAGCATTGCTGTGCAGTCAACCTTGAAAACTAGCTGGAGTCTATTACCAAATAAGGCAATCATCCAAGCAACAACAATTATGATACAAGCCAGCTGTACAATGGCTTCTTAGAGATGCTCTTGGGGGCAATACATGAAACTGCACTCAGGGTACAAATGCCATGCACACTTCAAAGCCATGATACAACTATAACTTGTCCCATACCACCACTCACATAACCACTGATGGTATTTCACCCCACAATACACTAGCTACCACACATAGTGAGGCTACAGCAAATAATGATTTGTCAAACCATACAAAAAATTTACAGCTGCTATTTACAGCTGGATCACTGTCCTCATTCCCAGGGTCATGTGCATGTTTCCCTCTAGTGACCTGTGGGCCTGGTACTTTTTCTCACGTGTGCAACGTGTAGGGTAGAAGGGTGGCAACGTTTTGTGTGGGGAAGGACAGCTGTAGTTCTCAAGCAATGAACGAAGGCAGCAAATCCATAACTGGTTTTAGCTACTCTTCATAGCCTGTTTGTAGCTACCACAGAAAGACTGTCACCAGTAAACAGTAGAGCGATGCAATGCTGTATTTCCATCAGTCCATGTCCACGTGCAATTAAATCTGCTAAATCACATGAGAAAATGTACCAGGCTCTCCAGTGCAAAGTCAAACACACACAAGAGTCTGGGGATGAGGCCAGTCCTCTAGTCATCCTACCTTTAGGGTCGTAGTGTTCAGAGTATCAGTGGATGAGCTGGGCTCAAGGACGGCAGACATACTCCAGACCTTCACAGTGCTACATGGAGAAGATGGGACAGATCACACCCACTGCATGAGGACATGAGTGGTGAACAATACTGTATATGTACAGTTAGTGGGAGGACAACAGACTGAACAATAAAATGTGTCATCACTCACCTATCACTACTTCCAGTCACTATTCTGTTATCATCAAAAGCAACAGAGCTGTGGGAGGGAAACCACACCCACTAACAATACTACCTTCACACAGTCATGGTACCATAACACTATGATGCCACTTTCACGTGTATCGACATCTGGAACAGCCACTGAGTACAGTAATGGAACACAGGTTTAATCAGCTAGAAAAGTGACAAGCTGTGATGCTATACGGTAATTAGCCCCCTCCCACCTACTGGATATAGCAGTACCACATAAATAGTTAACTAAAATTCCTATTCCCCGTCCACCTTTACCCGGAAAACCACAAACCATTTTGGCCATTTTGGCCAGGATATCAAGATGTCCAGTGGCTACTTAGAAAGAAAGTAATAAGGACGGGTGCTCATCTTTAAAAATAGGAGCTATAAGAGGTTCTGATATTCATGGGGTGTCTTGTCCTTCATACACATGTATGACCTTTACGCTTGTGGGGTTTGTGCTAGATTGACCCATTACAATAATGAATACCACACAGGAAGTGGGGCACAGCTAGCCAGAAACACTTCAACTTATACAAAGAAACCAGCACTACTGTATAAGGGGGTGTCTCTAAATACTGGATTTGATTCTCACTGGAATGTGGGACTGAAATACAGGATTAGAATAATATGAGTTTCTAAACCGTACTGTCTGTCATAACAGTTGGTTGTGTATTTTTTTCATAAATCCTGGTCTATGATTGTCATTATTTGCAGCCCACATTGCAGGACTGTTCTTTACCCACTTGCTGTTTGTACCTGTGATCTCTGTAGGCTCTAGTTGATAGCAAGGCTTCAAGTTGTGGAAGGCTTATTGTTCCTGGTAAGTGCTGTAAAGGCTGTTGCTACCTACTCTTGCTTTGGGTGCCTTGTTGCTGTGGGGTGCTTACCATTGTGTGAGTATCAATGATTGGGATGTAGTTGCTGTAATTCAATTGGGAGTTTATATTCATAGGATTTCACAATCTATGGGTAGTGTTATCCCAATTCCAATCCCATCCTGTCCACTTGCCCAATAGAGTATGCTATACTTACTTGATCCAATTCTCATGTCCCTTCCACTCCCTGAGACAGGCTCCGATCTCCAAGTCCCAGAGTCTGTTGGAGTAGAGAAATGCATGTTATTACTTGCATGCCCTACAATAGGAGGAGGAAGCCATGTTACTGCTTATTGTAGGTATTGTGTATATAATTACTAGGGCAGGACATTGTGGGGTGAGCCTGAGCTAGTGCATGTGTGTAACGTGGAGTAGCAGTCAGAGCAGTGAGAGCAGGGGAAGACATGGAAGAGAATGAAACATTCATCCTGGTAACCAGGTCTAATTTTAAAAGTTATGTGGCCAGTGTGTGATTGACATGTGATGGCTGGTCCCTGAATTTAGTTAAAGTACTTGAAAGTTAGCCAGTCATGAGAACAAAATCTATATAACCATGTCAGTGGCACTGAAGAAGGTACAAACAAACAAATGACCTTCAGAAGTTGAGATCTCTGCTACACATATCCAAAAGCTCAGCCACGACTACTATGGGAGGCAGAGTGATGGGCCCTGATACTTACACTACTGTGAGGCAATTGGAGGCACAAACAAGTCACTAATTTGTGGCTCACTCAGGCACACCCCAAATATAGTATTTTGAATTTACCCCATGAGGATATCTATATACGCTTGTTGATAGTATTATTGAATTTAGCCCATGAGGTCATTTATATAGGCTTATTCATTATCATCATTAACAGCTAGCTGGTATTCACTGACTACATACTTTGACACTCTAAACAGGGAACATATTCTACTTCCCTCACTAGCCATAGAATGGCATCATACTGTACATGAGTTCTGGTACCACTGTCCCATTGTTGTTGTGGAGCTACACCAAATAAGGAATACTAGTCATACAAAGGTGGAGTGCATGCTTTAATCTAATTACACACAGCCATTGAACTGTGGTAGTGCAGTAATTGACATGACATAACAGATCATAACTCCTTCCAACTGCGGTGCTCAATAAGTATCAGTTACAGTCCACCCAGAGGGATATTATAAACATGAGGCCCAACGATGAAGCCTGAGAGCTGAGTACATATAAATCACAACTGGCCAGGTTATAAGTGATTTACTTGGCTTCCTCAGTAGTAGCTGGCTTTCTCAAGAGCAGTGAAGACAATGTGGTTACCTGCAGTTGGTGGCTGTTAGGAGTGGTACTACATGAGCTAATAGATGGATACCCTGTGCAGCAGTAACAGCCCAGTCAGCTAGTGGACAGTTACGCTCATTAGTACAAATTAATGACTTAGATTTGGAGATGCCTAAGCCACTTACTGGACATTATCAGCCAAATTTGGCACTGGTAACACTATGGTATCATCTGTATATTGTCAGTCTCCAAAAGCAACAAAGCATTTCCATTTGGACTTGCCGGTTTAACTGGCTATGTTCCATTATTGGGGCGAGCCTGAGCGAGCCCCACAATAGTCATGTCAGCAGTGCATTTTCTCTGAATGAAATATCGTACGTACGTCGTGACGCATATTCGATGTTCACATAATTTAACGCTTTGCAATCTAATTTTAGCTATTCCAATTTCTCGTGCTCTCACTTGGCAGCTGAATTTCTCGCGTTTCCACTACACGTACGTACAAAACAAGTGGTAAAACCACTGGTTCTTCCTCGGCTATGGATGCTACAAAAGTGCAAACTACTTCCTCAAAGGGAACTACTGAATCATGCAGTGCAGAAAGAGAATAGGCTACGCCATAGAAGAGAACGAGAGAGGGCCTGCCGTGCTTCCGAAAATCCGGAACAGAGAGAAGAAAGGTTGCAGAAGTGGAGAGTAAGGGATAGGACTAGGCACGCTGCTCAAAAAGAAGGGCAGACCTGCAACAAAGAAGGCGCAGACTGGCAGTCGAGACCGACAAGGTGAGACAGGCTAGGCTGCAGTGAATGACTGACAGACTTGCCGATGAGACTGCTGAGGAGAGAGAAGCCAGGCTGCGGCAAATGACTGCTTCCAACCATGTGAGATTGGCTGCTGAGACTGCTGAGGAGAGCGAGGCCAGGCTACAGTCTGACAGAGTACTAGTGAGGCAGACAACAACAGGTCATGCAGGCACAGCTCCCATTGTTTCAACAATCTTCTATCCGAACTAACATGCTTAAATTTCATGCACACCACATGGCTACGCTGGACGCGCTGAGATGTACATGAGATTCCCTGGTCTCAAGATTCACTCACATTCTACTGAGTGTCTGCAATGTAGCCGGGACGAGCATACACCTAAGTTATAGCTACTCCTCTACCAACATGGATCCTGCCTGCCCCTATACCATCTAAACTTCAGGCTAGCACATGTATTGCATTCTAGATGAAGTACAGTGGCATTGAAGTATCAATTTTGTATTGATTAGTATGACATTATCCTACATGTTGATGATTCCATTGGAGGGTGTGAATTGATGTATCAATATTGTGTCTATTAGTATGACATCATCCTACATGTTCAACATTTCCATTGCAGGGTTTAATACAGGTGGAGGAAATGTTAATTTCAAGGGATTTGCCAATCATGTCTACCGTTTGCCTCACGGACAGCATGGGTACCGTGGACATGTCACCAATCTGTTGCAAGATATAGCCAACAGCTCCTTCACATTCACAATTCTCGCGAAGGCTCGCCCCACAATGCCTGCATTTGCCTAGTATAGTAGCTACAATAGTATACTACCGTAAGTACGTACTAAGTGCTGCTATAGTTAGGTTAGCTATAAGCTTCTGTGTGGCCTACCATAGCATAGCTGTGGTCTAGTTCAGTTCCCAGCTCATCTTTCCATTGCTTGCACCCACTACAGTAGAGTCTCTACACACTACTAGTCTGTGCAGACCCCACTGGACTACGTACAGCCACTCAGATGACTGATGTAATGCCCTTTCTACTATTAGTACACTGCCCTGGGTGGCTTGTGGCTTGGGTATCCAGTTAGTGATTGATTACACTAGGATGGCATGAGCCACCAAAGGTGGTGAAGGAGTGTTGAACGTCTGACTAACACTGTTAATATAATATAAAACACAACACCACATTCAAATTGCAAACTTGTGACTATGGATCACACCATCTGAGAAGCAAAAGCAATAGACAAAGGATCCCTGCAGTCCACTAAAGGTTCACATCTGGAGATGTGGGCTATAGGTTATGACATCATGGAATGTTCTAGAAGTGACATGGCTCTACACTTCAACAGAACTAGGTGGAACACAGTTGAGTGCTCATTTATTTACTGCTGAAAGCTGATGATGCAGACCCCATTAAAGCCATAGTGAAGAATGACTATGGCTCAATGGATTTATAAAGTATTTCTGTCGAAACCTTTTCATCCTGTCCACTGGATGTGCTATCCATACTGTCACCTAAACACTACAACTCTGTCCTCACAGCAATACCTTCACATGAATACATGTGTACAGTCATGTGAGGACATGGCACAGCTCACCTAATTGTATGCTCATAAAAATGAGGTGAACTATGGCAGACTATACCCTCTGGATACTGTGTACCACTGTCTGTCTGTATAACAATGCCACCACATGATTACATGGATATTACACCAGTCATGTAATACCATTATTAGCTGACCTGATTGTTCCATCCCCACAGCCACTGATCGTGACCGTTCCTCTGCACTGTAGGGACCACACCAAGTCACTGTGTTGGAGGGTGTGGAGGAGTTCTCCACTGGTAGCTGTCCCAGACCTAGGGCAATGTACAAGACAAGACAGCAGTACATCAAGTCCACTATCACAACAAACAAGAGAGATGTCAGTGATTATGTCAGGACAGCCAAACAAATTAAGATACTCATAATCCCACCAGCTACACAATCAGAATAGTGTTCAGATATTGACACATCAAATGGCACACCTCACAAACTGTAGTATGGGTCAACAGTGTACATGGACATACATTACACATGCCACAACCAAACTGCTGATGATTACCTATTGCAACTGCTTTGAGATGTACATGCAAGTAATTACTTATTGTGACGACCACTTTTGCTGCCTACATGTATGTGTGTATACACAGCTGAGTCTGTCTCTCTTGTGTTCTGCTGTTACTGTCACTCACATTAGTCACTGCTAGAGTTAGAGCTGGTCACTTGTGACCTACAAATCAGTATACAAGGTGTGCCTGTACTATGATGACAGTACTTTGATGGAGCCATCATCAGCTCCCGAGATGATGTAAAGATCTGAAATGTCCACTGCGTTGACATCTCTCTCATGGCCCTTCAACACCATCCTGAGAGTGATGGCAGTGGGGGACTTAAAGTCCCACACTGCCACCGTCTGGTCCTGTAGGAGCAAGCACACACACCACAGTAATATTATTTCACATTTGGTTTGTCCTTGCTAGCTACCCATGCACTGTATGAGACATTCCAGGTTAAAGTACAGACTACAACTCACTGCAATAGCTGTCATGGACCACATGTTTCTGGAATAGTAGGACCAACCATGGCTGTGAGACAGTTGAAACTGGCTGGGAAGCAACGTTGGACTAAAACAAGCTCAAAATAATGGTTTTCAGGGATTTATAAAATTACTAATATTCCTAAAAACTCTCTTGTAACAGTTTGAGTAAGAGTGAAGGTGCGGTTGTGTGGGTGTGGGAGGGAGTGACTGGAATGGTCTAAAGACATCCAACACTAAGCCACGTGAGCCAACCATCACTTCTGTATAAATTAATGGCTTCCCCAGTCTCCATGTAGAACAACAGTAGCTACACTGTTATACTAATGTGACCTGATGGACTAGTTACAGCACATGTACAAGTCAGATCGTTTGGCCACACCCACTACTGCAAAACCTAATGCACAAAATTGCATTCCTTCCTGACTCACACGTCTGTTAACTCTAGCAACAATCCACCTGAAATTCATCAGGCTGAGGTCAAGTGTTTAGTGGAGGACTAGATAGAGGTAGTGGTAGTGGTTTTCTGATGCTCTGTAGACATAGCCATGCACTGATGTACTAGAGCCCATACAAGGGCACAGAAGCATCAAACATGACACTTAAGCAGAACACAGCCATTGTGTTTCTTAGAGGGGATAATTAGATTACAAGACTATCCCCACTCACATAGGAGCCAGTAACCAGCAACTCCTTGTTGAACTTGAGGGATCTCACAGATTTCTTGTGGTGTTGGAGGTCATTCACTATCAGTCCTGTCTGGATATCCCACACCCTACAGGGAGCACAGAGAGTCAGACATACAGTGGGGGGATTAGAACAGCATGGACTGGCATAAAGCACAAATTACATTGTGCAGGCATCATTAAATAGTTGGTAGACAGAAGATGAGCAATTAAAGGTCATCGATATCACAAAGGGTCATTCTGTAGAAGTTATTTCCATACAGTCAAATCTACCATTTCATACACCTAACAAGATGCAGTAGTTACTTAGCTTCTGAATGCTAGCCATGCATGCATGGTTTGACTGGGATGAAGTATAGCACACTCAGTGGCTGAACTAACTTGACAGAGTGATCATATGCTCCAGAGATTATGACCTCTTCATTGAACTGCAGACACATCACCGAGTTCTTATGGCCCGTTAGCGTGTTTAGGAGTTGTAGTGTATCCTTGTCCCAGATCTGTATGTGTTAGTATGCGTGTGTGTGTGTGTGTGTGTGTGTGTGTTTGTGAATGTAAAGATGCATAATAGCACATGGTCAATATGCATGTACATGTGCATGGGTATGCATGTGCTTGTGGACGTGCATGTACATGTGAGTTAGTGTATGTCCATGTATATATGATGTGTGTGCATGCATCCATGCATGTGTGTGTTGAGGAAGGGGGTGACTATATCTCCATCCCTGTCAGTCACATGACAGTGAGGGGTACATGGGAGAACACTGCACGTCCAACAGGGAAGATAATTTCCATACAAAGCACAACATGTAACAAATGTACAGACATAGCACTCTTAGGTAATGACATCACATGTGTGAATGCAGTGGCTGGTGGGAGCATGTTAGGATTGGTCAGGCATGACAGGCTGTGCAGTGGTTAATTACCTGCCACCTCCACAAAGTCAGAGCAGTTCTCCGATCAACATCTCTCAGCAGTTTTGATAGGACTCAAAGTCACACTTTACGGTAGCATTCATAGACCCCGGAGCTAGTTCATATTGAATCACTCATGCAAGACACCTTGCCATTATGGCTTTACAATATCTATTAGCTAGTAACCAGGGAGTAGCTAGCTATTGCTGTGGAATGAGCTGTGTGGACATGCCTCATGAATATTGATGCATCTCTCTCCAGTTCTTTCGTCACTTGAATTATGAAATATGATGGATAGCTTGAGAGAGACTGGGAACGAGGCTACTCAGATGACGAGTCCACTTACATACCAGGATTGCAAGGTTTAGAGTAATGGCCGGGTATCAGTCACAACACACACATGTGTACCACATGATCCCCCCACACACAAATGGTACGTGTCTCACAAATGGCTGGTTGAAAATTGAGTTGAGATAGAAGAATCGAATAATAGTACCTGCTACTGATTGCATGAGCCTTTAAGCACCTGATTTGCATCAAAATATTCATGTGGTGGCAAGGACAGTATTGCTGTGGACATGCACTTTATACTGGACGAGGCTTGGTGTTGCTGTCTGATTTACAGCTTACCTAGACTGTAAAAGCAGAAAAGTGGTCCTTCAACTGCCCTTTGATTCATTTTGCAAAAGCTGTTTGTAGCTCAGTAGTGCTCATGTGCAGTGCACCCACTGGAATTCAATTACATTGTTCTGCAATCATATTCATGTTCTACAGCTTCCTGTTTATCAGTACTGTAGGTTGACTTCAGTCTACACTCTGCAATGGACAGTCTACTTTGGATGGCATCACACCATTGTTTCTAGATCACCTCTCCATTGTGGCAGAGATAGCCACTGATCCCATAGCACATACCGCAGAAAACCCTTAGCTCATTCATTACATGCAAGGGAGTGATGTATTTTATGTGTCCTGCAAATCACCACACATTGCTGTCATTATATTCTTCAGACTTGCTACAGTGCTCACACCCACTCCATTGCATGTAATCAATGATACCCCAAGTCTTAGTGTTGAAGCAATATGCTCCTCCTGCCCTCCATCATACTCTCACTGACTCACTACACACATGTGACACTGCTTCACACTGGAGTGACCCAACACCCCAGCAGCTGCCAACCTTTATTGTGTGGTCAACATGTCCTGATACTATCATCTTGGAGTTGTACTGTAGGCACCACACAGCACTGCCAGTCTCAATCTTGGAGAGGGTGTAGTGGCCTTGGGTCCAGTTGGTCTCCAGGGACTGATAGAAAGCATGCAGACACAAAAGATAAGCCCTTGTACTCAGTGTACAGTGACTAGCTAATAATATAATGCAGCTGTGTTATTTGAAAGAGACTGCAGCCATAAAAATGCTGTACATTACAGTAGTAGTACAGAGCATGCCCAGTATGATACACCCATCATGCTACATACTGTCAGCATTCATACTAATAAGCAATTTCTGTTCCACTTACATGAATGTCCCTAGCAACAGCCCTGTAGAGCTGACGGTACTGTTGGTTGATGGACACAGAGTGCTGGATTTCTTGAGATATATACTTGTGCCTGTGACAAAGAAGAACATTGTTGAAACTGTGACAGTATAGCCTGGCTTGTGAGAGCTCCTTGGAGTATGCACAGGTCATGTTCATGTGTTAGCAACTATACAGCTACACTCATACAAGTACCACTGTTTGCTGTAATTGCATACATGACTCAAATGAGTACAGTTCAGAATGCATAACTTCACAAATCATTAGTTCCTGAAGGTCAGTTTTAATGACATCTGTTTTGTGTTGTATGGCTTGGGCTAAGCGGGCATAACCTAATTAGCCGAATAATGAAAGCTTTGTATGCACAACGCTTCAGGGGTTAATTAACCCTTCAAGTGTTATGTACTAAGAGCATAGATTAGAGTACAGTGCATTCCAAGAGGTTCTCCAGATGCTGAAATATAATGGTGTATGTATCGAAAATGCATAAATAAATCTTGTATATACCGGGGGTGAACTACACCAGCTAGCTACCAAGTGTATCGTTACAAATGCAGAAAACTATGTGCACATGCACACAACCATACACAGTGCCAAAGAGCTTTAATGTTTGAACATTGGCATCCACATTCATCTTCTCACTTAACTGTGCTGCTGATCCTGTCTCAGCCCATATGATACACAGATACTACAAATAATCGGGGCTGAAGTAGGGCCATCCTTTACAAAGATATATGGCAGACTTGACTTCATTAGAATCTCATATCTAGGGCAGCTTTAAAAACAATTTCTATACTGTTTGCACGCCATGGAATGTGCCATTCTATTCTGTTCATATCCCCTCGCAAAAACTGAAACTGGAGAAGCTTCAGCTGCTGTTTCTTAGATTTCACCCAAATATCACAATGTCAGCTGTGTTTTGTCCCTCTGTGACCCTTTCTTCGTACTAAACATTACATTATATACACTCCTATTCCCTGAAATAATATACCTGGTAGTGTGTCTAAATGGGAGAATTATATTATTTTTATGTTAATTTGATACGATAGTCAAGTAGTAGTCTAGTAGATAAATGAAAAATGTTTGAGTATATACAGCTAATTAGCTATAGCTACTCATGTACTTGACATAATTGCGATTACAGATTACACCATTGTCACTACTTTTCATTGAGACATTAAATGTCTTCAAAGTCTTTATAGTGTTACAGTAATGTAATCAGACTCCTGACATCCATGATATGTTATGATTGCTACTGACTCACCATCCTCGTTTTTTAAACATGTCTCTCCATAGGGGACTGGTTTCAAGATTTCTTTTGACCTCTGTCTTCCAAATGGGCAATTCTTCAATGATGGACCACCATTCAGGCGACACTCGCTGTGCAACTTCCAGGGTCTTCAGGCCCACAAACGACATGATCAGTTCTACAATGTGGGGGACTCCTGCATCTGTAGGCATACATGTGAGGGAGGGATAATGAGGTGAAAGGTACAGAGTAGGACCTAAAGGACCAGTGACTAGAACCAATATTCAATATGTCAATATAATGCATGCCATCATGTTGCCTGTAGCTGTATGTCAAATAGCTATGCAATGCAAAATCTAACACTTATATCACCTATAGCCATTCAGACCTTTATAAGGATTTTTCAGCAAGAAACATTTCAGTTTTCAATAACACCTAACCATGTAACAGAGCAGAACGTTTTCACCTACAAAATGCTGCAGCTTTGAATTTGATTTACATGAGCATATCTACTTCTTACAGCATCTAAATCATTAGCTATTGTCATTGTTACAGCAGTGTAAACTTGCCAATTTGCTGCAGTTTAGTATACCCAACCATCTGCTGACAGTATTGTGCCTTTTTCTGACATAAAAAGCTCTTCATGAAGACAGAAGGTACAATTAATAGAGGTCTTTCCAAGGCAGCAGCTTGTGAATACGGTAGACAGCACCCTGAATGTAAGCCAAGCTAACAGAAAATGTAAAAGGATACCACAGTTCATACCCTGCCGTGAATATCTACCTTTATGTTACTCAAAAAAGCTTGTCTAAATTTGAGGGTCTTTTCAAGGGAGAGCCGGGAACAAGGCTACCTAGCACATTTGTCCAGTTGGTAGTTTATGCAACTTTATCTTGGCAGACTACCAACCTTCAAGAATACTTACTCAAAAGGGCAAGCCAGAATTTGAAGCGTTCAGGGTTCTGTCCTGTCCTCTCTGGTGGTGATGTTTGTGGTAGAGGTACTTCTGATGGAAGGGTCTGGGAGAGTGGATTGCAATTGGAGATAGAGAATTCATTATGACATTGTGTATCACTCATCTTTTCTGTCACTGTACCCGATATGATTATCTTGTGATTTTAAACCTGATAACAAATAACAAACTGCGGTAGAAATCTAACCATGTATTAATACTTAGACTGCAGCTTCAAGCTCTGAAGCAAAATGTGGCTGCTTTGACTTAGTAACTTCTTACTGTGCTGTGCTCCAGAGGCTGTGTTGAAGCCGTGAGTGCTGTGGGAAGAGGAGGTGGGGTTCTAAGTTTAGTGGCTTGAGGTGTGCTGTGCTGGTCATTGAAACTGGGAGGAGTAGATAATTCCACATCGTCTGCAGTGAAGTGAATGGGAGACAGCACTACTGAATTATTAAAGTAGTTAAAATGCTTCTGCAAAGGCTATGACAATAGCCAATTTAAAAAAGTGACTAGTCAGAAATAGCACATGCACAGGTCAGGGTAAAACTTCAAGAGCAGAGAAATTAGGTGGCTTTAATTTTACATTTTGATATTTAAGTAGCTAGACAGTTATTTACTACGCTTGTAGATATTAGGCACTAAAGCAAATCCAAATATTTGTAAAATTAACACACCTTCAGAATATACTGTTTCGCCATCAACTTTCAGCCTCGTAATTTCATGTGCATGGAGAAAATTTAAATCTCCTTCTTCAATTTTCTCTTGCAGTACTGTTACTGCAGATAGTGACATCAGCCACACGGTTGTGACACTCCCTACATCAATTCCCACAATGATTGTGGTGAATTCAGGTAGGGAGTACTGTTGTGCAAGATCTCTGCGGAAGTATTCAACTTCAGCTAGGGTCGATTCAAGTGTGAGTTTTCGGTGGGTACATACTACTTTTTTCAGCTCTAGCCTCAGTGTGTCTGGGACTTCAGGACATCGCCTCTTCGACTGGATACTCCAAAACTCACGGAGACTAGTCGTTCTTTTGAATGCATCCACTGCAATGACATAGTCCTGCATCATTCGGTTGGTTTCATTATCCCCATACGCCTTCAATATATGCTGGAGGAGGTGGTAGTTCAGGTAGTTCCAAATATACAAGTTCAGAAGAACAAAGATTTCTTCAATACTATCGGCATGGCTGATTGCAGAAAGATGCTCCTTCATTTTACGCTGCTGCACATCTCGGTCTTTCATCCGTGATGGAAGGAGTGTAAGCTTTCGACGAAATTCACTCACACTTTTGGCTTTTTGTTTGACTAGGCTTTCTGCTCTGGCTACTAAGGTCTCATACTTGTCTTCTAAATGCTCAATCTCTGCAATTTTTTCATCAGATTGATCCCTAGGACCTAATGAAAAAGTGTAAAAAACTGATAATTTTACTGTCACTATCAATAATATTGGTGATTATAAGCTGTTAGACACACACAATCAGTTCATCACGAATAATGGGTATTAAATATTTGTTAATTAAGGTTTGAGGGCAGCAGATTTATCCCAAATATGAAAGTTGTCATTATGTTATATCTACTTAACCATGCCAATGAATGTAATACTACTGCTGGCTTGGACATAGCTAAGGCAGCATGATGAGAATACTAGCTACCTCACTAATCTTGTGAATACAAGAGTTTGGCATGTCAGTTTTAGGAACATAATGCACTATTTTACTTACTGATTTGGCTCTAACTAGGCATCCCTACTGCATGAGAAGTCATACCATACTGTCAGAAAAGAAGACAAGAGAATTGGAGCTAACTCTGTAATTAGCTTGTAAACTTCCGAGTAAGAATGAACACCACTACGAAAGCAAGTCGTGTCCATCCATGACAATAGGTATCATGTAGTGAATTAGATCACTAAACTCCGAGATAATATCGTCAGAATCTTTTAGTAGCTTGCTCTGGAGAGCAAGCCTGTCTCGCTTGCTCAGTTTCCCCATGTCAAGGTATGGAAAGCTACTGGAGGTATCTCCTTGGTCTCGGGGTACTAAAACTTCACGGTCACTTGCACTAACACTGCCAAGCATCAACTCAGGTAACAGTGACACTGCCTCTGATGATGACATAGAGAACTCTCTAGCATCATCTCCACACATAACTTTGGCTATTTGAGGACCTAAAATGGCAGGTTGAGGTACATAATAAAAAAAACAGTGCTGTAGTTTCCTGCCCACTACCCCATGTATTGATCGAGTTGAAAATGAGTCAACACATCACGTATATGGACGCAGCTATAATTACGTATGAGTATATTGGTGAACTGTGCCTGGTCATCATCATCACTGTATATTAGCTAAAGCAGCCTGTCAAGCGAGTGCACTACGTGAAATATTGCACGAGGGCGTGGGCGAGAGGCAAATATAGCACGAGGCGAAGCCGAGTGCTATATTTGGCCTCGAGACCACGCCCAAGTGCAATATTTCACGTAGTGCACGAGCGTATACGGTACTTTAACTGGTTTATAGTGTTTCCGTCTTTCAATTGTGCAGTTCTTGAGTTACTGTTTTGAATTTTGTGCAAGTTCTGGTCTCTGCAAATGGATTTGTAGAAGAATTCTGCTCAATAGATAATCTCTCCTAGTCTGCTGCGTCCTTGCGATTGGGATTTTGAGTATAAATACAACCCGGATTTTGACCTTGGAATGGGCGACTGAATTAGTGATGGCGACAAGGAGAACGAACCAACCTTAGAAGGAGAGAGCAGTGAATGTGTCGCTAGGCCTTCGACAAAACGTCAGCACTACTATCTCTACTATCTATGCTTTGTCATCATGGTGTTCTTACGCACTTTCATGGATTCTGTTTACTGTTAATTGCTTGACCTCTTTTGACCTGTTCTATATTTACTTCCTGTGCTGTATGAGTTTTCATATAGCACTGTTCACACATTAACAGTGCTATATGAAAAATAAAGCACACTTTGTGCCTTTGATCCGCCCACGCAAAATACTATAAAGACATATACATGCTTATATATACGGAGAGGAAACTAGACATTCTAGCGATTGCAGCACACAGACTGTTCCAGTGTTAGTCTCAGGAGGAAGCAAGATGCCCAATACGTTTGTTGTGATATCTGAATATTATTATGGTCATGCATGTGACCTTTGACCCTAAGATACCTGCAATAAGCATTATAAATTTTGCTGAGTCTGTGCAATACCTTTTCCATCCAATGCTGTAGGCTAGAATTATAAGTGAAGATTCACATTAGAAAAGGTATCTGCCTAGAAATTTTAATAAGGGCGCTGATAGAATTATGTGATAAGCTACATCAAGTGGGTGTGTTCAGGGGGTGGAGTTCAATGGTACTGTACAAGTAGGTTAAAGAGATATTCCAAATTTATACTGTCATCCTCTCCTTAAGTACCAGACTACCCACCTACTTATTGTAACTATGTAGAAAGTAGAAATAGCTAGCTACATGTAGATCACCTGTTCACAGTTTAGCTACTTGTCAAGACGGGAAACTAAAATATATGCCGTATGCACATGTACTATATAACTTACAGTAGGCTTCCCACGGTGGCCCTGAAGGTCACGCGATACGACGATGGACATGCGATGGCGTGTATACGACAGTAGACGAAATTGATGCACCGATAGGCAGTATCGATGCACTGATAGGCGGTATCGATGCAATGATAGGTGGTATTGATGCGACTTTTCTGTTAGCTTGGCATACATTCAGGGTGCTGTCTACCGTATTTACAAGCCGCTGCCTTGGAAAGACCTCTATTAATTGTTGTCATTATGTTATATCTACTTAACCATGCCAATGAATGTAATACTACTGCTGGCTTGGACATAGCTAAGGCAGCATGATGAGAATACTAGCTACCTCACTAATCTTGTGAATACAAGAGTTTGGCATGTCAGTTTTAGGAACATAATGCACTATTTTACTTACTGATTTTGCGCTTGCGAGTGATGTTAAGTTGTTCCTGAATGTTTGCTGGACTTACTGGTGGTGTCAGTGAAGGGGCAGTACCAACTAAAGTAAGACAGAGTGACAATAACATTATAGTACAATAAAGACACTGTAAAAGCTGTAGGTGCCCAGGGTAACATACTTGGTTTGTCTCTCTGTCTATCTCTCATACAAAAAAATTGCCAAAAAACATAAATAATCAAAACAGTGGCAAGGCACTTTCCTCTCTGTTATAACATTGGCTCCATACTCAACAATAGTTTGAATGATTGATATTTGATTAGCATGAACAATTCTTTTATCCTTAGTGCAACAACATATATTTGAGACGTGATTAAACATATGTAGTACGGTTAAAGCATTCGATAAATAGACTAATTACCTTGCTCTGGAGCATTACCTTCAGGAAGTGCAATTGTTACGGTAGATCTGTCATCAGGTGGGGGTGAGAGAGAGGGAGTGCTCACCATCACACCAGTAGATACGTCAGGAACAAACTTATCAGACCCTATTTGGGCAAGGTAACGTAGCTATTATCCATGGCTGGCTAATACAAATCGTGATTGGATGACACACAATTGCATTGTAGTATGGTCACATGCTGACTGATTACGTATACAATCTTTTCTGCAAGAACAGTTATACTAAACAGTAACAGTCATCTAGAGTTAATTGTTCATACCCTAGCTACACCTATACATCAGACTTCAGCAACAATGCTACAGTCATCTATTAGCTATGAGAATTAACTCTTTGAATGCCATGGGTACATTTAAGAGCAGAGGAGGTCAGCAAAGGTAGATCTTTAGTAATCAATGTCGCTGGTTAGTCACGTGACAAGTAGAACTGCAGCGGTACTGATATTTGAAGCGCTCGGTTTCTAGATTAACTATTCATCCATAAATGAACAACCTACCTCCGGGGCGCGATGGAGATTTGAGTGGTCACAGGTATGAAAGTCAGTAGCTGCCTTAGACTACAAAATAGCACCACTGCAATAGATAGTTAGCAGCAAAAAGCCTCCAAAAATAGCTAATACAAGCAACTATCATCAACAAACTGCTAGTTATAAGCCTACACACGTTCTGCCATTCCGAGCTTCACAGAGACAGCCGACTTTCTGCCACCAGAGCCAACTAAGGCCTCACATTTGTGAGGAGAAAACTTAAAAAGTTATACCAGAAATAATTCTTCCAAGTCTTTTCTCGAAGAGATAGCTAGCTAGGACAGGGCAAAACAGGCTAAAAATATCCCTATGGCATTTGCAGTACTTAATGCCTCATATCTGTAGATCACATGCAATTTTGTCTTTTGATTGCATATGTCATGTGATTTTAATGAGACCTGATTTTTGAAAGGTCAACCGAGGCTGACCTCCTCTGAGTCAGGAGCAAGTACTTCTGTATTATCATCTAATATAATAAATTCACATGGAGCCTTATGGATGCAGCTAGCTATTAAAACTTGGCTAGCAGTACATTTCGTGGCTTATACATAATGCATGTACACCACTCAGACTTCAGGAGTTTGTATACAATTAATAGGTGGGTGCATCAGGAACGAATTCACAGTAGCCAAGATCACTGCAGCTGTATAACTTATTATCAGTACTTCTGTCATTCGACTTACTGGAGCAAGCATCCATAGGAGGTAGAACTGACTGTGGAATACCTGTAAATTAAAGCAAAGGATTGCACTTGTGTAAAGATTTACAAATAAAGCAGTACTATTGTGTGGATATTTGGTACTTTGTGCCTACCTTTGTCAATGCAAACTGACTCAGCCAGGCTCTTCTTCCCAATAGCAGCCAGTACTTTGACCAGTGTTTCATAATTTGGGTTAGTGTCACTTCTCAGCCACTCGGCAAACATCTTCACTTTGCACATGTTGGTATCTCGTGAGTATTTACTTTCAATTACATCCAGGGCATCTGGCCTGACTCCCAACTGCAACCCCAGTCGATACCACACTGCAGCCACAGGGATGTTGTCCAGCTCCCGAAGCTTGGGAATGTGGCCACCTTCATTGAAGAATGGTAACACATGTGAAATACTACTTTCATAGGCAACCCACTGATATGCCATTCTAGCTACTAGTACAGAAGGGTATCACTTTAATCAGATATTATTTATACTAGCTAACAAATGCCATGCATGCTGTTTAGCCACTGGTGTAGTAGGGTATCGCTATAAAAAAATCTTGCAGTAAGCACAACTAGCTAGCTAAACAGAATGACAGCATTCATGCGTGGAATACTTGCAAATTAATGGAGAACACAACCAGGGCCTATATTTACTATTAGCTCATATCCACCACTAGGGCAGGGGTCGATTTTTATGTCTCCCATTCCTATTGGGAATGGGAGACATAAACACATTACATTTTGCATGTTTCTGAGAAGCTATAACAATTTGGTATTTTGCACAACAGCACAACAGCATGCATGCTTCTCAATGTTCTGCTGCTGCTCCTCTCAATTCTCCATTCATGAAGATAAAAGTGTAAGCTTTTCTCAAAATTCACTCACATTTGAAGGTTTATGTTTGGCTGTATTCCTTTTGTACTGGTAACTAATTTCTTATATTTATTACCATTCTTCTAAATGCTTGATTTCTGCATGTTTTTCATCTGACTGATTCTTAGGACTTATTTGACAATTATAGAGAAACTGCCACAATTTCTTGGCAAGCATTATTATGACCTAAATGCAGAGCTGCTAGTGATGCACAATAATTCAATATGACAAGATACTCAGTGTGATGGTGGCCATTATTAACTCTATATATGCTATGGGCATAATTTGTGCACATATAAATTTGAAAAATTATGTAGCTATTATATATTAATGCCTAATATAAAAAAGCACGAATAAATTCAAATTGTTCGTTACAGATGCATTTAAAACGTAGACAGGAAAGAATTAAAACTGCAGTTATATTCCAGCTACATACTACAACCTTGCCAATGATTTCTTTTTGAAGAAAAACAGTGTAAAACCTGATTCAACTGTTAATGTTGTTGCCTTGGACCCAAAGTAATGTAATTATGACAATTATATATTATTTACAGTTCCAATATAAGTGTGTTATCCTAACATGTCACCATAAACAACACCATCCACTATCTTAGTTTGCACTTACGAGCTTCGTGCTTGCAAGTGGTATTCAGCGGTTCTTGATCATTTGCTGGACTCACAAGCAGTGTCAGTGGAGGGGCAGTGCCAACTAAAATGAGAAAATGGCTCAGTATGAACAGGACGCCTAACACAAATTTGCTACATGTTTAACTAGACATTCTCATCCAAATATCATTCAAGGAAAGGAAATGATACTTACCAGCTGGAAGCGCCCATTATAATTAATGGTGAAGCTGAGCCCAATCTACTACCCTAGGCATGGAATTCACTTCCTTTAAGAGTAATAATCTGAAGCCAATATGCATGCCATCTAGGGCTCAGAGTTTTAGCTATAGTGTTTGTTTAATAATAGTGATATTTATAATAATAATGTAAGTATTGAGCATATTATTAGACATAAAATAATAATCTATAACACTCCCCCCACCGCCCACAAACCAAAGAAAACACACACTATTCACTAAAAGAATGTCTCTTAGTTTTGTATGGTGACCTAGAACTAGTACTTCCTCTGTGATAACATTACCTATTAATTTTAACCAGCAAAGTGTTCAGTGCCAGTTGGACAACTTCCCTTTCATGTCAAGCAAATTTTGATTGGTTAGGCCATACTATATCGTTCAGTGGTGTGTGTGCAAAGCACACACACAATCTAGGGGGGGTCTGGGGGATTCCCCCCCAGGAAATGTTTGAAATGTACACCCTTTAAAACACATTTTTAATGACCTTTTGCATCAGAATACAGTCATAAAAAGCAAAAAAACAACAACAAAACAATAGCTACACGAAATACTTTGCAACTAATAAAATTACTAAAACTTGCCAAAGATCTTCAGCCTATGCTCTGAATCACCAATAAATTCACTTGCAATGTCCTTCATGTTGATGATGTCAGTGATGCCTTTATGTACATGCAATAACATGAGGTTGTTTAACCTTTGTTGACTCATAGTACTTCGTAAATAGCTTTTTACTCTACGGAGTGCACTAAAAGATCTCTCGGACGTAGCATTAGTCGCTGGCATAACCAATACAAGTTTGATGACGAGACAAACTTGAGAAAGTAGAGATTTCTGAGCAGTTGTTAGGGAAGTAAAGTATTCCTTAATGTCAAAAATAGTAGGCTTTTTGTCATTATCACCATATGCTTCTCTCTGTATACGCTGAAAATCAAGTCCAAAAGTAAGCAACTGAGTACGTAAAAATTCCGGCTGAAAATCATCTTTGTAGAATGAACATACATAGTCAAGGTTTGAGGTGATATCTTCCCTTTGGCAAGCCTTCAAGAGGAGTTGCTCCAGGTTGCAATAAACTTCGTATCCAGGCTGTTGAAATCGATCCTTTATGCAATTGACAACAAGATCAATGGCTTCAAAGTATTGCTGACGATAATAATCCTTTGGGTCAGCATGAAAGTCACTGTCAGCCAACCCATCATCATACCTTTTCGGTATCTTGCGCTGACGAGGCAGCTGAGGCTCTCCAACATCGAAGGAATCTGCACTTTTTGTCACCTTCAACCAGAACAGGTCAAATGATTCAACACTTCTCAGTGTCTGGAGAGTGCGAACCACCATGTCAGCTATTTGCTGCCCTTCAGCTGCAGAGAGAGCCTTGGCCTGTAAAGTCCTGCTAAGATTGTCTGTGTGACGAAGTACCATCTCTCCTAGGACAGTGCCAAACAGGAAGTTAAAGGTTTTCATCTGACCACGCACCCCTTGTATTCGTGCTTTGCTCTCAGTGTCCTTGACTACATCTATAGCCTCATCCCAAGTACTCATAAGTACAGGATAATTACTAATTATGCTGGAAAGGGAGTCCGCACGGACTGTCCATCGGGTAGGACAGAGGACTCGCACACCGGCAGTATGGCTATTAGATGCTAACTCATTCTCTGCCTTGAGAGCATGAAAGATTGCATCACGTCGTGGCGAAAACTTAATCAGTTTTGTGATTTCATGAGTTGTGTCTAGAGCATCCTTCATGAGTTTTGACTTCTTCACTGTGTCACTGGCAGCAAGATTTAACGAATGTCCATAACAATGGGTGAACACAGCTCTTGGTTCTTCATCTGTAATCCTCTTGGCTACACCTGTTCTGGTTCCACTCATGGTGCTACAGCCATCATAACACTGTCCACGTAGTTTTCTCATAGACAGGTTCAACCGCATCATGACGTCTTTGATAACTCCAGTGAGGGAAGCAGCAGTGATCGAATCAACATGATATAATCCAAGGAACTCCTCATAAACACCGAGGTCTTCATCTACCCTTCGAATAACAACAGTAACTTGCTCATGGTTGGAGATATCAGTTGTTTCGTCGATCATTACAGTTAAAAAAGGAGACTTTTGAAGGTGAGCAGCAATACGTCTCAGCACATGAAGAGCCATTATCTTGAGGAGATCGTTTTGGATTTCGTGAGAAGTGTATTTGTTGCATTTTCTCTGCAACCATTCAAGCATCATATCGTCATCCTGACCCTGAAACTTCAACAACTGAAGAAAGTTTCCGTCACTCTCATCACCATCTCCTCTAAGTGGCAAGCCTTGTCGAGCTAAAAATCTAATGCAGGACAAAACTTTCAATAACATTTTACGGTTGTTTTCCATCTCTCTCGCATACTGCTGTGAAAGTTGTGCACCAATATGCATAGTGGTGGCTGGTAGAGTGATTATCACTTCAACTGCCTCCCGGTGGCAATGACTTCCTTCATGCTTCTTAAATGCCACAGTGGCATCTTTCCAGTTAGAGTACCCTTTAGAAACCTAAAATATTAATATTTCAATCAGGCACATTGTTATTATTTTAGTTTAAAGCCGTACGGCTGCTAGCTAATTTAAAATAGACATTTATTATACAATAGACACCACTTACAAATGCTGCATCAGCTTTAGCAGCTCTCATCTTCTGCTCTTTGAACCCCTTCACACATGTGTGACAGTAGGCTAAGTCGTTAGCTTCATCGTAGTGAAGAAAGGGCCACTGTCTAAACCAGGTCGACTGAAACGATCGCAAGACGACTATTGCCTTCCCGAAAGAACGTTTTGGAAACTTAAATCCTGGGCCAGGTTGATGTGGAGAATCTGGAATGTCAGGTAGATTTGAGACGCAACTTAGCATACTAACATTAGCCATAGTGCTAGTGACGATCGTTAGAGCATATATAATGGCTGGAGCAGCTGTTCGTAACTCGTTCATTGTCGCTGCAACCGCGTGTCACGATCTCGTGTGCCCGGCCAGACCTACGCGCACGCCTCCAGCGCTAGCGTGCGCACGAGACATTATGCGCATTGTTAGCAACTAGGGGTGTGGCTGGACACGCCCCTCAGTCGGCGAAATATTGGTCCGGCCAAAACCGGACCAGCCGGACCGCTTGCGCCGGCCCTGATGTAGAGCAAGGACAAAGAGTTGTTTGTTGTGCTATCGTCTTGGAAGAAAGAAACTGAAAACGATTTGCCGGTTTAGCGATTTGCCGATTTGGCACTTCAGCGATGCTCTCTGACAGCGTTAAGAGTCTTGTTACTGATGAAAACACTCGAGAATGACAGGTAGGGTTCATAAAAGTTTATGACTAAATCTAGGGCAGAGTTTTGAACATATCACTTTGTACACATACAATGGGGCAGCCATTCTTTGGGGGGCCATCCCTATATATGGAATACTACCGTACTCCATAATACTCATACACAGATTATGGCAATGGTGGCCCATTACACATCACGTTTTCCACAGACACATTTCTCATAGCACATTTCTCATTTCTATGGAATTTATAGACACATTCCTAAAAAAAGAAGAGGAAGCGGCTACAGACAGTCGAATTAAAGGTTGTGTAGCTTTCAAATTGGCTGTCTATATGGCTGTATTGGGGGAACCTGTAAGTTTCTAAGGAGTTTGCTAGCACTAAGAAGCATGCCCGGCAGGTACTAAGATTGCTTTACGTTCCCAAGTCTGTGTGTGTGTGTGTGTTTGTCCGCAATTATCACGTGCGCTAAGTTACGTCATTTCATTTACTGTGCCACTATAGCCATGAGTGCAGTGCCAGTGGAAGCTACTGGAAGTTTGCAGGCTCAATAGGCCAAGGTACATCAAGCTAGTTTAGTTTTGTGTTGCCTAGACGGCGAAAGAGTGGTAGGTAATGAAGATAATTCTGTTTTGGCAAGTTCTGATCAGCACTTTTGCTGGATGCTGTACATGATGAGACTGTCTAGCCAAGCCGATCCATTCTACAGCTGCATTTAACTTAGACCGACCTGTTGTTGAGCACAACCTTAAGTAATAATTTATGAAAATAAAACACCTGGCTAGTTTTTAGATATGAAATATTTTTATTCCATTCACCTGATAAGTTCATTTGCCAATCCATATACATGCTATGCACAGTCAACCGCTCAGGCTTGCCCCCACAATGGCTCGTGAAACTGAAACTGTCCACGTCTTACCACACCCAGGTCATAATTTGCATCTCTGCTCACCTGGAAGTACTTATGATACACAGTCTGCTTGCCTGCTTGATAGAGTGGTCCCCCCCCCCCAGATAAATAACGTAATATTCAGCATGAAGGAGGGGTCAGTAGTGACCCATATAGCTTTGTGTGAAAACTAAGAAAACATATGTGAAGCTTTTCTACTTTCAGTTTCTGTTTCTTTGTGCAGAAGAGCAACCATTTGTGTGAGTGTGGCTCACTCATGATTCATGGTCAACAGGTGTGGTCAACATCAAAGGTAAGTGGTGACTGGCATTGAAATTCTCTCAACATGGAACTGAACTAATACACCCTGGTGAAGTATTGAGTCTAGATCTAGTAAAACACTGTATCACCAATACCCAACTTTACTGACCTTTATTCTTGGATTGTCTAGACCGTTTTGGATTTCTTGGAGCAGCTTTCAGATCAGGGCTCTCCTCCCCCTCCTGCTTCCGTCTCCTCTTAGGATTGCGACTCACATCTGTAGAGAGAATTCCAAGGAATGACCAAACCAAAATTATGCCATACCCTTGGAATACATGGTGTTGCTTCAGTGAGGAAAGAAATCAAATATTCTACTGCCTCAAAGGTATATGCCGTGTTCAGTATCATTGCCAATAATTTGCATGCACTCGTTTTCTATTATCATACTCATACACAGACTATGGCAATGGTGGCCCATTACACATCACGTTTTCCACAGACACATTTCTCATAGCACATTTCTCATTTCTATGGAATTTATAGACACATTCCTAAAAAAGAAGAGGAAGTGGCTACAGACAGTCGAATTAAAGGTTTGTGTAGCTTTCAAATTGGCTGTCTATATGGCTGCATTGGGGGAACCTGTACGTTTGTAAGGAGTTTGCTATCACTAAGAAACATGCCCGGCTGGTACTAAGATTGCTTTACGTTCCCAAGTCTGTATGTGTGTGTGTTTGTCATGTATACCATCATGATATATATACAGATGTGGGTTTTGAACTAGAGAGAAACGAAGGTTGACTGCTGCCACCTCAGTTGAATTGCCATTAAGAGCTTCAGTAGAATAACATAAGTGTATCAATATTAACTAGACAGTAACGTACATGTAGTTTGCAGTTGAACACTCAATAGTGATATGTATAATAATAATGTAAGTAATGAGCACTCCCCCTACCGCCCATAAACCAAAGAAAACACACACTATTGACTAAAAAAATGTCTCTTAGTTTTGTATGGTGACCTGGAACTAGTACTTCCTCTGTGGTAACATCACCTATTTAGCTAGTAAAGTGTTCAGTGCCAGTTGGACAACTTCCCTTTCTTTGTCTTGCATCCCTTAAAGCAGCAAGACACATTATAATTAAAAAAGCATATACAGTGGCTTGTAGTTAAATGTGCTAATGCTTGACCCTCACCATTAATAGAATGGTTAATTAGGAACATGCACACAGTCTTTGATGCAACAAATTGATCAGAGGTATGATGAAACATACGGTTATCATTATTCTATAATACATTATTAGCTATACCTTTACCTGAAGTATTGTCAGGTAGGGCAGTTGCTGAAGTAGTAGCTCTATCACCAGGTGGGGATAAGAGAGAGGGGGTGCTTGCAATCACACCAGTGGATGCACCAGAAACAAATTCATCAGACCCTGTTGGGGAAAAACTACCATAACTACCATTGTATCAAAAGTTTTCCCTAATGCTTATAGTTATAAAGTCATGTTGACTGCTCGTATGTATAAGTATTGACGTGGATTTGAGTGCAGTTTGGGAATACTTTAATGAGCAATAGACAAGGTAATTGCACGAATGAAGCAGGTGCAATTTGCCTATTGCAGTACAATTATTTCCAAAAATCCATTTGATTACATGTTAATCATGAATCATTACAGTTCATATAGCTCAAGCCTTTATTGAACTAAACAAGTATGTGATTATAAAAAGTGTGTGATTATGCAAATAATCACATTGTTGTCTGTAGGGGTAAATATACTATTACTAGGTGATGATCTACTTTTATGCCACATTGGCAGTAACACCACACAGTATTACTTTATGCCATGTGGCACTCACAAATATGAAATGTATTAGTACTTATATCATACTGCATAGGCACAGGAAAGAAGCTGCCACAAGGGACAACTGCCATGTACACCTGCCAGCTTTTTTTGAACTCTTAGTTGCACTTGGGATAGATACAACTAGTCGCTAATTAAGCAACACCACAGGACTACCACTGCTGTGCATCCCCCCAGTGAAGACTGGGCAGTCCTATACAAACCAGAAGCAACAAATACACTGTATTCCGTTAAGATGACTATTAATATTTGCTGCCATGAAACAATGCTCCATTGCATGCAACGTTTATATGCAAAAAGATTATCTTTCAAATTTTAAGTAAAGTGACATTAAATGAGGTAGATACGACCTCTCAAACTTATACACAATATGGGCCCATATAAGGTATTTGCAAATCTCTCATATGGACCCATATTAAATGTGCATAATTTTATGAGGCCGTATCTACTCATTTATTATCCAATTTTTTATTTTACTTAAAATTTGGAAGATGACATTTTTGTGTGCTAAACATTACATGCAAGGAACTATTGTTGCCATAGCAGTAAATGCCCGAAGTTATCTTAACCAAATATGGTCTATTATGATGCTAGCCACCTTTACCATAGATTTGTATAGTGTATGGCTTTTTATCCTTCCTGCAATTTTATCAAGAGTGCACTGATTTTGTATCATGCACTTTTGTTTTTATGCATCTCCTTGAGCTGCGTCCTTGGGGAATGATTAAAACTGCACTATATAGCTCAGGATGCAAATCCCATACACACTACAAAACTATGGTACAACTAGCTATTCCATTAAACAGAGAAACAATAAAATAAATGTACTCACAGATTACCTAGCCACTGACCTTTTGTAGATTTCCGAACCATCTTGCAAACGTTTTCCGCATCATCTGCAAGTCGATCAGTTAACAGGGCTTCAACAAGCATCAGGTATGTTGCCTTAAAGGCATGGATTTCCTTCCACCTCCTGAGACACTCCCGCCTCTTCTCGGACTCACTCATGAAGTCGCGATCTATATCATCCTGGTCTGTTTGGGTAAGTCCCAAGTGTGGTGCCACCCTCCTCCATTTCAAGAACTCCGAGATGCAAGTAACATGTTCTTCAGAACACCTATGCTCCAGAGCAATCTTGGGAAGTCTAAGTTCTGCTAATAGCTCATCTAGAGTCACTGCCATAGGTCATCGGGTATTGCTGTACAAAATAAGATAAGATTTCAATTTTAGTTATTTTTCCAGGGAAATTACTAATTGTTTACAGCTTTTCAGCTATTGCTGCCCGACTTTTGGATCTTTAACCAAAATCAACATCTACATTCAAATAAACAACACAATAGCTACGAGTGCCCTGAGTTTTCAGCACTTGTTAACGGAAGCTAGGTGAGTATGCAATGAAAAAACCTTGTATGTAAGCCCTTCAGGGCATGAGACAGAGCTCATGAATATTGAGCCACTGACTACAATTTTTCTCGCCAAAAGGTCAAAGCTGTTGTTAAGCCACTATGGCTCTCGAACTATTCCTTACTGCAGTGTATTTGCAGGACGAGGTTTGATATTATGCCACCATGTCTTGCTTTGACCACTGGGAGAAAACTAGGGGCGAAGCCCTTCTATAGGCTGTACTTGGTTGCTAGGTATCAGCCCGTCTGCCCCAATGCAGGATCCCTTACCAGAAAAAAACAAAAACATTAAGGAATGGCCTAACCAGTAGATGTTCTGAATACCACTGTTGCCCTTTTAAACTGCACTTGGTAATGTTATATACTAGGACAGTAGCTACATGCATGAAAGCCACGCTCGCTTTTGTAAGCACGCCCCAACAACACTAGTTACGAGCCCCTCCCACTAATATACTGGGACAGTACCTACTTGCATGAACGCGAAAAATTGTTATTTCAGAGCAAAGTGTGAGCTACGCCTACTTTGTAAGCACGCGTCAACAAGACTGGCTACCAGCCCCTCCCACTCATTGAACGATAACTACATACCAAAGTTAAAAATACCTGAGCTCGTTCGCTAGGAGAAAGTAGCTCCCTTAAAATTCCTGGTGGATCGAGAAACTTAAAAGTAATGTTATTAGAACCGATAGCATCCCGGAAACTCCAGATGGTCCACGATAGTGGGAGGGACAAGGGTGGGGTGCCGCGCCTGCTATAGTGGTTTTAAGTTGCTATGTATTACCTCTCCATCATCGTCATGATGAGCAGTTGAAGCCCAGCCCCACCCACTAAAAGTAGGCATGGAGCTGAACCTCCTCAGTTTAATAGTTATCCATATCTACCACGGAACAGTATGCTGCACTATCCTTGGGGAACATCTTGAACTCCTTTAGAACAACCTTGCTTGTTGTCTGGCTGAGATTATGCCAACTGTATTAAAGTGCAGACGATTCCACAAGCTGCATTAACAGACATGGAAAATTTGAGACTTATAAAATGCCTGAGCTGCACATCACCTACAAGCTAGCTACATGAGGATCCTGACATTTACAGCATGATGTTTGACATAATGCCATCATGTCCTGTCTTTACCACTGGATGAAGTGAGTAGAGTTGACACTAAGATGCGTATGGACTGTAAAATACTGCGTACACAAAGATAAAAGTAGATATTTTTATCTGAGAGTACGGTACTGAATTGGAATCTGGAAAAGTTGATGCTATCTGCCCTGTTACGCCAGCTGTGAGTCACGCCCACTTTTTAAGATTGCGTACACAAAACGGGCTGGATACCAGCCCCTTCCACTTCGTAGGACAATCACACACCAAGCGTAAAAGTGCCTAAACTCAGTCGCTATATAGTTGCATTGAAATGCCTGGGAGATTGCAAAGCGTCGTTTTAAATTGATAGCATTCCAATACACGCATGAATAAGACTACCTCGGTAGTGGGAGGGACATAGTCGGTAGTCCCGTGTCCAGACCACACCACGTCGAGAAGGCCGCTCTTCCAGATCCTGCACGAGACCCAGACCGTTTTTTCAATGTTATGACTTGAGTGGAATGGCTAAGTGACATCGATATTCACTTATTTTGACTTCTTAAGATCTCACCAAATTCCCTATTGTTGAACTCTGTGTACACCTCACAGCCCCTGTACTTAGGGTACTCTCCTTCATTGGAGGTTGCTAGAAGAAGAAGAAGCAGAAGAAGTTGTCCGGACGTGAGACTAAGGGGTGGGGTGATGATGTTAGGCGATGATGTCATTGCTCGAGTTTGCAGGTAGATGCCGTCACTGCAGTTTATCGAGAGTCTGGATTTCTGATCATTGACTTTTGGAAACCTAGCCTTAAGCTAGGAGCCAGGGTGAGCCAAAAAATCTGTAAAATTTTATAGCTGGATTACTCGCAAGAGGTAGTTTTTGTTTTTGTTTGCCGCCTTTTATCTGTGCATTTTTAGGACCCTCCTTTCAACTTTCGGTTTCACCCTTTGGTAAGAAGCCTGAGTATTACATTTTATGTTACTTTAAAGCCTTGCAATCCAGTTTTATTTTATCTGGTCCACGGCACTGTGATATCGATTTGGAGTCATGATGCGCTAGCTGCTTGCCACAGCATGCAAAGGGTCATGTGCCTAAAGGCAATCCTTAGTCTCCACACAACGCAATACTTAACATATCCACAAAAAATATACTAGGATGATGTATGACAGTGCGGGGCGAGCCTCCGCCTGTATTTGTTGTATGCGTGGTGATTGGATAAGTATTGATTAACCTTTTGAACCTTTACAAATGTTCTTGTGTGGGGAACGGAACTTCACACCTTCCTAACGGAGAAGGGCAGGTTCAGCTGAAATATTCTACTCAAAATCTTTTTGTGGTTGGAATAAAGGTCACGTGTCAGGAAGCTATTTACTAAGCCCTACCACCTCAATCTTCAATTCCCAAAATAATTCAAATATTCCAACAGTAATGATATGACATGCTCTGTTATTTATTATCATACTTCACAAGTTACACTGGGAGATAATATTTACAATTTTGTAGAATTTCTCGGAGTTAGTTGCAATGATGCCAATTGCCTTTGATTCTCCCGATCCTGGCCTGTCTTGCACTGGATTTCTGCTATTCTTCTGCATCGTTGGCACTCCCTCTCCTGTTGGTACCTGGCCTCCCTCTCCTCTGGGGGACCTGCAGTGTTTATTTTAGGGGTTTTAGCTCCAAACTTGTAGCCTCCCCCCTTCCCTCCAAAATTACTAAGGTGATCATTTCAGTAGCCTTGTTCTCAGTCTCCACTACCTGCTATTTTCAGCTGGCTGCTTTATTCCCCTCCCCCCCCCTCAAAAGAAATTAAACACTCAGTACCTGCTAGCCTTCTTCGTCCATGGCACTCCCTCTCCCTTTGGCGCCTGCCCTCCGTACGTTGTCGCCCAGCAAGTACCCTAGCTGTGACAGTCTCTTCTTCGAGTTCTTTGTCCCTGCCTTGCTGTCGGTTAGCCATCCAAACAAATTCCTGAATTGTCTTCATTTGTATAACCAAAAACTTTATAGAAATACGCACGTGGAATTTGACTGCGGATATTTGGAGCATAAGCGTGTATCCGGTATTTGCGTGCGTTAAAAAAAACATGTACACAACTGAAATTTTCCACTGTACACACTAGTGTGGGGCTCGCTCCGGCACATCTCATATAAAGTGCTAGAAATTCCTTCATGGCTCTACTTAGAATCCTCCTATAGAGGGTGGGTGTGACGTATTGTTGTAGCTAGCCCCGTACCCATGCATACACAGACCTTGCTACATTTTATGTGGTTTTCCATGGCTGTGTTGTGAGGGAAAGCCTGGGTGTGAAGCTAACTGTAGCTCCATAACAGAGGCAGGGAGCTACAGTTCTAATCACTATTTGTGGGGTGTTATTTTTGAGCTATGGACCGTTAAAGCTAATTAGGCATTGTTTAGAATTATTATCAAAGTAGCCAGAATCGAAATCATATCGTCAGAACTCCTAGTTATATGCAAAGAGGTAGCTATGAAGTCAGCGATTTCACCTGATGAAAGTCCTGAGCCAAACTATCTCCCTCCCAATTTCAAGCTATAGCCTAGCAGACTAAATTACTACAAAATTACATTTCGGAGAATCCCTACACTGTCACCCACATGCATTGAGCCATTGGCACAGTAATTATTCCAAATAGAAAACTAAATTAGTTGATTTTAGTTTAATACCCTTTGCAATGGAGTTGGAGCTATAATACTAGTGCATACATGGTATTCCATGTAGAGAGCCTCGCGGGAATTTTCTTGCTTCCAATCAGCCTCACACAGGTCGATGAACCTGCCGCCGATGTTCTGTTGCTACAACTGCTTCTGTGTTGCTGCGCACGTAGCCTCCCTAATCTCTGCCGCCTCTTTACTGGTGATTCCATCGTAGTGCAGTACTCTTCATTTGTTTGGTACTACACGTGCAGCAATGCCGCACCCACAGGAAATGTATTTACGATAATTGCATTGCTATAGTGTTACTTACATACATACCTACCTACCTACATACATACATACGTACATACATACATACATACATACATACATACATACGCGTGTCTCAATGCAACATGATGAGTTGCCTCGCTTCCCGCTCAGCAATTGTTTTGTTTTGTTGACTATTAAGCTGCCTGGGTGCTAGAATGATATTGAAGTTTCAAAACATTGCTCTATTTAATACCCACCAACCCCAGCTTTTGTCTTGCAAGTGTGGACATACATTTGTCCTAGTGTTCCCCCCACTCACCCACCCTTGAAACCATGGTTAGTTACTTATAAACACTCATTACACACTAGCCTGGGGCCTTATTTATATGCAGGACTCAGTGGGTGTGGCCCTGTACAGAGCTACAATGTAGGCCTGAGCTATGCTATGGTTAGCACTCACCAGTCAATATTTGGGGGTATGATTTGGAGCAGCTCAAGTCAGTTAGTGGCTATAATAGCAGAAAGATCCAAATGACCGTCAGCCCTGGCTATCACTGTATGAGGCTCTACTGGATCGGCATTAGAATTCCAAGTACGTCATAATTTTCTCAAAGGAATTCACCACATTCATGAATAATATTATGTTAACCAAACAGCCCTGGCTACAGGTATCAGTTTACATGGCTTGCCAACATCCAGACAATTATCCATTTACATCATAGCTTCTTTAAAGGAATTTACTACATTCATGAATATGTTGACCAAGTTATGACTGCACCCATTGTATGGCGTCATGCACATAGCACACTGGAGACTTCTGTAACCATATTCTATGTATGAAGTTTATGGTATGTGCATATTCCTTAGAGTAAAGTACAATATTGTAGCAGGGCTGACTAGAAGAGGGGGCAGTGTAGCAGGACAGTGAACTATTGTGAACTATTGTGCACTAATTCTGCCACTGTCAAGTTGTCTCTTGTATCATTGTCTGTTGATTATGACTTGTTCACTTCACAAACCTTCCCTGTAGCTACCCTGATTAGTCAACATGGCTCTACCATTTATAGCACTGTCTGCTCACATGTCTGGCCTTGCTGTATAAATGCTTGCCCTGCTGTATGCACACTGAGTCCAAATGAGCCACAGACTGCTGTTAGCTATAGCAGGGAGGCCTGGGAATGAGTCTGTGTTGTTGAATGTCTCTTATTCCAGAATCTCACTATTATCTGCAAGCCTGTCTGTGAATGTTAACCCAGTAGGTTGTTGCTGTCCAAAACTAAAAAATGGGTGGGTGGAGCAGTGCGTTTTAGCCCACTGGAATGTTGTTAATTGAGTAGCTGTGGACCTGCTCCATCACAAATGTGTCTCAGAGGGTGTGGTATGTCACATGACCTTCCCCAGTACAGTAGCTGTCAGAGGAGGTTGGAAGGTATCACATGTCCGTCAAATATTGCATGACATCACCTACAGTTAATAGCATTCCATAGGGAAGAATACGGAAGATATGCAAAGTTATACGGTATCTGGCCAAATGAACACTTAGAAAGTATATGCTGCCCCTCCCCCTTACCTCCTCCCACTCCCCTCCTCCCACCTACCTCGAGCTCCTTGGTGCATAAACACACTGTCATGGGAATAGACAAATGTTCATCAGACCAGACTTTCTTTCCAGTCTAAATTCCAACCCCAGCCAACTAAACAGAGATTGGGACTAACATGAGTTCTTTGCACCATAATCAAACATCTGCAAATGAATGCTCTTCTAGACTCCTTCATAGTTCAACTCCCATAGACTTCAGAGTCTCAATTGTGCCTGTATGTCAATGTACTGGTTCCAAGTAGCTCTCATGATCATCGTTTCACCAGCTAGGGGCGGAGTCGATATATTGTTATAGTTACTAATGCAGTCATTTGAGGATCACATTTACTACCAAGCCTCACGGCCCACGTGAGAACAGTTTGGTGAAACTGAGTACAGTTTACAGTCAATTGATAATTCGAAACCATGGGTGGTGATTATGCAACTGATCAGCGGTCAAAGGCTCAAGTCAGTAGCTACGGCCAAAGGCCAAAATCCTAAGAAAAGCTGGTGCAGGATTTCAATCAGAGGAGGGGGGACTGGGACTTCCCCCTCCCCCCAGAATTTGGAATCTGAAAAAATACCTGGGGGAGCATGGCCCACCCACTGAAGAATCCCGTATGAAACCCTGCTATGGAGGTGACCTCCCCTCCCTTCCCTTGTTAGTTTATGAGCTCTTCCTTACTTTCACCATGCACACACACTCAGGTGTGTCTCTACCGAGCTGACTGGCAGCATTTTGACCTGCAGACACAACTTCTCAGCGGAGTGGAGGACCTACTATGACTACAGGTGGACCTGCGGTGGGAGGGGCCTGTGATTGCCTGGGTAACAGTGGTAGTACATAAGGTGGGGTTTCTTAGCCTCATATGTATACGCAGGCCTCCCTCACAGCTATGAGTGCATACAGGATGGGTATACATACAATGTGTGTGTGTGTGTATGTGTGTGTGCATATAACCACATTTCAAAGGTATAGATATTTGAAGTAGACGGGTGCTGTCCTCCCCCACCCAGACCAGAGAGGGTTCGGCTCGGTGTAGACGTGGTACTATATCCCGGCTTCACCCTCTCAGGGGAGCAATCCAGACCTCTCCTCCACCGACAGAAGTCCAGGCTCACTAAGGTCAGCTGTATAGAAGTTGTTAATACTGTATCGTCAGCGACTAAGTCTTAGGAGTGCATCGAACCAACTATTTGGTTGTAAGCACTGTATTACTACCTGTATATGGCCGCTATACATGTACTTCCATCTCTGTACTGCATGTATATGCTCTCTCGCTGGCTTTGCTGGCTACATGCACTCCTTAGCCTTGTACCCAGTCCACATCATGTGACCTGGGTACGAGGCTATGCACTCTTGTGACCTGTGTTTTGATGTGTTCCAACGAGACTACCATATAAGGACATTGTCGTTCGCAGGACTTTGCTGGGCTGATCTTTGAAGAAGTGATGCAAGATCTCCTGGAAGATGAGTGGCTGAAACAGTTCAAGTGAGGCCCTACCTAGCCTCATTGCACCTGGGAGCAAGGCTAGGCTCTGTACATACCTCAACGAAGTGTTCTCACAATAGTCAATAGTCTGATGCCAAACGTCCAAACGTTCGTGCCCACCTGACAAAAGAACATCTGGTGTTCTGAATGAAATTTCTCCTCACAGACTCCATATTTGCTGCAAATAAATCTCATATGTGACTGATCACTGTATATACGATGTGTTTTAGATTTTCATTCCAATTCATCGAAACTGACTAATAGTATTGCAGATTTACTGAGCTAACGTTATAGCAGTTTTAAAAGATGCAATCTGATTGGAGCTTGGGAATTTCCAAGCGGAATTTAAAGTGTCTGTGACAAGAAATTTTATTTAGAACACCAGACATTCTTTTGCCAGAGGGGTGTGAATATCTGGGCACGAGACTAGGTCAAGAGGCGCATTAGCTAGGTAGGTGATGTGATCCTCATATGATTTTTGTTGTTACCATGATTGGGGCTAGCATGAGTGAGCCCCACACTAGTGTGTATGGTGGAACAATTTTATTGTGCGTATGTACGTCTCATACCGCATATGCGCTTATGCTCCAAATATCCGACAACAGTTCGCATGTTGAGCTCACGTGCGTATTTAAGTTTACTTGCACTAGCACTTGACTTCGATCGTGCTAACCCTCTTGATGGCTAACTGACAGCAGGAAAGAAGAGTGGACAGCAGAAGATACTATCACAGCTAGGGTACGTGCTAGGCGACAACGTAGTACCCGGAGACCCCAGATGTGAGTCCCCAGTGGAAGAGAAAGGTCAGGCGCTAATAGGGTAGAAAGGGCCAAGAAGAGAGAAGGATAGCAGGTACCCCGAAAGAGAGAGAGAGGCAAGGCCTCAACGGGAGAGGAACCGTCAGTGAGAGAGAGGGGGAGCTGGCATCCTGAAGGAGAGGGAAGCCAGGCACCAACGGGATAAGGAGCGCCAACGAGAGTGAAGGATAGCAGGTACCCAGTCTTAGAAATTAGCTTAGAATAATTTGAAAATTGGGGCTTAAAGCTCCTGAAATAAATACTGCAGATACACCAGAGGGGATGAAGGCTAGACGCCCAACAGGAGAGAGAGTGCCACTGGGAGAGAAGTGTAGCACGTACCCTGGCCGGGAGGAGAGAGAGCACCAACAAGAGAGAAGAGCAGCACAAACCTCAAAATGAAGACAGGGCATGCAGGATCGGGGGTCACAGGATCCAATGCACTCTTTAACCATAAATAATGTAAACGGTAGTTGCACAAAAACGGAGTAAAAAACATGACCAAACTTCTGAATTTTTAGCAGCTCTAAAACACATTCTACGACCGGACATCCCTCACTGGATCCAAACAGTTCGACATATCCCAGGCTTAGTACTGATAGATCTATGTCATATTTCTATAAAGAGAAACAAATTACAATGTAAGTTGCAGGGAAAAAAGCCTAGCAGCCAATAGCATATCTATAAAAATAGTTATAAATGTTAGCTATAAAATTCAAATTACATTTTGCAAATATTTTTTGTGGTATTTCTATAAAGAGAACAACTTAACTTGGAGGAAAAGAAGGAGAAACAAAAATTTGGAGAGAAAAAAAAAAATTGAGAAGAAAAAAAAAGCAAAAGCCTAGGGAGCCTCCCATCCCTCCTGGAGTGTTAGACACCCGGAGCGCTGGATAGGCGATGGCTGGGAATTACAGGAGCCGCTGCTGTAACGTACCCAGTCATCCTTTTAGCTTCGGAGTTCTTCCGGAGAAGAAAGTTACCGGCATATTGGCTATAGGCTTAGAAAGTCAAGAATCAGATTGTACGCGGGCGGCATTCGAACCCGCGACCCGATTAATGGGGAGGCCACGTTCCGACCCCAGTCTGAAACGAACGCGCCACCTTGACTTCCCGTCAGACGTAGGCAAAATTTAGTCTTTTATACCTGTCGGTGATGTGCGTTAAATGGAATTGTTCCTAGAACGAGCGCACAACTGCACATCAGGATGGCTAGAGCGTTCCCGCTATAGTACAAGCACTGGGGATAAAGGTTAGGTAACTACAGATAGCGCTATGAACCTAGCTACCTAGTATCGGGGACCCAGACCCGTCTGGGTACCCGAGACTACTAGCTACCTACCGTTGGTTAAAGTTTTAATCCTGAATGTGTATCATTCATTTGAGTGGACGTGTCATGGCAAAAATGGACCCTCCGAAATTGGTTCCCCCCGGAACGAATTTTTCGGAAAATATGGACCGGAACTTATTTTACTGTAAAATTTGGACCTCTGAAACATTTGGATATATATCTGCCGGATATAATTTTTTTCAAAGAAATATGGACCCTCCATAATGTATACTACTAAATATGGACCCCTCCAAAACATTTGGGCCCCCTCCTAGGTATCTGCTGGAAGTTATTTTCTCAAACAGATATGGACCCCCATAATACATGTAGTATAATTTATGGAGCCATGACCTGCATGGAGAGAAAGAAATCTACCCACTTTTGTCGCAGTGAAGAGCCAATGGCGGAATGTGTTGCCATCGAATTTTGGATACTGCTAAATTGGCTGCTATGGGAGACAGGCCATGCTGTTTGAAACTCACATTTGCGTCGCTCAATATTATGCCATACATTTCTAGCGCTTGTATCTCTACAGAAGCTACACAAACTCTACTGACCTTGGAGCTGCAGTTAGCAAGAAATCTGTATATACCTCTGGCATGCACTATTTAAATCTTGGGGCCTTTGGGAGATGGGCTGTGCTGCTTGAAACTCCACATTCGCATCGCTCGATCATGCCGCCCGTTTCTAGTGCTCGCATCTCTACGCGTAGCTACAGAGGCTCTGACACAAAGTCTAGACATACCCTGGGAGCTGCAGTAAGCAAGAAAGGCTAAAATATCTTTTATACACCTCTTATATGCACTTTTTTTAACCTTGGGACCTTCGTGGAATGGCCGACCAGCATATCTAAACTTTCGCATGCAGGCCTTTGGGTAGGAACAAATTTTTCAGGGGGGGGGTCCAAATATTTCTGAAAAATTAGTTCCGGGGGGAACCAATTTGAGGGGGGTCCAAATTAAACGTGACAGACGCACCACGCTCGATCAGGCTCGCCCCTCGATGATTACCAGCATCTTACTAGTTTAGATATTTAGATGAAATTGACCTTAGTTTCTCCCTTCCCAGGTCTCTCTCTACCTCCGGTCCTCCCCTCTCTGATCAGATTCCTGGGGAAGGTGGTTTCCCAGTACATCCGCGTGTGTATCCAGGATGGAGAGAGGAGAAGTGAGATTATCGCCAAAGGATTTGATTACGAGAGATGGAAGAAGGCATACAGCAGAACGAAAGAGGTTAGCTTCATGGGTCTATCTTTGTTAATCATGTTTACTTTGTATGAATAATGAGTAATATCCCTCCATCTCCACCACCGCCAGCCCCCACCCCTCCCTAGCTCCCTTGCCCCTCTGGCCCCACCCCCAGCCGAAGATCCTGAAACCCCGCCCGCAAAAGAGCGGCTTGTGCAGCACCTCGCCGGGTTCGTCAATACAGGCATTGTCCAGTGGTGTGGCACTGCTGACTTGGAACAGCTGTGCATCAGCAGCCACAAACAGCTGCTAGAAATGAAGGTCTACCATATACAAGATAACGGGCTGAGCCTCACTATGGTAAATACATGCCTCTCCTTGCAATTGAGCATTAGATCTAGGCTATACTGCAGATGGTACTGGGGGAGAAAAAAATGCGTAGCTTTATTCCAGCTCTACATTTGCATCTTTCTCCTTACACGCTATACAACCATTTTCTGTCCCTATAATTTTGAATTTATTTCAGGTTCCACGTAGTCTCGTTCCCAGGTTCCCCTTAGTCTCATTCCCAGGTTCATCTTATTCAATAAAAGGAGATCAGTATACACAAACATGATCTTTTAAGGTAGTCTGCATCATCTATACTCCCATGGTTATATGTCATGAGTGATAGTCGAGAGCAGAAATCGAAATTTTATATTCTTATCTTGACTCCCACTCCATGATTTCAGTACCAATCAAAACTGTACTCATAAACTGAGCCCAGTTATGAAGCAAGGTTCAACTTTATGCAATCTCCAATTTCCACTCTCGACTGTAATCTGTATTTAAAACTCTTTGAACGCCATTGGGCACATTTATGTGCATATAAAATAGAGAGAAAACTATGTACTTTATATTAAAACTTGGTTTGAAAGAGTTAATGCTTTTCGGCTCTCTCCACTAGAGCTTTCTTGAGAAGAGAACAGATTTTCCAGAACATGGCATCCTTAAGACTCGGGTATGTTGTAGTCTTAGCCTCAACATAAGATTTCTGTTAATGTAGTATGCAAGGTAGGTACTTCCTCCCTCCTCCCTCCCTCCCACCTACCCTCTCTCCTTCCTCCCTCCTCCCTCCCAACCCTCTCTTTCCTCCCTCCCTCCCTCTCTCCCTCCCTCTCACCTACCCTCTCTCCTTCCTCCCTCCTCCCTCCCCTCCCTCTCTTTCCTCCCTTCCTCTCTGTTCCCACCTACCCTGTTCTTCCACCTTCCCTCTCTCCTTCCTCCCTCCCTCTCTCCCTCCCTCCCACTTACCCTCTGTCCTTCCTCCCTCCCCACCCTCTCTTCCTCCCTTCCTCTCTCCCTCCCTCCCACCTCCCTCCCTTCCTCCCTCCCCACCTTCTCTTTCCTCCCTTCCTCTCTCCCTCTCTCCCACCTACCCTCTCTCCTTCCTCCTTCCTCCCTCCCCACCCTCTCTTTCCTTCCCTCTCTCTCCCTCCCTCTCACCTACCCTCTCTCCTTCCTCCTCCTCCCTTCCTTCCCTCTCTTTCCTCCTCCCTCTCACCTACCCTCTCTCCTTTCCTCCTTCCTCCCTCCCCACCCTCTCTTTCCTCCCTCCCACCTACCCTCTCTCCTTCCTCCTTCCTCCCTCCCTAACCCTCTCTTTCCTCCCTCCCTCCCTTCCACCTACCCTCTCTCCTTCCTCCCTCCTCCCTCCCCACCCTCTCTTTCCTCCCTCCCTCTCTCCCTCCCTCTCACCTACCCTCTCTCCTTCCTCCCTTCCTCCCTCCCCACCCTCTCTTTCCTCCCTTCCTCTCTCCCTCCCTCCCACCTACCCTCTCTCCTTCCTCCCTCCCCACCTTCTCTTTCCTCCCTTCCTCTCTCCCTCCCTCCCACCTACCCTCTGTCCTTCCTCCCTCCTCCCTCCCCACCCTCTCTTTTCTCCCTTCCTCTCTCCCTCCCTCCCACCTACCCTCTGTCCTTCCTCCTTCCCTCCCTCCCTCCCTCCCTCCCTCCCTTCCTCCCTCCTTCCCCACCCTCCACAAGCTGCAGCAGCTGCGAAACCTCCTAGCTCGATGTGTCTTTGTGGTTCCTGTGCTCTCATTCCCAGAGCCACTTCAGGAAGAGGCTATGCACTGGATATTCCAAAATGAGGACAGGTCAGTTAATGTCACTAAAACTCAAAATCCAGACCACAGCTTGCATGGATTTTCCAGAATGAGCCACGGTTACTGAAACCCAAATTCCTTACATAAGCTATCACCCTGCCAAACTCTGAGGGTTTCACTTTCTGTATACGTACTGATTCTTTTCTACCTCTTAGGGTGTGGCGATACCGAGGGGGGTGCGACGGACACGAGACCCTAGAGCAGTTCATGAGCTTCCTCGGGAAGGGGCCGGGGGAGAAGAGAGAGAGGGAAGGAGGGAGGGACCGGAAACCCCAAGATACGTACGCTGGTGTGTTGGTATTATGTTTGCCTCGTGCACTGGAGACGGGCCGAGATGTGGATATCGCTAGGGTGTTCCAGGTGGGAAGAAGTTTGTTTGTTGTTTATTTGTTTATTTGCTTGTTTGTATATTGTTTTTGTTTGATTATATTCTGTCTTTTCTAAACTACTGTCTGATATGCAGGTTCGCCATTCGGTTGGCTATGCAGTAGGGGAAGTCCCTAACCCAGTTGCCATGGGAGATGACAGTGAGGAGGTGGAACAAAGAGGTGTGGCCGCAAGATGGCGGCCACTTGATCAGGACTGCTATGAGATTGTCACTGCCTGAGTGCACCCAAGGTCAGTCCTTTGCTACTGGAGTCAGTCATTATAGCTACATACGTAACAGCTTGAAAGAAATCTCTTATTCGGTGATATCCCTTCATAGCCTCGTTCCCAGGCTCCACTCCCCAGCGTTTCTCACACACTCCACTCCCCAGCTTTTCTCACACACACAGTGCGAGAAAAACTGGGGAGTAGTCTTGCACACGTAGTGTGAGAAAAGCTGGTGAGTGGAGGCTGGGAACGAGCAACAGCAGTAACTAAGTAACTAAATTAAGGCGAAATACCTCTATTTTTCTGTTTAAAAATGTCAGAATGCCTCAGAATCAATCTCAGAGCATCTATTTGTCAAAATTTCAGGGGGGGGGGGGGGGCATACTGAAATTACGCCTTCCACGTCAACGCCAAACTTTGGAGTTCCCCCCCCCCCCCCCCCCCGCCCAAACGCAAAATCCTGTATGAATCCCTGTTGTACTTCAGAGTTATGCAACTTGATACTGGTAAAAACCTACTGGGGATGGGTGGGGCCAACTCAAATGTGGTAAGCTGCTTGTGTGTGCATCATTTGTCCATTGCAGTTATCGAGGGCTGAACTTGAGTGTGCAGATGCACCTGGAGATTATAAAGCAGGGTAAGACTGAATACCATATGTTTTTTACTCCATTTTTTTTGATAGAATTATTGGGGGGGGGGGGGGTTGAGGAGTTTGGTGTACTCAATAGAGCAGGCTTTATCTTAGGGTGCTTGTTGTTGTAAGCAATCACATGATATTTGAGTCACGCCTATTCGAACGTTCTTTTTTCTTTCGCCGAGGGGTCGGGGGGCGTGAACGGGGCACGAGACTACGTACGATATTGGATCGCTTAATTAACTGTAGCCGCACCCATTGCATTATAGATGAGTTTGTTGACGGAAATTACGTCATTTTCAATATTCGTGTAAGGGCTGTGTACTAGTCGTATTTCCTAAAGCCGAGTGAGTTAGAAAACTTGGAACGGACGGTCCAGTGACAGAGGAGAGACATCCACCAGGTTAGGCCTCGGGCTATATAATTTATTAGCTAATACATTTGCGTAAAGAGGGGCAGTTTAACTCCCTCCTGGATGGAACCCCCCCCCAGGGAGTCAATACAGGTATCAATGACTCTCCAAATGTATGTATACAATCCTCACCAGCCCCACCCTCAGAGTCGGCATCCAGCGGTCAGGAAGGGCGGAGGGTAGGGTAGTCTCCTTTCCAGACGACTTTTCGCCCTCCGTCGGGAAAAGTACATCTGGTAACCCCCCTATTCCGTTTCAGTTCAGGATATTGCTTGAGTCACGTAATCATTGCTTACATTGACAGCAATGCAATCTTACGTGACGTCACACGTTAAATTATAATAATACAATACACCAACGTTCCAGCAGACTTGAACCGAAATGGAATAGGGTGATTATCAGATGTACTTTTCCTGACGGAAGGCAAAAAGTCGGCTGGGAATGAGACTAAGGGCAGGCATGGACCACTTGTGGTACGATAGGGCTGGCCTGGGTTGACCCCTGACCTTTATGACATGCAGTGACGTAAATACTGATGTGCATGGCATATAAATAGCGGGTAATTCATGCAATTTTCACTTTTTCCTTGAAGAGTATCTAAGATGAAACAGCGGCAATTTTTCTGTCGAAATTAGAGTTGGGCTTCAGAGAACCTTTCTTTCATACAGCAGTACTGAGTGCATAACCGCATAAAAGACTACCCTCGTTCCCAGGCCTCCCCACTCCGTGTGTGTTATGTAATGCGAGCACGCGAAAGTAAAAGTGGGGAAGGCTTGGTACGTGTATCATTATCAGGTGCGATGTAGACTTAGGGTAGACTCAATTAGCCGGTTGAGTGCACAGCTTAGCAAGGTGCTAGGCTGTGCACTCAACTGGCTAATTGAGTCTATTCTACATCATAGAATGTAGCATGTGATAAATGATACCAAGCCTTCCCCGCTTTTCCTCTCGCTCGCATTACGTAACACGCACGGAGCGCGGAGGCCTGGGAACGAGACTAGTATAAGACTTTTATAACAGCAAGTGGACACATGTACTGTACATGTACTCTTTTTGTGAATCGCTTAGACCAATCGCTTAGACCAATCGATTAGGCCAATTGCTTAGGCCAATCACTTAGGCCAATTGCTTAGGCCAATTACTTAGGCCAATCACTTAGGCCAACCGCTTAGGCCAATCACTTAGGCCAATCGCTTAGGCCAATCGCTTAAGCCAATCGCTTAGGCCCCGGGAACGAATCGCTTAGGGGTTGAATGACTTAGCAGTGAACAGTGAGTAAATGACCCTCTCGGCCACCGTAACAATGTCATATGCTAAGGTGTATGAGAACAAGGAAATGCAGCCTCGTCCCCATCCAAAAACGGGGTAGAGCCTGGTATCTCTCATGAGTGACGTTCAGGGTAGAAACGGAATGACATAATCTCACGTGTCTTAGGGAAGTGGTCTGGCGAATGTGTTGTACAGCTTCTGCATCTCTGGAATGTAAGTGGTTATGTAACCTTGTAGTAATTCGGAAGTGTCTAGACAGTACAATGTGCTAATGAAGTAGGTGCTCAGGCTTGAGAGACTCCTATCCCATCGCTTTGGCGGTACTCATGATAGCTTCACTTACCACCGGTGCACTCCACTTGGTCGTTTGTTTCGCCATAGATACATGTAGCTTGAACTAGCAGCTACTTCACAACGCAGGCTTAAGATCTAATCTACGTTACACCTCAGGCTGAGAATGCCATGATAACGAGATAATTGATCATGTGACAAAGATCTGCAAACTGATTGGAGCGCAACCAGCAGAACGTCGCTGCAAACGTCACCAGACCACTTCCCATTTTTTTTGGCGGAAGGGGGCTGGCACGCGAGACTTGGAAAGGCAGTCAATCAACATTTCTTGTAACTAATATTTATGGCCTGTTGGTGCCACAGACTGAGTACTAAGGTAGTGTCACCAGCGAAAGGTGATTTTAGTGACAAGGCTACATTGTATAATTCAGAAAACTGTCAGTCATTGTATAGCATCCTCTCTACATTGTAGATTGACAGTTTTGAAATTCCTGAACACTTCGTCAAATTCTTTGTCAAATTCTGTGACATCTGACAGAATGGGCAACAAGGAGGCCGAGGACACTATGAAAGAGTTTGAGGTAACGAGAGTATAATTATAGGGACATCCTTTACTTGTGAATTGTAAATACCAACCAATCTGTATACGTAGCCTCGTTCCCAGGCCTCCCGCTCCGTGTGTGTTATGTAATGATGCGAGCAAGAGGAAAAGCGAGGAAGGCCTGGTACATGTATCATTTATCACATGCTGTGACTTAGGTAGATTCAATTAGCCGGTTGAGTGCACAGCTTAGCAACATGTCCACGTATTCCGTCCCCCTCCCAAGATCCTGGCTCTTGAGAGGATCTTGTAGGGGACGGAAATAGTGGGTATGTTGCTAAACTGTGCACTCAACCGCTTAATTGAGTCTACTGTATGTAGGTTACAGCACCTGATAAATGATACGGTTAGTTAGGTTCTGTCTATGTAAATTAGCTAGCTACATGTATCTAGTGAGCCTTTGTGCCTGTTTGTGAGTCTGTACAGCCAAGAGCTGTTTTAGTACGGTTTTACACGCGTAGTTTTCACCAGCAATACGCAAGAATGCTATGCTTAGAAAAACTGTGAATTTGGTTGCGTACTGCGACCGTACTATGAGTATGGAACGTCAACTTTGTATTGACCCCTACTGTAGTGTAACACTCTCCTCTAGTGTAAAAACAATCCATGTTTCATTTGATTACTCAAAACATTATGTATATACAGATCTTTAAAATGCATGTATTTGAAAATGTACGAAGTGGGCCCTTTTCTAATACCCGTTCACACATTAATTGTATTTTACCACTGAAGATTGCATTCCTTGACACATGTACAAATAAAGCGCCACCTGAAATACAAGTCTTCACTGTAAGGTTGCTTTCCTCTTGCAACAAGCCTGGATAGGTTTTCCAACTATTTGAAGATTCTACTCTTGATTAGATGTACACGTGTATGAAATGTCATTCTGGTTTCTGATAGTAAATTTGACTGGCTTCACTTTGAAGGTTGTGCAATCATCAGGTCAGTCAAGGCTAAATGCAGCTGTAGAATGGATCAGCTTGGCCAGACAGTCTCATCTTGCAGCGAAAGTGCTGACACAGCAATTTCGTAGTGCGCTTCCAGTTAGCAATCAGAACTTGCCAAAACAGAATAGCATTGTTACCTACCACTTTTTCGCCGTCTAGGCAACACAAAACTAATCTAGCTTGACGTACCTTGGCCTATTGAGCCGACAAACTTCCAGTAGCTTCCACTGCGCTCGTGGCTATAGTGGCATAGTAACGGAATGACGTAACCTAGCGCATGTGATGATTGCGGACGATAATTGTGCCTTGGGAGGGTGTATAATATCAGTAAGCATTTACCGTTAGCTATGTTCTTTTTCCTGATTAGGCAACAACACCATTCAACAGACCTGAGATATACCAGTGAGTTTATATGGCACATGAATACAACCATTATATTATGTAGGTTGATCACCTGCATTAATTCTGGTCATATATGTCAGCAGGTCACCACCACGGCCATGCGATATTCAAGGCTTTGGAATTTCTTTTAACTCCATGAGCTTCAGTAAACGAGTCAACAGTAATAAAGTCATGACTTAGAAATTGTTACGTGTATGTCACGGTACAGAGGTACCGTATTTCCATGATCAAACAGTACCAGTTGTCACCCTTGAATTGTAGCCACACCTCCAAAATGCTTATTATTAAATCACCAAGTAAAGGCCCCCACACAGCTAGTACCCAAAACTGCTAGTACTCAAGTACAATGTGAACAAACCTCAGATCAGCTGCAGACAAGAGTAGAGTAAATTTAATAATTATCATGAGCTCATCTTGGTATTCTGCAAAGTCTGAAGGGGTTGGAGCCCGACTGCGGCCACCTGGGAATCTATACTTTGAACTCCTGCTTGAAAAAAGGGCTAGCTTAATAATGCTTTTTGTGCATCACTTTACAGGGGTTCACTAAGGAAAATCCCCAAGGGCGGGCAAAAGCACGTTGGAAGACATTTTTGGGGGAGGAGGCGTACGTATAGTGAGCAATATCAATTTTGAAGGGTTGAAATCCCAAGGTGGGGGGGGGGGCACAAAGTTTCCAAGGGAGGGCAAATGGGGCCCCCCCCCCCCCCCTAAATAAAGCCCTGCTTTGTAACTAGTCCGGTGTACTAAATGCTGCCTTTGAATAGTAGCCACAGAAAATTATGTGATGAATAATTAGTAACTGATCGTGGAAATATGGTATGCAAGATTACATGTGTGCCTGTCCCAGGTAGAAAACGAACATTATTCCATCATGTATTTTGATCGCATTCGCGGGTTCAAAGCGCTGTATCTTTGTAATTCCGTTAAGGGTGGGCTCATACTGTGCTACATAGTTGCCTCAATATGTGAGGCTTCTACACAGCACATAGTGAGCCCCGCCCTTAACAGAAATTCTGAGATATAGCGCTTTGAACGCGCGGATGTGATCAAATACGCAACGGAATAATGTTCGTTTTCTACCCGGGACTGCCACATGTAATACCATGACGACAAAATTTAACTGATAATTGTCCTTTTTCAGTACATACAGAGTGTTTCAGAAACTGCGAGCAGAGTATGATTCGCGTCCCAATGAGGACTCCATTCAACCACATCAGCTGACTGGTGATGGGTACATCGATGCTGACATTTCTCTTCCTGTTGCGTTCGTTGCAGATAATCTTCCTCAACTACGAGTGAGGGTGTTGTGTGTGTCTGTCTGTCTGTGTGTGTATATGGGTGTGCATGGTGTGTATGTGCTACATGTACATGTACAGTATATGTGCATGATTTTATGTGAGTGTGCATGTGTGTGTGTTCACATACATGTGACAGTCTCGTGTAAAAATCGAATATTTTTCACTGCGTATTTCAATTGCGTCACTGCGTTCAAAACGCTGTATCTCCGAACTTCCATTAAGGGTAGGGCTCGCACGCGCTGTGTAAATGCATCAATATCTGATGCATCTACTCTGCGTGTATGCATGAGTCCCACCCTTAACGGAAGTTCAGAGATACAGCGCTTTGAACACAGTAACACGATCGAAATACACAGCGAAAAATATTTAATTTCTACACGAGACTGTCACATATGGTTATAAAAACGCATTGTTTTTGTACTTATAAGCCAGCAGTAAAGTATTGCTTCAGCTAATTAATATTAAGAGACTTTATGTGAATTGCCTTCCCGATGCTTAGTCGCATTATATGATATGTATCTTGTGTGCCTTATTCAGAGCAACCCATTCAGACATCGGATTTGCAAAATATTCGTCACTTCTGATCGCGAACAAATGACTTTTGTTGAGTTTCTGGATATGGTCTCAGCCTTCAGCCCAAAGGTATAATACAATACCTCTACAATATACAATGTAGTACTGTGCCCTTTATATTGTATAAAGTGGCTGGAAAGATTTAATAATGACTCTGAGGTGGCTTAATGCTAACTAGCCAGTACGGAGGGAGGGGTTTCGCCCCCCTCCACCTCCCCCTTGTAAAAATTTGTGCCCCCCTTAGGAATTTCACGTGGTCTACTGCCACACGTCACTTTGGTCACGCCCCTCAAAGGTCGGGCAGCGTGTTCTATTGTCCCCAGACCATTCTTTGGCAGCTGGTGAATAGAGGTCTGGGCGCGAGACTAAGAAAACAGCTGCTAATTAATTCAAGTAATTTGTGCAGGTATCTATGTATCGTGTACGGCTTTCCTCCCTTCAAAATTCTATACAGCAGAAAACATTTCATGCTTTCCAAATATTTGGCAAGTTATCAGAATACTATGTGTGGCAGTCCTGGGTAGAAAACGAACATTATTCCGTCCCGTATTTTGATCGCATCCACCTGTTCAAAGCGCTGTATATTTGAACTTCCATTTAGGGCGGGGCTCACATGTGCTGCATAGTAGCGTCAATATGTGAGGCTTCTACGCAGCACGTATGAGCTCCTCCCTTAACAAAAGTTCTGAGTTATGGCGCTTAGAACTCAGTGATACTTTGTGACATTTACAGCATAGTTTTTATTTTTTCTTACCGTTTAGACTGATTTTTTTTGTATAATAACACAAATGCACACATACACACACATACGCACACACGCACACACACATATACACACACACGCACACAAATACACACATACACATGCGTGCGCACATACACATACACACACACACACACACACACTCACACAAACACACACACACACACACACACACACACACACACACACACACACACACACACACACACAGACATTGATCAGGATGGAATAATCAGTAGAAAGGACATTTTCGACATGCTGGACATGATGACTGACGAGGGAATGACAGAACGTCTAAAGAACAGAGTTGTGGATGAGGCAAGTAAACGATACAATACATCCAGAAAGTCTCTTAATTAAGCTTAATAAAGCATTGAGTTAATGAGCCACCAAACTGCTGCGCTCGTACTCACATGTTAACATCAGTCCTCCTCGTAAATAAGTTGTCATGTAAATGAGGTGGTAGAAAATGTACTACTAAATTTACCTCCTATTATTGTGGGGGCGATATGGTATGTTAAAAGTTTGTAGCACATACTCTATTGAGTGTAGGCTTTATTTGTACTTGTCATCCCGAAAGCAGTGATGTATGTTTATAGAAATTAGTATTTCACTCAGGAAATATTCAAGGGAGGGTACATTTGCATCTGCAACCGGATTTGCGGAGAGGGACCATATCCTGCATTTTTATAAAATTTCCAATTTTTGCCAATTTTCACACTGTCATATCTCGACAATCATTAACGAGACACGAATAATTCTTGGTACAGTACAAATACCAACCTTCAACTAAAGGAATCCTACACTAGAAGTCTATACCTCTCTCTGTTCCAAAGATATGCACTTTGGTAGCATCGCCATTTTTGGGAAATTGCCCTGCGATCGAAAATCCCTTGAACTCCGCCCCATGTCTTCCTCGTGGTTTGGCAGAATGGCTTTATTTCCGAGTTATTACTACAGCAACACTGGTAAGGCCTAGAGTAAACAGGGCTTATAGCAGGGTTGTCTTGGGTACTTAACATTACATCGCACTCTGTGTTTTTTTTAAGGTATTTCGTGAGGTGAACAAGGAAAACGGTGCAGATGGTTTGAGCACTGAAGACTTTCACTACGCCATCAGCCGTGCTCCAGATTTTCAAACGTAAGCTTCTATTGTTGTTCAGCACCTTGTAGCACATGCACAGAATTATACCATAATCAACGAATTCCTATAAAGTCGATCCCAACTTCAAACCACCTGAGTTTAAAAGGCATCACTTTGAAGTTAACCAGAGGTGCATATAGGCAATTATACCATAATCAACGAATTCCTATAAAGTCGATCCCAACTTCAAACCACCTGAGTTTAAAAGGCATCACTTTGAAGTTAACCAGAGGTGCATATAGGCAATTATACCATAATCAACGAATTCCTATAAAGTCGATCCCAACTTCAAACCACCTGAGTTTAAAAGGCATCACTTTGAAGTTAACCAGAAGTGCATATGGCAATGTACGTACATGACGATCAGTGAACCACATATCTGGATCAAAATGTTACCGACAGGTCCGTACATTCGGGTTAATGAGTGCATGTGCTTCACTCTATAAATGGAAAGGAAGCAATGTATGCTTATTACAATATGGCCGCACCCACCACTGTAAAAAATTTGCAAGCATCAATCCTGATGTACTAGTAGACAATGCCAAGTTCACTCATATTCTGATTCGTGACGATGTCATCTGTAGCCGTCATGTTTAATAGTACAGGTAGCCTCATCTCCAGGCTCTCTGTGCGTTGCTGGAGAGCCTGGTATATTTTCTCACATGATTAGACTTACTTAATTGCGTGTGGGCAGGGACCGCTCGAAAGACGGTTGCACTTCTCTACCTTCTGCTGGTGACATTGTTTCAGCGCTTAGTCTGTGGCACAAACGGGCTCCGAAGAGTAGCTACAAGAAGTATAGATTCGTTGCCTTCCTTCGTTGTCTGATAACTACAGCTGTCCTCTCCCACGCAAAAATTTACCCTTCTACCATCCTTCTACCCTACGCGTCACGCACGTGAGAAAATATACCAGGCCCACAGCTGCGCTAAAGTGAAACACGCACGTGGGCCTGGGAACAAGGCTGTAATACAGGTAATATATCTTGGCCTGGTGAGATACTTGGGGTAATGATACACTAGCTCAGATTTGATCCCCACACTGCAAGATTAACTACGTGCCTCATGCTAAGGTGCTGCTTTGTAGTAGCTACATGTATAATATATTTCTAATTGCTAATGTACATTTTGTTTACTCCTCACACAGTACATTTGGATTCAGGATATGAAATCACAGAACTCTCAGAATGATTATTATTATTGAGAATATGTTTTACACAACAGTGATGATTTCTGTCAGGGCTTCAGCAAGATTTTTAATCAAATTCCATTCTATAATGTTACTTGTTTTTGTAGCTATATAGCTCTATGCCGTGTATAATAATAAATATGTGTGGATTAATATTGCTACTAGTTCACTTTCCTTTGCATGCATTCACTGACCCCATTCCCATCTGTGTAGGGCCTCACTCCCACAGGCTCCACTGCCCACCCAGTGAGTTTTGCATGGCCCGACTGCCCAGTGGAAAGGCATGTGCAGGCTGTGTTTTCTACCATGTAAAAATAAACGTGCACGTTGAGCCTGGAATATTATAGCTATTATGTTTTTGATCAGAATGGATTGGATGGACACTAGCCTCGACCCCAGGCACATTCTATTAGTAAAAAACTAATTAAGTTATACAAATCCAATTAATATTGACCACAATTTGGGGTGGAGAGAAGATTCTCCCCCCCAGTAGATAAAGCCCTGAGTAGCTATAGTATAGAGCTAGCAAATTTTTGGGATGATGTCAATTCGAACAAAATATATAGTTCCTTGATCACAATATTAAGCTTCCCCTAGGAATGTACATATTGTTAATTTATTTATGATAGAACAGCTAGAACCTATTTATTTTATGTGGGGCGTGTTAGACCAGTCACATCATTAATTTCAGATCATCTGAGCTTAGCATGAGATACAAAATACCAGCTAGCCAATATACATTCCCAGCTGAATGGTGTTTGGCTGTTGATACCAGTTTTATGGCAGTAGGAAAATCAAGCGGTCTGAAAACATGACGTAAATTATCTCAAAAAAAAAAATCACTGAGCATCTGCATTATCAACTTGAACCAATGTCCAATGGGGATAGATGCCTTTCTCCACCACTGGGCAAGACGTATGCGTTTCCCCCATTTTTCCTAATCAGCCGCTGCCTAAGGAAGGTGATATAGGACAGGGTCAACCGGATGGTGATAATCGCACCTGTCTGGGAAACATGGGTCCTGGTGTGGTATCCCCTCCTACTGGAATTGTCAGTGGAAATTCCAATCCTATGCCCAAATCTTCACAACGTACTCTTGGACCCGCAGGGAAGGACACACCCAATGGTGTGCAGTGGTGGTATCAGACTGGTTGCATGGACAGTGTCATACAACAGCTCAGAGAGGAGTTTCGGACAAAAACAAACTGCCGAACTCATCTGTGCCACTTGGCGGAAAGAAACTTAAAAGTCCTATGGATCGGCCAGAAACAAATGGCAGAGCTGGTGTCATAGAAAACAAGTTGATCTAATTGCAGCTCCTGTAAACCTCAACATTGATTTTCTTTTTTAGCAGAAGCAAGGAAAGCGATATTCACCACTTACTTCATAGCTAGCTACTAGTCAGTGATCTTCCTCGGAGGCATCCCAGCAGGCCAACATTGATATCCGTTAGTATGCAGATTGCTACATGATATTTGCAACTCAAGACCACCACAATAAAACTATGTGGCTCTCTGGGATGTTATCCATGTGTTGCAATAGCTACCTTGATTCAATTCTATGCCACAATCTGCTGAACTTCCACTCAAGACTCTCTCAGCAGCACTGACTAATGCAGATCAGGCTTCAGATCTACATGCTTTGGATTTGCGATACTAGCGTATTAAACCAGAAGGAAGAGCATTCATTATTCCAGGTCTCACAAAAACCAGAAGAACTGGTCCTAGAAGTGTACATAGAAGCCGTATACCATTTTTCTGAATGTACATAATTTTTACCCATTTGTGCCCCTTCCTTCATACTTTGTTTACTTTTTTCCCTTAATTTGACAGAGTATCATTCTCAGCATGCTTGTGATTCACAAGCCAGCTAAGCCCGGTGTGTTTATCAGTTTTACTTATCATATTACAAGGCTACAAAAGTTTGATAAATCAATCAATCTTATGACTATTCATTGTACAGTAATTAATGTTCGGGAATATAAAACATTGATGAAAACAATGGCATGTATGCATATAATTAAAGGGCAATTATGCATGAAACTACAAACTCAGGTTAGAGAGGATATAGCCAGTGTATGTACTATGGCAATGATAGAACACAAGACTCAAAGGTCATGAGAAAGTGATATTCAGTTACTAGCTAGTGTCCAAGAATGTGGTGTGGTGATACCGGATCTATGAACTTGTGTAGATATATCATCCCATCATAACCACCACTGACTAGCTCAAAGTTGTCAAACTGGACACCCCACACACGGCCACTGTGTTCCTATAGGGACAAAGGCAAAGTCAACCTGATGACAGCACATCAGTAGTGTAAATAATACAGCAGATAGTGGTCATGTGATCCCCTGGACTTACGGACAATTCATTTTTGCGTACACAGCCCTATTAATTCCCCCCACACAGTTAAATGTGATTTTGGTGATTATGAGTAAGTCCCTTATCACTAATTACATGAGTGGGAGGAGGCATAATGCAGATGGTATTGGGCTATAACTGTGCACTCTAGTCTCATTCGCCTACACAACCTCCAGTAAACTGAACATGGTGTACTGTATAGTGGAAATATTTGTGGGGTAACCCCTTCATGATTGGGCTTCCAAGTGAGAAATTTGTGGTTAGTATATTTGCAGCAAGAAATTTAGAAATCCATAATTATGCCAGTGTTATTTACTGTTTTCCAAAATTTCTCTCTCGCAATTGATTTAATGTGGTAAAAATCTATACCGTGTAAACACCTCCCACTATGTAGTATATTATCTAAATTCATGTACCACTGCCTCACTCTCTGTCACCTGCTAATTTCATTTCCAGCCACCCCCTAGTTTCATTCCAAAACCACCACTAGCCTCATTCTCAGGTGCCCACTACCCTCATTCCCAAGCCCTCCTAGCCTTATTTCTACCACCCCACTAGTCCCATTCCCAGATTCCACTAGTCCCATTCCCAGGTTCCCACTAGACTCATTTGGAACCTCCTATGAACTAGCCTCCTTCCCAGACCCAATCCCAGGGGCCCGGTAGCCTCGCGAGTTTCCAGACCCCAACAAGTCTCATTCCTAGGCCACAGTCTCATTAGCATTGCACGGCCCATGGCCAGTATTTTTTTCTTATAAAAACACAGCCTGTGCTTTGTCACTGCTAAATGCAATGGAGCTTTGGGACGAGACTAGGACTATGCAAAAATACATATAGTGGTGCAGATGAGTTTGGGAGCTTTAAGTGTTTCAACACTAGAAGCACATATGAGGCTACTATAGCCTTACAAAGCAGTATTACTAACCACCAGTCAATACAACTGGGGAGGAGTCAGGCCCCTCCCCCACTGGTCAGCTGTTCCTGGATCACAACTACAAAGGAAGACTTACCAGTACACTGTTACTACATGAAGGCCAGACGGGATGCAAGAAATCTTTAACAGGAGTGCCATTCACCAACTAGAAACTGCTCAGGTGAGCACAATACTAAGCTCCAACACTACAGTCAGCAATGGCAGGTGTTCTGTCTTTGGTGCTATTTGTATACACAGAGTAGCCTTGCTCCCAGATTCCACTCCCAGCTTTTACTACATGCAAAAAACAAGCTGGGATGGGAGACTGCATACGACAATATCTCTACACAGTACATAGCTACATGTATATCAGTGCTTAGGGTACATACTAACGCTGATTAGACACACATTTCCATCGGGCGTGTGTGGCAATTCTGTGTTTCACTATACACAAAGGGAAGTAACAGGTATCTACCTCAAGTATACAATTATGCCCACTTGGTATGGAAGGGTGGAGAGATTTACAGCAGCATATTTTGTTGCAGGGGCGTAGGAAGATGTTTTGTAGCAGGGGGGCTGACATGGCCAATGAATTGGTGGGTGTGTATGTCTGCGGGCAAAGCCCGCTCTGTCTAGGGGGGTCTGGGGGCATGCCCCCCCGGGAAATTAAAAAATTTACATGCTCTGACATCACTTCTCGTGCATTCTGAGCCAACTTTCACTGCATTTTACTGATGGTGATTTTTCTTTTCATGACCTTTTAGCCCACTCATTAAATGCATAGAAGCATAGTGATATTGTTATATGAGTTGTTATCTGTGTAGGAGAAACAATGAACTTGCCAAAGGAAAGATAAACTAAAATTTGCCAAAATAGTTCAGTCGGCGGCTGTTTGCAGACACAAACTCCGAGGTACCATTTATTGTATCATATTGCATGGGTGTAGCTATGAAAGAAGTTGCCATGGCTACAACTGCCATGCACACCTGCCATGGCTTCTTTGAACTCTTAGTTTGTAGTCTAGCATTGCTGTGCAGTCAACCTTGAAAACTAGCTGGAGTCTATTACCAAATAAGGCAATCCTCCAAGCAACAACCATTATGATGCAAGCCAGCTGTACAATGGCTTCTTAGAGATGCCCTTGGGGGGAATACATGAAACTGCACTCAGCATACAAATCCCATACACACTTCAAACAACTATAACTTGTCCCATACCACCACTCACATAACCACTGATGGTATTTCACCCCACAATACACTAGCTACCACACATAGTGAGGGTACAGCAAATAATGATTTGTGAAATCATACAGAAATTTTACAGCTGCTATTTACAGCTGGATCACTGTCCTCATTCCCAGGGACATGTGCATGTTTCCCTCTAGTGACCTGTGGGCCTGGCACTTTTTCTGACGCATTGCGATGTGTAGGTTAGAATGGTGGTAACTTTTTGCGCGGGGAAGGACAGCTGTAAATCTCAAGCAATGAATGTAGGCAGCAAATCCATAACTGGTTTTAGCTACTCTTCAGAGCCTGTTTGTAGCTACCACAGAAAGACTGTCACCAGTAAACAGTAGAGTGATGCAATGCTGTATTTCGATCAGTCCATGTCCACGTGCAATTAAATCTGCCAAATCACATGAGAAAATGTACCAGGCTCTCCCGTGCAGAGTCAAACACACACAAGAGTCTGGGGATGAGGCCAGTCCTTCTAGTCATCCTACCTTTAGGGTCATTGTGTTCAGAGAATCAGGGGATGAGCTGGGCTCAAGAACGGCAGACATACTCCAGACCTTCACAGTGCTACATGGAGAAGATGGGACAGATCACACCCACTGCATGAGGACATGAGTGGTGAACAATACTGTATATGTACAGTTAGTGGGAGGACAACAGACTGAACAATAATACAGTTACACAATGTGTCATCACTCACCTATCACGACTTCCAGTCACTATTCTGTTATCATCAAAAGCAACAGAGCTGTGGGAGGGAAACCACACCCACTAACAATGCTACCTTCACACAGTCATGGTACCATAACACTATGATGTTACTTTCACATGTATCGACATCTGGAACAGCCACTGGGTACAGTAATGGAACACAGGTTTAATCAGCAAGAAAGGTGATAGGCTATGATGCTGTACACTAAACGCCTCCCACCTACTGGATATAGCTAGCAGTACCACATACAAATTTAACTAAAATTCCTATTCCCAGTCCACCTTTTACTACTCGGAAAACCAAACACTATTTTGGCCATGATGTCAAGATATGCAGTGGCTATTTGGAATGAAAGTAATAAGGACTGGTGCTCATCTTTGAAAATAGTAGCTATAAGAGGTTCTGATATTCATGGGGTGCCTTGTCCTTCATACACATGTATGACCTTTACACTTGTGGGGTTGGTGCTAGATTGGCCCAGTACAATGCAATGAATACCAGACAGGAAGTGGGGCACAGCTGGCCAGACACACTTCAACTTGTACGAAGAAACCAGCACTACTGTATAAGGGGTGTCTCTAAATACTGGAATTTCATAAATCCTTGTTTAGGATTGACCTTACTTGTAATCCACATTGCAGGACTATTCTTTACACACTTGCTGTTTTTACCTGTGATCTCTGTAGGCTCTAGTTGATAGCAAGGCTTCAAGTTGTGGAAGGCTTATTGTTCCTGGTAAGTGCTGTAAAGGCTGTTGCTACCTACTCTTGCTTTGGGTGCCTTGTTGCTGTGGGGTGCTTACCATTGTGTGAGTATCAATGATTGGGATGTAGTTGCTGTAATTTAATTGGAAATTTATATTCATAGCATTTCACTTTCTATGGGTAGTGTTATCCCAATTCCAATCCCACATTGTCCACTTGCCCAATAGAGTATGCTATACTTACAAGATGTAACTCTGATGTCCCTTCCACTTCCTGAGACAGGCTCCAGTTTCCAGGTCCCACAGTCTGTTGGAGTAGAGAAATGCATGTTATTACTTGCATGCCATACAATAGGAGGAGGAAGCCATGTTACTGCTTACTGTAGGTATTGTGTATATAATTACTAGGGCAGGACATTGTGGGGTAAGCCTGAGCTAGTGCATGTGTGTAACGTGGAGTAGCAGTCGAGAGCAGGGGAAGACATGGAAGAGAATGAAACACTCATCCTGGTAACCAGGTCTAATTTTGAAAGTTATGTGACCAGTGTGTGATTGACATGTGATGGCTGGTCCCTGCATTTAGTTAAAGTACTTGAAAGTTATCCAGTTATGAGAACAAAATCTATATAACCATGTCAGTGGCACTGAAGTAGGTACAAATAAACAAATGACCTTTAGAAGTTGAGATCTCTGCTACACATATCCAAAAAGTCAGCCACGACTATACTAAGGGAGGCAGAGTGATGGGCCCTGATACTTACACTATTGTGATGCAATTGGAGGCACAAACAAGTCACTAATTTGTGGCTCACTCAGGCACACCCCAAATATAGTATTTTGAATTTACCCCATGAGGATATCTATATAGGCTTGTTTATAGTATTATTGAATTTAACCCATGAGGTCATGTATATAGGCTTGTTCATTATCATCATTCCCAGCTAGCTGGTATTCACTGACTACACACTTTGACACTCTAAACAGTGAACATATTCTTTAGACTACTTCCCTCACTAGCCATAGAATGGCATCATACTGTACATGAGTTCTGGTACCACTGTCCCATTGTTGTTGTAGAGCTACACCAAATAAGGAATACTAGTCATACAAAGGTCGAATGCATGCTTTAATCTAATTATACACAGCCACTGAACTGTGGTAGTGCAGTAATTGACATGACATAACAGATCATAACTCCTTCCAACTGCAGTGCTCAATAAGTATCAGTTACAGTCCACCCAGAGGGATATTATAAACATGAGGCCCAACGATGAAGCCTGAGAGCTGAGTACATATAAATCACAACTGGCCAGGTTATAAGTGATTTACTTGGCTTCCTCAGTAGTAGCTGGCTTTCTCAAGAGCAGTGAAGACAATGTGGTTACCTGCAGTTGGTGGCTGTTAGGAGTGGTACTACATGAGCTAATAGATGGATACCCTGTGCAGCAGTAACAGCCCAGTCAGCTAGTGGACAGTTACACTCATTAGTACAAATTAATGACTTAGATTTGGAGATGCCTAAGCCACTTACTCGACATTATCAGCCAAATTTGGCACTGGTAACACTATGGTATCATCTGTATATTGTCAGTCTCCAAAAGCAACAAAGCATTTCCATTTGGACTTGCCGGTGTAACTGGCTATGTTCCATTATTGGGGCGAGCCTGAGCGAGCCCCACAATAGTCATGTCAGCAGTGCATTTTCTCTGAATGAAATATCGTACGTACGTCGTGCCGCATATTCGATGTTCACATAATATAACGCGTTGTAATCTAATTTTAGCAATTCCAATTTCTCGTGCTCTCACTTGGCAGCTGAATTTCTCGCGTTTCCACTACACATACGTACAAAACAAGTGGCAAAACCACTGGTTCTTCCTCGGCTATGGATGCTACAAAAGCGCAAACTACTTCCTCAAAGGGAACTACTGAATCATGCAGTGCAGAAAGAGAATAGGCTATGCCATAGAAGAGAACGAGAGAGGGCCTGCCATGCTTCCGAAAATCCTGAACAGAGAGAAGAAAGGTTGCAGAAGTGGAGAGTAAGGGATAGGACTAGGCACGCTGCTCAGACTTCCGAAAGAAGAGGGGCAGACCTGCAACAAAGAAGGCGCAGACTGGCAGTCGAGACTGACGAGGTGAGATAGGCTAGGCTGCAGCGAATGACTGACAGACTTGCCGATGAGACTGCTGAGGAGAGAGAAGCCAGGCTGCGGCAAATGACTGCTTCCAACCATGTGAGATTGGCTGCTGAGACTGCTGAGGAGAGCGAGGCCAGGCTACAGTCTGACAGAGTACTAGTGAGGCAGACAACAGCAGGTCATGCAGGCACAGCTCCCATTGTTTCAACAATCTTCTATCCAAACTAAGATGCTTAAATTTCATGCACACCACATGGCTACGCAGGATGCACTGAGATGTACATGAGATTCCCTGGTCTCAAGATTCACTCACATTCTACTGAGTGTCTGCAATGTAGCCGGGACGAGCATACACCTAAGTTATGGCTACTCCTCTACTAACATGGATCCTGCCTGCCCTATACCATCTAAACTTCAGGCTAGCACATGTATTGCATTCTAGATGAAGTACAGTGGCATTGAAGTATCAATTTTGTATTGATTAGTATGACATTATCCTACATGTTGATGATTCCATTGGAGGGTGTGAATTGACGTATCAATATTGTGTCTATTTGTATGACATCATCCTACATGTTCAACATTACCATTGCAGGGTTTAATACAGGTGGAGGAAATGTTAATTTCGAGGGGTTTGCCAATCATGTCTACCGTTTGCCTCACGGACAGTATGGGTACCGTGGACATGTCACCAATCTATTGCAAGATATAGCCAACAGCTCCTTCACATTCACAATTCTTGCGAAGGCTCGCCCCACAATGCCCTGCATTTGCCTAGTAGCTATAGTAGCTACAATAGTATACTACCATAAGTACGTACTGAGTGCTGCTACAGTTAGGTTAGCTATAAGTTCTGTGTGGCCTACCATAGCATAGCTGTGGTCTAGTTCAGTTCCCAGCTCATCTTTCCATTGCTTGCACCCACTACAGTAGAGTCTCTACACACTACTAGTCTGTGCAGACCCCACTGGACTACGTACAGCCACTCAGATGACTGATGTAATGCCCTTTCTACTATTAGTACACTGCCCTGGCTGGCTTGTGGCTTGGGTATCCAGCAAAATAATACTATAGCAACTTCACATGTATGGCTATACAAAGCTATGGAGACAGCTAATTAAGCTAGCCATGTTCATCTACATTGCCTACAAGAAAACACACATTGTATGTCAGAAATAATTACGCCCTTACGAACTATGAATACAATAATCATTTATGACCTCTGGAACTATTGAAATATTGCTCAATACTCTTCATTTTCAGTAGATGTAGACAGCCTTGATATGCATTTAGAGGTACGTAATTTGGTCCAATTAGTGATTGATTACAACAGGATGGTATGAGCCACCAAAGGTGGTGAAGGAGTGTTCAACTTCTGACTAATACTGTTAATAAATGGATCACAGCCTCTGAGAAGCAAAAGCAATAGACAAAGGATCCCTGCAGTCCACTAAAGGTTCACATCTGGAGATGTGGGCTGTAGGCTATGACATCATGGAATGTTCTAGAAGTGGCATGGGTCTACACTTCAACAGAACTAGGTGGAACACAGTTGAGTGCTAATTTATTTACTGCTGAAAGCTGATGATGCAGACCACATTAAAGCCATAGTGAAGAATGACTATGGCTCAATGGATTTATAAAGTATTTCTGTCGAAACCTTTTCATCCTGTCCACTGGATGTGCTATCCATACTGTCACCTAAACACTACAACTCTGTCCTCACAGCAATACCTTCACATGAATACATGTGTACAGTCATGTGAGGACATGGCACAGCTCACCTAATTGTATGCTCATAAAAATGAGGTGAACTATGGCAGACCATACCCTCTGGATACTGTGTACCACTGTCTGTCTGTATAACAATGCCACCACATGATTACATGGATATTACACCAGTCATGTAATACCATTATTAGCTGACCTGATTGTTCCATCCTGACAGCCACTGACCGTGACCTTTCCTCTGCACTGTAGGGACTGCACCCAGTCACTGTGTTGGAGGGTGTGGAGGAGTCGGCCGTTGAAGCTGTCCCAGACCTAGGGCAATGTACAAGACAAGACAGCAGTACATCAAGTCCACTATCACAACAAACAAGAGAGATGTCAGTGATTATGTCAGGACAGCCAAACAAATTAAGATACTCATAATCCCACCAGCTACACAATCAGTATAGTGTTCAGATATTGACACATCAAATGGCACACCTCACAAACTGTAGTATGGGTGAACAGTGTACATGGACATACATTACACATGCCACAACTAAACTGCTGATGATTATCTATTGCAACTGCTTTGAGATGTACATGCAAGTGATTACTTATTGTGACGACCACTTTTGCTGCCTACATGTATGTATGTGTGTATACACAGCTGAGTATGTCTCTCTTGTGTTCTGCTGTTGCTGTCACTCACATTAGTCACTGCTAGAGTTAGAGCTGGTCACTTGTGACCTACAAATCAATACACAGGGTGAGCCTGTACTATGATGACTGTACCTTGATGGAGCGATCATCAGCTCCCGAGATGATGTAAAGATCTGAAATGTCCACTGCATTGATCTCATCCTCATGTCCCTTCAACACCATCCTGAGAGTGATGGCAGTGGGGAACTCAAAGTCCCACACTGCCACCGTCTGGTCCTGTAGGAGCAAGCACACACACCACAGTAATATTATTTCACTTTTGGTTTGTCCTTGCTAGCTACCCATGCACTGTATGAGACATTCCAGGTTAAAGTTCAGATTACAAGTGACTACAGTAGCTGTCTTGGACTACATGTTTCTGCAACAGTAGGACCAACCATGCCTGTGAGACAGTTGAAACTGGCTGGGAAGCAACATTGGACTAAAACAAGACGGGTATCCAAAAATTAATAAATTTCCTGCAAACTCTCTTGTAACAGTTTGAAGGTGTGGTTGTGTGGGTGTGGGAGGGAGTGACTGGAATGGCCTAAAGACATCCAACACTGAGCCACGTGAGCCAACCATCACTTCTGTATCAATTAATTAATGGCTTTCCCAGTCTCCATGTAGAACAACAGTAGCTACACTGTTATACTAATGTGACCTGATGGACTAGTTACAGCACATGTACAAGTCAGGTCGTTTGGCCACACTCACTACTACAAGACCTAATGTACATAATTGCATTCCTTCCAGACTCACACGTCTGTTAACTCTAGCAACAATCCACCTGAAATTCATCAGGCTGAGGTCAAGTGTTTAGTGGAGGACTAGATAGAGGTAGTGGTAGTGGTTTTCTGATGCTTTGTAGACATAGCCATGCACTGATGTAGCTACTAGAGCCCATACAAGGGCACTCAAAGCAGCAAACATGACACTCAAGCAGAACACAGCCATTGTGTTTCTTAGAGGGGATAATTAAATTACAAGACTGTACCCACTCACATAGGAGCCAGTAACCAGCAACTCCTTGTTGAACTTGAGGGATCTCACAGTGCCCTTGTGGTGTTGGAGGTCATTCACTATCAGTCCTGTCTGGATATCCCACACCCTACAGGGAGCACAGAGAGTCAGACTTACAGTGGGGGGATTAGAACAGCATGGACTGGCATAAAGCACAAATTGCATTGTGCAGGCATCATTAAATAGTTGGTAGACAGAAGATGAGCAATTAAAGGTCATCAATATCACAAAGGGTCATTCTGTAGAGGTTATTTCTGTATAGTCAAATCATACACCTAACAAGATGTAGTGGCTACTTAGCTTCTGAATGCTAGCCAAGTGGAGTTAAAAGGGGGTGGAGTTAAAAAGGGGGTGGTACTTAATATGGCCTCATATTTTCCCAGGCCTGCACTGGCCTTAGCTTTTTCTTCCATGGTGCAAAAAAAAAGCTGCAGAGTTGAGCCTGGAAATGAGACTATACTAGTAGCTTGATTTTGTAGGCTTGACCAAAGCACTATAAAGGTGAATTCATGTGGTATTATGAATCCTGTGCAGTGATGTGATTAATGGGGCGTGGAAGCCATTTCAGTCACGTGAACTTGATTGTGGCGTCACATCCTCGGGGCAGGGCGCGGGGCGTAGCACATTCCGAGACACACCCCTCCATTGTCGGGATGCGTTTAGCTTGTAGCTCTTGGCAGGTCATTTCATAGAGTTCTGAGTGTTGTATTTATAAAATTTATCATTCTTGCCGATTAGCTGTGTTTATAAGCGCCTAAAGGCCGTGGGAGAGACGGTGAAGCTCCACAGTAACTAATTTGGCACGCGAGTGAGGAAGCCGTGTGAAACCACAACTCCGCCTATATAGCAGGTGGCTGATTTGAAGCAGAGGTACGTACTTCCTGGCTAGGCTGGGCTTTTTTTTTTGGTTCATTTTATTTTTTTGTTCCTGGTTATTTAGCCGCGTAGGAGTGCTTAGGGAAGGTTCTGAGCCCTCCCACAAGCCTTTCCTAGCCTTATAAGTTATTCTGATAGCCTTTAAATTGCCGTTCAAAATTGTTTACAGAGAAGGCTTTACTACGTAGCTATTGTTTATCGAGAGATAGGCGGAGATTTGCGTCAAATTCCAACTGTGGACCACCTAGCATGTTTGCTAACGCCCAGCAGCTACAGTTGGTACCTATTCTACCTCCGGGTGTTTATACGGTCACTGGTTTGACTGGGATGAAGTATAGCACACTCAGTGGCTGAACTAACTTGACAGAGTGATCATGTGCTCCAGAGATTATGACCTCTTCATTGAACTGCAGACACTCCACAAAGTCCTTATGGCCAGTTAGTGTGTTTAGGAGTTTTAGTGTATCTTTGTCCCAGATCTGTATGTCAAAGTATGTGTGTGTGTGTGAGTGTGTGTGCATGTATCCATGCATGTGTGTATTGAGGAAGGGGGTGACTATATCTCCATCCTTGTCAGTCACATGACAGTGAGGGGTACATGGGAGAACACTGCACGTCCAACAGGGAAGATAATTTCCATACAAAGCACAACATGTAACAAATGTACAGACAGGTAATGACATCAAATGTGTGAATGCAGTGGCTGGTGGGAGCATGTTAGGATTGGTCAGGCATGACAGAGGCTGTGCAGTGGTTAATTTCATCCACAAAGCGAGAAAAAAGTTCTGATCAACATCTTCAATAGGAAGGCAGCAGTTTTGATAGCCTCTCAAAATCACACATCATAGCATTCATAGTCCCAGAGCTAGTTCATATTCAATCACATGCAGACACCTTACCATTATGGCTTTACAATGACTACTAGCTAGTAACCAGGGAGTAGCTATTGCTGTGGAATGAGCTGTGTGGACATGCCTCATGAATATTGATGCCTCTCCCTCTGTTTTTTCATCACTTGAAATATGAAATATGGTGGAAAGCTAGAGAGAGACTGGGAACGAGGCTACTCAGATGACGAGTCCACTTACATACCAGGATTGCAAGGTTTAGAGTAATGGCTGGGGATTAGTCAAAACCCACACATGTGTACCACATGATCCCCCCACACACAAATGGTACGTGTCTCACAAATGGCTGGTTGAAAAATGAGTTGAGATAGAAGAATCAGAGAATAGTACCTGCTACTGACTGCATGAGCCTTTAAGCACCTGATTTGCATCAAAATATTCATGTGGTGGCAAGGACAGTATTGCTGTGGACATGCACTTTATACTGGACGAGGCTTGGTGTTGCTGTCTGATTTACAGCTTACCTAGACTGTAAAAGCAGAAAAGTGGTCCTTCAACTGCCACTAGATTCATTTTGCAAAAGCTGTTTGTAGCTCAGAAGTGGTCATGTGCAGTGCACCCACTGGAATTCAATGACATTGTTCTACAATCATATTCATGTTTTACAGCTTCCTGTTTATCAGTACTGTAGGTTGACTTCAGTCTACACTCTGCAATGGACAGTCTACTTTGGATGGCATCACACCATTGTTTCTAGATCACCTCTCCATCGTGGCAGAGATAGCCACTCATCCCACAGCACATACCCCGGAAAATCCCAAACTCATTCATTACATGCAAGGGAGTGCTGTATTTTATGTGTCCTGCAAACCACCACACAATTCTGTCATTATATTCTTCAGACTTGCTACAGTGCTCACACCCACTCCATTGCATGTAATCAATAATACCCCAGGTCTTAGTGTTGAAGCAATATGCTCCTCCTGCCCTCCATCATACTCTCACTGACTCACTACACACATGTGACACTGCTTCACACTGGAGTGACCCAACACCCCAGTAGCTGCCAACCTTTATTGTGTGGTCAACATGTCCTGATACTATCATCTTGGAGTTGTACTGTAGGCAGAGCACAGGACTGCCAGTCTCAATCTTGGAGAGGGTGTAGTGGCCTTGGGTCCAGTTGGTCTCCAGGGACTGATAGAAAACATGCAGACACAAAAGATAAGCCCTTGTACTCAATGTACAGTGACTAGCTAATAATATAATGCAGCTGTGTTATTTGAAAGAGACTGCAGCCATAAAAATGCTGTACATTACAGTAGTAGTACAGAGCATGCCCAGTATGATACACCCATCATGCTACATACTGTCAGCATTCATACTAATAAGCAATTTCTGTTCCACTTACATGAATGTCCCTAGCAACAGCCCTGTAGAGCTGACGGTACTGGTAGTTGATGGACACAGAGTGAGGGATTTCCTGAGAGATATACTTGTGCCTGTGACAAAGGACATTGTTGAAACTGTGACAGTATTGCCTGAGTATGTGTGAGCTCCTTGGAGTATACACAGGTCATGTTCATGTGTTAGCAACTATACAGCTACACTCATACAAGTACCACTGTTTGCTGTAATTGCATACATGACTCAATGAGTACAGTTCAGAATGCATAACTTCACAAATCATTAGTTCCTGAAGGTCAGTTTTAATGACATCTGTTTTGTGTTGTATGGCTTGGACTAAGCGGGCATAACCTTATTAGCCGAATAATGAAAGCTTTCTATACACAACACTTCAGGGGTTAATTAACCCTTCAAGTGTTACTAAGAGCATAGATAAGAGTGCAGTGCATTCCAAGAGGTTCTTCAGATGCAGAAATATAATGGTACATGCATGTATCTAAAATGCATAAATAAATCTTGTATAGAACGGGGTGAACTACACTAGCTAGCTACCAAGTGTAACGTTACAATTGCAGAAAATGATACACAGGCACATTACCATACACAGTGCCAAAGAGCTTTAATGTTTGCAAACTGGTATCCACATCAACGTCTCACTTAACTGCGCCACCGATCCTGCACCGTCTATATGCTACACAGATACTACCAAAATCGGGCCTGAAGTAGGCCATCCGTTACAAAGATATATGGCAGACTTGACTTCTTAAAATATACAGCAGACGTAGAGAAACAATCACTTCAAATATAGATTAAAGTGCAAAACACCTACATACCTAGTTATTAGCAAAGAAAGAACAAGAACAAGGTTGCATTATACTGCAAAGGATTTTCTTTTGTGGCACTGTTCATCACCTTCAGCAGTGACACGTGCCCTTGATAAGAAGAACGAAGAGCTAGCTACAACAACAGCAAAAAGGGTTTCTGCTGCAGGATCAAACCAAGGCTCTCTGTTTGTCACTGGGTCATTAGAATCTCATATCTAGGGCAGCTTTAAAAACAATTTCTATACTGTTTGCTCGCCATGGAATGTGCCATTCTATTCTGTTCATATCCCCTCGCAAAAACTGAAACTGGAGAAGCTTCAGCTGCTGTTTCTTAGATTTCACCCAAATATCACAATGTCAGCTGTGTTTTGTCCCTCTGTGACCCTTTCTTCGTACTAAACATTACATTATATACACTCCTATTCCCTGAAATAATATACCTGGTAGTGTGTCTAAATGGGAGAATTATATTATTTTTATGTTAATTTGATACGATAGTCAAGTAGTAGTCTAGTAGATAAATGAAAAATGTTTGAGTATATACAGCTAATTAGCTATAGCTACTCATGTACTTGACATAATTGCGATTACAGATTACACCATTGTCACTACTTTTCATTGAGACATTAAATGTCTTCAAAGTCTTTATAGTGTTACAGTAATGTAATCAGACTCCTGACATCCATGATATGTTATGATTGCTACTGACTCACCATCCTCGTTTTTTAAACATGTCTCTCCATAGGGGACTGGTTTCAAGATTTCTTTTGACCTCTGTCTTCCAAATGGGCAATCCTTCAATGATGGACCACCATTCAGGCGACACACGCTGTGCAACTTCCAGGGTCTTCAGGCCCACAAACGACATGATCAGTTCTACAATGTGGGGGACTCCTGCATCTGTAGGCATACATGTGAGGGAGGGATAATGAGGTGAAAGGTACAGAGTAGGACCTAAAGGACCAGTGACTAGAACCAATATTCAATATGTCAATATAATGCATGCCATCATGTTGCCTGTAGCTGTATGTCAAATAGCTATGCAATGCAAAATCTAACACTTATATCACCTATAGCCATTCAGACCTTTATAAGGATTTTTCAGCAAGAAACATTTCAGTTTTCAATAACACCTAACCATGTAACAGAGCAGAACGTTTTCACCTACAAAATGCTGCAGCTTTGAATTTGATTTACATGAGCATATCTACTTCTTACAGCATCTAAATCATTAGCTATTGTCATTGTTACAGCAGTGTAAACTTGCCAGTTTGCTGCAGTTTAGTATACCCAAACACAAGTCTTGTTCCCATTATGTCTCTGTCCTACTCACAAACAGGAGGCAGTAATAGGAAAGAGTGAGAAAAGTGGAGAGAGCCTGGAATGACTGCGCATGTATGGCTTAAAGTGAACCAACCATCTGCTGACAGTATTGTGCCTTTTTCTGACATAAAAAGCTCTTCATGAAGACAGAAGGTACAATTAATAGAGGTCTTTCCAAGGCAGCAGCTTGTGAATACGGTAGACAGCACCCTGAATGTAAGCCAAGCTAACAGAAAATGTAAAAGGATACCACAGTTCATACCCTGCCGTGAATATCTACCTTTATGTTACTCAAAAAAGCTTGTCTAAATTTGAGGGTCTTTTCAAGGGAGAGCCGGGAACAAGGCTACCTAGCACATTTGTCCAGTTGGTAGTTTGTGCAACTTTATCTTGGTAGACTAACAACCTTCAAGAATACTTACTCAAAAGGGCAAGCCAGAATTCGAAGCGTTCAGGGTTCTGTCCTGTCCTCTCTGGTGGTGATGTTTGTGGTAGAGGTACTTCTGATGGAAGGGTCTGGGAGAGTGGATTGCAATTGGAGATAGAGAATTCATTATGACATTGTGTATCACTCATCTTTTCTGTCACTGTACCCGATATGATTATTTTGTGATTTTAAACCTGATAACAAATAACAAACTGCGGTAGAGATCTAACCATGTATTAATACTTAGACTGCAGCTTCAAGCTCTGAAGCAAAATGTGGCTGCTTTGACTTAGTGACTTCTTACTGTGCTGTGCTCCAGAGGCTGTGTTGAAGCCGTGAGTGCTGTGGGAAGAGGAGGTGGGGTTCTAAGTTTAGTGGCTTGAGGTGTGCTGTGCTGGTCATTGAAACTGGGAGGAGTAGATAATTCCACATCGTCTGCAGTGAAGTGAATGGGAGACAGCACTACTGAATTATTAAAGTAGTTAAAATGCTTCTGCAAAGGCTATGACAATAGCCAATTTAAAAAAGTGACTAGTCAGAAATAGCACATGTACAGGTCAGGGTAAAACTTCAAGAGCAGAGAAATTAGGTGGCTTTAATTTTACATTTTGATATTTAAGTAGCTAGACAGTTATTTACTACGCTTGTAGATATTAGGCACTAAAGCAAATCCAAACATTTGTAAAATTAACACACCTGCAGAATACACTGTTTTGCCATCAACTTTCAGCCTCGTAATTTCATGTGCATGGAGAAAATTTAAATCTCCTTCTTCAATTTTCTCTTGCAGTACTGTTACTGCAGATAGTGACATCAGCCACACGGTTGTGACACTCCCTACATCAATTCCCACAATGATTGTGGTGAATTCAGGTAGGGAGTACTGTTGTGCAAGATCTCTGCGGAAGTATTCAACTTCAGCTAGGGTCGATTCAAGTGTGAGTTTTCGGTGGGTACATACTACTTTTTTCAGCTCTAGCCTCAGTGTGTCTGGGACTTCAGGACATCGCCTCTTCGACTGGATACTCCAAAACTCACGGAGACTAGTCGTTCTTTTGAATGCATCCACTGCAATGACATAGTCCTGCATCATTCGGTTGGTTTCATTATCCCCATACGCCTTCAATATATGCTGGAGGAGGTGGTAGTTCAGGTAGTTCCAAATATACAAGTTCAGAAGAACAAAGATTTCTTCAATACTATCGGCATGGCTGATTGCAGAAAGATGCTCCTTCATTTTACGCTGCTGCACATCTCGGTCTTTCATCCGTGATGGAAGGAGTGTAAGCTTTCGACGAAATTCACTCACACTTTTGGCTTTTTGTTTGACTAGGCTTTCTGCTCTGGCTACTAAGGTCTCATACTTGTCTTCTAAATGCTCAATCTCTGCAATTTTTTCATCAGATTGATCCCTAGGACCTAATGAAAAAGTGTAAAAAACTGATAATTTTACTGTCACTATCAATAATATTGGTGATTATAAGCTGTTAGACACACACAATCAGTTCATCACGAATAATGGGTATTAAATATTTGTTAATTAAGGTTTGAGGGCAGCAGATTTATCCCAAATATGAAAGTTGTCATTATGTTATATCTACTTAACCATGCCAATGAATGTAATACTACTGCTGGCTTGGACATAGCTAAGGCAGCATGATGAGAATACTAGCTACCTCACTAATCTTATGAATACAAGAGTTTGGCATGTCAGTTTTAGGAACATAATGCACACTTTTACTTACTGATTTTGCGCTTGCGAGTGATGTTAAGTTGTTCCTGAATGTTTGCTGGACTTACTGGTGGTGTCAGTGAAGGGGCAGTACCAACTAAAGTAAGACAGAGTGACAATAACATTATAGTACAATAAAGACACTGTAAAAGCTGTAGGTGGCCAGGGTAACGTACTTGGTTTGTCTCTCTGTCTATCTCTCATACAAAAAAATTGCCTAAAAACATAAATAATCAAAACAGTGGCATTTGTGTACTTAATAGAAGGCAAGGCGATTTCCTCTCTGTTAATTTAAGCTATTCTTACTTGTTTATAACATTGGCTCCATACTCAACAATAGTTTGAATGATTGATATTTGATTAGCATGAACAATTCTTTTATCCTTAGTGCAACAACATATATTTGAGACGTGATTAAACATATGTAGTACGGTTACAGCATTCTATAAATAGACTAATTACCTTGCTCTAGAGCATTACCCTCAGGAAGTGCAATTGTTACGGTAGATCTGTCATCAGGTGGGGGTGAGAGAGAGGGAGTGCTCACCATCACACCAGTGGATACGTCAGGAACAAACTTATCAGACCCTATTTGGGCAAGGTAACGTAGCTATTATCCATGGCTGGCTAATACAAATCGTGATTGGATGACACACAATTGCATTGTAGTATGGTCACATGCTGACTGATTACGTATACAATCTTTTCTGCAAGAACAGTTATACTAAACAGTAACAGTCATCTAGAGTTAAGTGTTCATACCCTAGCTACACCTATACATCAGACTTCAGCAACAATGCTACAGTCGTCTATTAGCTATGAGAAATAACTCTTTGAATGCCATGGGTACATTTAAGAGCAGCAGAGGTCGGCAAAGGTAGATCTTTAGTAATCAATGTCGCTGGTTAGTCACGTGACAAGTAGAACTGCAGCGGTACTGATATTTGAAGCGCTCGGTTTCTAGATTAACTATTCATCCATAAATGAACAACCTACCTCCGGGGCGCGATGGAGATTTGAGTGGTCACAGGTATGAAAGTCAGTAGCTGCCTTAGACTACAAAATAGCACCACTGCAATAGATAGTTAGCAGCAAAAAGCCTCCAAAAATAGCTAATACAAGCAACTATCATCAACAAACTGCTAGTTATAAGCCTACACACGTTCTGCCATTCCGAGCTTCACAGAGACAGCCGACTTTCTGCCACCAGAGCCAACAAAGGCCTCACATTTGTGAGGAGAAAACTTAAAAAGTTATACCAGTAATAATTTGTCTTTCTTCCAAGTCTTTTCTCGAAGAGATAGCTAGCTAGCAGGGCAAAACAGGTTAAAAATATCCCTATGGCATTTGCAGTACTTAATGCCTCATATCTGTAGATCGCATGCAATTTTGTTTTTTGATTGCATATGTCATGTGATTTTAATGAGACCTGATTTTTGAAAGGTCAACCGAGGCTGACCTCCTCTGAGTCAGGAGCAAGTACTTTGTATTATCATCTAATATAATAAATTCACATAAGCCTTATGGATGCAGCTAGCTATTAAAACTTGGCTAGCAGTACATTTCGTGGCTTATACATAATGCATGTACACCACTCAGACTTCAGGAGTTTGTATACAATTAATAGGTGGGTGCATCAGGAACAAATTCACAGAAGCCAAGATCACTGCAGCTGTATAACTTATTATCAGTACTTCTGTCATTCGACTTACTGGAGTTAACAGCATCCATAGGAGGTAGAACCGACAGTGGAATACCTGTAAATTAAAGCAAAGTGTTGCAATTGAGCAAGCAGTGGATATAAATTTGGTAGCTACTTTGTGTCTACCTTTGTCGATGCAAACTGACTCAGCCAGGCTCTTCTTCCCAATAGCAGCCAGTGCTTTGACCAGCGTTTCATAATTTGGATCAGTGTCACTTCTCAGCCATTCAGCGAATATCCTCACTTTGCACATATCGGTATCTCGTGGGTAATTACTTTCAATTACATCCAGGGCATCTGGCCTGACTCCCAACTGCAACCCCAGTCGATACCACACTGCAGCCACAGGGA